>CM068825.1:144654063-145854063 GCA_028554795.2 Sinohyriopsis cumingii
TTATTACATTGTGCATGACATGAAAGAACTTTTTGGTACTATAAACATCACTCGTATTATAGAGTTCCTGAAAGCCGTAAATATTTACTCTAAACTCTAACTTTTATGCTATCACCTTGTGCAGTTTTATGCAATATATATATATACCGTCCCATTTTAATACCTTTTCATCTTTTTTCATTAACATAGAACATTTACATCTCCCGTTGATCGGGAAGCTTTATTTTGCACCCTTACCATCTTACCGTTTTTAATTTCAACCATTTGTTCTTTTATATCGCTGGTCGATATAGGACCTTTTATAATTTTTTAAAAGATTATACAAATAACATTTTGTTTGGCGCTAAATAGCCTAACAGTGCTGATGCGCCGTTAAAAATAAAATCAATCAATCCTAAAGAACCATGCGTAGGGAGGAGGTAGTCATTGCAAGAATTCGAATTGGTCACACTTATATAACACACTCCCACATATTAAGAGGTGAAGACCCACCAAAGCGTGTTTCTTGCAATGAACCATTCACTGTTTAGCACTGATACGAAACTTTTTATAATTTTTAAACGATCCTACGTATAACGTTTTCTATGGCGCTAAATAGCGTAACAGTGCTGGTGCGCCGTAAAAATACAATCAATCAATAGATCTTCATATGTTGTTTGCTTCTTTGTTATATAATGACTATTTCCAAAACGAGAAGTCGTTAGTTATTTACGATTTGTCTCAAACGAACGCGTTGTTCATCCGATCCAATATTCCTACTTCATGCTCGTCATTATAACGTTTAAATAATTGAGAAAAAAGTCAAACGTTGAACGAAGACTGTTGTTGTACACAGAGACCAAATGTTTATTACCTAGTGTCAAGATCTAGTTATTCAGTTTTACCATAAATGGTGCTAGAATCATTTTGTCTATAACCTACATTTTAAAGGAAGCAGAAACAAATAGACCTGCAGGTCTGCAAAGGTTCTTTAAAAACCTTTAAGCTTAATTGCCTAAAGCACGGGCACCAGCAAAATTATTTTCTGGTGGTGGGAAGGGGGCAAACGTGGTGGTCAGCTACTAAGTTTCATGGATGTATGCCAAAACATGTTTAGAAGAGCAATCGGCGCCCCCACCCCCGCCCTTGCTCTTAGGTTTATGTGCGAAAATCATGACCAAATGTAGACGAGTTTGGGATACATTCATTAAAAGTTTTTGCCACGACAATTGTTCCTAAGGCTTCTCAATTTTCCGCACCCTCAAGTTTTGTTCCGCCAAGATTTTCTTATTTTATAACATAGAAGTCTGAGTTCTCGGTAAGGTCAAAGACAAAATGCTAGAAACAACAACTTAACGGCATGACAAAAGGTATGACTGGACAAGTCCAAATGAGATCTCAGAGAGTGTATGAGACAAGAAGTGTATCGATATAGTGGTGTTATATAGGACCAATAACACTAAGAACCAATCTTGGCATTGGGCTTGAACATGAGGGCAGGGGAGACAACTTGTAATAACACTGTTGCCAAAATAGAAAAGAGTTGTATCCATTTCACTGTATCCACTGCTCTTCCTTGACGTGTTGCATGTCATATTGAGGAATAAAATATATCGGCCAACAAACGAACATATTGGACTCACGGTATTATTTAGTTCCCATTGTAAACCTATGCAAAAACCACGATATCAAAAATTAAATATCTCTAAATGTCTAAGTGCTCACGATTAAACCTATATTTATCAGTATAGCTGCATCCCCGATGACAGATTCTTTGCACCCCATGCAGGCCCGGGGTTGTAGAATTGGCCCTACGTGTCGTAAGAGGTGACTAACTAGAGGCAAACTGTTTGCCGTGGGTTTCGTCGCGTGTACGGGGAGGAATGGCTCCTGGTAGTTGAGCAGAGGCTTTCCATGCAATACACTACTTTGGCCTCTACTTCTCCTAGACGGGTGGTCGGGATGGGCCCGGTCTCTACAAATCGGCTGGTCACGCTGAACTCTAGGAAGTCTTTATTTACTCTCTCACCGTCTTTATCTTTCTTCTTGTATCTATCCCCCCTGCGGGTCCGGGGTTGTAGAATTGGCCCGACGTGCCTCGCTACGTGTCGTAAAAGGCGACTAAGTAGAGGCAACCTGTTTGCCGTGGGTTGCGTCCCGTGTCGGAGGAGGAAAGGATCCTGGTAGTTGAGCAGAGGCTTTCCCTGCAACACACTACTTTGGCCTCTACTTCTCTTAGACGGGTGGTCGGGATGGGCCCGGTTCCGACAAATCGGCTGGTCACGCCGAGCCCTAGGAGGTCTTTATTAACTTTCTCACCTTTTTTATCTTTCTCCTTGTATCTCTCTTGATACCACCGTTGCCCCTATATTCTATTCCTTTATCTTTCCCTTTTCCAAGTCTTAGAAGACTTCCTAGAAGGCGGTGGCTTAACGGGTCAATCGGGGGGTAATTTTACCGACCTTAGAAATTGGCGACTTCAGGGTCAATCAAAGGTAATTTTATCAACTGAGTATGGCATCTGTGTATCCCTGACACTTGAAAAGTGTCCCCTTGTTGGGCTCCTTGGTGGGTGGGGAGCACGGGTGCTGAATTTTTATTCAAGCCAAAATGGAAAATCAAAAAAATCAAAACAAACGAACCAAAACTGGAACTGACTCAGATGATGAACCATGTAGTGTGGAATCGTTTCCTCGCTTCATGGTCATCAAATCAAAAGATGAAACCAAACCCCTAGCCGCACTATCGCCATTTATAATCGAAAAGACTATACTTGGATTAGTCGGCAAACCAAAAAGCGTTAAAAAGATTAAATCAGGTGGTCTGCTTGTGGAGTGCGAACGTAAAGCACACACTGAGAACATTCAAAACATTAAGGTATTTCATGACATCCCAGTGACTTGTTTCGCACACACATCTCTAAATACATCAAAAGGCGTCATTCGTTGCCGTGACTTGGCTGGAGTCAGCGACAAAGACATCGTAGAGGGGATGAAAAGTGAAGGTGTCACTGCAGTTCCTAGGATTCGTATCAAACGAAACAACGATCTGCAAGACACCAACACCATTATACTCACCTTCAACAGACCAACGGTACCTAAAGTTGTCAAAGTTGGGTTCTTACAAGTTAGGGTTGAGGTATACATACCAAATCCCCTCCGATGCTACAAATGTCAAAAATACGGTCATCATGAAGACCGCTGTTCCAGAAACCAAGTATGTGGACGATGTGGAGACCCTTCTCATCGGGAATCCGAGTGCAAAGCCACTCCGCATTGCGTCAACTGCGGCAAGGAACACCATGCAAATTCAAAAGATTGCGATATATGGAAACAGGAGAAGGAAATCCAAAGGATCAAATACACATCCAACATCCCGTATCCAGAGGCCAGGAAGCTTGTACAAACTAGAACATCACTCCCCGGCCCATCCTTCTCAACTATAGTAAAGAGCAATCAAAAAGCAACTAAAGACGCCCAAACCCAAACAGACCCACCTGAATCCCCTTCCGTCTCGAACATATCGCATTACAAACCCCCCAAAAAACTCAACATCGACGCAAACAACGTTCAACAATCCTCCACCATCAAAATCACCAAACAGTAAGAAAAAGTCGACAGCAAATAGGCAGCAAAAACGGTCTGATGACCCAATAAAACTGCACAATAGGTTTGGAGACTTTGAGGATATGGATGCAGAAGAATCTGCTCCATGTCCTCAAGGTGGCTCCAGACCTAACAACAAAAAATTCACCCCCGTACTTCTCCAGATAAATAACCAAAGACATTGCCTCCGCGAAAGGTCTAACCTGCTCCAGAATCTTCAATATTAACTTGTAATGAAGAACACCATCATACAATGGAACTGTAGAGGACTTAAAGCCAACTACAATGATATTTTTTTGCTCTTAAACGAACGTGATCCTGCAGTACTATGTCTTCAGGAAACATTTTTGAAAGATACAGATAACATCACACTTAAAAACTACTCCCTGTTTAACAACTACTCTCATAATGTTGACAGAGCCTCAGGAGGAGTCTCTGTTATTGTGAACAACAGAGCCCCTCATAGCGTCATCCCTCTAAACACAAATTTACAAGCCACTGCTGTGAGCGTCACTCTGCATCGGGTGATTACCTTTTGTTCTATCTACATACCACCAAACACCAATTTAGTAACAAATGAATTAGACGACCTTGTTCAACAACTCCCCGCACCCTTTATTCTACTCGGTGATTTTAATGCCCATAACATTTTATGGGGTTCAAATCACATAAGTGACAGAGGTCACAAAATAGAAGACTTCATTTCCAGACACGATTTGTGTCTATATAATACCAAATCACCGACATATTTACACCCAGGTATTGGTACATACACGTGTATTGATTTGACAATTTGTACCCCATCGCTGCTTTTGGACTATGAATGGAAGGTCGCTGATGACCTTCACAGCAGTGATCACTTTCCAATCTCTCTTTCCCCCTGCGGTTCCGGGGTTGTAGAATTGGCCCGACGTGCCTCGCTACGTGTCGTAAAAGGCGACTAAGTAGAGGCAACCTGTTTGCCGTGGGTTGCGTCCCGTGTCGGGGGAGGAAAGGATCCTGGTAGTTGAGCAGTGGCTTTCCCTGCAATACACTACTTTGGCCTCTACTTCTCTTAGACGGGTGGTCGGGATGGGCCCGGTTCCGACAAATCGGCTGGTCACGCCGAGCCCTAGGAGGTCTTTATTAACTTTCTCACCTTCTTTCTCTCTCTCCTTGTATCTCTCTTGATACCACCGTTGCCCCTATATTCTTTTCCTTTATATTTCCCTTTTCCAAGTCTTAGACGGCTTCCTAGAAGGCGGTGGCTTAACGGGTCAATCGGGGGGTAATTTTACCGACCTTAGAAATTGGCGACTTCAGGGTCATTCAAAGGTAATTTTATCAACTGAGTATGGCATCTGTGTATCCCTGACACTTGAAAAGTGTCCCCTTGTTGGGCTCCTTGGTGGGTGGGGAGCACGGGTGCTGAATTTTTAATCTAGCCATCATGGATAATTCCAAAAAAAATCAAAATAAAAGATCGAAACCCTTATCAGAGTCTGACGATGAACCATTTAGTGTGGAGTCATTTCCACGCTTCATGGTCATACAGTCAAAAGATGCCACGAAACCGCTTGCCGCACTATCTCCATTTGTCATCGAAAAGACTATCACAGGATCGATTGGCACACCTAAAAGTGTTAAAAAGTTGAAATCGGGTTGTCTTCTTATTGAGTGTGAGCGACGAGGTCAATCAGACAATATCAGGAAAATGAAAACGTTCTTTGATATCCCAGTAACCTCATTCGCTCACACCACACTGAATACGTCCAAAGGCGTGATTCGCTGCCGTGACTTGGCTGGAGTCACCGACGCTGACATCATCGAAGGAATGAAAGATGAAGGTGTCACTGCAGTCCGACGAATACGTATTAAACGTAATAACAATCTGCAGGACACCAACACCATTGTACTCACCTTCAACAGGCCAACTGTACCCAAAGTGGTGAAAGTTGGCTTTTTGCAAGTAAAGGTAGAGATTTACATTCCCAACCCCCTTCGGTGTTATAAGTGTCAAAAATACGGCCATCACGAAGACCGCTGCTCCAAGAGCCAAATATGTGACCGATGCGGAGACAATGCTCATCAGGAATCTGATTGTAGAGCAACTCCGCATTGTGTCAACTGCGGAAAAGAGCACCACGCAAATTCCAAGGATTGCGATACCTGGAAACAGGAGAAGGAAATTCAGAGGGTAAAATACACAAATAATATTCCCTATCCAGAAGCCAGAAAAATTGTACAGGCAAAAACAGCCCATCCTGGCCCATCCTTCTCCACTGTAGTGAAGAGCAATCCTAAAACAACGAAGGACGCTCAAACACAAACAGAAGCACCCGATTCAACACCAAATTCAAACACCCCCCATTACCAAGCACAGAAAAACACGGCATCTACTCAGACTACATTTAATAATACCCAACAACCTAAATCACCAAAGAATAAAAAATCTCACGGAAACAGGCAACAGAAGGGGTCAGATGACCCCATCAAACTTTATAACAGGTTTGGAGACATCGAGAGCATGGATGCAGAAGAATCTGCTCCATGCGCCCAAGGGAACTCCAGACCTACAAACAAAAAATTCACCCCCGTACTTCCTCCAGAGAAATAACAAAACAAATTCCCTCTGCGAAAGGTCTAACCTAGCTCCACAATCTTTAATTTAAATTTATAATGAAAAACACTATCATACAATGGAATTGTCGAGGACTTAAAGCAAATTACAATGATATTCTCCTGCTTTTAAACGAACATGATCCTGCGGTACTATGCCTTCAAGAAACATTCTTGAAAGATACAGACAATATCACATTTAAAAACTACTCCCTGTTTAACACTTGCTCTCCAAATGTTGATAGGGCATCAGGAGGAGTTTCTGTTATTGTAAACAACAGAGCTCCTCATAGCTTCATTCATTTAAACACCAATTTACAAGCCATTGCTGTAAGCGTCACTCTACATCGAGTGATTACATTTTGCTCTATTTATTTACCACCAAACACTAACCTAGTACCACACGAACTCGACAATCTTCTTCAACAGCTTCCCGCACCCTTTGTTTTACTCGGGGATTTTAATGCCCATAACATTTTATGGGGATCAAATCATATAAGTGACAGAGGTCACAAAGTTGAAGACTTTATTTCTAGACACAATCTGTGTCTATATAATACCAAAACACCTACATATTTACACCCAGGCACGGGTACATACACAAGCATCGATTTGACAATTTGTTCTCCTTCTCTGCTTTTGGACTATGAATGGAAGGTCGCTGATGACCTTCACAGCAGCGATCACTTCCCAATCTTTCTTGTAAATCTTAACTCTACAGGCGATGAAGTAATTCCACAATGGAATTTAAAGAAGGCCGACTGGGCCAAGTTTGAAACACTCTGTAAAACTAGGCTGAATGAGGATACAGTTTTCAATGTTGACGACACCATTCAGCATTTTACATCTATTTTAATAGAGATTGCAGAAGAATCCGTTCCCAAGTCCTCGCCATATTGTAAAAGAACCCAAAAACCTTGGGTCACTAAGGAATGTAAGGAAGCCATTAAACTACGCCGAGAAGCATTAAGGAAATTTAATAATCAACCGACGCCCGAAAACTTAAATATATATCGCATTGCCCGGGCCAAAGCTCGCCGCACAATCAAAGAAAGTAAAAGAGCATCATGGAAGAAATGTTTCTTCTTTAAACTCTCGTTCCTCTGTTAAGAAAGTTTGGGACACTATACGCAAAATAAACGGAAAGAGAAAACAAAACCCTCTCCGACATCTGACACTGAACAATAACAACTTTAGTTCAAAACGTGACATTGCAAATATTCTTGCTGACAGTTTCTCGAAAAATTCCTCATCATCTAATTATTTAGAAGCCTTCCGAAAACTTAAAACTCAAAAAGAAAAGTCACGTTTAAAATTCACATCCAACAACTCGGAAAGTTATAATCAATTGTTCTCACTATCGGAGCTTAGGGAGGCTTTAGATAAGGCCCATGATACTTCCGCTGGGCCTGACGAAATACATTACCAGTTTTTGAAACAACTTCCAGAATCATCTTTAACATCTCTTTTGAAACTCTTCAATGATTTATGGATTACTGGTAATGTACCAAAAATCTGGAAAGAAGCAACTGTAATACCAGTCCCCAAACCCGGTAAAGATAGCCAAGACCCCAACAGCTATCGACCAATTGCACTCACAAGCTGTGTGTGCAAAACAATGGAACGAATGATCAATTCTCGGCTTGTCTGGTATTTGGAAACTAACAATTTAATATCTCCTTTCCAAAGTGGCTTTCGATATGGCCGGAGCACCAATGATCATCTGGTTAGACTGGAAACATTTATTCGCGATGCATTTATTAAGAAAGAACATTTAGTAGCGGTTTTCTTTGATTTAGAAAAGGCCTATGACACGACATGGAAGTACGGGATACTAAATGACCTGAACGATCTAGGTCTAAAAGGCCGTCTGCCCTCTTTCATATCCAACTTCCTCTCAGACAGAGAATTCAAAGTAGGAGTGGGCTCTACCCTCTCCGATCTGCACGAGCAAGAGATGGGTGTGCCCCAGGGCAGTATTTTAACTGTGACGCTCTTTAACATCAAAATTAATAGCATCACCAAGTGTTTGACTCCTGGTGTGGATTGCTCGTTATACGTTGATGATTTTCTAATATGTTATCGGTCAAAGCACATGCATACAATTGAAAGACAACTGCAGCAAAATATAAACAAAATTCAAAATTGGGCCAATGCAAACGGTTTCAAATTCTCGAAATCAAAAACGGTATGCATGCATTTCTGTCAGCTACGAAAACATCACGATGAACCGAACCTCACGCTGGATGGAACACCTATTCCAGTTGTTGAGGAAACAAAATTTTTAGGTATAATCTTTGACAGAAAACTGACCTTTATTCCACACCTAAAGAACTTAAAAGCACTTAACCTACTTAAAGTAGTAGCACACACTGACTGGGGTGCTGATAGAAAAGTCATCCTGAATTTATATAGAACGTTTATTCGCTCCAAACTAGACTATGGTTGCGTTGTGTATGGTTCTGCCAGAAAATCGTATCTTAAAATGCTTGATCCAATTCATCATCAGGGAATAAGACTGGCTCTGGGAGCATTTAAAACATCCCCGTGTGAAAGCCTTCTAGCTGAGGCGAATGAACCACCGTTATCGCATCGTAGAGAAATGCTTTCAGCACAGTATGCTCTCAAATTAAAATCAAACCCTCTGAATCCTGCTTTTTCGGCTGTTTTCCAACCCAAATACAAAACTTTATACGAAAATAAACCAAACGCCATACCTTCCTTTGGCATTAGAATATCATCCAGCCTTGACACTACAAATATAGATCTTTCAAAAATTCAGAAAACATCCATCTCCGAAACACCACCCTGGCTAATTAAACAACCAAAAGTACGTTTTACGCTACACGATGGAAAAAAATCCGAAACAAACCCTTGTATCTTCCACAACTCTTACCATGAACTCCTCACCGAATTTAAAAACTACACGAGAATTTACACTGATGGATCAAAGGATGAGGAAAAGGCTGCTGCAGCCTTTGTTTGTGGAAATCACACAACGCAAGTTCGCTTACCAAATGGAGCATCAATTTTTACAGCCGAAATCAGAGCAATAGACCTTGCTCTGCAACATATAGAAAAGAATCGTATTTCAAACTGTATCATCTTCTCCGACTCGCTATCAGTACTTCAGTCACTACACAATAGAAAACTGGAGAACCCATTATTGAAAAACATACTCGTAAAAAATACCGAGCTGAGTGTCTCCCACAATATAATATACTGTTGGTTACCTAGCCACATTGGTATTAAAGGTAACGAAAAAGCAGATTGCGCTGCTAAAATGGCCCTTTCTCAAGAACCATCTGATTTTAAAATACCATATACAGATTTTAAACCTTGTATCAGAAAGTTCTTACGTCAGAAGTGGCAGGCATCATGGAATGATGCTGTAAATAACAAACTTCATGCAATCAAACCAACTCTAGGAGAATGGACTCCTTCCTACAGAACCATTCGTAGGGAGGAGGTAGTCATTGCAAGAATCCGAATTGGTCATACTTATATCACCCACACCCACATACTAAAAGGTGAAGACCCACCAGAGTGCGTTTCTTGCAATGAACCATTCACTGTCAAGCACTTTATGATAGAGTGCTTTGACCTACAACCTACGCGCGATCGTTATTACGTTGTGCATGATATGAAAGAACTTTTTGATAATATAAACATCACTCGTATTATCGAGTTCTTGAAAGCCGTAAATATTTACTCTAAACTCTGACTTTTATGCTATCACCTTGTGCAGTTTTATGCAATATACATTCCGTCCCATTTTAATACCTATTCATCTTTTTTACATCTCCCGTTGATCGAGAAGCTTTATTTTGCACCGTTACCATCTTACCGTTTTTAATTTCAACCATTTGTTCTTTTATATCGCTGGTCGATGTAGAACCTTTTATAAGTTTTAAAAGATTATACAAGTAACACTTTGTTTGGCGCTAAATAGCCTAAGAGTGCTGATGCGCCGTTAAAAAAAAAAACAATCAATCAATCAATCATCCTAAATTTATACAGAACGTTTATTCGCTCCAAACTAGACTATGGTTGCGTTGTGTATGGTTCTGCCAGAAAATCGTATCTTAAAATGCTTGATCCAATTCATCATCAGGGAATAAGACTGGCTCAGGGAGCATTTAAAACATCCCCGTGTGAAAGCCTTCTAGCTGAGGCGAATGAACCACCGTTATCGCATCGTAGAGAAATGCTTTCCGCAAATTTTGCTCTCAAATTAAAATCAAACTCTCTGAATCCTGCTTTTTCGGCTGTTTTTCAACCCAAATACAAAACTTTATACGAAAATAAACCAAACGCCATACCTTCCTTTGGCATTAGAATATCATCCAGCCTTGACACTACAAATATAGATCTTTCTACAATTCAGAAAACATCCATCTCCGAAACACCACCCTGGCTAATTAAACAACCAAAAGTATGTTTTACGCTACACGATGGAAAAAAATCCGAAACAAACCCTTCTATCTTCCACAACTCTTACCATGAACTCCTCACCGAATTTAAAAACTACACCAGAATTTACACTGATGGATCAAAGGATGAGGAAAAGGCTGCTGCAGCCTTTGTTTGTGGAAATCACACAACGCAAGTTCGCTTACCAAATGGAACATCAATTTTTACAGCCGAAATCAGAGCAATAGACCTTGCTCTGCAACATATAGAAAAGAACCGTATTTCAAACTGTATCATCTTCTCCGACTCGCTATCAGTACTCCAGTCACTACACAATAGAAACCTGGAGAACCCATTATTGAAAAACATACTTGTAAAAAATACCGAGCTGAATGTCTCCCACAATATAATATACTGTTGGTTACCTAGCCACATTGGTATTAAAGGTAACGAAAAAGCAGATCGCGCTGCTAAAATGGCCCTTTCTCAAGAACCATCTAATTTTAAAATACCATATACTCATTTTAAACCTTGTATCAGAAAGTCCTTACGTCAGAAGTGGCAGGCGTCACGGAATGATGCTGTAAATAACAAACTTCATGCAATCAAGCCAACTCTAGGAGAATGGACTCCTTCCTACAGAACCATTCGTAGGGAAGAGATAGTCATTGCAAGAATCCGAATTGGTCATACTTATATCACCCACTCCCACATACTAAAAGGTGAAGACCCACCAGCGTGCGTTTCTTGCAATGAACCATTCACTGTCAAGCACTTTATGATAGAGTGTTTTGACCTGCAACCTACGCGCGATCGTTATTACATTGTGCATGACATGAAAGAACTTTTTGGTACTATAAACATCACTCGTATTATAGAGTTCCTGAAAGCCGTAAATATTTACTCTAAACTCTAACTTTTATGTTATCACCTTGTGCAGTTTTATGCAATATATATATATACCGTCCCATTTTAATACCTTTTCATCTTTTTTCATTAACATAGAACATTTACATCTCCCGTTGATCGGGAAGCTTTATTTTGCACCCTTACCATCTTACCGTTTTTAATTTCAACCATTTGTTCTTTTATATCGCTGGTCGATATAGGACCTTTTATAATTTTTTAAAAGATTATACAAATAACATTTTGTTTGGCGCTAAATAGCCTAACAGTGCTGATGCGCCGTTAAAAATAAAATCAATCAATCCTAAAGAACCATGCGTAGGGAGGAGGTAGTCATTGCAAGAATTCGAATTGGTCACACTTATATAACACACTCCCACATATTAAGAGGTGAAGACCCACCAAAGCGTGTTTCTTGCAATGAACCATTCACTGTTTAGCACTGATACGAAACTTTTTATAATTTTTAAACGATCCTACGTATAACGTTTTCTATGGCGCTAAATAGCGTAACAGTGCTGGTGCGCCGTAAAAATACAATCAATCAATAGATCTTCATATGTTGTTTGCTTCTTTGTTATATAATGACTATTTCCAAAACGAGAAGTCGTTAGATATTTACGATTTGTCTCAAACGAACGCGTTGTTCATCCGATCCAATATTCCTACTTCATGCTCGTCATTATAACGTTTAAATAATTGAGAAAAAAGTCAAACGTTGAACGAAGACTGTTGTTGTACACAGAGACCAAATGTTTATTACCTAGTGTCAAGATCTAGTTATTCAGTTTTACCATAAATGGTGCTAGAATCATTTTGTCTATAACCTACATTTTAAAGGAAGCAGAAACAAATAGACCTGCAGGTCTGCAAAGGTTCTTTAAAAACCTTTAAGCTTAATTGCCTAAAGCACGGGCACCAGCAAAATTATTTTCTGGTGGTGGGAAGGGGGCAAACGTGGTGGTCAGCTACTAAGTTTCATGGATGTATGCCAAAACATGTTTAGAAGAGCAATCGGCGCCCCCACCCCCGCCCTTGCTCTTAGGTTTATGTGCGAAAATCATGACCAAATGTAGACGAGTTTGGGATACATTCATTAAAAGTTTTTGCCACGACAATTGTTCCTAAGGCTTCTCAATTTTCCGCACCCTCAAGTTTTGTTCCGCCAAGATTTTCTTATTTTATAACATAGAAGTCTGAGTTCTCGGTAAGGTCAAAGACAAAATGCTAGAAACAACAACTTAACGGCATGACAAAAGGTATGACTGGACAAGTCCAAATGAGATCTCAGAGAGTGTATGAGACAAGAAGTGTATCGATATAGTGGTGTTATATAGGACCAATAACACTAAGAACCAATCTTGGCATTGGGCTTGAACATGAGGGCAGGGGAGACAACTTGTAATAACACTGTTGCCAAAATAGAAAAGAGTTGTATCCATTTCACTGTATCCACTGCTCTTCCTTGACGTGTTGCATGTCATATTGAGGAATAAAATATATCGGCCAACAAACGAACATATTGGACTCACGGTATTATTTAGTTCCCATTGTAAACCTATGCAAAAACCACGATATCAAAAATTAAATATCTCTAAATGTCTAAGTGCTCACGATTAAACCTATATTTATCAGTATAGCTGCATCCCCGATGACAGATTCTTTGCACCCCATGCAGGCCCGGGGTTGTAGAATTGGCCCTACGTGTCGTAAGAGGTGACTAACTAGAGGCAAACTGTTTGCCGTGGGTTTCGTCGCGTGTACGGGGAGGAATGGCTCCTGGTAGTTGAGCAGAGGCTTTCCATGCAATACACTACTTTGGCCTCTACTTCTCCTAGACGGGTGGTCGGGATGGGCCCGGTCTCTACAAATCGGCTGGTCACGCTGAACTCTAGGAAGTCTTTATTTACTCTCTCACCGTCTTTATCTTTCTTCTTGTATCTATCCCCCCTGCGGGTCCGGGGTTGTAGAATTGGCCCGACGTGCCTCGCTACGTGTCGTAAAAGGCGACTAAGTAGAGGCAACCTGTTTGCCGTGGGTTGCGTCCCGTGTCGGAGGAGGAAAGGATCCTGGTAGTTGAGCAGAGGCTTTCCCTGCAACACACTACTTTGGCTTCTACTTCTCTTAGACGGGTGGTCGGGATGGGCCCGGTTCCGACAAATCGGCTGGTCACGCCGAGCCCTAGGAGGTCTTTATTAACTTTCTCACCTTTTTTATCTTTCTCCTTGTATCTCTCTTGATACCACCGTTGCCCCTATATTCTATTCCTTTATCTTTCCCTTTTCCAAGTCTTAGAAGACTTCCTAGAAGGCGGTGGCTTAACGGGTCAATCGGGGGGTAATTTTACCGACCTTAGAAATTGGCGACTTCAGGGTCAATCAAAGGTAATTTTATCAACTGAGTATGGCATCTGTGTATCCCTGACACTTGAAAAGTGTCCCCTTGTTGGGCTCCTTGGTGGGTGGATAGCACGGGTGCTGAATTTTTATTCAAGCCAAAATGGAAAATCAAAAAAATCAAAACAAAGGAACCAAAACTGGAACTGACTCAGATGATGAACCATGTAGTGTGGAATCGTTTCCTCGCTTCATGGTCATCAAATCAAAAGATGAAACCAAACCCCTAGCCGCACTATCGCCATTTATAATCGAAAAGACTATACTTGGATTAGTCGGCAAACCAAAAAGCGTTAAAAAGATTAAATCAGGTGGTCTGCTTGTGGAGTGCGAACGTAAAGCACACACTGAGAACATTCAAAACATTAAGGTATTTCATGACATCCCAGTGACTTGTTTCGCACACACATCTCTAAATACATCAAAAGGCGTCATTCGTTGCCGTGACTTGGCTGGAGTCAGCGACAAAGACATCGTAGAGGGGATGAAAAGTGAAGGTGTCACTGCAGTTCCTAGGATTCGTATCAAACGAAACAACGATCTGCAAGACACCAACACCATTATACTCACCTTCAACAGACCAACGGTACCTAAAGTTGTCAAAGTTGGGTTCTTACAAGTTAGGGTTGAGGTATACATACCAAATCCCCTCCGATGCTACAAATGTCAAAAATACGGTCATCATGAAGACCGCTGTTCCAGAAACCAAGTATGTGGACGATGTGGAGACCCTTCTCATCGGGAATCCGAGTGCAAAGCCACTCCGCATTGCGTCAACTGCGGCAAGGAACACCATGCAAATTCAAAAGATTGCGATATATGGAAACAGGAGAAGGAAATCCAAAGGATCAAATACACATCCAACATCCCGTATCCAGAGGCCAGGAAGCTTGTACAAACTAGAACATCACTCCCCGGCCCATCCTTCTCAACTATAGTAAAGAGCAATCAAAAAGCAACTAAAGACGCCCAAACCCAAACAGACCCACCTGAATCCCCTTCCGTCTCGAACATATCGCATTACAAACCCCCCAAAAAACTCAACATCGACGCAAACAACGTTCAACAATCCTCCACCATCAAAATCACCAAACAGTAAGAAAAAGTCGACAGCAAATAGGCAGCAAAAACGGTCTGATGACCCAATAAAACTGCACAATAGGTTTGGAGACTTTGAGGATATGGATGCAGAAGAATCTGCTCCATGTCCTCAAGGTGGCTCCAGACCTAACAACAAAAAATTCACCCCCGTACTTCTCCAGATAAATAACCAAAGACATTGCCTCCGCGAAAGGTCTAACCTGCTCCAGAATCTTCAATATTAACTTGTAATGAAGAACACCATCATACAATGGAACTGTAGAGGACTTAAAGCCAACTACAATGATATTTTTTTGCTCTTAAACGAACGTGATCCTGCAGTACTATGTCTTCAGGAAACATTTTTGAAAGATACAGATAACATCACACTTAAAAACTACTCCCTGTTTAACAACTACTCTCATAATGTTGACAGAGCCTCAGGAGGAGTCTCTGTTATTGTGAACAACAGAGCCCCTCATAGCGTCATCCCTCTAAACACAAATTTACAAGCCACTGCTGTGAGCGTCACTCTGCATCGGGTGATTACCTTTTGTTCTATCTACATACCACCAAACACCAATTTAGTAACAAATGAATTAGACGACCTTGTTCAACAACTCCCCGCACCCTTTATTCTACTCGGTGATTTTAATGCCCATAACATTTTATGGGGTTCAAATCACATAAGTGACAGAGGTCACAAAATAGAAGACTTCATTTCCAGACACGATTTGTGTCTATATAATACCAAATCACCGACATATTTACACCCAGGTATTGGTACATACACGTGTATTGATTTGACAATTTGTACCCCATCGCTGCTTTTGGACTATGAATGGAAGGTCGCTGATGACCTTCACAGCAGTGATCACTTTCCAATCTCTCTTTCCCCCTGCGGTTCCGGGGTTGTAGAATTGGCCCGACGTGCCTCGCTACGTGTCGTAAAAGGCGACTAAGTAGAGGCAACCTGTTTGCCGTGGGTTGCGTCCCGTGTCGGGGGAGGAAAGGATCCTGGTAGTTGAGCAGTGGCTTTCCCTGCAATACACTACTTTGGCCTCTACTTCTCTTAGACGGGTGGTCGGGATGGGCCCGGTTCCGACAAATCGGCTGGTCACGCCGAGCCCTAGGAGGTCTTTATTAACTTTCTCACCTTCTTTCTCTCTCTCCTTGTATCTCTCTTGATACCACCGTTGCCCCTATATTCTTTTCCTTTATATTTCCCTTTTCCAAGTCTTAGACGGCTTCCTAGAAGGCGGTGGCTTAACGGGTCAATCGGGGGGTAATTTTACCGACCTTAGAAATTGGCGACTTCAGGGTCATTCAAAGGTAATTTTATCAACTGAGTATGGCATCTGTGTATCCCTGACACTTGAAAAGTGTCCCCTTGTTGGGCTCCTTGGTGGGTGGGGAGCACGGGTGCTGAATTTTTAATCTAGCCATCATGGATAATTCCAAAAAAAATCAAAATAAAAGATCGAAACCCTTATCAGAGTCTGACGATGAACCATTTAGTGTGGAGTCATTTCCACGCTTCATGGTCATACAGTCAAAAGATGCCACGAAACCGCTTGCCGCACTATCTCCATTTGTCATCGAAAAGACTATCACAGGATCGATTGGCACACCTAAAAGTGTTAAAAAGTTGAAATCGGGTTGTCTTCTTATTGAGTGTGAGCGACGAGGTCAATCAGACAATATCAGGAAAATGAAAACGTTCTTTGATATCCCAGTAACCTCATTCGCTCACACCACACTGAATACGTCCAAAGGCGTGATTCGCTGCCGTGACTTGGCTGGAGTCACCGACGCTGACATCATCGAAGGAATGAAAGATGAAGGTGTCACTGCAGTCCGACGAATACGTATTAAACGTAATAACAATCTGCAGGACACCAACACCATTGTACTCACCTTCAACAGGCCAACTGTACCCAAAGTGGTGAAAGTTGGCTTTTTGCAAGTAAAGGTAGAGATTTACATTCCCAACCCCCTTCGGTGTTATAAGTGTCAAAAATACGGCCATCACGAAGACCGCTGCTCCAAGAGCCAAATATGTGACCGATGCGGAGACAATGCTCATCAGGAATCTGATTGTAGAGCAACTCCGCATTGTGTCAACTGCGGAAAAGAGCACCACGCAAATTCCAAGGATTGCGATACCTGGAAACAGGAGAAGGAAATTCAGAGGGTAAAATACACAAATAATATTCCCTATCCAGAAGCCAGAAAAATTGTACAGGCAAAAACAGCCCATCCTGGCCCATCCTTCTCCACTGTAGTGAAGAGCAATCCTAAAACAACGAAGGACGCTCAAACACAAACAGAAGCACCCGATTCAACACCAAATTCAAACACCCCCCATTACCAAGCACAGAAAAACACGGCATCTACTCAGACTACATTTAATAATACCCAACAACCTAAATCACCAAAGAATAAAAAATCTCACGGAAACAGGCAACAGAAGGGGTCAGATGACCCCATCAAACTTTATAACAGGTTTGGAGACATCGAGAGCATGGATGCAGAAGAATCTGCTCCATGCGCCCAAGGGAACTCCAGACCTACAAACAAAAAATTCACCCCCGTACTTCCTCCAGAGAAATAACAAAACAAATTCCCTCTGCGAAAGGTCTAACCTAGCTCCACAATCTTTAATTTAAATTTATAATGAAAAACACTATCATACAATGGAATTGTCGAGGACTTAAAGCAAATTACAATGATATTCTCCTGCTTTTAAACGAACATGATCCTGCGGTACTATGCCTTCAAGAAACATTCTTGAAAGATACAGACAATATCACATTTAAAAACTACTCCCTGTTTAACACTTGCTCTCCAAATGTTGATAGGGCATCAGGAGGAGTTTCTGTTATTGTAAACAACAGAGCTCCTCATAGCTTCATTCATTTAAACACCAATTTACAAGCCATTGCTGTAAGCGTCACTCTACATCGAGTGATTACATTTTGCTCTATTTATTTACCACCAAACACTAACCTAGTACCACACGAACTCGACAATCTTCTTCAACAGCTTCCCGCACCCTTTGTTTTACTCGGGGATTTTAATGCCCATAACATTTTATGGGGATCAAATCATATAAGTGACAGAGGTCACAAAGTTGAAGACTTTATTTCTAGACACAATCTGTGTCTATATAATACCAAAACACCTACATATTTACACCCAGGCACGGGTACATACACAAGCATCGATTTGACAATTTGTTCTCCTTCTCTGCTTTTGGACTATGAATGGAAGGTCGCTGATGACCTTCACAGCAGCGATCACTTCCCAATCTTTCTTGTAAATCTTAACTCTACAGGCGATGAAGTAATTCCACAATGGAATTTAAAGAAGGCCGACTGGGCCAAGTTTGAAACACTCTGTAAAACTAGGCTGAATGAGGATACAGTTTTCAATGTTGACGACACCATTCAGCATTTTACATCTATTTTAATAGAGATTGCAGAAGAATCCGTTCCCAAGTCCTCGCCATATTGTAAAAGAACCCAAAAACCTTGGGTCACTAAGGAATGTAAGGAAGCCATTAAACTACGCCGAGAAGCATTAAGGAAATTTAATAATCAACCGACGCCCGAAAACTTAAATATATATCGCATTGCCCGGGCCAAAGCTCGCCGCACAATCAAAGAAAGTAAAAGAGCATCATGGAAGAAATGTTTCTTCTTTAAACTCTCGTTCCTCTGTTAAGAAAGTTTGGGACACTATACGCAAAATAAACGGAAAGAGAAAACAAAACCCTCTCCGACATCTGACACTGAACAATAACAACTTTAGTTCAAAACGTGACATTGCAAATATTCTTGCTGACAGTTTCTCGAAAAATTCCTCATCATCTAATTATTTAGAAGCCTTCCGAAAACTTAAAACTCAAAAAGACAAGTCACGTTTAAAATTCACATCCAACAACTCGGAAAGTTATAATCAATTGTTCTCACTATCGGAGCTTAGGGAGGCTTTAGATAAGGCCCATGATACTTCCGCTGGGCCTGACGAAATACATTACCAGTTTTTGAAACAACTTCCAGAATCATCTTTAACATCTCTTTTGAAACTCTTCAATGATTTATGGATTACTGGTAATGTACCAAAAATCTGGAAAGAAGCAACTGTAATACCAGTCCCCAAACCCGGTAAAGATAGCCAAGACCCCAACAGCTATCGACCAATTGCACTCACAAGCTGTGTGTGCAAAACAATGGAACGAATGATCAATTCTCGGCTTGTCTGGTATTTGGAAACTAACAATTTAATATCTCCTTTCCAAAGTGGCTTTAATGGACTCCTTCCTACAGAACCATTCGTAGGGAGGAGGTAGTCATTGCAAGAATCCGAATTGGTCATACTTTTATCACCCACACCCACATACTAAAAGGTGACGACCCACCAGAGTGCGTTTCTTGCAATGAACCATTCACTGTCAAGCACTTTATGATAGAGTGCTTTGACCTACAACCTACGCGCGATCGTTATTACATTGTGCATGACATGAAAGAACTTTTTGATAATATAAACATCACTCGTATTATAGAGTTCTTGAAAGCCGTAAATATTTACTCTAAACTCTGACTTTTATGCTATCACCTTGTGCAGTTTTATGCAATATATATACCGTCCCATTTTAATACCTATTGATCATTTTTACATCTCCCGTTGAGCGGGAACCTTTATTTTGCACCGTTATCATCTTACCGTTTTTTAATTTCAACCATTTGTTCTTTTATATCGCTGGTCGATATAGGACCTTTTGTAAGTTTTAAAAGATTATAGAAATAACACTTTGTTTGGCGCTAAATAGCCTAAAAGTGCTGATGCGCCGTTAAAAATCAATCAATCAATCAATCAATCCAAAGTGGCTTTCGATATGGCCGGAGCACCAATGATCATCTGGTTAGACTGGAAACATTTATTCGCGATGCATTTATTAAGAAAGAACATTTAGTAGCGGTTTTCTTTGATTTAGAAAAGGCCTATGACACGACATGGAAGTACGGGATACTAAATGACCTGAACGATCTAGGTCTAAAAGGCCGTCTGCCCTCTTTCATATCCAACTTCCTCTCAGACAGAGAATTCAAAGTAGGAGTGGGCTCTACCCTCTCCGATCTGCACGAGCAAGAGATGGGTGTGCCCCAGGGCAGTATTTTAACTGTGACGCTCTTTAACATCAAAATTAATAGCATCACCAAGTGTTTGACTCCTGGTGTGGATTGCTCGTTATACGTTGATGATTTTCTAATATGTTATCGGTCAAAGCACATGCATACAATTGAAAGACAACTGCAGCAAAATATAAACAAAATTCAAAATTGGGCCAATGCAAACGGTTTCAAATTCTCGAAATCAAAAACGGTATGCATGCATTTCTGTCAGCTACGAAAACATCACGATGAACCGAACCTCACGCTGGATGGAACACCTATTCCAGTTGTTGAGGAAACAAAATTTTTAGGTATAATCTTTGACAGAAAACTGACCTTTATTCCACACCTAAAGAACTTAAAAGCACTTAACCTACTTAAAGTAGTATAGCACAATGACTTGGGTGCTGATAGAAAGGTCATCCTAAATTTATACAGAACGTTTATTCGCTCCAAACTAGACTATGGTTGCGTTGTGTATGGTTCTGCCAGAAAATCGTATCTTAAAATGCTTGATCCAATTCATCATCAGGGAATAAGACTGGCTCAGGGAGCATTTAAAACATCCCCGTGTGAAAGCCTTCTAGCTGAGGCGAATGAACCACCGTTATCGCATCGTAGAGAAATGCTTTCCGCAAATTTTGCTCTCAAATTAAAATCAAACTCTCTGAATCCTGCTTTTTCGGCTGTTTTTCAACCCAAATACAAAACTTTATACGAAAATAAACCAAACGCCATACCTTCCTTTGGCATTAGAATATCATCCAGCCTTGACACTACAAATATAGATCTTTCTACAATTCAGAAAACATGCATCTCCGAAACACCACCCTGGCTAATTAAACAACCAAAAGTATGTTTTACGCTACACGATGGAAAAAAATCCGAAACAAACCCTTCTATCTTCCACAACTCTTACCATGAACTCCTCACCGAATTTAAAAACTACACCAGAATTTACACTGATGGATCAAAGGATGAGGAAAAGGCTGCTGCAGCCTTTGTTTGTGGAAATCACACAACGCAAGTTCGCTTACCAAATGGAACATCAATTTTTACAGCCGAAATCAGAGCAATAGACCTTGCTCTGCAACATATAGAAAAGAACCGTATTTCAAACTGTATCATCTTCTCCGACTCGCTATCAGTACTCCAGTCACTACACAATAGAAACCTGGAGAACCCATTATTGAAAAACATACTTGTAAAAAATACCGAGCTGAATGTCTCCCACAATATAATATACTGTTGGTTACCTAGCCACATTGGTATTAAAGGTAACGAAAAAGCAGATCGCGCTGCTAAAATGGCCCTTTCTCAAGAACCATCTAATTTTAAAATACCATATACTCATTTTAAACCTTGTATCAGAAAGTCCTTACGTCAGAAGTGGCAGGCGTCACGGAATGATGCTGTAAATAACAAACTTCATGCAATCAAGCCAACTCTAGGAGAATGGACTCCTTCCTACAGAACCATTCGTAGGGAAGAGATAGTCATTGCAAGAATCCGAATTGGTCATACTTATATCACCCACTCCCACATACTAAAAGGTGAAGACCCACCAGCGTGCGTTTCTTGCAATGAACCATTCACTGTCAAGCACTTTATGATAGAGTGTTTTGACCTGCAACCTACGCGCGATCGTTATTACATTGTGCATGACATGAAAGAACTTTTTGGTACTATAAACATCACTCGTATTATAGAGTTCCTGAAAGCCGTAAATATTTACTCTAAACTCTAACTTTTATGCTATCACCTTGTGCAGTTTTATGCAATATATATATATACCGTCCCATTTTAATACCTTTTCATCTTTTTTCATTAACATAGAACATTTACATCTCCCGTTGATCGGGAAGCTTTATTTTGCACCCTTACCATCTTACCGTTTTTAATTTCAACCATTTGTTCTTTTATATCGCTGGTCGATATAGGACCTTTTATAATTTTTTAAAAGATTATACAAATAACATTTTGTTTGGCGCTAAATAGCCTAACAGTGCTGATGCGCCGTTAAAAATAAAATCAATCAATCCTAAAGAACCATGCGTAGGGAGGAGGTAGTCATTGCAAGAATTCGAATTGGTCACACTTATATAACACACTCCCACATATTAAGAGGTGAAGACCCACCAAAGCGTGTTTCTTGCAATGAACCATTCACTGTTTAGCACTGATACGAAACTTTTTATAATTTTTAAACGATCCTACGTATAACGTTTTCTATGGCGCTAAATAGCGTAACAGTGCTGGTGCGCCGTAAAAATACAATCAATCAATAGATCTTCATATGTTGTTTGCTTCTTTGTTATATAATGACTATTTCCAAAACGAGAAGTCGTTAGTTATTTACGATTTGTCTCAAACGAACGCGTTGTTCATCCGATCCAATATTCCTACTTCATGCTCGTCATTATAACGTTTAAATAATTGAGAAAAAAGTCAAACGTTGAACGAAGACTGTTGTTGTACACAGAGACCAAATGTTTATTACCTAGTGTCAAGATCTAGTTATTCAGTTTTACCATAAATGGTGCTAGAATCATTTTGTCTATAACCTACATTTTAAAGGAAGCAGAAACAAATAGACCTGCAGGTCTGCAAAGGTTCTTTAAAAACCTTTAAGCTTAATTGCCTAAAGCACGGGCACCAGCAAAATTATTTTCTGGTGGTGGGAAGGGGGCAAACGTGGTGGTCAGCTACTAAGTTTCATGGATGTATGCCAAAACATGTTTAGAAGAGCAATCGGCGCCCCCACCCCCGCCCTTGCTCTTAGGTTTATGTGCGAAAATCATGACCAAATGTAGACGAGTTTGGGATACATTCATTAAAAGTTTTTGCCACGACAATTGTTCCTAAGGCTTCTCAATTTTCCGCACCCTCAAGTTTTGTTCCGCCAAGATTTTCTTATTTTATAACATAGAAGTCTGAGTTCTCGGTAAGGTCAAAGACAAAATGCTAGAAACAACAACTTAACGGCATGACAAAAGGTATGACTGGACAAGTCCAAATGAGATCTCAGAGAGTGTATGAGACAAGAAGTGTATCGATATAGTGGTGTTATATAGGACCAATAACACTAAGAACCAATCTTGGCATTGGGCTTGAACATGAGGGCAGGGGAGACAACTTGTAATAACACTGTTGCCAAAATAGAAAAGAGTTGTATCCATTTCACTGTATCCACTGCTCTTCCTTGACGTGTTGCATGTCATATTGAGGAATAAAATATATCGGCCAACAAACGAACATATTGGACTCACGGTATTATTTAGTTCCCATTGTAAACCTATGCAAAAACCACGATATCAAAAATTAAATATCTCTAAATGTCTAAGTGCTCACGATTAAACCTATATTTATCAGTATAGCTGCATCCCCGATGACAGATTCTTTGCACCCCATGCAGGCCCGGGGTTGTAGAATTGGCCCTACGTGTCGTAAGAGGTGACTAACTAGAGGCAAACTGTTTGCCGTGGGTTTCGTCGCGTGTACGGGGAGGAATGGCTCCTGGTAGTTGAGCAGAGGCTTTCCATGCAATACACTACTTTGGCCTCTACTTCTCCTAGACGGGTGGTCGGGATGGGCCCGGTCTCTACAAATCGGCTGGTCACGCTGAACTCTAGGAAGTCTTTATTTACTCTCTCACCGTCTTTATCTTTCTTCTTGTATCTATCCCCCCTGCGGGTCCGGGGTTGTAGAATTGGCCCGACGTGCCTCGCTACGTGTCGTAAAAGGCGACTAAGTAGAGGCAACCTGTTTGCCGTGGGTTGCGTCCCGTGTCGGAGGAGGAAAGGATCCTGGTAGTTGAGCAGAGGCTTTCCCTGCAACACACTACTTTGGCCTCTACTTCTCTTAGACGGGTGGTCGGGATGGGCCCGGTTCCGACAAATCGGCTGGTCACGCCGAGCCCTAGGAGGTCTTTATTAACTTTCTCACCTTTTTTATCTTTCTCCTTGTATCTCTCTTGATACCACCGTTGCCCCTATATTCTATTCCTTTATCTTTCCCTTTTCCAAGTCTTAGAAGACTTCCTAGAAGGCGGTGGCTTAACGGGTCAATCGGGGGGTAATTTTACCGACCTTAGAAATTGGCGACTTCAGGGTCAATCAAAGGTAATTTTATCAACTGAGTATGGCATCTGTGTATCCCTGACACTTGAAAAGTGTCCCCTTGTTGGGCTCCTTGGTGGGTGGGGAGCACGGGTGCTGAATTTTTATTCAAGCCAAAATGGAAAATCAAAAAAATCAAAACAAACGAACCAAAACTGGAACTGACTCAGATGATGAACCATGTAGTGTGGAATCGTTTCCTCGCTTCATGGTCATCAAATCAAAAGATGAAACCAAACCCCTAGCCGCACTATCGCCATTTATAATCGAAAAGACTATACTTGGATTAGTCGGCAAACCAAAAAGCGTTAAAAAGATTAAATCAGGTGGTCTGCTTGTGGAGTGCGAACGTAAAGCACACACTGAGAACATTCAAAACATTAAGGTATTTCATGACATCCCAGTGACTTGTTTCGCACACACATCTCTAAATACATCAAAAGGCGTCATTCGTTGCCGTGACTTGGCTGGAGTCAGCGACAAAGACATCGTAGAGGGGATGAAAAGTGAAGGTGTCACTGCAGTTCCTAGGATTCGTATCAAACGAAACAACGATCTGCAAGACACCAACACCATTATACTCACCTTCAACAGACCAACGGTACCTAAAGTTGTCAAAGTTGGGTTCTTACAAGTTAGGGTTGAGGTATACATACCAAATCCCCTCCGATGCTACAAATGTCAAAAATACGGTCATCATGAAGACCGCTGTTCCAGAAACCAAGTATGTGGACGATGTGGAGACCCTTCTCATCGGGAATCCGAGTGCAAAGCCACTCCGCATTGCGTCAACTGCGGCAAGGAACACCATGCAAATTCAAAAGATTGCGATATATGGAAACAGGAGAAGGAAATCCAAAGGATCAAATACACATCCAACATCCCGTATCCAGAGGCCAGGAAGCTTGTACAAACTAGAACATCACTCCCCGGCCCATCCTTCTCAACTATAGTAAAGAGCAATCAAAAAGCAACTAAAGACGCCCAAACCCAAACAGACCCACCTGAATCCCCTTCCGTCTCGAACATATCGCATTACAAACCCCCCAAAAAACTCAACATCGACGCAAACAACGTTCAACAATCCTCCACCATCAAAATCACCAAACAGTAAGAAAAAGTCGACAGCAAATAGGCAGCAAAAACGGTCTGATGACCCAATAAAACTGCACAATAGGTTTGGAGACTTTGAGGATATGGATGCAGAAGAATCTGCTCCATGTCCTCAAGGTGGCTCCAGACCTAACAACAAAAAATTCACCCCCGTACTTCTCCAGATAAATAACCAAAGACATTGCCTCCGCGAAAGGTCTAACCTGCTCCAGAATCTTCAATATTAACTTGTAATGAAGAACACCATCATACAATGGAACTGTAGAGGACTTAAAGCCAACTACAATGATATTTTTTTGCTCTTAAACGAACGTGATCCTGCAGTACTATGTCTTCAGGAAACATTTTTGAAAGATACAGATAACATCACACTTAAAAACTACTCCCTGTTTAACAACTACTCTCATAATGTTGACAGAGCCTCAGGAGGAGTCTCTGTTATTGTGAACAACAGAGCCCCTCATAGCGTCATCCCTCTAAACACAAATTTACAAGCCACTGCTGTGAGCGTCACTCTGCATCGGGTGATTACCTTTTGTTCTATCTACATACCACCAAACACCAATTTAGTAACAAATGAATTAGACGACCTTGTTCAACAACTCCCCGCACCCTTTATTCTACTCGGTGATTTTAATGCCCATAACATTTTATGGGGTTCAAATCACATAAGTGACAGAGGTCACAAAATAGAAGACTTCATTTCCAGACACGATTTGTGTCTATATAATACCAAATCACCGACATATTTACACCCAGGTATTGGTACATACACGTGTATTGATTTGACAATTTGTACCCCATCGCTGCTTTTGGACTATGAATGGAAGGTCGCTGATGACCTTCACAGCAGTGATCACTTTCCAATCTCTCTTTCCCCCTGCGGTTCCGGGGTTGTAGAATTGGCCCGACGTGCCTCGCTACGTGTCGTAAAAGGCGACTAAGTAGAGGCAACCTGTTTGCCGTGGGTTGCGTCCCGTGTCGGGGGAGGAAAGGATCCTGGTAGTTGAGCAGTGGCTTTCCCTGCAATACACTACTTTGGCCTCTACTTCTCTTAGACGGGTGGTCGGGATGGGCCCGGTTCCGACAAATCGGCTGGTCACGCCGAGCCCTAGGAGGTCTTTATTAACTTTCTCACCTTCTTTCTCTCTCTCCTTGTATCTCTCTTGATACCACCGTTGCCCCTATATTCTTTTCCTTTATATTTCCCTTTTCCAAGTCTTAGACGGCTTCCTAGAAGGCGGTGGCTTAACGGGTCAATCGGGGGGTAATTTTACCGACCTTAGAAATTGGCGACTTCAGGGTCATTCAAAGGTAATTTTATCAACTGAGTATGGCATCTGTGTATCCCTGACACTTGAAAAGTGTCCCCTTGTTGGGCTCCTTGGTGGGTGGGGAGCACGGGTGCTGAATTTTTAATCTAGCCATCATGGATAATTCCAAAAAAAATCAAAATAAAAGATCGAAACCCTTATCAGAGTCTGACGATGAACCATTTAGTGTGGAGTCATTTCCACGCTTCATGGTCATACAGTCAAAAGATGCCACGAAACCGCTTGCCGCACTATCTCCATTTGTCATCGAAAAGACTATCACAGGATCGATTGGCACACCTAAAAGTGTTAAAAAGTTGAAATCGGGTTGTCTTCTTATTGAGTGTGAGCGACGAGGTCAATCAGACAATATCAGGAAAATGAAAACGTTCTTTGATATCCCAGTAACCTCATTCGCTCACACCACACTGAATACGTCCAAAGGCGTGATTCGCTGCCGTGACTTGGCTGGAGTCACCGACGCTGACATCATCGAAGGAATGAAAGATGAAGGTGTCACTGCAGTCCGACGAATACGTATTAAACGTAATAACAATCTGCAGGACACCAACACCATTGTACTCACCTTCAACAGGCCAACTGTACCCAAAGTGGTGAAAGTTGGCTTTTTGCAAGTAAAGGTAGAGATTTACATTCCCAACCCCCTTCGGTGTTATAAGTGTCAAAAATACGGCCATCACGAAGACCGCTGCTCCAAGAGCCAAATATGTGACCGATGCGGAGACAATGCTCATCAGGAATCTGATTGTAGAGCAACTCCGCATTGTGTCAACTGCGGAAAAGAGCACCACGCAAATTCCAAGGATTGCGATACCTGGAAACAGGAGAAGGAAATTCAGAGGGTAAAATACACAAATAATATTCCCTATCCAGAAGCCAGAAAAATTGTACAGGCAAAAACAGCCCATCCTGGCCCATCCTTCTCCACTGTAGTGAAGAGCAATCCTAAAACAACGAAGGACGCTCAAACACAAACAGAAGCACCCGATTCAACACCAAATTCAAACACCCCCCATTACCAAGCACAGAAAAACACGGCATCTACTCAGACTACATTTAATAATACCCAACAACCTAAATCACCAAAGAATAAAAAATCTCACGGAAACAGGCAACAGAAGGGGTCAGATGACCCCATCAAACTTTATAACAGGTTTGGAGACATCGAGAGCATGGATGCAGAAGAATCTGCTCCATGCGCCCAAGGGAACTCCAGACCTACAAACAAAAAATTCACCCCCGTACTTCCTCCAGAGAAATAACAAAACAAATTCCCTCTGCGAAAGGTCTAACCTAGCTCCACAATCTTTAATTTAAATTTATAATGAAAAACACTATCATACAATGGAATTGTCGAGGACTTAAAGCAAATTACAATGATATTCTCCTGCTTTTAAACGAACATGATCCTGCGGTACTATGCCTTCAAGAAACATTCTTGAAAGATACAGACAATATCACATTTAAAAACTACTCCCTGTTTAACACTTGCTCTCCAAATGTTGATAGGGCATCAGGAGGAGTTTCTGTTATTGTAAACAACAGAGCTCCTCATAGCTTCATTCATTTAAACACCAATTTACAAGCCATTGCTGTAAGCGTCACTCTACATCGAGTGATTACATTTTGCTCTATTTATTTACCACCAAACACTAACCTAGTACCACACGAACTCGACAATCTTCTTCAACAGCTTCCCGCACCCTTTGTTTTACTCGGGGATTTTAATGCCCATAACATTTTATGGGGATCAAATCATATAAGTGACAGAGGTCACAAAGTTGAAGACTTTATTTCTAGACACAATCTGTGTCTATATAATACCAAAACACCTACATATTTACACCCAGGCACGGGTACATACACAAGCATCGATTTGACAATTTGTTCTCCTTCTCTGCTTTTGGACTATGAATGGAAGGTCGCTGATGACCTTCACAGCAGCGATCACTTCCCAATCTTTCTTGTAAATCTTAACTCTACAGGCGATGAAGTAATTCCACAATGGAATTTAAAGAAGGCCGACTGGGCCAAGTTTGAAACACTCTGTAAAACTAGGCTGAATGAGGATACAGTTTTCAATGTTGACGACACCATTCAGCATTTTACATCTATTTTAATAGAGATTGCAGAAGAATCCGTTCCCAAGTCCTCGCCATATTGTAAAAGAACCCAAAAACCTTGGGTCACTAAGGAATGTAAGGAAGCCATTAAACTACGCCGAGAAGCATTAAGGAAATTTAATAATCAACCGACGCCCGAAAACTTAAATATATATCGCATTGCCCGGGCCAAAGCTCGCCGCACAATCAAAGAAAGTAAAAGAGCATCATGGAAGAAATGTTTCTTCTTTAAACTCTCGTTCCTCTGTTAAGAAAGTTTGGGACACTATACGCAAAATAAACGGAAAGAGAAAACAAAACCCTCTCCGACATCTGACACTGAACAATAACAACTTTAGTTCAAAACGTGACATTGCAAATATTCTTGCTGACAGTTTCTCGAAAAATTCCTCATCATCTAATTATTTAGAAGCCTTCCGAAAACTTAAAACTCAAAAAGACAAGTCACGTTTAAAATTCACATCCAACAACTCGGAAAGTTATAATCAATTGTTCTCACTATCGGAGCTTAGGGAGGCTTTAGATAAGGCCCATGATACTTCCGCTGGGCCTGACGAAATACATTACCAGTTTTTGAAACAACTTCCAGAATCATCTTTAACATCTCTTTTGAAACTCTTCAATGATTTATGGATTACTGGTAATGTACCAAAAATCTGGAAAGAAGCAACTGTAATACCAGTCCCCAAACCCGGTAAAGATAGCCAAGACCCCAACAGCTATCGACCAATTGCACTCACAAGCTGTGTGTGCAAAACAATGGAACGAATGATCAATTCTCGGCTTGTCTGGTATTTGGAAACTAACAATTTAATATCTCCTTTCCAAAGTGGCTTTAATGGACTCCTTCCTACAGAACCATTCGTAGGGAGGAGGTAGTCATTGCAAGAATCCGAATTGGTCATACTTTTATCACCCACACCCACATACTAAAAGGTGACGACCCACCAGAGTGCGTTTCTTGCAATGAACCATTCACTGTCAAGCACTTTATGATAGAGTGCTTTGACCTACAACCTACGCGCGATCGTTATTACATTGTGCATGACATGAAAGAACTTTTTGATAATATAAACATCACTCGTATTATAGAGTTCTTGAAGGCCGTAAATATTTACTCTAAACTCTGACTTTTATGCTATCACCTTGTGCAGTTTTATGCAATATATATACCGTCCCATTTTAATACCTATTGATCATTTTTACATCTCCCGTTGAGCGGGAACCTTTATTTTGCACCGTTATCATCTTACCGTTTTTTAATTTCAACCATTTGTTCTTTTATATCGCTGGTCGATATAGGACCTTTTGTAAGTTTTAAAAGATTATAGAAATAACACTTTGTTTGGCGCTAAATAGCCTAAAAGTGCTGATGCGCCGTTAAAAATCAATCAATCAATCAATCAATCCAAAGTGGCTTTCGATATGGCCGGAGCACCAATGATCATCTGGTTAGACTGGAAACATTTATTCGCGATGCATTTATTAAGAAAGAACATTTAGTAGCGGTTTTCTTTGATTTAGAAAAGGCCTATGACACGACATGGAAGTACGGGATACTAAATGACCTGAACGATCTAGGTCTAAAAGGCCGTCTGCCCTCTTTCATATCCAACTTCCTCTCAGACAGAGAATTCAAAGTAGGAGTGGGCTCTACCCTCTCCGATCTGCACGAGCAAGAGATGGGTGTGCCCCAGGGCAGTATTTTAACTGTGACGCTCTTTAACATCAAAATTAATAGCATCACCAAGTGTTTGACTCCTGGTGTGGATTGCTCGTTATACGTTGATGATTTTCTAATATGTTATCGGTCAAAGCACATGCATACAATTGAAAGACAACTGCAGCAAAATATAAACAAAATTCAAAATTGGGCCAATGCAAACGGTTTCAAATTCTCGAAATCAAAAACGGTATGCATGCATTTCTGTCAGCTACGAAAACATCACGATGAACCGAACCTCACGCTGGATGGAACACCTATTCCAGTTGTTGAGGAAACAAAATTTTTAGGTATAATCTTTGACAGAAAACTGACCTTTATTCCACACCTAAAGAACTTAAAAGCACTTAACCTACTTAAAGTAGTATAGCACAATGACTTGGGTGCTGATAGAAAGGTCATCCTAAATTTATACAGAACGTTTATTCGCTCCAAACTAGACTATGGTTGCGTTGTGTATGGTTCTGCCAGAAAATCGTATCTTAAAATGCTTGATCCAATTCATCATCAGGGAATAAGACTGGCTCAGGGAGCATTTAAAACATCCCCGTGTGAAAGCCTTCTAGCTGAGGCGAATGAACCACCGTTATCGCATCGTAGAGAAATGCTTTCCGCAAATTTTGCTCTCAAATTAAAATCAAACTCTCTGAATCCTGCTTTTTCGGCTGTTTTTCAACCCAAATACAAAACTTTATACGAAAATAAACCAAACGCCATACCTTCCTTTGGCATTAGAATATCATCCAGCCTTGACACTACAAATATAGATCTTTCTACAATTCAGAAAACATCCATCTCCGAAACACCACCCTGGCTAATTAAACAACCAAAAGTATGTTTTACGCTACACGATGGAAAAAAATCCGAAACAAACCCTTCTATCTTCCACAACTCTTACCATGAACTCCTCACCGAATTTAAAAACTACACCAGAATTTACACTGATGGATCAAAGGATGAGGAAAAGGCTGCTGCAGCCTTTGTTTGTGGAAATCACACAACGCAAGTTCGCTTACCAAATGGAACATCAATTTTTACAGCCGAAATCAGAGCAATAGACCTTGCTCTGCAACATATAGAAAAGAACCGTATTTCAAACTGTATCATCTTCTCCGACTCGCTATCAGTACTCCAGTCACTACACAATAGAAACCTGGAGAACCCATTATTGAAAAACATACTTGTAAAAAATACCGAGCTGAATGTCTCCCACAATATAATATACTGTTGGTTACCTAGCCACATTGGTATTAAAGGTAACGAAAAAGCAGATCGCGCTGCTAAAATGGCCCTTTCTCAAGAACCATCTAATTTTAAAATACCATATACTCATTTTAAACCTTGTATCAGAAAGTCCTTACGTCAGAAGTGGCAGGCGTCACGGAATGATGCTGTAAATAACAAACTTCATGCAATCAAGCCAACTCTAGGAGAATGGACTCCTTCCTACAGAACCATTCGTAGGGAAGAGATAGTCATTGCAAGAATCCGAATTGGTCATACTTATATCACCCACTCCCACATACTAAAAGGTGAAGACCCACCAGCGTGCGTTTCTTGCAATGAACCATTCACTGTCAAGCACTTTATGATAGAGTGTTTTGACCTGCAACCTACGCGCGATCGTTATTACATTGTGCATGACATGAAAGAACTTTTTGGTACTATAAACATCACTCGTATTATAGAGTTCCTGAAAGCCGTAAATATTTACTCTAAACTCTAACTTTTATGCTATCACCTTGTGCAGTTTTATGCAATATATATATATACCGTCCCATTTTAATACCTTTTCATCTTTTTTCATTAACATAGAACATTTACATCTCCCGTTGATCGGGAAGCTTTATTTTGCACCCTTACCATCTTACCGTTTTTAATTTCAACCATTTGTTCTTTTATATCGCTGGTCGATATAGGACCTTTTATAATTTTTTAAAAGATTATACAAATAACATTTTGTTTGGCGCTAAATAGCCTAACAGTGCTGATGCGCCGTTAAAAATAAAATCAATCAATCCTAAAGAACCATGCGTAGGGAGGAGGTAGTCATTGCAAGAATTCGAATTGGTCACACTTATATAACACACTCCCACATATTAAGAGGTGAAGACCCACCAAAGCGTGTTTCTTGCAATGAACCATTCACTGTTTAGCACTGATACGAAACTTTTTATAATTTTTAAACGATCCTACGTATAACGTTTTCTATGGCGCTAAATAGCGTAACAGTGCTGGTGCGCCGTAAAAATACAATCAATCAATAGATCTTCATATGTTGTTTGCTTCTTTGTTATATAATGACTATTTCCAAAACGAGAAGTCGTTAGTTATTTACGATTTGTCTCAAACGAACGCGTTGTTCATCCGATCCAATATTCCTACTTCATGCTCGTCATTATAACGTTTAAATAATTGAGAAAAAAGTCAAACGTTGAACGAAGACTGTTGTTGTACACAGAGACCAAATGTTTATTACCTAGTGTCAAGATCTAGTTATTCAGTTTTACCATAAATGGTGCTAGAATCATTTTGTCTATAACCTACATTTTAAAGGAAGCAGAAACAAATAGACCTGCAGGTCTGCAAAGGTTCTTTAAAAACCTTTAAGCTTAATTGCCTAAAGCACGGGCACCAGCAAAATTATTTTCTGGTGGTGGGAAGGGGGCAAACGTGGTGGTCAGCTACTAAGTTTCATGGATGTATGCCAAAACATGTTTAGAAGAGCAATCGGCGCCCCCACCCCCGCCCTTGCTCTTAGGTTTATGTGCGAAAATCATGACCAAATGTAGACGAGTTTGGGATACATTCATTAAAAGTTTTTGCCACGACAATTGTTCCTAAGGCTTCTCAATTTTCCGCACCCTCAAGTTTTGTTCCGCCAAGATTTTCTTATTTTATAACATAGAAGTCTGAGTTCTCGGTAAGGTCAAAGACAAAATGCTAGAAACAACAACTTAACGGCATGACAAAAGGTATGACTGGACAAGTCCAAATGAGATCTCAGAGAGTGTATGAGACAAGAAGTGTATCGATATAGTGGTGTTATATAGGACCAATAACACTAAGAACCAATCTTGGCATTGGGCTTGAACATGAGGGCAGGGGAGACAACTTGTAATAACACTGTTGCCAAAATAGAAAAGAGTTGTATCCATTTCACTGTATCCACTGCTCTTCCTTGACGTGTTGCATGTCATATTGAGGAATAAAATATATCGGCCAACAAACGAACATATTGGACTCACGGTATTATTTAGTTCCCATTGTAAACCTATGCAAAAACCACGATATCAAAAATTAAATATCTCTAAATGTCTAAGTGCTCACGATTAAACCTATATTTATCAGTATAGCTGCATCCCCGATGACAGATTCTTTGCACCCCATGCAGGCCCGGGGTTGTAGAATTGGCCCTACGTGTCGTAAGAGGTGACTAACTAGAGGCAAACTGTTTGCCGTGGGTTTCGTCGCGTGTACGGGGAGGAATGGCTCCTGGTAGTTGAGCAGAGGCTTTCCATGCAATACACTACTTTGGCCTCTACTTCTCCTAGACGGGTGGTCGGGATGGGCCCGGTCTCTACAAATCGGCTGGTCACGCTGAACTCTAGGAAGTCTTTATTTACTCTCTCACCGTCTTTATCTTTCTTCTTGTATCTATCCCCCCTGCGGGTCCGGGGTTGTAGAATTGGCCCGACGTGCCTCGCTACGTGTCGTAAAAGGCGACTAAGTAGAGGCAACCTGTTTGCCGTGGGTTGCGTCCCGTGTCGGAGGAGGAAAGGATCCTGGTAGTTGAGCAGAGGCTTTCCCTGCAACACACTACTTTGGCCTCTACTTCTCTTAGACGGGTGGTCGGGATGGGCCCGGTTCCGACAAATCGGCTGGTCACGCCGAGCCCTAGGAGGTCTTTATTAACTTTCTCACCTTTTTTATCTTTCTCCTTGTATCTCTCTTGATACCACCGTTGCCCCTATATTCTATTCCTTTATCTTTCCCTTTTCCAAGTCTTAGAAGACTTCCTAGAAGGCGGTGGCTTAACGGGTCAATCGGGGGGTAATTTTACCGACCTTAGAAATTGGCGACTTCAGGGTCAATCAAAGGTAATTTTATCAACTGAGTATGGCATCTGTGTATCCCTGACACTTGAAAAGTGTCCCCTTGTTGGGCTCCTTGGTGGGTGGGGAGCACGGGTGCTGAATTTTTATTCAAGCCAAAATGGAAAATCAAAAAAATCAAAACAAACGAACCAAAACTGGAACTGACTCAGATGATGAACCATGTAGTGTGGAATCGTTTCCTCGCTTCATGGTCATCAAATCAAAAGATGAAACCAAACCCCTAGCCGCACTATCGCCATTTATAATCGAAAAGACTATACTTGGATTAGTCGGCAAACCAAAAAGCGTTAAAAAGATTAAATCAGGTGGTCTGCTTGTGGAGTGCGAACGTAAAGCACACACTGAGAACATTCAAAACATTAAGGTATTTCATGACATCCCAGTGACTTGTTTCGCACACACATCTCTAAATACATCAAAAGGCGTCATTCGTTGCCGTGACTTGGCTGGAGTCAGCGACAAAGACATCGTAGAGGGGATGAAAAGTGAAGGTGTCACTGCAGTTCCTAGGATTCGTATCAAACGAAACAACGATCTGCAAGACACCAACACCATTATACTCACCTTCAACAGACCAACGGTACCTAAAGTTGTCAAAGTTGGGTTCTTACAAGTTAGGGTTGAGGTATACATACCAAATCCCCTCCGATGCTACAAATGTCAAAAATACGGTCATCATGAAGACCGCTGTTCCAGAAACCAAGTATGTGGACGATGTGGAGACCCTTCTCATCGGGAATCCGAGTGCAAAGCCACTCCGCATTGCGTCAACTGCGGCAAGGAACACCATGCAAATTCAAAAGATTGCGATATATGGAAACAGGAGAAGGAAATCCAAAGGATCAAATACACATCCAACATCCCGTATCCAGAGGCCAGGAAGCTTGTACAAACTAGAACATCACTCCCCGGCCCATCCTTCTCAACTATAGTAAAGAGCAATCAAAAAGCAACTAAAGACGCCCAAACCCAAACAGACCCACCTGAATCCCCTTCCGTCTCGAACATATCGCATTACAAACCCCCCAAAAAACTCAACATCGACGCAAACAACGTTCAACAATCCTCCACCATCAAAATCACCAAACAGTAAGAAAAAGTCGACAGCAAATAGGCAGCAAAAACGGTCTGATGACCCAATAAAACTGCACAATAGGTTTGGAGACTTTGAGGATATGGATGCAGAAGAATCTGCTCCATGTCCTCAAGGTGGCTCCAGACCTAACAACAAAAAATTCACCCCCGTACTTCTCCAGATAAATAACCAAAGACATTGCCTCCGCGAAAGGTCTAACCTGCTCCAGAATCTTCAATATTAACTTGTAATGAAGAACACCATCATACAATGGAACTGTAGAGGACTTAAAGCCAACTACAATGATATTTTTTTGCTCTTAAACGAACGTGATCCTGCAGTACTATGTCTTCAGGAAACATTTTTGAAAGATACAGATAACATCACACTTAAAAACTACTCCCTGTTTAACAACTACTCTCATAATGTTGACAGAGCCTCAGGAGGAGTCTCTGTTATTGTGAACAACAGAGCCCCTCATAGCGTCATCCCTCTAAACACAAATTTACAAGCCACTGCTGTGAGCGTCACTCTGCATCGGGTGATTACCTTTTGTTCTATCTACATACCACCAAACACCAATTTAGTAACAAATGAATTAGACGACCTTGTTCAACAACTCCCCGCACCCTTTATTCTACTCGGTGATTTTAATGCCCATAACATTTTATGGGGTTCAAATCACATAAGTGACAGAGGTCACAAAATAGAAGACTTCATTTCCAGACACGATTTGTGTCTATATAATACCAAATCACCGACATATTTACACCCAGGTATTGGTACATACACGTGTATTGATTTGACAATTTGTACCCCATCGCTGCTTTTGGACTATGAATGGAAGGTCGCTGATGACCTTCACAGCAGTGATCACTTTCCAATCTCTCTTTCCCCCTGCGGTTCCGGGGTTGTAGAATTGGCCCGACGTGCCTCGCTACGTGTCGTAAAAGGCGACTAAGTAGAGGCAACCTGTTTGCCGTGGGTTGCGTCCCGTGTCGGGGGAGGAAAGGATCCTGGTAGTTGAGCAGTGGCTTTCCCTGCAATACACTACTTTGGCCTCTACTTCTCTTAGACGGGTGGTCGGGATGGGCCCGGTTCCGACAAATCGGCTGGTCACGCCGAGCCCTAGGAGGTCTTTATTAACTTTCTCACCTTCTTTCTCTCTCTCCTTGTATCTCTCTTGATACCACCGTTGCCCCTATATTCTTTTCCTTTATATTTCCCTTTTCCAAGTCTTAGACGGCTTCCTAGAAGGCGGTGGCTTAACGGGTCAATCGGGGGGTAATTTTACCGACCTTAGAAATTGGCGACTTCAGGGTCATTCAAAGGTAATTTTATCAACTGAGTATGGCATCTGTGTATCCCTGACACTTGAAAAGTGTCCCCTTGTTGGGCTCCTTGGTGGGTGGGGAGCACGGGTGCTGAATTTTTAATCTAGCCATCATGGATAATTCCAAAAAAAATCAAAATAAAAGATCGAAACCCTTATCAGAGTCTGACGATGAACCATTTAGTGTGGAGTCATTTCCACGCTTCATGGTCATACAGTCAAAAGATGCCACGAAACCGCTTGCCGCACTATCTCCATTTGTCATCGAAAAGACTATCACAGGATCGATTGGCACACCTAAAAGTGTTAAAAAGTTGAAATCGGGTTGTCTTCTTATTGAGTGTGAGCGACGAGGTCAATCAGACAATATCAGGAAAATGAAAACGTTCTTTGATATCCCAGTAACCTCATTCGCTCACACCACACTGAATACGTCCAAAGGCGTGATTCGCTGCCGTGACTTGGCTGGAGTCACCGACGCTGACATCATCGAAGGAATGAAAGATGAAGGTGTCACTGCAGTCCGACGAATACGTATTAAACGTAATAACAATCTGCAGGACACCAACACCATTGTACTCACCTTCAACAGGCCAACTGTACCCAAAGTGGTGAAAGTTGGCTTTTTGCAAGTAAAGGTAGAGATTTACATTCCCAACCCCCTTCGGTGTTATAAGTGTCAAAAATACGGCCATCACGAAGACCGCTGCTCCAAGAGCCAAATATGTGACCGATGCGGAGACAATGCTCATCAGGAATCTGATTGTAGAGCAACTCCGCATTGTGTCAACTGCGGAAAAGAGCACCACGCAAATTCCAAGGATTGCGATACCTGGAAACAGGAGAAGGAAATTCAGAGGGTAAAATACACAAATAATATTCCCTATCCAGAAGCCAGAAAAATTGTACAGGCAAAAACAGCCCATCCTGGCCCATCCTTCTCCACTGTAGTGAAGAGCAATCCTAAAACAACGAAGGACGCTCAAACACAAACAGAAGCACCCGATTCAACACCAAATTCAAACACCCCCCATTACCAAGCACAGAAAAACACGGCATCTACTCAGACTACATTTAATAATACCCAACAACCTAAATCACCAAAGAATAAAAAATCTCACGGAAACAGGCAACAGAAGGGGTCAGATGACCCCATCAAACTTTATAACAGGTTTGGAGACATCGAGAGCATGGATGCAGAAGAATCTGCTCCATGCGCCCAAGGGAACTCCAGACCTACAAACAAAAAATTCACCCCCGTACTTCCTCCAGAGAAATAACAAAACAAATTCCCTCTGCGAAAGGTCTAACCTAGCTCCACAATCTTTAATTTAAATTTATAATGAAAAACACTATCATACAATGGAATTGTCGAGGACTTAAAGCAAATTACAATGATATTCTCCTGCTTTTAAACGAACATGATCCTGCGGTACTATGCCTTCAAGAAACATTCTTGAAAGATACAGACAATATCACATTTAAAAACTACTCCCTGTTTAACACTTGCTCTCCAAATGTTGATAGGGCATCAGGAGGAGTTTCTGTTATTGTAAACAACAGAGCTCCTCATAGCTTCATTCATTTAAACACCAATTTACAAGCCATTGCTGTAAGCGTCACTCTACATCGAGTGATTACATTTTGCTCTATTTATTTACCACCAAACACTAACCTAGTACCACACGAACTCGACAATCTTCTTCAACAGCTTCCCGCACCCTTTGTTTTACTCGGGGATTTTAATGCCCATAACATTTTATGGGGATCAAATCATATAAGTGACAGAGGTCACAAAGTTGAAGACTTTATTTCTAGACACAATCTGTGTCTATATAATACCAAAACACCTACATATTTACACCCAGGCACGGGTACATACACAAGCATCGATTTGACAATTTGTTCTCCTTCTCTGCTTTTGGACTATGAATGGAAGGTCGCTGATGACCTTCACAGCAGCGATCACTTCCCAATCTTTCTTGTAAATCTTAACTCTACAGGCGATGAAGTAATTCCACAATGGAATTTAAAGAAGGCCGACTGGGCCAAGTTTGAAACACTCTGTAAAACTAGGCTGAATGAGGATACAGTTTTCAATGTTGACGACACCATTCAGCATTTTACATCTATTTTAATAGAGATTGCAGAAGAATCCGTTCCCAAGTCCTCGCCATATTGTAAAAGAACCCAAAAACCTTGGGTCACTAAGGAATGTAAGGAAGCCATTAAACTACGCCGAGAAGCATTAAGGAAATTTAATAATCAACCGACGCCCGAAAACTTAAATATATATCGCATTGCCCGGGCCAAAGCTCGCCGCACAATCAAAGAAAGTAAAAGAGCATCATGGAAGAAATGTTTCTTCTTTAAACTCTCGTTCCTCTGTTAAGAAAGTTTGGGACACTATACGCAAAATAAACGGAAAGAGAAAACAAAACCCTCTCCGACATCTGACACTGAACAATAACAACTTTAGTTCAAAACGTGACATTGCAAATATTCTTGCTGACAGTTTCTCGAAAAATTCCTCATCATCTAATTATTTAGAAGCCTTCCGAAAACTTAAAACTCAAAAAGAAAAGTCACGTTTAAAATTCACATCCAACAACTCGGAAAGTTATAATCAATTGTTCTCACTATCGGAGCTTAGGGAGGCTTTAGATAAGGCCCATGATACTTCCGCTGGGCCTGACGAAATACATTACCAGTTTTTGAAACAACTTCCAGAATCATCTTTAACATCTCTTTTGAAACTCTTCAATGATTTATGGATTACTGGTAATGTACCAAAAATCTGGAAAGAAGCAACTGTAATACCAGTCCCCAAACCCGGTAAAGATAGCCAAGACCCCAACAGCTATCGACCAATTGCACTCACAAGCTGTGTGTGCAAAACAATGGAACGAATGATCAATTCTCGGCTTGTCTGGTATTTGGAAACTAACAATTTAATATCTCCTTTCCAAAGTGGCTTTCGATATGGCCGGAGCACCAATGATCATCTGGTTAGACTGGAAACATTTATTCGCGATGCATTTATTAAGAAAGAACATTTAGTAGCGGTTTTCTTTGATTTAGAAAAGGCCTATGACACGACATGGAAGTACGGGATACTAAATGACCTGAACGATCTAGGTCTAAAAGGCCGTCTGCCCTCTTTCATATCCAACTTCCTCTCAGACAGAGAATTCAAAGTAGGAGTGGGCTCTACCCTCTCCGATCTGCACGAGCAAGAGATGGGTGTGCCCCAGGGCAGTATTTTAACTGTGACGCTCTTTAACATCAAAATTAATAGCATCACCAAGTGTTTGACTCCTGGTGTGGATTGCTCGTTATACGTTGATGATTTTCTAATATGTTATCGGTCAAAGCACATGCATACAATTGAAAGACAACTGCAGCAAAATATAAACAAAATTCAAAATTGGGCCAATGCAAACGGTTTCAAATTCTCGAAATCAAAAACGGTATGCATGCATTTCTGTCAGCTACGAAAACATCACGATGAACCGAACCTCACGCTGGATGGAACACCTATTCCAGTTGTTGAGGAAACAAAATTTTTAGGTATAATCTTTGACAGAAAACTGACCTTTATTCCACACCTAAAGAACTTAAAAGCACTTAACCTACTTAAAGTAGTATGGCACAATGACTTGGGTGCTGATAGAAAGGTCATCCTAAATTTATACAGAACGTTTATTCGCTCCAAACTAGACTATGGTTGCGTTGTGTATGGTTCTGCCAGAAAATCGTATCTTAAAATGCTTGATCCAATTCATCATCAGGGAATAAGACTGGCTCAGGGAGCATTTAAAACATCCCCGTGTGAAAGCCTTCTAGCTGAGGCGAATGAACCACCGTTATCGCATCGTAGAGAAATGCTTTCCGCAAATTTTGCTCTCAAATTAAAATCAAACTCTCTGAATCCTGCTTTTTCGGCTGTTTTTCAACCCAAATACAAAACTTTATACGAAAATAAACCAAACGCCATACCTTCCTTTGGCATTAGAATATCATCCAGCCTTGACACTACAAATATAGATCTTTCAAAAATTCAGAAAACATCCATCTCCGAAACACCACCCTGGCTAATTAAACAACCAAAAGTATGTTTTACGCTACACGATGGAAAAAAATCCGAAACAAACCCTTCTATCTTCCACAACTCTTACCATGAACTCCTCACCGAATTTAAAAACTACACCAGAATTTACACTGATGGATCAAAGGATGAGGAAAAGGCTGCTGCAGCCTTTGTTTGTGGAAATCACACAACGCAAGTTCGCTTACCAAATGGAACATCAATTTTTACAGCCGAAATCAGAGCAATAGACCTTGCTCTGCAACATATAGAAAAGAACCGTATTTCAAACTGTATCATCTTCTCCGACTCGCTATCAGTACTCCAGTCACTACACAATAGAAACCTGGAGAACCCATTATTGAAAAACATACTTGTAAAAAATACCGAGCTGAATGTCTCCCACAATATAATATACTGTTGGTTACCTAGCCACATTGGTATTAAAGGTAACGAAAAAGCAGATCGCGCTGCTAAAATGGCCCTTTCTCAAGAACCATCTAATTTTAAAATACCATATACTCATTTTAAACCTTGTATCAGAAAGTCCTTACGTCAGAAGTGGCAGGCGTCACGGAATGATGCTGTAAATAACAAACTTCATGCAATCAAGCCAACTCTAGGAGAATGGACTCCTTCCTACAGAACCATTCGTAGGGAAGAGATAGTCATTGCAAGAATCCGAATTGGTCATACTTATATCACCCACTCCCACATACTAAAAGGTGAAGACCCACCAGCGTGCGTTTCTTGCAATGAACCATTCACTGTCAAGCACTTTATGATAGAGTGTTTTGACCTGCAACCTACGCGCGATCGTTATTACATTGTGCATGACATGAAAGAACTTTTTGGTACTATAAACATCACTCGTATTATAGAGTTCCTGAAAGCCGTAAATATTTACTCTAAACTCTAACTTTTATGCTATCACCTTGTGCAGTTTTATGCAATATATATATATACCGTCCCATTTTAATACCTTTTCATCTTTTTTCATTAACATAGAACATTTACATCTCCCGTTGATCGGGAAGCTTTATTTTGCACCCTTACCATCTTACCGTTTTTAATTTCAACCATTTGTTCTTTTATATCGCTGGTCGATATAGGACCTTTTATAATTTTTTAAAAGATTATACAAATAACATTTTGTTTGGCGCTAAATAGCCTAACAGTGCTGATGCGCCGTTAAAAATAAAATCAATCAATCCTAAAGAACCATGCGTAGGGAGGAGGTAGTCATTGCAAGAATTCGAATTGGTCACACTTATATAACACACTCCCACATATTAAGAGGTGAAGACCCACCAAAGCGTGTTTCTTGCAATGAACCATTCACTGTTTAGCACTGATACGAAACTTTTTATAATTTTTAAACGATCCTACGTATAACGTTTTCTATGGCGCTAAATAGCGTAACAGTGCTGGTGCGCCGTAAAAATACAATCAATCAATAGATCTTCATATGTTGTTTGCTTCTTTGTTATATAATGACTATTTCCAAAACGAGAAGTCGTTAGATATTTACGATTTGTCTCAAACGAACGCGTTGTTCATCCGATCCAATATTCCTACTTCATGCTCGTCATTATAACGTTTAAATAATTGAGAAAAAAGTCAAACGTTGAACGAAGACTGTTGTTGTACACAGAGACCAAATGTTTATTACCTAGTGTCAAGATCTAGTTATTCAGTTTTACCATAAATGGTGCTAGAATCATTTTGTCTATAACCTACATTTTAAAGGAAGCAGAAACAAATAGACCTGCAGGTCTGCAAAGGTTCTTTAAAAACCTTTAAGCTTAATTGCCTAAAGCACGGGCACCAGCAAAATTATTTTCTGGTGGTGGGAAGGGGGCAAACGTGGTGGTCAGCTACTAAGTTTCATGGATGTATGCCAAAACATGTTTAGAAGAGCAATCGGCGCCCCCACCCCCGCCCTTGCTCTTAGGTTTATGTGCGAAAATCATGACCAAATGTAGACGAGTTTGGGATACATTCATTAAAAGTTTTTGCCACGACAATTGTTCCTAAGGCTTCTCAATTTTCCGCACCCTCAAGTTTTGTTCCGCCAAGATTTTCTTATTTTATAACATAGAAGTCTGAGTTCTCGGTAAGGTCAAAGACAAAATGCTAGAAACAACAACTTAACGGCATGACAAAAGGTATGACTGGACAAGTCCAAATGAGATCTCAGAGAGTGTATGAGACAAGAAGTGTATCGATATAGTGGTGTTATATAGGACCAATAACACTAAGAACCAATCTTGGCATTGGGCTTGAACATGAGGGCAGGGGAGACAACTTGTAATAACACTGTTGCCAAAATAGAAAAGAGTTGTATCCATTTCACTGTATCCACTGCTCTTCCTTGACGTGTTGCATGTCATATTGAGGAATAAAATATATCGGCCAACAAACGAACATATTGGACTCACGGTATTATTTAGTTCCCATTGTAAACCTATGCAAAAACCACGATATCAAAAATTAAATATCTCTAAATGTCTAAGTGCTCACGATTAAACCTATATTTATCAGTATAGCTGCATCCCCGATGACAGATTCTTTGCACCCCATGCAGGCCCGGGGTTGTAGAATTGGCCCTACGTGTCGTAAGAGGTGACTAACTAGAGGCAAACTGTTTGCCGTGGGTTTCGTCGCGTGTACGGGGAGGAATGGCTCCTGGTAGTTGAGCAGAGGCTTTCCATGCAATACACTACTTTGGCCTCTACTTCTCCTAGACGGGTGGTCGGGATGGGCCCGGTCTCTACAAATCGGCTGGTCACGCTGAACTCTAGGAAGTCTTTATTTACTCTCTCACCGTCTTTATCTTTCTTCTTGTATCTATCCCCCCTGCGGGTCCGGGGTTGTAGAATTGGCCCGACGTGCCTCGCTACGTGTCGTAAAAGGCGACTAAGTAGAGGCAACCTGTTTGCCGTGGGTTGCGTCCCGTGTCGGAGGAGGAAAGGATCCTGGTAGTTGAGCAGAGGCTTTCCCTGCAACACACTACTTTGGCCTCTACTTCTCTTAGACGGGTGGTCGGGATGGGCCCGGTTCCGACAAATCGGCTGGTCACGCCGAGCCCTAGGAGGTCTTTATTAACTTTCTCACCTTTTTTATCTTTCTCCTTGTATCTCTCTTGATACCACCGTTGCCCCTATATTCTATTCCTTTATCTTTCCCTTTTCCAAGTCTTAGAAGACTTCCTAGAAGGCGGTGGCTTAACGGGTCAATCGGGGGGTAATTTTACCGACCTTAGAAATTGGCGACTTCAGGGTCAATCAAAGGTAATTTTATCAACTGAGTATGGCATCTGTGTATCCCTGACACTTGAAAAGTGTCCCCTTGTTGGGCTCCTTGGTGGGTGGGGAGCACGGGTGCTGAATTTTTATTCAAGCCAAAATGGAAAATCAAAAAAATCAAAACAAACGAACCAAAACTGGAACTGACTCAGATGATGAACCATGTAGTGTGGAATCGTTTCCTCGCTTCATGGTCATCAAATCAAAAGATGAAACCAAACCCCTAGCCGCACTATCGCCATTTATAATCGAAAAGACTATACTTGGATTAGTCGGCAAACCAAAAAGCGTTAAAAAGATTAAATCAGGTGGTCTGCTTGTGGAGTGCGAACGTAAAGCACACACTGAGAACATTCAAAACATTAAGGTATTTCATGACATCCCAGTGACTTGTTTCGCACACACATCTCTAAATACATCAAAAGGCGTCATTCGTTGCCGTGACTTGGCTGGAGTCAGCGACAAAGACATCGTAGAGGGGATGAAAAGTGAAGGTGTCACTGCAGTTCCTAGGATTCGTATCAAACGAAACAACGATCTGCAAGACACCAACACCATTATACTCACCTTCAACAGACCAACGGTACCTAAAGTTGTCAAAGTTGGGTTCTTACAAGTTAGGGTTGAGGTATACATACCAAATCCCCTCCGATGCTACAAATGTCAAAAATACGGTCATCATGAAGACCGCTGTTCCAGAAACCAAGTATGTGGACGATGTGGAGACCCTTCTCATCGGGAATCCGAGTGCAAAGCCACTCCGCATTGCGTCAACTGCGGCAAGGAACACCATGCAAATTCAAAAGATTGCGATATATGGAAACAGGAGAAGGAAATCCAAAGGATCAAATACACATCCAACATCCCGTATCCAGAGGCCAGGAAGCTTGTACAAACTAGAACATCACTCCCCGGCCCATCCTTCTCAACTATAGTAAAGAGCAATCAAAAAGCAACTAAAGACGCCCAAACCCAAACAGACCCACCTGAATCCCCTTCCGTCTCGAACATATCGCATTACAAACCCCCCAAAAAACTCAACATCGACGCAAACAACGTTCAACAATCCTCCACCATCAAAATCACCAAACAGTAAGAAAAAGTCGACAGCAAATAGGCAGCAAAAACGGTCTGATGACCCAATAAAACTGCACAATAGGTTTGGAGACTTTGAGGATATGGATGCAGAAGAATCTGCTCCATGTCCTCAAGGTGGCTCCAGACCTAACAACAAAAAATTCACCCCCGTACTTCTCCAGATAAATAACCAAAGACATTGCCTCCGCGAAAGGTCTAACCTGCTCCAGAATCTTCAATATTAACTTGTAATGAAGAACACCATCATACAATGGAACTGTAGAGGACTTAAAGCCAACTACAATGATATTTTTTTGCTCTTAAACGAACGTGATCCTGCAGTACTATGTCTTCAGGAAACATTTTTGAAAGATACAGATAACATCACACTTAAAAACTACTCCCTGTTTAACAACTACTCTCATAATGTTGACAGAGCCTCAGGAGGAGTCTCTGTTATTGTGAACAACAGAGCCCCTCATAGCGTCATCCCTCTAAACACAAATTTACAAGCCACTGCTGTGAGCGTCACTCTGCATCGGGTGATTACCTTTTGTTCTATCTACATACCACCAAACACCAATTTAGTAACAAATGAATTAGACGACCTTGTTCAACAACTCCCCGCACCCTTTATTCTACTCGGTGATTTTAATGCCCATAACATTTTATGGGGTTCAAATCACATAAGTGACAGAGGTCACAAAATAGAAGACTTCATTTCCAGACACGATTTGTGTCTATATAATACCAAATCACCGACATATTTACACCCAGGTATTGGTACATACACGTGTATTGATTTGACAATTTGTACCCCATCGCTGCTTTTGGACTATGAATGGAAGGTCGCTGATGACCTTCACAGCAGTGATCACTTTCCAATCTCTCTTTCCCCCTGCGGTTCCGGGGTTGTAGAATTGGCCCGACGTGCCTCGCTACGTGTCGTAAAAGGCGACTAAGTAGAGGCAACCTGTTTGCCGTGGGTTGCGTCCCGTGTCGGGGGAGGAAAGGATCCTGGTAGTTGAGCAGTGGCTTTCCCTGCAATACACTACTTTGGCCTCTACTTCTCTTAGACGGGTGGTCGGGATGGGCCCGGTTCCGACAAATCGGCTGGTCACGCCGAGCCCTAGGAGGTCTTTATTAACTTTCTCACCTTCTTTCTCTCTCTCCTTGTATCTCTCTTGATACCACCGTTGCCCCTATATTCTTTTCCTTTATATTTCCCTTTTCCAAGTCTTAGACGGCTTCCTAGAAGGCGGTGGCTTAACGGGTCAATCGGGGGGTAATTTTACCGACCTTAGAAATTGGCGACTTCAGGGTCATTCAAAGGTAATTTTATCAACTGAGTATGGCATCTGTGTATCCCTGACACTTGAAAAGTGTCCCCTTGTTGGGCTCCTTGGTGGGTGGGGAGCACGGGTGCTGAATTTTTAATCTAGCCATCATGGATAATTCCAAAAAAAATCAAAATAAAAGATCGAAACCCTTATCAGAGTCTGACGATGAACCATTTAGTGTGGAGTCATTTCCACGCTTCATGGTCATACAGTCAAAAGATGCCACGAAACCGCTTGCCGCACTATCTCCATTTGTCATCGAAAAGACTATCACAGGATCGATTGGCACACCTAAAAGTGTTAAAAAGTTGAAATCGGGTTGTCTTCTTATTGAGTGTGAGCGACGAGGTCAATCAGACAATATCAGGAAAATGAAAACGTTCTTTGATATCCCAGTAACCTCATTCGCTCACACCACACTGAATACGTCCAAAGGCGTGATTCGCTGCCGTGACTTGGCTGGAGTCACCGACGCTGACATCATCGAAGGAATGAAAGATGAAGGTGTCACTGCAGTCCGACGAATACGTATTAAACGTAATAACAATCTGCAGGACACCAACACCATTGTACTCACCTTCAACAGGCCAACTGTACCCAAAGTGGTGAAAGTTGGCTTTTTGCAAGTAAAGGTAGAGATTTACATTCCCAACCCCCTTCGGTGTTATAAGTGTCAAAAATACGGCCATCACGAAGACCGCTGCTCCAAGAGCCAAATATGTGACCGATGCGGAGACAATGCTCATCAGGAATCTGATTGTAGAGCAACTCCGCATTGTGTCAACTGCGGAAAAGAGCACCACGCAAATTCCAAGGATTGCGATACCTGGAAACAGGAGAAGGAAATTCAGAGGGTAAAATACACAAATAATATTCCCTATCCAGAAGCCAGAAAAATTGTACAGGCAAAAACAGCCCATCCTGGCCCATCCTTCTCCACTGTAGTGAAGAGCAATCCTAAAACAACGAAGGACGCTCAAACACAAACAGAAGCACCCGATTCAACACCAAATTCAAACACCCCCCATTACCAAGCACAGAAAAACACGGCATCTACTCAGACTACATTTAATAATACCCAACAACCTAAATCACCAAAGAATAAAAAATCTCACGGAAACAGGCAACAGAAGGGGTCAGATGACCCCATCAAACTTTATAACAGGTTTGGAGACATCGAGAGCATGGATGCAGAAGAATCTGCTCCATGCGCCCAAGGGAACTCCAGACCTACAAACAAAAAATTCACCCCCGTACTTCCTCCAGAGAAATAACAAAACAAATTCCCTCTGCGAAAGGTCTAACCTAGCTCCACAATCTTTAATTTAAATTTATAATGAAAAACACTATCATACAATGGAATTGTCGAGGACTTAAAGCAAATTACAATGATATTCTCCTGCTTTTAAACGAACATGATCCTGCGGTACTATGCCTTCAAGAAACATTCTTGAAAGATACAGACAATATCACATTTAAAAACTACTCCCTGTTTAACACTTGCTCTCCAAATGTTGATAGGGCATCAGGAGGAGTTTCTGTTATTGTAAACAACAGAGCTCCTCATAGCTTCATTCATTTAAACACCAATTTACAAGCCATTGCTGTAAGCGTCACTCTACATCGAGTGATTACATTTTGCTCTATTTATTTACCACCAAACACTAACCTAGTACCACACGAACTCGACAATCTTCTTCAACAGCTTCCCGCACCCTTTGTTTTACTCGGGGATTTTAATGCCCATAACATTTTATGGGGATCAAATCATATAAGTGACAGAGGTCACAAAGTTGAAGACTTTATTTCTAGACACAATCTGTGTCTATATAATACCAAAACACCTACATATTTACACCCAGGCACGGGTACATACACAAGCATCGATTTGACAATTTGTTCTCCTTCTCTGCTTTTGGACTATGAATGGAAGGTCGCTGATGACCTTCACAGCAGCGATCACTTCCCAATCTTTCTTGTAAATCTTAACTCTACAGGCGATGAAGTAATTCCACAATGGAATTTAAAGAAGGCCGACTGGGCCAAGTTTGAAACACTCTGTAAAACTAGGCTGAATGAGGATACAGTTTTCAATGTTGACGACACCATTCAGCATTTTACATCTATTTTAATAGAGATTGCAGAAGAATCCGTTCCCAAGTCCTCGCCATATTGTAAAAGAACCCAAAAACCTTGGGTCACTAAGGAATGTAAGGAAGCCATTAAACTACGCCGAGAAGCATTAAGGAAATTTAATAATCAACCGACGCCCGAAAACTTAAATATATATCGCATTGCCCGGGCCAAAGCTCGCCGCACAATCAAAGAAAGTAAAAGAGCATCATGGAAGAAATGTTTCTTCTTTAAACTCTCGTTCCTCTGTTAAGAAAGTTTGGGACACTATACGCAAAATAAACGGAAAGAGAAAACAAAACCCTCTCCGACATCTGACACTGAACAATAACAACTTTAGTTCAAAACGTGACATTGCAAATATTCTTGCTGACAGTTTCTCGAAAAATTCCTCATCATCTAATTATTTAGAAGCCTTCCGAAAACTTAAAACTCAAAAAGAAAAGTCACGTTTAAAATTCACATCCAACAACTCGGAAAGTTATAATCAATTGTTCTCACTATCGGAGCTTAGGGAGGCTTTAGATAAGGCCCATGATACTTCCGCTGGGCCTGACGAAATACATTACCAGTTTTTGAAACAACTTCCAGAATCATCTTTAACATCTCTTTTGAAACTCTTCAATGATTTATGGATTACTGGTAATGTACCAAAAATCTGGAAAGAAGCAACTGTAATACCAGTCCCCAAACCCGGTAAAGATAGCCAAGACCCCAACAGCTATCGACCAATTGCACTCACAAGCTGTGTGTGCAAAACAATGGAACGAATGATCAATTCTCGGCTTGTCTGGTATTTGGAAACTAACAATTTAATATCTCCTTTCCAAAGTGGCTTTCGATATGGCCGGAGCACCAATGATCATCTGGTTAGACTGGAAACATTTATTCGCGATGCATTTATTAAGAAAGAACATTTAGTAGCGGTTTTCTTTGATTTAGAAAAGGCCTATGACACGACATGGAAGTACGGGATACTAAATGACCTGAACGATCTAGGTCTAAAAGGCCGTCTGCCCTCTTTCATATCCAACTTCCTCTCAGACAGAGAATTCAAAGTAGGAGTGGGCTCTACCCTCTCCGATCTGCACGAGCAAGAGATGGGTGTGCCCCAGGGCAGTATTTTAACTGTGACGCTCTTTAACATCAAAATTAATAGCATCACCAAGTGTTTGACTCCTGGTGTGGATTGCTCGTTATACGTTGATGATTTTCTAATATGTTATCGGTCAAAGCACATGCATACAATTGAAAGACAACTGCAGCAAAATATAAACAAAATTCAAAATTGGGCCAATGCAAACGGTTTCAAATTCTCGAAATCAAAAACGGTATGCATGCATTTCTGTCAGCTACGAAAACATCACGATGAACCGAACCTCACGCTGGATGGAACACCTATTCCAGTTGTTGAGGAAACAAAATTTTTAGGTATAATCTTTGACAGAAAACTGACCTTTATTCCACACCTAAAGAACTTAAAAGCACTTAACCTACTTAAAGTAGTAGCACACACTGACTGGGGTGCTGATAGAAAAGTCATCCTGAATTTATATAGAACGTTTATTCGCTCCAAACTAGACTATGGTTGCGTTGTGTATGGTTCTGCCAGAAAATCGTATCTTAAAATGCTTGATCCAATTCATCATCAGGGAATAAGACTGGCTCTGGGAGCATTTAAAACATCCCCGTGTGAAAGCCTTCTAGCTGAGGCGAATGAACCACCGTTATCGCATCGTAGAGAAATGCTTTCAGCACAGTATGCTCTCAAATTAAAATCAAACCCTCTGAATCCTGCTTTTTCGGCTGTTTTCCAACCCAAATACAAAACTTTATACGAAAATAAACCAAACGCCATACCTTCCTTTGGCATTAGAATATCATCCAGCCTTGACACTACAAATATAGATCTTTCAAAAATTCAGAAAACATCCATCTCCGAAACACCACCCTGGCTAATTAAACAACCAAAAGTACGTTTTACGCTACACGATGGAAAAAAATCCGAAACAAACCCTTGTATCTTCCACAACTCTTACCATGAACTCCTCACCGAATTTAAAAACTACACGAGAATTTACACTGATGGATCAAAGGATGAGGAAAAGGCTGCTGCAGCCTTTGTTTGTGGAAATCACACAACGCAAGTTCGCTTACCAAATGGAGCATCAATTTTTACAGCCGAAATCAGAGCAATAGACCTTGCTCTGCAACATATAGAAAAGAATCGTATTTCAAACTGTATCATCTTCTCCGACTCGCTATCAGTACTTCAGTCACTACACAATAGAAAACTGGAGAACCCATTATTGAAAAACATACTCGTAAAAAATACCGAGCTGAGTGTCTCCCACAATATAATATACTGTTGGTTACCTAGCCACATTGGTATTAAAGGTAACGAAAAAGCAGATTGCGCTGCTAAAATGGCCCTTTCTCAAGAACCATCTGATTTTAAAATACCATATACAGATTTTAAACCTTGTATCAGAAAGTTCTTACGTCAGAAGTGGCAGGCATCATGGAATGATGCTGTAAATAACAAACTTCATGCAATCAAACCAACTCTAGGAGAATGGACTCCTTCCTACAGAACCATTCGTAGGGAGGAGGTAGTCATTGCAAGAATCCGAATTGGTCATACTTATATCACCCACACCCACATACTAAAAGGTGAAGACCCACCAGAGTGCGTTTCTTGCAATGAACCATTCACTGTCAAGCACTTTATGATAGAGTGCTTTGACCTACAACCTACGCGCGATCGTTATTACGTTGTGCATGATATGAAAGAACTTTTTGATAATATAAACATCACTCGTATTATCGAGTTCTTGAAAGCCGTAAATATTTACTCTAAACTCTGACTTTTATGCTATCACCTTGTGCAGTTTTATGCAATATACATTCCGTCCCATTTTAATACCTATTCATCTTTTTTACATCTCCCGTTGATCGGGAAGCTTTATTTTGCACCGTTACCATCTTACCGTTTTTAATTTCAACCATTTGTTCTTTTATATCGCTGGTCGATGTAGAACCTTTTATAAGTTTTAAAAGATTATACAAGTAACACTTTGTTTGGCGCTAAATAGCCTAAGAGTGCTGATGCGCCGTTAAAAAAAAAAACAATCAATCAATCAATCATCCTAAATTTATACAGAACGTTTATTCGCTCCAAACTAGACTATGGTTGCGTTGTGTATGGTTCTGCCAGAAAATCGTATCTTAAAATGCTTGATCCAATTCATCATCAGGGAATAAGACTGGCTCAGGGAGCATTTAAAACATCCCCGTGTGAAAGCCTTCTAGCTGAGGCGAATGTACCACCGTTATCGCATCGTAGAGAAATGCTTTCCGCAAATTTTGCTCTCAAATTAAAATCAAACTCTCTGAATCCTGCTTTTTCGGCTGTTTTTCAACCCAAATACAAAACTTTATACGAAAATAAACCAAACGCCATACCTTCCTTTGGCATTAGAATATCATCCAGCCTTGACACTACAAATATAGATCTTTCTACAATTCAGAAAACATCCATCTCCGAAACACCACCCTGGCTAATTAAACAACCAAAAGTATGTTTTACGCTACACGATGGAAAAAAATCCGAAACAAACCCTTCTATCTTCCACAACTCTTACCATGAACTCCTCACCGAATTTAAAAGCTACACCAGAATTTACACTGATGGATCAAAGGATGAGGAAAAGGCTGCTGCAGCCTTTGTTTGTGGAAATCACACAACGCAAGTTCGCTTACCAAATGGAACATCAATTTTTACAGCCGAAATCAGAGCAATAGACCTTGCTCTGCAACATATAGAAAAGAACCGTATTTCAAACTGTATCATCTTCTCCGACTCGCTATCAGTACTCCAGTCACTACACAATAGAAACCTGGAGAACCCATTATTGAAAAACATACTTGTAAAAAATACCGAGCTGAATGTCTCCCACAATATAATATACTGTTGGTTACCTAGCCACATTGGTATTAAAGGTAACGAAAAAGCAGATCGCGCTGCTAAAATGGCCCTTTCTCAAGAACCATCTAATTTTAAAATACCATATACTCATTTTAAACCTTGTATCAGAAAGTCCTTACGTCAGAAGTGGCAGGCGTCACGGAATGATGCTGTAAATAACAAACTTCATGCAATCAAGCCAACTCTAGGAGAATGGACTCCTTCCTACAGAACCATTCGTAGGGAAGAGATAGTCATTGCAAGAATCCGAATTGGTCATACTTATATCACCCACTCCCACATACTAAAAGGTGAAGACCCACCAGCGTGCGTTTCTTGCAATGAACCATTCACTGTCAAGCACTTTATGATAGAGTGTTTTGACCTGCAACCTACGCGCGATCGTTATTACATTGTGCATGACATGAAAGAACTTTTTGGTACTATAAACATCACTCGTATTATAGAGTTCCTGAAAGCCGTAAATATTTACTCTAAACTCTAACTTTTATGCTATCACCTTGTGCAGTTTTATGCAATATATATATATACCGTCCCATTTTAATACCTTTTCATCTTTTTTCATTAACATAGAACATTTACATCTCCCGTTGATCGGGAAGCTTTATTTTGCACCCTTACCATCTTACCGTTTTTAATTTCAACCATTTGTTCTTTTATATCGCTGGTCGATATAGGACCTTTTATAATTTTTTAAAAGATTATACAAATAACATTTTGTTTGGCGCTAAATAGCCTAACAGTGCTGATGCGCCGTTAAAAATAAAATCAATCAATCCTAAAGAACCATGCGTAGGGAGGAGGTAGTCATTGCAAGAATTCGAATTGGTCACACTTATATAACACACTCCCACATATTAAGAGGTGAAGACCCACCAAAGCGTGTTTCTTGCAATGAACCATTCACTGTTTAGCACTGATACGAAACTTTTTATAATTTTTAAACGATCCTACGTATAACGTTTTCTATGGCGCTAAATAGCGTAACAGTGCTGGTGCGCCGTAAAAATACAATCAATCAATAGATCTTCATATGTTGTTTGCTTCTTTGTTATATAATGACTATTTCCAAAACGAGAAGTCGTTAGATATTTACGATTTGTCTCAAACGAACGCGTTGTTCATCCGATCCAATATTCCTACTTCATGCTCGTCATTATAACGTTTAAATAATTGAGAAAAAAGTCAAACGTTGAACGAAGACTGTTGTTGTACACAGAGACCAAATGTTTATTACCTAGTGTCAAGATCTAGTTATTCAGTTTTACCATAAATGGTGCTAGAATCATTTTGTCTATAACCTACATTTTAAAGGAAGCAGAAACAAATAGACCTGCAGGTCTGCAAAGGTTCTTTAAAAACCTTTAAGCTTAATTGCCTAAAGCACGGGCACCAGCAAAATTATTTTCTGGTGGTGGGAAGGGGGCAAACGTGGTGGTCAGCTACTAAGTTTCATGGATGTATGCCAAAACATGTTTAGAAGAGCAATCGGCGCCCCCACCCCCGCCCTTGCTCTTAGGTTTATGTGCGAAAATCATGACCAAATGTAGACGAGTTTGGGATACATTCATTAAAAGTTTTTGCCACGACAATTGTTCCTAAGGCTTCTCAATTTTCCGCACCCTCAAGTTTTGTTCCGCCAAGATTTTCTTATTTTATAACATAGAAATCTGAGTTCTCGGTAAGGCCAAAGACAAAATGCTAGAAACAACAACTTAACGGCATGACAAAAGGTATGACTGGACAAGTCCAAATGAGATTTCAGAGAGTGTATGAGACAAGAAGTGTATCGATATAGTGGTGTTATATAGGACCAATAACACTAAGAACCAATCTTGGCATTGGGCTTGAACATGAGGGCAGGGGAGACAACTTGTAATAACACTGTTGCCAAAATAGAAAAGAGTTGTATCCATTTCACTGTATCCACTGCTCTTCCTTGACGTGTTGCATGTCATATTGAGGAATAAAATATATCGGCCAACAAACGAACATATTGGACTCACGGTATTATTTAGTTCCCATTGTAAACCTATGCAAAAACCACGATATCAAAAATTAAATATCTCTAAATGTCTAAGTGCTCACGATTAAACCTATATTTATCAGTATAGCTGCATCCCCGATGACAGATTCTTTGCACCCCATGCAGGCCCGGGGTTGTAGAATTGGCCCTACGTGTCGTAAGAGGTGACTAACTAGAGGCAAACTGTTTGCCGTGGGTTTCGTCGCGTGTACGGGGAGGAATGGCTCCTGGTAGTTGAGCAGAGGCTTTCCATGCAATACACTACTTTGGCCTCTACTTCTCCTAGACGGGTGGTCGGGATGGGCCCGGTCTCTACAAATCGGCTGGTCACGCTGAACTCTAGGAAGTCTTTATTTACTCTCTCACCGTCTTTATCTTTCTTCTTGTATCTATCCCCCCTGCGGGTCCGGGGTTGTAGAATTGGCCCGACGTGCCTCGCTACGTGTCGTAAAAGGCGACTAAGTAGAGGCAACCTGTTTGCCGTGGGTTGCGTCCCGTGTCGGAGGAGGAAAGGATCCTGGTAGTTGAGCAGAGGCTTTCCCTGCAACACACTACTTTGGCCTCTACTTCTCTTAGACGGGTGGTCGGGATGGGCCCGGTTCCGACAAATCGGCTGGTCACGCCGAGCCCTAGGAGGTCTTTATTAACTTTCTCACCTTTTTTATCTTTCTCCTTGTATCTCTCTTGATACCACCGTTGCCCCTATATTCTATTCCTTTATCTTTCCCTTTTCCAAGTCTTAGAAGACTTCCTAGAAGGCGGTGGCTTAACGGGTCAATCGGGGGGTAATTTTACCGACCTTAGAAATTGGCGACTTCAGGGTCAATCAAAGGTAATTTTATCAACTGAGTATGGCATCTGTGTATCCCTGACACTTGAAAAGTGTCCCCTTGTTGGGCTCCTTGGTGGGTGGGGAGCACGGGTGCTGAATTTTTATTCAAGCCAAAATGGAAAATCAAAAAAATCAAAACAAACGAACCAAAACTGGAACTGACTCAGATGATGAACCATGTAGTGTGGAATCGTTTCCTCGCTTCATGGTCATCAAATCAAAAGATGAAACCAAACCCCTAGCCGCACTATCGCCATTTATAATCGAAAAGACTATACTTGGATTAGTCGGCAAACCAAAAAGCGTTAAAAAGATTAAATCAGGTGGTCTGCTTGTGGAGTGCGAACGTAAAGCACACACTGAGAACATTCAAAACATTAAGGTATTTCATGACATCCCAGTGACTTGTTTCGCACACACATCTCTAAATACATCAAAAGGCGTCATTCGTTGCCGTGACTTGGCTGGAGTCAGCGACAAAGACATCGTAGAGGGGATGAAAAGTGAAGGTGTCACTGCAGTTCCTAGGATTCGTATCAAACGAAACAACGATCTGCAAGACACCAACACCATTATACTCACCTTCAACAGACCAACGGTACCTAAAGTTGTCAAAGTTGGGTTCTTACAAGTTAGGGTTGAGGTATACATACCAAATCCCCTCCGATGCTACAAATGTCAAAAATACGGTCATCATGAAGACCGCTGTTCCAGAAACCAAGTATGTGGACGATGTGGAGACCCTTCTCATCGGGAATCCGAGTGCAAAGCCACTCCGCATTGCGTCAACTGCGGCAAGGAACACCATGCAAATTCAAAAGATTGCGATATATGGAAACAGGAGAAGGAAATCCAAAGGATCAAATACACATCCAACATCCCGTATCCAGAGGCCAGGAAGCTTGTACAAACTAGAACATCACTCCCCGGCCCATCCTTCTCAACTATAGTAAAGAGCAATCAAAAAGCAACTAAAGACGCCCAAACCCAAACAGACCCACCTGAATCCCCTTCCGTCTCGAACATATCGCATTACAAACCCCCCAAAAAACTCAACATCGACGCAAACAACGTTCAACAATCCTCCACCATCAAAATCACCAAACAGTAAGAAAAAGTCGACAGCAAATAGGCAGCAAAAACGGTCTGATGACCCAATAAAACTGCACAATAGGTTTGGAGACTTTGAGGATATGGATGCAGAAGAATCTGCTCCATGTCCTCAAGGTGGCTCCAGACCTAACAACAAAAAATTCACCCCCGTACTTCTCCAGATAAATAACCAAAGACATTGCCTCCGCGAAAGGTCTAACCTGCTCCAGAATCTTCAATATTAACTTGTAATGAAGAACACCATCATACAATGGAACTGTAGAGGACTTAAAGCCAACTACAATGATATTTTTTTGCTCTTAAACGAACGTGATCCTGCAGTACTATGTCTTCAGGAAACATTTTTGAAAGATACAGATAACATCACACTTAAAAACTACTCCCTGTTTAACAACTACTCTCATAATGTTGACAGAGCCTCAGGAGGAGTCTCTGTTATTGTGAACAACAGAGCCCCTCATAGCGTCATCCCTCTAAACACAAATTTACAAGCCACTGCTGTGAGCGTCACTCTGCATCGGGTGATTACCTTTTGTTCTATCTACATACCACCAAACACCAATTTAGTAACAAATGAATTAGACGACCTTGTTCAACAACTCCCCGCACCCTTTATTCTACTCGGTGATTTTAATGCCCATAACATTTTATGGGGTTCAAATCACATAAGTGACAGAGGTCACAAAATAGAAGACTTCATTTCCAGACACGATTTGTGTCTATATAATACCAAATCACCGACATATTTACACCCAGGTATTGGTACATACACGTGTATTGATTTGACAATTTGTACCCCATCGCTGCTTTTGGACTATGAATGGAAGGTCGCTGATGACCTTCACAGCAGTGATCACTTTCCAATCTCTCTTTCCCCCTGCGGTTCCGGGGTTGTAGAATTGGCCCGACGTGCCTCGCTACGTGTCGTAAAAGGCGACTAAGTAGAGGCAACCTGTTTGCCGTGGGTTGCGTCCCGTGTCGGGGGAGGAAAGGATCCTGGTAGTTGAGCAGTGGCTTTCCCTGCAATACACTACTTTGGCCTCTACTTCTCTTAGACGGGTGGTCGGGATGGGCCCGGTTCCGACAAATCGGCTGGTCACGCCGAGCCCTAGGAGGTCTTTATTAACTTTCTCACCTTCTTTCTCTCTCTCCTTGTATCTCTCTTGATACCACCGTTGCCCCTATATTCTTTTCCTTTATATTTCCCTTTTCCAAGTCTTAGACGGCTTCCTAGAAGGCGGTGGCTTAACGGGTCAATCGGGGGGTAATTTTACCGACCTTAGAAATTGGCGACTTCAGGGTCATTCAAAGGTAATTTTATCAACTGAGTATGGCATCTGTGTATCCCTGACACTTGAAAAGTGTCCCCTTGTTGGGCTCCTTGGTGGGTGGGGAGCACGGGTGCTGAATTTTTAATCTAGCCATCATGGATAATTCCAAAAAAAATCAAAATAAAAGATCGAAACCCTTATCAGAGTCTGACGATGAACCATTTAGTGTGGAGTCATTTCCACGCTTCATGGTCATACAGTCAAAAGATGCCACGAAACCGCTTGCCGCACTATCTCCATTTGTCATCGAAAAGACTATCACAGGATCGATTGGCACACCTAAAAGTGTTAAAAAGTTGAAATCGGGTTGTCTTCTTATTGAGTGTGAGCGACGAGGTCAATCAGACAATATCAGGAAAATGAAAACGTTCTTTGATATCCCAGTAACCTCATTCGCTCACACCACACTGAATACGTCCAAAGGCGTGATTCGCTGCCGTGACTTGGCTGGAGTCACCGACGCTGACATCATCGAAGGAATGAAAGATGAAGGTGTCACTGCAGTCCGACGAATACGTATTAAACGTAATAACAATCTGCAGGACACCAACACCATTGTACTCACCTTCAACAGGTCAACTGTACCCAAAGTGGTGAAAGTTGGCTTTTTGCAAGTAAAGGTAGAGATTTACATTCCCAACCCCCTTCGGTGTTATAAGTGTCAAAAATACGGCCATCACGAAGACCGCTGCTCCAAGAGCCAAATATGTGACCGATGCGGAGACAATGCTCATCAGGAATCTGATTGTAGAGCAACTCCGCATTGTGTCAACTGCGGAAAAGAGCACCACGCAAATTCCAAGGATTGCGATACCTGGAAACAGGAGAAGGAAATTCAGAGGGTAAAATACACAAATAATATTCCCTATCCAGAAGCCAGAAAAATTGTACAGGCAAAAACAGCCCATCCTGGCCCATCCTTCTCCACTGTAGTGAAGAGCAATCCTAAAACAACGAAGGACGCTCAAACACAAACAGAAGCACCCGATTCAACACCAAATTCAAACACCCCCCATTACCAAGCACAGAAAAACACGGCATCTACTCAGACTACATTTAATAATACCCAACAACCTAAATCACCAAAGAATAAAAAATCTCACGGAAACAGGCAACAGAAGGGGTCAGATGACCCCATCAAACTTTATAACAGGTTTGGAGACATCGAGAGCATGGATGCAGAAGAATCTGCTCCATGCGCCCAAGGGAACTCCAGACCTACAAACAAAAAATTCACCCCCGTACTTCCTCCAGAGAAATAACAAAACAAATTCCCTCTGCGAAAGGTCTAACCTAGCTCCACAATCTTTAATTTAAATTTATAATGAAAAACACTATCATACAATGGAATTGTCGAGGACTTAAAGCAAATTACAATGATATTCTCCTGCTTTTAAACGAACATGATCCTGCGGTACTATGCCTTCAAGAAACATTCTTGAAAGATACAGACAATATCACATTTAAAAACTACTCCCTGTTTAACACTTGCTCTCCAAATGTTGATAGGGCATCAGGAGGAGTTTCTGTTATTGTAAACAACAGAGCTCCTCATAGCTTCATTCATTTAAACACCAATTTACAAGCCATTGCTGTAAGCGTCACTCTACATCGAGTGATTACATTTTGCTCTATTTATTTACCACCAAACACTAACCTAGTACCACACGAACTCGACAATCTTCTTCAACAGCTTCCCGCACCCTTTGTTTTACTCGGGGATTTTAATGCCCATAACATTTTATGGGGATCAAATCATATAAGTGACAGAGGTCACAAAGTTGAAGACTTTATTTCTAGACACGATCTGTGTCTATATAATACCAAAACACCTACATATTTACACCCAGGCACGGGTACATACACAAGCATCGATTTGACAATTTGTTCTCCTTCTCTGCTTTTGGACTATGAATGGAAGGTCGCTGATGACCTTCACAGCAGCGATCACTTCCCAATCTTTCTTGTAAATCTTAACTCTACAGGCGATGAAGTAATTCCACAATGGAATTTAAAGAAGGCCGACTGGGCCAAGTTTGAAACACTCTGTAAAACTAGGCTGAATGAGGATACAGTTTTCAATGTTGACGACACCATTCAGCATTTTACATCTATTTTAATAGAGATTGCAGAAGAATCCGTTCCCAAGTCCTCGCCATATTGTAAAAGAACCCAAAAACCTTGGGTCACTAAGGAATGTAAGGAAGCCATTAAACTACGCCGAGAAGCATTAAGGAAATTTAATAATCAACCGACGCCCGAAAACTTAAATATATATCGCATTGCCCGGGCCAAAGCTCGCCGCACAATCAAAGAAAGTAAAAGAGCATCATGGAAGAAATGTTTCTTCTTTAAACTCTCGTTCCTCTGTTAAGAAAGTTTGGGACACTATACGCAAAATAAACGGAAAGAGAAAACAAAACCCTCTCCGACATCTGACACTGAACAATAACAACTTTAGTTCAAAACGTGACATTGCAAATATTCTTGCTGACAGTTTCTCGAAAAATTCCTCATCATCTAATTATTTAGAAGCCTTCCGAAAACTTAAAACTCAAAAAGAAAAGTCACGTTTAAAATTCACATCCAACAACTCGGAAAGTTATAATCAATTGTTCTCACTATCGGAGCTTAGGGAGGCTTTAGATAAGGCCCATGATACTTCCGCTGGGCCTGACGAAATACATTACCAGTTTTTGAAACAACTTCCAGAATCATCTTTAACATCTCTTTTGAAACTCTTCAATGATTTATGGATTACTGGTAATGTACCAAAAATCTGGAAAGAAGCAACTGTAATACCAGTCCCCAAACCCGGTAAAGATAGCCAAGACCCCAACAGCTATCGACCAATTGCACTCACAAGCTGTGTGTGCAAAACAATGGAACGAATGATCAATTCTCGGCTTGTCTGGTATTTGGAAACTAACAATTTAATATCTCCTTTCCAAAGTGGCTTTCGATATGGCCGGAGCACCAATGATCATCTGGTTAGACTGGAAACATTTATTCGCGATGCATTTATTAAGAAAGAACATTTAGTAGCGGTTTTCTTTGATTTAGAAAAGGCCTATGACACGACATGGAAGTACGGGATACTAAATGACCTGAACGATCTAGGTCTAAAAGGCCGTCTGCCCTCTTTCATATCCAACTTCCTCTCAGACAGAGAATTCAAAGTAGGAGTGGGCTCTACCCTCTCCGATCTGCACGAGCAAGAGATGGGTGTGCCCCAGGGCAGTATTTTAACTGTGACGCTCTTTAACATCAAAATTAATAGCATCACCAAGTGTTTGACTCCTGGTGTGGATTGCTCGTTATACGTTGATGATTTTCTAATATGTTATCGGTCAAAGCACATGCATACAATTGAAAGACAACTGCAGCAAAATATAAACAAAATTCAAAATTGGGCCAATGCAAACGGTTTCAAATTCTCGAAATCAAAAACGGTATGCATGCATTTCTGTCAGCTACGAAAACATCACGATGAACCGAACCTCACGCTGGATGGAACACCTATTCCAGTTGTTGAGGAAACAAAATTTTTAGGTATAATCTTTGACAGAAAACTGACCTTTATTCCACACCTAAAGAACTTAAAAGCACTTAACCTACTTAAAGTAGTAGCACACACTGACTGGGGTGCTGATAGAAAAGTCATCCTGAATTTATATAGAACGTTTATTCGCTCCAAACTAGACTATGGTTGCGTTGTGTATGGTTCTGCCAGAAAATCGTATCTTAAAATGCTTGATCCAATTCATCATCAGGGAATAAGACTGGCTCTGGGAGCATTTAAAACATCCCCGTGTGAAAGCCTTCTAGCTGAGGCGAATGAACCACCGTTATCGCATCGTAGAGAAATGCTTTCAGCACAGTATGCTCTCAAATTAAAATCAAACCCTCTGAATCCTGCTTTTTCGGCTGTTTTCCAACCCAAATACAAAACTTTATACGAAAATAAACCAAACGCCATACCTTCCTTTGGCATTAGAATATCATCCAGCCTTGACACTACAAATATAGATCTTTCAAAAATTCAGAAAACATCCATCTCCGAAACACCACCCTGGCTAATTAAACAACCAAAAGTACGTTTTACGCTACACGATGGAAAAAAATCCGAAACAAACCCTTGTATCTTCCACAACTCTTACCATGAACTCCTCACCGAATTTAAAAACTACACGAGAATTTACACTGATGGATCAAAGGATGAGGAAAAGGCTGCTGCAGCCTTTGTTTGTGGAAATCACACAACGCAAGTTCGCTTACCAAATGGAGCATCAATTTTTACAGCCGAAATCAGAGCAATAGACCTTGCTCTGCAACATATAGAAAAGAATCGTATTTCAAACTGTATCATCTTCTCCGACTCGCTATCAGTACTTCAGTCACTACACAATAGAAAACTGGAGAACCCATTATTGAAAAACATACTCGTAAAAAATACCGAGCTGAGTGTCTCCCACAATATAATATACTGTTGGTTACCTAGCCACATTGGTATTAAAGGTAACGAAAAAGCAGATTGCGCTGCTAAAATGGCCCTTTCTCAAGAACCATCTGATTTTAAAATACCATATACAGATTTTAAACCTTGTATCAGAAAGTTCTTACGTCAGAAGTGGCAGGCATCATGGAATGATGCTGTAAATAACAAACTTCATGCAATCAAACCAACTCTAGGAGAATGGACTCCTTCCTACAGAACCATTCGTAGGGAGGAGGTAGTCATTGCAAGAATCCGAATTGGTCATACTTATATCACCCACACCCACATACTAAAAGGTGAAGACCCACCAGAGTGCGTTTCTTGCAATGAACCATTCACTGTCAAGCACTTTATGATAGAGTGCTTTGACCTACAACCTACGCGCGATCGTTATTACGTTGTGCATGATATGAAAGAACTTTTTGATAATATAAACATCACTCGTATTATCGAGTTCTTGAAAGCCGTAAATATTTACTCTAAACTCTGACTTTTATGCTATCACCTTGTGCAGTTTTATGCAATATACATTCCGTCCCATTTTAATACCTATTCATCTTTTTTACATCTCCCGTTGATCGGGAAGCTTTATTTTGCACCGTTACCATCTTACCGTTTTTAATTTCAACCATTTGTTCTTTTATATCGCTGGTCGATGTAGAACCTTTTATAAGTTTTAAAAGATTATACAAGTAACACTTTGTTTGGCGCTAAAAAGCCTAAGAGTGCTGATGCGCCGATAAAAAAAAAAACAATCAATCAATCAATCATCCTAAATTTATACAGAACGTTTATTCGCTCCAAACTAGACTATGGTTGCGTTGTGTATGGTTCTGCCAGAAAATCGTATCTTAAAATGCTTGATCCAATTCATCATCAGGGAATAAGACTGGCTCAGGGAGCATTTAAAACATCCCCGTGTGAAAGCCTTCTAGCTGAGGCGAATGAACCACCGTTATCGCATCGTAGAGAAATGCTTTCCGCAAATTTTGCTCTCAAATTAAAATCAAACTCTCTGAATCCTGCTTTTTCGGCTGTTTTTCAACCCAAATACAAAACTTTATACGAAAATAAACCAAACGCCATACCTTCCTTTGGCATTAGAATATCATCCAGCCTTGACACTACAAATATAGATCTTTCTACAGTTCAGAAAACATCCATCTCCGAAACACCACCCTGGCTAATTAAACAACCAAAAGTATGTTTTACGCTACACGATGGAAAAAAATCCGAAACAAACCCTTCTATCTTCCACAACTCTTACCATGAACTCCTCACCGAATTTAAAAACTACACCAGAATTTACACTGATGGATCAAAGGATGAGGAAAAGGCTGCTGCAGCCTTTGTTTGTGGAAATCACACAACGCAAGTTCGCTTACCAAATGGAACATCAATTTTATCAGCCGAAATCAGAGCAATAGACCTTGCTCTGCAACATATAGAAAAGAACCGTATTTCAAACTGTATCATCTTCTCCGACTCGCTATCAGTACTCCAGTCACTACACAATAGAAACCTGGAGAACCCATTATTGAAAAACATACTTGTAAAAAATACCGAGCTGAATGTCTCCCACAATATAATATACTGTTGGTTACCTAGCCACATTGGTATTAAAGGTAACGAAAAAGCAGATCGCGCTGCTAAAATGGCCCTTTCTCAAGAACCATCTAATTTTAAAATACCATATACTCATTTTAAACCTTGTATCAGAAAGTCCTTACGTCAGAAGTGGCAGGCGTCACGGAATGATGCTGTAAATAACAAACTTCATGCAATCAAGCCAACTCTAGGAGAATGGACTCCTTCCTACAGAACCATTCGTAGGGAAGAGATAGTCATTGCAAGAATCCGAATTGGTCATACTTATATCACCCACTCCCACATACTAAAAGGTGAAGACCCACCAGCGTGCGTTTCTTGCAATGAACCATTCACTGTCAAGCACTTTATGATAGAGTGTTTTGACCTGCAACCTACGCGCGATCGTTATTACATTGTGCATGACATGAAAGAACTTTTTGGTACTATAAACATCACTCGTATTATAGAGTTCCTGAAAGCCGTAAATATTTACTCTAAACTCTAACTTTTATGCTATCACCTTGTGCAGTTTTATGCAATATATATATATACCGTCCCATTTTAATACCTTTTCATCTTTTTTCATTAACATAGAACATTTACATCTCCCGTTGATCGGGAAGCTTTATTTTGCACCCTTACCATCTTACCGTTTTTAATTTCAACCATTTGTTCTTTTATATCGCTGGTCGATATAGGACCTTTTATAATTTTTTAAAAGATTATACAAATAACATTTTGTTTGGCGCTAAATAGCCTAACAGTGCTGATGCGCCGTTAAAAATAAAATCAATCAATCCTAAAGAACCATGCGTAGGGAGGAGGTAGTCATTGCAAGAATTCGAATTGGTCACACTTATATAACACACTCCCACATATTAAGAGGTGAAGACCCACCAAAGCGTGTTTCTTGCAATGAACCATTCACTGTTTAGCACTGATACGAAACTTTTTATAATTTTTAAACGATCCTACGTATAACGTTTTCTATGGCGCTAAATAGCGTAACAGTGCTGGTGCGCCGTAAAAATACAATCAATCAATAGATCTTCATATGTTGTTTGCTTCTTTGTTATATAATGACTATTTCCAAAACGAGAAGTCGTTAGATATTTACGATTTGTCTCAAACGAACGCGTTGTTCATCCGATCCAATATTCCTACTTCATGCTCGTCATTATAACGTTTAAATAATTGAGAAAAAAGTCAAACGTTGAACGAAGACTGTTGTTGTACACAGAGACCAAATGTTTATTACCTAGTGTCAAGATCTAGTTATTCAGTTTTACCATAAATGGTGCTAGAATCATTTTGTCTATAACCTACATTTTAAAGGAAGCAGAAACAAATAGACCTGCAGGTCTGCAAAGGTTCTTTAAAAACCTTTAAGCTTAATTGCCTAAAGCACGGGCACCAGCAAAATTATTTTCTGGTGGTGGGAAGGGGGCAAACGTGGTGGTCAGCTACTAAGTTTCATGGATGTATGCCAAAACATGTTTAGAAGAGCAATCGGCGCCCCCACCCCCGCCCTTGCTCTTAGGTTTATGTGCGAAAATCATGACCAAATGTAGACGAGTTTGGGATACATTCATTAAAAGTTTTTGCCACGACAATTGTTCCTAAGGCTTCTCAATTTTCCGCACCCTCAAGTTTTGTTCCGCCAAGATTTTCTTATTTTATAACATAGAAATCTGAGTTCTCGGTAAGGCCAAAGACAAAATGCTAGAAACAACAACTTAACGGCATGACAAAAGGTATGACTGGACAAGTCCAAATGAGATCTCAGAGAGTGTATGAGACAAGAAGTGTATCGATATAGTGGTGTTATATAGGACCAATAACACTAAGAACCAATCTTGGCATTGGGCTTGAACATGAGGGCAGGGGAGACAACTTGTAATAACACTGTTGCCAAAATAGAAAAGAGTTGTATCCATTTCACTGTATCCACTGCTCTTCCTTGACGTGTTGCATGTCATATTGAGGAATAAAATATATCGGCCAACAAACGAACATATTGGACTCACGGTATTATTTAGTTCCCATTGTAAACCTATGCAAAAACCACGATATCAAAAATTAAATATCTCTAAATGTCTAAGTGCTCACGATTAAACCTATATTTATCAGTATAGCTGCATCCCCGATGACAGATTCTTTGCACCCCATGCAGGCCCGGGGTTGTAGAATTGGCCCTACGTGTCGTAAGAGGTGACTAACTAGAGGCAAACTGTTTGCCGTGGGTTTCGTCGCGTGTACGGGGAGGAATGGCTCCTGGTAGTTGAGCAGAGGCTTTCCATGCAATACACTACTTTGGCCTCTACTTCTCCTAGACGGGTGGTCGGGATGGGCCCGGTCTCTACAAATCGGCTGGTCACGCTGAACTCTAGGAAGTCTTTATTTACTCTCTCACCGTCTTTATCTTTCTTCTTGTATCTATCCCCCCTGCGGGTCCGGGGTTGTAGAATTGGCCCGACGTGCCTCGCTACGTGTCGTAAAAGGCGACTAAGTAGAGGCAACCTGTTTGCCGTGGGTTGCGTCCCGTGTCGGAGGAGGAAAGGATCCTGGTAGTTGAGCAGAGGCTTTCCCTGCAACACACTACTTTGGCCTCTACTTCTCTTAGACGGGTGGTCGGGATGGGCCCGGTTCCGACAAATCGGCTGGTCACGCCGAGCCCTAGGAGGTCTTTATTAACTTTCTCACCTTTTTTATCTTTCTCCTTGTATCTCTCTTGATACCACCGTTGCCCCTATATTCTATTCCTTTATCTTTCCCTTTTCCAAGTCTTAGAAGACTTCCTAGAAGGCGGTGGCTTAACGGGTCAATCGGGGGGTAATTTTACCGACCTTAGAAATTGGCGACTTCAGGGTCAATCAAAGGTAATTTTATCAACTGAGTATGGCATCTGTGTATCCCTGACACTTGAAAAGTGTCCCCTTGTTGGGCTCCTTGGTGGGTGGGGAGCACGGGTGCTGAATTTTTATTCAAGCCAAAATGGAAAATCAAAAAAATCAAAACAAACGAACCAAAACTGGAACTGACTCAGATGATGAACCATGTAGTGTGGAATCGTTTCCTCGCTTCATGGTCATCAAATCAAAAGATGAAACCAAACCCCTAGCCGCACTATCGCCATTTATAATCGAAAAGACTATACTTGGATTAGTCGGCAAACCAAAAAGCGTTAAAAAGATTAAATCAGGTGGTCTGCTTGTGGAGTGCGAACGTAAAGCACACACTGAGAACATTCAAAACATTAAGGTATTTCATGACATCCCAGTGACTTGTTTCGCACACACATCTCTAAATACATCAAAAGGCGTCATTCGTTGCCGTGACTTGGCTGGAGTCAGCGACAAAGACATCGTAGAGGGGATGAAAAGTGAAGGTGTCACTGCAGTTCCTAGGATTCGTATCAAACGAAACAACGATCTGCAAGACACCAACACCATTATACTCACCTTCAACAGACCAACGGTACCTAAAGTTGTCAAAGTTGGGTTCTTACAAGTTAGGGTTGAGGTATACATACCAAATCCCCTCCGATGCTACAAATGTCAAAAATACGGTCATCATGAAGACCGCTGTTCCAGAAACCAAGTATGTGGACGATGTGGAGACCCTTCTCATCGGGAATCCGAGTGCAAAGCCACTCCGCATTGCGTCAACTGCGGCAAGGAACACCATGCAAATTCAAAAGATTGCGATATATGGAAACAGGAGAAGGAAATCCAAAGGATCAAATACACATCCAACATCCCGTATCCAGAGGCCAGGAAGCTTGTACAAACTAGAACATCACTCCCCGGCCCATCCTTCTCAACTATAGTAAAGAGCAATCAAAAAGCAACTAAAGACGCCCAAACCCAAACAGACCCACCTGAATCCCCTTCCGTCTCGAACATATCGCATTACAAACCCCCCAAAAAACTCAACATCGACGCAAACAACGTTCAACAATCCTCCACCATCAAAATCACCAAACAGTAAGAAAAAGTCGACAGCAAATAGGCAGCAAAAACGGTCTGATGACCCAATAAAACTGCACAATAGGTTTGGAGACTTTGAGGATATGGATGCAGAAGAATCTGCTCCATGTCCTCAAGGTGGCTCCAGACCTAACAACAAAAAATTCACCCCCGTACTTCTCCAGATAAATAACCAAAGACATTGCCTCCGCGAAAGGTCTAACCTGCTCCAGAATCTTCAATATTAACTTGTAATGAAGAACACCATCATACAATGGAACTGTAGAGGACTTAAAGCCAACTACAATGATATTTTTTTGCTCTTAAACGAACGTGATCCTGCAGTACTATGTCTTCAGGAAACATTTTTGAAAGATACAGATAACATCACACTTAAAAACTACTCCCTGTTTAACAACTACTCTCATAATGTTAACAGAGCCTCAGGAGGAGTCTCTGTTATTGTGAACAACAGAGCCCCTCATAGCGTCATCCCTCTAAACACAAATTTACAAGCCACTGCTGTGAGCGTCACTCTGCATCGGGTGATTACCTTTTGTTCTATCTACATACCACCAAACACCAATTTAGTAACAAATGAATTAGACGACCTTGTTCAACAACTCCCCGCACCCTTTATTCTACTCGGTGATTTTAATGCCCATAACATTTTATGGGGTTCAAATCACATAAGTGACAGAGGTCACAAAATAGAAGACTTCATTTCCAGACACGATTTGTGTCTATATAATACCAAATCACCGACATATTTACACCCAGGTATTGGTACATACACGTGTATTGATTTGACAATTTGTACCCCATCGCTGCTTTTGGACTATGAATGGAAGGTCGCTGATGACCTTCACAGCAGTGATCACTTTCCAATCTCTCTTTCCCCCTGCGGTTCCGGGGTTGTAGAATTGGCCCGACGTGCCTCGCTACGTGTCGTAAAAGGCGACTAAGTAGAGGCAACCTGTTTGCCGTGGGTTGCGTCCCGTGTCGGGGGAGGAAAGGATCCTGGTAGTTGAGCAGTGGCTTTCCCTGCAATACACTACTTTGGCCTCTACTTCTCTTAGACGGGTGGTCGGGATGGGCCCGGTTCCGACAAATCGGCTGGTCACGCCGAGCCCTAGGAGGTCTTTATTAACTTTCTCACCTTCTTTCTCTCTCTCCTTGTATCTCTCTTGATACCACCGTTGCCCCTATATTCTTTTCCTTTATATTTCCCTTTTCCAAGTCTTAGACGGCTTCCTAGAAGGCGGTGGCTTAACGGGTCAATCGGGGGGTAATTTTACCGACCTTAGAAATTGGCGACTTCAGGGTCATTCAAAGGTAATTTTATCAACTGAGTATGGCATCTGTGTATCCCTGACACTTGAAAAGTGTCCCCTTGTTGGGCTCCTTGGTGGGTGGGGAGCACGGGTGCTGAATTTTTAATCTAGCCATCATGGATAATTCCAAAAAAAATCAAAATAAAAGATCGAAACCCTTATCAGAGTCTGACGATGAACCATTTAGTGTGGAGTCATTTCCACGCTTCATGGTCATACAGTCAAAAGATGCCACGAAACCGCTTGCCGCACTATCTCCATTTGTCATCGAAAAGACTATCACAGGATCGATTGGCACACCTAAAAGTGTTAAAAAGTTGAAATCGGGTTGTCTTCTTATTGAGTGTGAGCGACGAGGTCAATCAGACAATATCAGGAAAATGAAAACGTTCTTTGATATCCCAGTAACCTCATTCGCTCACACCACACTGAATACGTCCAAAGGCGTGATTCGCTGCCGTGACTTGGCTGGAGTCACCGACGCTGACATCATCGAAGGAATGAAAGATGAAGGTGTCACTGCAGTCCGACGAATACGTATTAAACGTAATAACAATCTGCAGGACACCAACACCATTGTACTCACCTTCAACAGGTCAACTGTACCCAAAGTGGTGAAAGTTGGCTTTTTGCAAGTAAAGGTAGAGATTTACATTCCCAACCCCCTTCGGTGTTATAAGTGTCAAAAATACGGCCATCACGAAGACCGCTGCTCCAAGAGCCAAATATGTGACCTATGCGGAGACAATGCTCATCAGGAATCTGATTGTAGAGCAACTCCGCATTGTGTCAACTGCGGAAAAGAGCACCACGCAAATTCCAAGGATTGCGATACCTGGAAACAGGAGAAGGAAATTCAGAGGGTAAAATACACAAATAATATTCCCTATCCAGAAGCCAGAAAAATTGTACAGGCAAAAACAGCCCATCCTGGCCCATCCTTCTCCACTGTAGTGAAGAGCAATCCTAAAACAACGAAGGACGCTCAAACACAAACAGAAGCACCCGATTCAACACCAAATTCAAACACCCCCCATTACCAAGCACAGAAAAACACGGCATCTACTCAGACTACATTTAATAATACCCAACAACCTAAATCACCAAAGAATAAAAAATCTCACGGAAACAGGCAACAGAAGGGGTCAGATGACCCCATCAAACTTTATAACAGGTTTGGAGACATCGAGAGCATGGATGCAGAAGAATCTGCTCCATGCGCCCAAGGGAACTCCAGACCTACAAACAAAAAATTCACCCCCGTACTTCCTCCAGAGAAATAACAAAACAAATTCCCTCTGCGAAAGGTCTAACCTAGCTCCACAATCTTTAATTTAAATTTATAATGAAAAACACTATCATACAATGGAATTGTCGAGGACTTAAAGCAAATTACAATGATATTCTCCTGCTTTTAAACGAACATGATCCTGCGGTACTATGCCTTCAAGAAACATTCTTGAAAGATACAGACAATATCACATTTAAAAACTACTCCCTGTTTAACACTTGCTCTCCAAATGTTGATAGGGCATCAGGAGGAGTTTCTGTTATTGTAAACAACAGAGCTCCTCATAGCTTCATTCATTTAAACACCAATTTACAAGCCATTGCTGTAAGCGTCACTCTACATCGAGTGATTACATTTTGCTCTATTTATTTACCACCAAACACTAACCTAGTACCACACGAACTCGACAATCTTCTTCAACAGCTTCCCGCACCCTTTGTTTTACTCGGGGATTTTAATGCCCATAACATTTTATGGGGATCAAATCATATAAGTGACAGAGGTCACAAAGTTGAAGACTTTATTTCTAGACACGATCTGTGTCTATATAATACCAAAACACCTACATATTTACACCCAGGCACGGGTACATACACAAGCATCGATTTGACAATTTGTTCTCCTTCTCTGCTTTTGGACTATGAATGGAAGGTCGTTGATGACCTTCATAGCAGCGATCACTTCCCAATCTTTCTTGTAAATCTTAACTCTACAGGCGATGAAGTAATTCCACAATGGAATTTAAAGAAGGCCGACTGGGCCAAGTTTGAAACACTCTGTAAAACTAGGCTGAATGAGGATACAGTTTTCAATGTTGACGACACCATTCAGCATTTTACATCTATTTTAATAGAGATTGCAGAAGAATCCGTTCCCAAGTCCTCGCCATATTGTAAAAGAACCCAAAAACCTTGGGTCACTAAGGAATGTAAGGAAGCCATTAAACTACGCCGAGAAGCATTAAGGAAATTTAATAATCAACCGACGCCCGAAAACTTAAATATATATCGCATTGCCCGGGCCAAAGCTCGCCGCACAATCAAAGAAAGTAAAAGAGCATCATGGAAGAAATGTTTCTTCTTTAAACTCTCGTTCCTCTGTTAAGAAAGTTTGGGACACTATACGCAAAATAAACGGAAAGAGAAAACAAAACCCTCTCCGACATCTGACACTGAACAATAACAACTTTAGTTCAAAACGTGACATTGCAAATATTCTTGCTGACAGTTTCTCGAAAAATTCCTCATCATCTAATTATTTAGAAGCCTTCCGAAAACTTAAAACTCAAAAAGAAAAGTCACGTTTAAAATTCACATCCAACAACTCGGAAAGTTATAATCAATTGTTCTCACTATCGGAGCTTAGGGAGGCTTTAGATAAGGCCCATGATACTTCCGCTGGGCCTGACGAAATACATTACCAGTTTTTGAAACAACTTCCAGAATCATCTTTAACATCTCTTTTGAAACTCTTCAATGATTTATGGATTACTGGTAATGTACCAAAAATCTGGAAAGAAGCAACTGTAATACCAGTCCCCAAACCCGGTAAAGATAGCCAAGACCCCAACAGCTATCGACCAATTGCACTCACAAGCTGTGTGTGCAAAACAATGGAACGAATGATCAATTCTCGGCTTGTCTGGTATTTGGAAACTAACAATTTAATATCTCCTTTCCAAAGTGGCTTTCGATATGGCCGGAGCACCAATGATCATCTGGTTAGACTGGAAACATTTATTCGCGATGCATTTATTAAGAAAGAACATTTAGTAGCGGTTTTCTTTGATTTAGAAAAGGCCTATGACACGACATGGAAGTACGGGATACTAAATGACCTGAACGATCTAGGTCTAAAAGGCCGTCTGCCCTCTTTCATATCCAACTTCCTCTCAGACAGAGAATTCAAAGTAGGAGTGGGCTCTACCCTCTCCGATCTGCACGAGCAAGAGATGGGTGTGCCCCAGGGCAGTATTTTATCTGTGACGCTCTTTAACATCAAAATTAATAGCATCACCAAGTGTTTGACTCCTGGTGTGGATTGCTCGTTATACGTTGATGATTTTCTAATATGTTATCGGTCAAAGCACATGCATACAATTGAAAGACAACTGCAGCAAAATATAAACAAAATTCAAAATTGGGCCAATGCAAACGGTTTCAAATTCTCGAAATCAAAAACGGTATGCATGCATTTCTGTCAGCTACGAAAACATCACGATGAACCGAACCTCACGCTGGATGGAACACCTATTCCAGTTGTTGAGGAAACAAAATTTTTAGGTATAATCTTTGACAGAAAACTGACCTTTATTCCACACCTAAAGAACTTAAAAGCACTTAACCTACTTAAAGTAGTAGCACACACTGACTGGGGTGCTGATAGAAAAGTCATCCTGAATTTATATAGAACGTTTATTCGCTCCAAACTAGACTATGGTTGCGTTGTGTATGGTTCTGCCAGAAAATCGTATCTTAAAATGCTTGATCCAATTCATCATCAGGGAATAAGACTGGCTCTGGGAGCATTTAAAACATCCCCGTGTGAAAGCCTTCTAGCTGAGGCGAATGAACCACCGTTATCGCATCGTAGAGAAATGCTTTCAGCACAGTATGCTCTCAAATTAAAATCAAACCCTCTGAATCCTGCTTTTTCGGCTGTTTTCCAACCCAAATACAAAACTTTATACGAAAATAAACCAAACGCCATACCTTCCTTTGGCATTAGAATATCATCCAGCCTTGACACTACAAATATAGATCTTTCAAAAATTCAGAAAACATCCATCTCCGAAACACCACCCTGGCTAATTAAACAACCAAAAGTACGTTTTACGCTACACGATGGAAAAAAATCCGAAACAAACCCTTGTATCTTCCACAACTCTTACCATGAACTCCTCACCGAATTTAAAAACTACACGAGAATTTACACTGATGGATCAAAGGATGAGGAAAAGGCTGCTGCAGCCTTTGTTTGTGGAAATCACACAACGCAAGTTCGCTTACCAAATGGAGCATCAATTTTTACAGCCGAAATCAGAGCAATAGACCTTGCTCTGCAACATATAGAAAAGAATCGTATTTCAAACTGTATCATCTTCTCCGACTCGCTATCAGTACTTCAGTCACTACACAATAGAAAACTGGAGAACCCATTATTGAAAAACATACTCGTAAAAAATACCGAGCTGAGTGTCTCCCACAATATAATATACTGTTGGTTACCTAGCCACATTGGTATTAAAGGTAACGAAAAAGCAGATTGCGCTGCTAAAATGGCCCTTTCTCAAGAACCATCTGATTTTAAAATACCATATACAGATTTTAAACCTTGTATCAGAAAGTTCTTACGTCAGAAGTGGCAGGCATCATGGAATGATGCTGTAAATAACAAACTTCATGCAATCAAACCAACTCTAGGAGAATGGACTCCTTCCTACAGAACCATTCGTAGGGAGGAGGTAGTCATTGCAAGAATCCGAATTGGTCATACTTATATCACCCACACCCACATACTAAAAGGTGAAGACCCACCAGAGTGCGTTTCTTGCAATGAACCATTCACTGTCAAGCACTTTATGATAGAGTGCTTTGACCTACAACCTACGCGCGATCGTTATTACGTTGTGCATGATATGAAAGAACTTTTTGATAATATAAACATCACTCGTATTATCGAGTTCTTGAAAGCCGTAAATATTTACTCTAAACTCTGACTTTTATGCTATCACCTTGTGCAGTTTTATGCAATATACATTCCGTCCCATTTTAATACCTATTCATCTTTTTTACATCTCCCGTTGATCGGGAAGCTTTATTTTGCACCGTTACCATCTTACCGTTTTTAATTTCAACCATTTGTTCTTTTATATCGCTGGTCGATGTAGAACCTTTTATAAGTTTTAAAAGATTATACAAGTAACACTTTGTATGGCGCTAAAAAGCCTAAGAGTGCTGATGCGCCGATAAAAAAAAAAACAATCAATCAATCAATCATCCTAAATTTATACAGAACGTTTATTCGCTCCAAACTAGACTATGGTTGCGTTGTGTATGGTTCTGCCAGAAAATCGTATCTTAAAATGCTTGATCCAATTCATCATCAGGGAATAAGACTGGCTCAGGGAGCATTTAAAACATCCCCGTGTGAAAGCCTTCTAGCTGAGGCGAATGAACCACCGTTATCGCATCGTAGAGAAATGCTTTCCGCAAATTTTGCTCTCAAATTAAAATCAAACTCTCTGAATCCTGCTTTTTCGGCTGTTTTTCAACCCAAATACAAAACTTTATACGAAAATAAACCAAACGCCATACCTTCCTTTGGCATTAGAATATCATCCAGCCTTGACACTACAAATATAGATCTTTCTACAGTTCAGAAAACATCCATCTCCGAAACACCACCCTGGCTAATTAAACAACCAAAAGTATGTTTTACGCTACACGATGGAAAAAAATCCGAAACAAACCCTTCTATCTTCCACAACTCTTACCATGAACTCCTCACCGAATTTAAAAACTACACCAGAATTTACACTGATGGATCAAAGGATGAGGAAAAGGCTGCTGCAGCCTTTGTTTGTGGAAATCACACAACGCAAGTTCGCTTACCAAATGGAACATCAATTTTTACAGCCGAAATCAGAGCAATAGACCTTGCTCTGCAACATATAGAAAAGAACCGTATTTCAAACTGTATCATCTTCTCCGACTCGCTATCAGTACTCCAGTCACTACACAATAGAAACCTGGAGAACCCATTATTGAAAAACATACTTGTAAAAAATACCGAGCTGAATGTCTCCCACAATATAATATACTGTTGGTTACCTAGCCACATTGGTATTAAAGGTAACGAAAAAGCAGATCGCGCTGCTAAAATGGCCCTTTCTCAAGAACCATCTAATTTTAAAATACCATATACTCATTTTAAACCTTGTATCAGAAAGTCCTTACGTCAGAAGTGGCAGGCGTCACGGAATGATGCTGTAAATAACAAACTTCATGCAATCAAGCCAACTCTAGGAGAATGGACTCCTTCCTACAGAACCATTCGTAGGGAAGAGATAGTCATTGCAAGAATCCGAATTGGTCATACTTATATCACCCACTCCCACATACTAAAAGGTGAAGACCCACCAGCGTGCGTTTCTTGCAATGAACCATTCACTGTCAAGCACTTTATGATAGAGTGTTTTGACCTGCAACCTACGCGCGATCGTTATTACATTGTGCATGACATGAAAGAACTTTTTGGTACTATAAACATCACTCGTATTATAGAGTTCCTGAAAGCCGTAAATATTTACTCTAAACTCTAACTTTTATGCTATCACCTTGTGCAGTTTTATGCAATATATATATATACCGTCCCATTTTAATACCTTTTCATCTTTTTTCATTAACATAGAACATTTACATCTCCCGTTGATCGGGAAGCTTTATTTTGCACCCTTACCATCTTACCGTTTTTAATTTCAACCATTTGTTCTTTTATATCGCTGGTCGATATAGGACCTTTTATAATTTTTTAAAAGATTATACAAATAACATTTTGTTTGGCGCTAAATAGCCTAACAGTGCTGATGCGCCGTTAAAAATAAAATCAATCAATCCTAAAGAACCATGCGTAGGGAGGAGGTAGTCATTGCAAGAATTCGAATTGGTCACACTTATATAACACACTCCCACATATTAAGAGGTGAAGACCCACCAAAGCGTGTTTCTTGCAATGAACCATTCACTGTTTAGCACTGATACGAAACTTTTTATAATTTTTAAACGATCCTACGTATAACGTTTTCTATGGCGCTAAATAGCGTAACAGTGCTGGTGCGCCGTAAAAATACAATCAATCAATAGATCTTCATATGTTGTTTGCTTCTTTGTTATATAATGACTATTTCCAAAACGAGAAGTCGTTAGTTATTTACGATTTGTCTCAAACGAACGCGTTGTTCATCCGATCCAATATTCCTACTTCATGCTCGTCATTATAACGTTTAAATAATTGAGAAAAAAGTCAAACGTTGAACGAAGACTGTTGTTGTACACAGAGACCAAATGTTTATTACCTAGTGTCAAGATCTAGTTATTCAGTTTTACCATAAATGGTGCTAGAATCATTTTGTCTATAACCTACATTTTAAAGGAAGCAGAAACAAATAGACCTGCAGGTCTGCAAAGGTTCTTTAAAAACCTTTAAGCTTAATTGCCTAAAGCACGGGCACCAGCAAAATTATTTTCTGGTGGTGGGAAGGGGGCAAACGTGGTGGTCAGCTACTAAGTTTCATGGATGTATGCCAAAACATGTTTAGAAGAGCAATCGGCGCCCCCACCCCCGCCCTTGCTCTTAGGTTTATGTGCGAAAATCATGACCAAATGTAGACGAGTTTGGGATACATTCATTAAAAGTTTTTGCCACGACAATTGTTCCTAAGGCTTCTCAATTTTCCGCACCCTCAAGTTTTGTTCCGCCAAGATTTTCTTATTTTATAACATAGAAGTCTGAGTTCTCGGTAAGGCCAAAGACAAAATGCTAGAAACAACAACTTAACGGCATGACAAAAGGTATGACTGGACAAGTCCAAATGAGATCTCAGAGAGTGTATGAGACAAGAAGTGTATCGATATAGTGGTGTTATATAGGACCAATAACACTAAGAACCAATCTTGGCATTGGGCTTGAACATGAGGGCAGGGGAGACAACTTGTAATAACACTGTTGCCAAAATAGAAAAGAGTTGTATCCATTTCACTGTATCCACTGCTCTTCCTTGACGTGTTGCATGTCATATTGAGGAATAAAATATATCGGCCAACAAACGAACATATTGGACTCACGGTATTATTTAGTTCCCATTGTAAACCTATGCAAAAACCACGATATCAAAAATTAAATATCTCTAAATGTCTAAGTGCTCACGATTAAACCTATATTTATCAGTATAGCTGCATCCCCGATGACAGATTCTTTGCACCCCATGCAGGCCCGGGGTTGTAGAATTGGCCCTACGTGTCGTAAGAGGTGACTAACTAGAGGCAAACTGTTTGCCGTGGGTTTCGTCGCGTGTACGGGGAGGAATGGCTCCTGGTAGTTGAGCAGAGGCTTTCCATGCAATACACTACTTTGGCCTCTACTTCTCCTAGACGGGTGGTCGGGATGGGCCCGGTCTCTACAAATCGGCTGGTCACGCTGAACTCTAGGAAGTCTTTATTTACTCTCTCACCGTCTTTATCTTTCTTCTTGTATCTATCCCCTCTGCGGGTCCGGGGTTGTAGAATTGGCCCGACGTGCCTCGCTACGTGTCGTAAAAGGCGACTAAGTAGAGGCAACCTGTTTGCCGTGGGTTGCGTCCCGTGTCGGAGGAGGAAAGGATCCTGGTAGTTGAGCAGAGGCTTTCCCTGCAACACACTACTTTGGCCTCTACTTCTCTTAGACGGGTGGTCGGGATGGGCCCGGTTCCGACAAATCGGCTGGTCACGCCGAGCCCTAGGAGGTCTTTATTAACTTTCTCACCTTTTTTATCTTTCTCCTTGTATCTCTCTTGATACCACCGTTGCCCCTATATTCTATTCCTTTATCTTTCCCTTTTCCAAGTCTTAGAAGACTTCCTAGAAGGCGGTGGCTTAACGGGTCAATCGGGGGGTAATTTTACCGACCTTAGAAATTGGCGACTTCAGGGTCAATCAAAGGTAATTTTATCAACTGAGTATGGCATCTGTGTATCCCTGACACTTGAAAAGTGTCCCCTTGTTGGGCTCCTTGGTGGGTGGGGAGCACGGGTGCTGAATTTTTATTCAAGCCAAAATGGAAAATCAAAAAAATCAAAACAAACGAACCAAAACTGGAACTGACTCAGATGATGAACCATGTAGTGTGGAATCGTTTCCTCGCTTCATGGTCATCAAATCAAAAGATGAAACCAAACCCCTAGCCGCACTATCGCCATTTATAATCGAAAAGACTATACTTGGATTAGTCGGCAAACCAAAAAGCGTTAAAAAGATTAAATCAGGTGGTCTGCTTGTGGAGTGCGAACGTAAAGCACACACTGAGAACATTCAAAACATTAAGGTATTTCATGACATCCCAGTGACTTGTTTCGCACACACATCTCTAAATACATCAAAAGGCGTCATTCGTTGCCGTGACTTGGCTGGAGTCAGCGACAAAGACATCGTAGAGGGGATGAAAAGTGAAGGTGTCACTGCAGTTCCTAGGATTCGTATCAAACGAAACAACGATCTGCAAGACACCAACACCATTATACTCACCTTCAACAGACCAACGGTACCTAAAGTTGTCAAAGTTGGGTTCTTACAAGTTAGGGTTGAGGTATACATACCAAATCCCCTCCGATGCTACAAATGTCAAAAATACGGTCATCATGAAGACCGCTGTTCCAGAAACCAAGTATGTGGACGATGTGGAGACCCTTCTCATCGGGAATCCGAGTGCAAAGCCACTCCGCATTGCGTCAACTGCGGCAAGGAACACCATGCAAATTCAAAAGATTGCGATATATGGAAACAGGAGAAGGAAATCCAAAGGATCAAATACACATCCAACATCCCGTATCCAGAGGCCAGGAAGCTTGTACAAACTAGAACATCACTCCCCGGCCCATCCTTCTCAACTATAGTAAAGAGCAATCAAAAAGCAACTAAAGACGCCCAAACCCAAACAGACCCACCTGAATCCCCTTCCGTCTCGAACATATCGCATTACAAACCCCCCAAAAAACTCAACATCGACGCAAACAACGTTCAACAATCCTCCACCATCAAAATCACCAAACAGTAAGAAAAAGTCGACAGCAAATAGGCAGCAAAAACGGTCTGATGACCCAATAAAACTGCACAATAGGTTTGGAGACTTTGAGGATATGGATGCAGAAGAATCTGCTCCATGTCCTCAAGGTGGCTCCAGACCTAACAACAAAAAATTCACCCCCGTACTTCTCCAGATAAATAACCAAAGACATTGCCTCCGCGAAAGGTCTAACCTGCTCCAGAATCTTCAATATTAACTTGTAATGAAGAACACCATCATACAATGGAACTGTAGAGGACTTAAAGCCAACTACAATGATATTTTTTTGCTCTTAAACGAACGTGATCCTGCAGTACTATGTCTTCAGGAAACATTTTTGAAAGATACAGATAACATCACACTTAAAAACTACTCCCTGTTTAACAACTACTCTCATAATGTTGACAGAGCCTCAGGAGGAGTCTCTGTTATTGTGAACAACAGAGCCCCTCATAGCGTCATCCCTCTAAACACAAATTTACAAGCCACTGCTGTGAGCGTCACTCTGCATCGGGTGATTACCTTTTGTTCTATCTACATACCACCAAACACCAATTTAGTAACAAATGAATTAGACGACCTTGTTCAACAACTCCCCGCACCCTTTATTCTACTCGGTGATTTTAATGCCCATAACATTTTATGGGGTTCAAATCACATAAGTGACAGAGGTCACAAAATAGAAGACTTCATTTCCAGACACGATTTGTGTCTATATAATACCAAATCACCGACATATTTACACCCAGGTATTGGTACATACACGTGTATTGATTTGACAATTTGTACCCCATCGCTGCTTTTGGACTATGAATGGAAGGTCGCTGATGACCTTCACAGCAGTGATCACTTTCCAATCTCTCTTTCCCCCTGCGGTTCCGGGGTTGTAGAATTGGCCCGACGTGCCTCGCTACGTGTCGTAAAAGGCGACTAAGTAGAGGCAACCTGTTTGCCGTGGGTTGCGTCCCGTGTCGGGGGAGGAAAGGATCCTGGTAGTTGAGCAGTGGCTTTCCCTGCAATACACTACTTTGGCCTCTACTTCTCTTAGACGGGTGGTCGGGATGGGCCCGGTTCCGACAAATCGGCTGGTCACGCCGAGCCCTAGGAGGTCTTTATTAACTTTCTCACCTTCTTTCTCTCTCTCCTTGTATCTCTCTTGATACCACCGTTGCCCCTATATTCTTTTCCTTTATATTTCCCTTTTCCAAGTCTTAGACGGCTTCCTAGAAGGCGGTGGCTTAACGGGTCAATCGGGGGGTAATTTTACCGACCTTAGAAATTGGCGACTTCAGGGTCATTCAAAGGTAATTTTATCAACTGAGTATGGCATCTGTGTATCCCTGACACTTGAAAAGTGTCCCCTTGTTGGGCTCCTTGGTGGGTGGGGAGCACGGGTGCTGAATTTTTAATCTAGCCATCATGGATAATTCCAAAAAAAATCAAAATAAAAGATCGAAACCCTTATCAGAGTCTGACGATGAACCATTTAGTGTGGAGTCATTTCCACGCTTCATGGTCATACAGTCAAAAGATGCCACGAAACCGCTTGCCGCACTATCTCCATTTGTCATCGAAAAGACTATCACAGGATCGATTGGCACACCTAAAAGTGTTAAAAAGTTGAAATCGGGTTGTCTTCTTATTGAGTGTGAGCGACGAGGTCAATCAGACAATATCAGGAAAATGAAAACGTTCTTTGATATCCCAGTAACCTCATTCGCTCACACCACACTGAATACGTCCAAAGGCGTGATTCGCTGCCGTGACTTGGCTGGAGTCACCGACGCTGACATCATCGAAGGAATGAAAGATGAAGGTGTCACTGCAGTCCGACGAATACGTATTAAACGTAATAACAATCTGCAGGACACCAACACCATTGTACTCACCTTCAACAGGTCAACTGTACCCAAAGTGGTGAAAGTTGGCTTTTTGCAAGTAAAGGTAGAGATTTACATTCCCAACCCCCTTCGGTGTTATAAGTGTCAAAAATACGGCCATCACGAAGACCGCTGCTCCAAGAGCCAAATATGTGACCTATGCGGAGACAATGCTCATCAGGAATCTGATTGTAGAGCAACTCCGCATTGTGTCAACTGCGGAAAAGAGCACCACGCAAATTCCAAGGATTGCGATACCTGGAAACAGGAGAAGGAAATTCAGAGGGTAAAATACACAAATAATATTCCCTATCCAGAAGCCAGAAAAATTGTACAGGCAAAAACAGCCCATCCTGGCCCATCCTTCTCCACTGTAGTGAAGAGCAATCCTAAAACAACGAAGGACGCTCAAACACAAACAGAAGCACCCGATTCAACACCAAATTCAAACACCCCCCATTACCAAGCACAGAAAAACACGGCATCTACTCAGACTACATTTAATAATACCCAACAACCTAAATCACCAAAGAATAAAAAATCTCACGGAAACAGGCAACAGAAGGGGTCAGATGACCCCATCAAACTTTATAACAGGTTTGGAGACATCGAGAGCATGGATGCAGAAGAATCTGCTCCATGCGCCCAAGGGAACTCCAGACCTACAAACAAAAAATTCACCCCCGTACTTCCTCCAGAGAAATAACAAAACAAATTCCCTCTGCGAAAGGTCTAACCTAGCTCCACAATCTTTAATTTAAATTTATAATGAAAAACACTATCATACAATGGAATTGTCGAGGACTTAAAGCAAATTACAATGATATTCTCCTGCTTTTAAACGAACATGATCCTGCGGTACTATGCCTTCAAGAAACATTCTTGAAAGATACAGACAATATCACATTTAAAAACTACTCCCTGTTTAACACTTGCTCTCCAAATGTTGATAGGGCATCAGGAGGAGTTTCTGTTATTGTAAACAACAGAGCTCCTCATAGCTTCATTCATTTAAACACCAATTTACAAGCCATTGCTGTAAGCGTCACTCTACATCGAGTGATTACATTTTGCTCTATTTATTTACCACCAAACACTAACCTAGTACCACACGAACTCGACAATCTTCTTCAACAGCTTCCCGCACCCTTTGTTTTACTCGGGGATTTTAATGCCCATAACATTTTATGGGGATCAAATCATATAAGTGACAGAGGTCACAAAGTTGAAGACTTTATTTCTAGACACGATCTGTGTCTATATAATACCAAAACACCTACATATTTACACCCAGGCACGGGTACATACACAAGCATCGATTTGACAATTTGTTCTCCTTCTCTGCTTTTGGACTATGAATGGAAGGTCGCTGATGACCTTCACAGCAGCGATCACTTCCCAATCTTTCTTGTAAATCTTAACTCTACAGGCGATGAAGTAATTCCACAATGGAATTTAAAGAAGGCCGACTGGGCCAAGTTTGAAACACTCTGTAAAACTAGGCTGAATGAGGATACAGTTTTCAATGTTGACGACACCATTCAGCATTTTACATCCATTTTAATAGAGATTGCAGAAGAATCCGTTCCCAAGTCCTCGCCATATTGTAAAAGAACCCAAAAACCTTGGGTCACTAAGGAATGTAAGGAAGCCATTAAACTACGCCGAGAAGCATTAAGGAAATTTAATAATCAACCGACGCCCGAAAACTTAAATATATATCGCATTGCCCGGGCCAAAGCTCGCCGCACAATCAAAGAAAGTAAAAGAGCATCATGGAAGAAATGTTTCTTCTTTAAACTCTCGTTCCTCTGTTAAGAAAGTTTGGGACACTATACGCAAAATAAACGGAAAGAGAAAACAAAACCCTCTCCGACATCTGACACTGAACAATAACAACTTTAGTTCAAAACGTGACATTGCAAATATTCTTGCTGACAGTTTCTCGAAAAATTCCTCATCATCTAATTATTTAGAAGCCTTCCGAAAACTTAAAACTCAAAAAGAAAAGTCACGTTTAAAATTCACATCCAACAACTCGGAAAGTTATAATCAATTGTTCTCACTATCGGAGCTTAGGGAGGCTTTAGATAAGGCCCATGATACTTCCGCTGGGCCTGACGAAATACATTACCAGTTTTTGAAACAACTTCCAGAATCATCTTTAACATCTCTTTTGAAACTCTTCAATGATTTATGGATTACTGGTAATGTACCAAAAATCTGGAAAGAAGCAACTGTAATACCAGTCCCCAAACCCGGTAAAGATAGCCAAGACCCCAACAGCTATCGACCAATTGCACTCACAAGCTGTGTGTGCAAAACAATGGAACGAATGATCAATTCTCGGCTTGTCTGGTATTTGGAAACTAACAATTTAATATCTCCTTTCCAAAGTGGCTTTCGATATGGCCGGAGCACCAATGATCATCTGGTTAGACTGGAAACATTTATTCGCGATGCATTTATTAAGAAAGAACATTTAGTAGCGGTTTTCTTTGATTTAGAAAAGGCCTATGACACGACATGGAAGTACGGGATACTAAATGACCTGAACGATCTAGGTCTAAAAGGCCGTCTGCCCTCTTTCATATCCAACTTCCTCTCAGACAGAGAATTCAAAGTAGGAGTGGGCTCTACCCTCTCCGATCTGCACGAGCAAGAGATGGGTGTGCCCCAGGGCAGTATTTTATCTGTGACGCTCTTTAACATCAAAATTAATAGCATCACCAAGTGTTTGACTCCTGGTGTGGATTGCTCGTTATACGTTGATGATTTTCTAATATGTTATCGGTCAAAGCACATGCATACAATTGAAAGACAACTGCAGCAAAATATAAACAAAATTCAAAATTGGGCCAATGCAAACGGTTTCAAATTCTCGAAATCAAAAACGGTATGCATGCATTTCTGTCAGCTACGAAAACATCACGATGAACCGAACCTCACGCTGGATGGAACACCTATTCCAGTTGTTGAGGAAACAAAATTTTTAGGTATATTCTTTGACAGAAAACTGACCTTTATTCCACACCTAAAGAACTTAAAAGCACTTAACCTACTTAAAGTAGTATAGCACAATGACTTGGGTGCTGATAGAAAAGTCATCCTAAATTTATACAGAACGTTTATTCGCTCCAAACTAGACTATGGTTGCGTTGTGTATGGTTCTGCCAGAAAATCGTATCTTAAAATGCTTGATCCAATTCATCATCAGGGAATAAGACTGGCTCTGGGAGCATTTAAAACATCCCCGTGTGAAAGCCTTCTAGCTGAGGCGAATGAACCACCGTTATCGCATCGTAGAGAAATGCTTTCCGCAAATTTTGCTCTCAAATTAAAATCAAACTCTCTGAATCCTGCTTTTTCGGCTGTTTTTCAACCCAAATACAAAACTTTATACGAAAATAAACCAAACGCCATACCTTCCTTTGGCATTAGAATATCATCCAGCCTTGACACTACAAATATAGATCTTTCTACAATTCAGAAAACATCCATCTCCGAAACACCACCCTGGCTAATTAAACAACCAAAAGTATGTTTTACGCTACACGATGGAAAAAAATCCGAAACAAACCCTTCTATCTTCCACAACTCTTACCATGAACTCCTCACCGAATTTAAAAACTACACCAGAATTTACACTGATGGATCAAAGGATGAGGAAAAGGCTGCTGCAGCCTTTGTTTGTGGAAATCACACAACGCAAGTTCGCTTACCAAATGGAACATCAATTTTTACAGCCGAAATCAGAGCAATAGACCTTGCTCTGCAACATATAGAAAAGAACCGTATTTCAAACTGTATCATCTTCTCCGACTCGCTATCAGTACTCCAGTCACTACACAATAGAAACCTGGAGAACCCATTATTGAAAAACATACTTGTAAAAAATACCGAGCTGAATGTCTCCCACAATATAATATACTGTTGGTTACCTAGCCACATTGGTATTAAAGGTAACGAAAAAGCAGATCGCGCTGCTAAAATGGCCCTTTCTCAAGAACCATCTAATTTTAAAATACCATATACTCATTTTAAACCTTGTATCAGAAAGTCCTTACGTCAGAAGTGGCAGGCGTCACGGAATGATGCTGTAAATAACAAACTTCATGCAATCAAGCCAACTCTAGGAGAATGGACTCCTTCCTACAGAACCATTCGTAGGGAAGAGATAGTCATTGCAAGAATCCGAATTGGTCATACTTATATCACCCACTCCCACATACTAAAAGGTGAAGACCCACCAGCGTGCGTTTCTTGCAATGAACCATTCACTGTCAAGCACTTTATGATAGAGTGTTTTGACCTGCAACCTACGCGCGATCGTTATTACATTGTGCATGACATGAAAGAACTTTTTGGTACTATAAACATCACTCGTATTATAGAGTTCCTGAAAGCCGTAAATATTTACTCTAAACTCTAACTTTTATGCTATCACCTTGTGCAGTTTTATGCAATATATATATATACCGTCCCATTTTAATACCTTTTCATCTTTTTTCATTAACATAGAACATTTACATCTCCCGTTGATCGGGAAGCTTTATTTTGCACCCTTACCATCTTACCGTTTTTAATTTCAACCATTTGTTCTTTTATATCGCTGGTCGATATAGGACCTTTTATAATTTTTTAAAAGATTATACAAATAACATTTTGTTTGGCGCTAAATAGCCTAACAGTGCTGATGCGCCGTTAAAAATAAAATCAATCAATCCTAAAGAACCATGCGTAGGGAGGAGGTAGTCATTGCAAGAATTCGAATTGGTCACACTTATATAACACACTCCCACATATTAAGAGGTGAAGACCCACCAAAGCGTGTTTCTTGCAATGAACCATTCACTGTTTAGCACTGATACGAAACTTTTTATAATTTTTAAACGATCCTACGTATAACGTTTTCTATGGCGCTAAATAGCGTAACAGTGCTGGTGCGCCGTAAAAATACAATCAATCAATAGATCTTCATATGTTGTTTGCTTCTTTGTTATATAATGACTATTTCCAAAACGAGAAGTCGTTAGTTATTTACGATTTGTCTCAAACGAACGCGTTGTTCATCCGATCCAATATTCCTACTTCATGCTCGTCATTATAACGTTTAAATAATTGAGAAAAAAGTCAAACGTTGAACGAAGACTGTTGTTGTACACAGAGACCAAATGTTTATTACCTAGTGTCAAGATCTAGTTATTCAGTTTTACCATAAATGGTGCTAGAATCATTTTGTCTATAACCTACATTTTAAAGGAAGCAGAAACAAATAGACCTGCAGGTCTGCAAAGGTTCTTTAAAAACCTTTAAGCTTAATTGCCTAAAGCACGGGCACCAGCAAAATTATTTTCTGGTGGTGGGAAGGGGGCAAACGTGGTGGTCAGCTACTAAGTTTCATGGATGTATGCCAAAACATGTTTAGAAGAGCAATCGGCGCCCCCACCCCCGCCCTTGCTCTTAGGTTTATGTGCGAAAATCATGACCAAATGTAGACGAGTTTGGGATACATTCATTAAAAGTTTTTGCCACGACAATTGTTCCTAAGGCTTCTCAATTTTCCGCACCCTCAAGTTTTGTTCCGCCAAGATTTTCTTATTTTATAACATAGAAGTCTGAGTTCTCGGTAAGGCCAAAGACAAAATGCTAGAAACAACAACTTAACGGCATGACAAAAGGTATGACTGGACAAGTCCAAATGAGATCTCAGAGAGTGTATGAGACAAGAAGTGTATCGATATAGTGGTGTTATATAGGACCAATAACACTAAGAACCAATCTTGGCATTGGGCTTGAACATGAGGGCAGGGGAGACAACTTGTAATAACACTGTTGCCAAAATAGAAAAGAGTTGTATCCATTTCACTGTATCCACTGCTCTTCCTTGACGTGTTGCATGTCATATTGAGGAATAAAATATATCGGCCAACAAACGAACATATTGGACTCACGGTATTATTTAGTTCCCATTGTAAACCTATGCAAAAACCACGATATCAAAAATTAAATATCTCTAAATGTCTAAGTGCTCACGATTAAACCTATATTTATCAGTATAGCTGCATCCCCGATGACAGATTCTTTGCACCCCATGCAGGCCCGGGGTTGTAGAATTGGCCCTACGTGTCGTAAGAGGTGACTAACTAGAGGCAAACTGTTTGCCGTGGGTTTCGTCGCGTGTACGGGGAGGAATGGCTCCTGGTAGTTGAGCAGAGGCTTTCCATGCAATACACTACTTTGGCCTCTACTTCTCCTAGACGGGTGGTCGGGATGGGCCCGGTCTCTACAAATCGGCTGGTCACGCTGAACTCTAGGAAGTCTTTATTTACTCTCTCACCGTCTTTATCTTTCTTCTTGTATCTATCCCCCCTGCGGGTCCGGGGTTGTAGAATTGGCCCGACGTGCCTCGCTACGTGTCGTAAAAGGCGACTAAGTAGAGGCAACCTGTTTGCCGTGGGTTGCGTCCCGTGTCGGAGGAGGAAAGGATCCTGGTAGTTGAGTAGAGGCTTTCCCTGCAACACACAACTTTGGCCTCTACTTCTCTTAGACGGGTGGTCGGGATGGGCCCGGTTCCGACAAATCGGCTGGTCACGCCGAGCCCTAGGAGGTCTTTATTAACTTTCTCACCTTTTTTATCTTTCTCCTTGTATCTCTCTTGATACCACCGTTGCCCCTATATTCTATTCCTTTATCTTTCCCTTTTCCAAGTCTTAGAAGACTTCCTAGAAGGCGGTGGCTTAACGGGTCAATCGGGGGGTAATTTTACCGACCTTAGAAATTGGCGACTTCAGGGTCAATCAAAGGTAATTTTATCAACTGAGTATGGCATCTGTGTATCCCTGACACTTGAAAAGTGTCCCCTTGTTGGGCTCCTTGGTGGGTGGGGAGCACGGGTGCTGAATTTTTATTCAAGCCAAAATGGAAAATCAAAAAAATCAAAACAAACGAACCAAAACTGGAACTGACTCAGATGATGAACCATGTAGTGTGGAATCGTTTCCTCGCTTCATGGTCATCAAATCAAAAGATGAAACCAAACCCCTAGCCGCACTATCGCCATTTATAATCGAAAAGACTATACTTGGATTAGTCGGCAAACCAAAAAGCGTTAAAAAGATTAAATCAGGTGGTCTGCTTGTGGAGTGCGAAAGTAAAGCACACACTGAGAACATTCAAAACATTAAGGTATTTCATGACATCCCAGTGACTTGTTTCGCACACACATCTCTAAATACATCAAAAGGCGTCATTCGTTGCCGTGACTTGGCTGGAGTCAGCGACAAAGACATCGTAGAGGGGATGAAAAGTGAAGGTGTCACTGCAGTTCCTAGGATTCGTATCAAACGAAACAACGATCTGCAAGACACCAACACCATTATACTCACCTTCAACAGACCAACGGTACCTAAAGTTGTCAAAGTTGGGTTCTTACAAGTTAGGGTTGAGGTATACATACCAAATCCCCTCCGATGCTACAAATGTCAAAAATACGGTCATCATGAAGACCGCTGTTCCAGAAACCAAGTATGTGGACGATGTGGAGACCCTTCTCATCGGGAATCCGAGTGCAAAGCCACTCCGCATTGCGTCAACTGCGGCAAGGAACACCATGCAAATTCAAAAGATTGCGATATATGGAAACAGGAGAAGGAAATCCAAAGGATCAAATACACATCCAACATCCCGTATCCAGAGGCCAGGAAGCTTGTACAAACTAGAACATCACTCCCCGGCCCATCCTTCTCAACTATAGTAAAGAGCAATCAAAAAGCAACTAAAGACGCCCAAACCCAAACAGACCCACCTGAATCCCCTTCCGTCTCGAACATATCGCATTACAAACCCCCCAAAAAACTCAACATCGACGCAAACAACGTTCAACAATCCTCCACCATCAAAATCACCAAACAGTAAGAAAAAGTCGACAGCAAATGGGCAGCAAAAACGGTCTGATGACCCAATAAAACTGCACAATAGGTTTGGAGACTTTGAGGATATGGATGCAGAAGAATCTGCTCCATGTCCTCAAGGTGGCTCCAGACCTAACAACAAAAAATTCACCCCCGTACTTCTCCAGATAAATAACCAAAGACATTGCCTCCGCGAAAGGTCTAACCTGCTCCAGAATCTTCAATATTAACTTGTAATGAAGAACACCATCATACAATGGAACTGTAGAGGACTTAAAGCCAACTACAATGATATTTTTTTGCTCTTAAACGAACGTGATCCTGCAGTACTATGTCTTCAGGAAACATTTTTGAAAGATACAGATAACATCACACTTAAAAACTACTCCCTGTTTAACAACTACTCTCATAATGTTGACAGAGCCTCAGGAGGAGTCTCTGTTATTGTGAACAACAGAGCCCCTCATAGCGTCATCCCTCTAAACACAAATTTACAAGCCACTGCTGTGAGCGTCACTCTGCATCGGGTGATTACCTTTTGTTCTATCTACATACCACCAAACACCAATTTAGTAACAAATGAATTAGACGACCTTGTTCAACAACTCCCCGCACCCTTTATTCTACTCGGTGATTTTAATGCCCATAACATTTTATGGGGTTCAAATCACATAAGTGACAGAGGTCACAAAATAGAAGACTTCATTTCCAGACACGATTTGTGTCTATATAATACCAAATCACCGACATATTTACACCCAGGTATTGGTACATACACGTGTATTGATTTGACAATTTGTACCCCATCGCTGCTTTTGGACTATGAATGGAAGGTCGCTGATGACCTTCACAGCAGTGATCACTTTCCAATCTCTCTTTCCCCCTGCGGTTCCGGGGTTGTAGAATTGGCCCGACGTGCCTCGCTACGTGTCGTAAAAGGCGACTAAGTAGAGGCAACCTGTTTGCCGTGGGTTGCGTCCCGTGTCGGGGGAGGAAAGGATCCTGGTAGTTGAGCAGTGGCTTTCCCTGCAATACACTACTTTGGCCTCTACTTCTCTTAGACGGGTGGTCGGGATGGGCCCGGTTCCGACAAATCGGCTGGTCACGCCGAGCCCTAGGAGGTCTTTATTAACTTTCTCACCTTCTTTCTCTCTCTCCTTGTATCTCTCTTGATACCACCGTTGCCCCTATATTCTTTTCCTTTATATTTCCCTTTTCCAAGTCTTAGACGGCTTCCTAGAAGGCGGTGGCTTAACGGGTCAATCGGGGGGTAATTTTACCGACCTTAGAAATTGGCGACTTCAGGGTCATTCAAAGGTAATTTTATCAACTGAGTATGGCATCTGTGTATCCCTGACACTTGAAAAGTGTCCCCTTGTTGGGCTCCTTGGTGGGTGGGGAGCACGGGTGCTGAATTTTTAATCTAGCCATCATGGATAATTCCAAAAAAAATCAAAATTAAAGATCGAAACCCTTATCAGAGTCTGACGATGAACCATTTAGTGTGGAGTCATTTCCACGCTTCATGGTCATACAGTCAAAAGATGCCACGAAACCGCTTGCCGCACTATCTCCATTTGTCATCGAAAAGACTATCACAGGATCGATTGGCACACCTAAAAGTGTTAAAAAGTTGAAATCGGGTTGTCTTCTTATTGAGTGTGAGCGACGAGGTCAATCAGACAATATCAGGAAAATGAAAACGTTCTTTGATATCCCAGTAACCTCATTCGCTCACACCACACTGAATACGTCCAAAGGCGTGATTCGCTGCCGTGACTTGGCTGGAGTCACCGACGCTGACATCATCGAAGGAATGAAAGATGAAGGTGTCACTGCAGTCCGACGAATACGTATTAAACGTAATAACAATCTGCAGGACACCAACACCATTGTACTCACCTTCAACAGGTCAACTGTACCCAAAGTGGTGAAAGTTGGCTTTTTGCAAGTAAAGGTAGAGATTTACATTCCCAACCCCCTTCGGTGTTATAAGTGTCAAAAATACGGCCATCACGAAGACCGCTGCTCCAAGAGCCAAATATGTGACCTATGCGGAGACAATGCTCATCAGGAATCTGATTGTAGAGTAACTCCGCATTGTGTCAACTGCGGAAAAGAGCACCACGCAAATTCCAAGGATTGCGATACCTGGAAACAGGAGAAGGAAATTCAGAGGGTAAAATACACAAATAATATTCCCTATCCAGAAGCCAGAAAAATTGTACAGGCAAAAACAGCCCATCCTGGCCCATCCTTCTCCACTGTAGTGAAGAGCAATCCTAAAACAACGAAGGACGCTCAAACACAAACAGAAGCACCCGATTCAACACCAAATTCAAACACCCCCCATTACCAAGCACAGAAAAACACGGCATCTACTCAGACTACATTTAATAATACCCAACAACCTAAATCACCAAAGAATAAAAAATCTCACGGAAACAGGCAACAGAAGGGGTCAGATGACCCCATCAAACTTTATAACAGGTTTGGAGACATCGAGAGCATGGATGCAGAAGAATCTGCTCCATGCGCCCAAGGGAACTCCAGACCTACAAACAAAAAATTCACCCCCGTACTTCCTCCAGAGAAATAACAAAACAAATTCCCTCTGCGAAAGGTCTAACCTAGCTCCACAATCTTTAATTTAAATTTATAATGAAAAACACTATCATACAATGGAATTGTCGAGGACTTAAAGCAAATTACAATGATATTCTCCTGCTTTTAAACGAACATGATCCTGCGGTACTATGCCTTCAAGAAACATTCTTGAAAGATACAGACAATATCACATTTAAAAACTACTCCCTGTTTAACACTTGCTCTCCAAATGTTGATAGGGCATCAGGAGGAGTTTCTGTTATTGTAAACAACAGAGCTCCTCATAGCTTCATTCATTTAAACACCAATTTACAAGCCATTGCTGTAAGCGTCACTCTACATCGAGTGATTACATTTTGCTCTATTTATTTACCACCAAACACTAACCTAGTACCACACGAACTCGACAATCTTCTTCAACAGCTTCCCGCACCCTTTGTTTTACTCGGGGATTTTAATGCCCATAACATTTTATGGGGATCAAATCATATAAGTGACAGAGGTCACAAAGTTGAAGACTTTATTTCTAGACACGATCTGTGTCTATATAATACCAAAACACCTACATATTTACACCCAGGCACGGGTACATACACAAGCATCGATTTGACAATTTGTTCTCCTTCTCTGCTTTTGGACTATGAATGGAAGGTCGCTGATGACCTTCACAGCAGCGATCACTTCCCAATCTTTCTTGTAAATCTTAACTCTACAGGCGATGAAGTAATTCCACAATGGAATTTAAAGAAGGCCGACTGGGCCAAGTTTGAAACACTCTGTAAAACTAGGCTGAATGAGGATACAGTTTTCAATGTTGACGACACCATTCAGCATTTTACATCCATTTTAATAGAGATTGCAGAAGAATCCGTTCCCAAGTCCTCGCCATATTGTAAAAGAACCCAAAAACCTTGGGTCACTAAGGAATGTAAGGAAGCCATTAAACTACGCCGAGAAGCATTAAGGAAATTTAATAATCAACCGACGCCCGAAAACTTAAATATATATCGCATTGCCCGGGCCAAAGCTCGCCGCACAATCAAAGAAAGTAAAAGAGCATCATGGAAGAAATGTTTCTTCTTTAAACTCTCGTTCCTCTGTTAAGAAAGTTTGGGACACTATACGCAAAATAAACGGAAAGAGAAAACAAAACCCTCTCCGACATCTGACACTGAACAATAACAACTTTAGTTCAAAACGTGACATTGCAAATATTCTTGCTGACAGTTTCTCGAAAAATTCCTCATCATCTAATTATTTAGAAGCCTTCCGAAAACTTAAAACTCAAAAAGAAAAGTCACGTTTAAAATTCACATCCAACAACTCGGAAAGTTATAATCAATTGTTCTCACTATCGGAGCTTAGGGAGGCTTTAGATAAGGCCCATGATACTTCCGCTGGGCCTGACGAAATACATTACCAGTTTTTGAAACAACTTCCAGAATCATCTTTAACATCTCTTTTGAAACTCTTCAATGATTTATGGATTACTGGTAATGTACCAAAAATCTGGAAAGAAGCAACTGTAATACCAGTCCCCAAACCCGGTAAAGATAGCCAAGACCCCAACAGCTATCGACCAATTGCACTCACAAGCTGTGTGTGCAAAACAATGGAACGAATGATCAATTCTCGGCTTGTCTGGTATTTGGAAACTAACAATTTAATATCTCCTTTCCAAAGTGGCTTTCGATATGGCCGGAGCACCAATGATCATCTGGTTAGACTGGAAACATTTATTCGCGATGCATTTATTAAGAAAGAACATTTAGTAGCGGTTTTCTTTGATTTAGAAAAGGCCTATGACACGACATGGAAGTACGGGATACTAAATGACCTGAACGATCTAGGTCTAAAAGGCCGTCTGCCCTCTTTCATATCCAACTTCCTCTCAGACAGAGAATTCAAAGTAGGAGTGGGCTCTACCCTCTCCGATCTGCACGAGCAAGAGATGGGTGTGCCCCAGGGCAGTATTTTATCTGTGACGCTCTTTAACATCAAAATTAATAGCATCACCAAGTGTTTGACTCCTGGTGTGGATTGCTCGTTATACGTTGATGATTTTCTAATATGTTATCGGTCAAAGCACATGCATACAATTGAAAGACAACTGCAGCAAAATATAAACAAAATTCAAAATTGGGCCAATGCAAACGGTTTCAAATTCTCGAAATCAAAAACGGTATGCATGCATTTCTGTCAGCTACGAAAACATCACGATGAACCGAACCTCACGCTGGATGGAACACCTATTCCAGTTGTTGAGGAAACAAAATTTTTAGGTATAATCTTTGACAGAAAACTGACCTTTATTCCACACCTAAAGAACTTAAAAGCACTTAACCTACTTAAAGTAGTATAGCACAATGACTTGGGTGCTGATAGAAAAGTCATCCTAAATTTATACAGAACGTTTATTCGCTCCAAACTAGACTATGGTTGCGTTGTGTATGGTTCTGCCAGAAAATCGTATCTTAAAATGCTTGATCCAATTCATCATCAGGGAATAAGACTGGCTCAGGGAGCATTTAAAACATCCCCGTGTGAAAGCCTTCTAGCTGAGGCGAATGAACCACCGTTATCGCATCGTAGAGAAATGCTTTCCGCAAATTTTGCTCTCAAATTAAAATCAAACTCTCTGAATCCTGCTTTTTCGGCTGTTTTTCAACCCAAATACAAAACTTTATACGAAAATAAACCAAACGCCATACCTTCCTTTGGCATTAGAATATCATCCAGCCTTGACACTACAAATATAGATCTTTCTACAATTCAGAAAACATCCATCTCCGAAACACCACCCTGGCTAATTAAACAACCAAAAGTATGTTTTACGCTACACGATGGAAAAAAATCCGAAACAAACCCTTCTATCTTCCACAACTCTTACCATGAACTCCTCACCGAATTTAAAAACTACACCAGAATTTACACTGATGGATCAAAGGATGAGGAAAAGGCTGCTGCAGCCTTTGTTTGTGGAAATCACACAACGCAAGTTCGCTTACCAAATGGAACATCAATTTTTACAGCCGAAATCAGAGCAATAGACCTTGCTCTGCAACATATAGAAAAGAACCGTATTTCAAACTGTATCATCTTCTCCGACTCGCTATCAGTACTCCAGTCACTACACAATAGAAACCTGGAGAACCCATTATTGAAAAACATACTTGTAAAAAATACCGAGCTGAATGTCTCCCACAATATAATATACTGTTGGTTACCTAGCCACATTGGTATTAAAGGTAACGAAAAAGCAGATCGCGCTGCTAAAATGGCCCTTTCTCAAGAACCATCTAATTTTAAAATACCATATACTCATTTTAAACCTTGTATCAGAAAGTCCTTACGTCAGAAGTGGCAGGCGTCACGGAATGATGCTGTAAATAACAAACTTCATGCAATCAAGCCAACTCTAGGAGAATGGACTCCTTCCTACAGAACCATTCGTAGGGAAGAGATAGTCATTGCAAGAATCCGAATTGGTCATACTTATATCACCCACTCCCACATACTAAAAGGTGAAGACCCACCAGCGTGCGTTTCTTGCAATGAACCATTCACTGTCAAGCACTTTATGATAGAGTGTTTTGACCTGCAACCTACGCGCGATCGTTATTACATTGTGCATGACATGAAAGAACTTTTTGGTACTATAAACATCACTCGTATTATAGAGTTCCTGAAAGCCGTAAATATTTACTCTAAACTCTAACTTTTATGCTATCACCTTGTGCAGTTTTATGCAATATATATATATACCGTCCCATTTTAATACCTTTTCATCTTTTTTCATTAACATAGAACATTTACATCTCCCGTTGATCGGGAAGCTTTATTTTGCACCCTTACCATCTTACCGTTTTTAATTTCAACCATTTGTTCTTTTATATCGCTGGTCGATATAGGACCTTTTATAATTTTTTAAAAGATTATACAAATAACATTTTGTTTGGCGCTAAATAGCCTAACAGTGCTGATGCGCCGTTAAAAATAAAATCAATCAATCCTAAAGAACCATGCGTAGGGAGGAGGTAGTCATTGCAAGAATTCGAATTGGTCACACTTATATAACACACTCCCACATATTAAGAGGTGAAGACCCACCAAAGCGTGTTTCTTGCAATGAACCATTCACTGTTTAGCACTGATACGAAACTTTTTATAATTTTTAAACGATCCTACGTATAACGTTTTCTATGGCGCTAAATAGCGTAACAGTGCTGGTGCGCCGTAAAAATACAATCAATCAATAGATCTTCATATGTTGTTTGCTTCTTTGTTATATAATGACTATTTCCAAAACGAGAAGTCGTTAGTTATTTACGATTTGTCTCAAACGAACGCGTTGTTCATCCGATCCAATATTCCTACTTCATGCTCGTCATTATAACGTTTAAATAATTGAGAAAAAAGTCAAACGTTGAACGAAGACTGTTGTTGTACACAGAGACCAAATGTTTATTACCTAGTGTCAAGATCTAGTTATTCAGTTTTACCATAAATGGTGCTAGAATCATTTTGTCTATAACCTACATTTTAAAGGAAGCAGAAACAAATAGACCTGCAGGTCTGCAAAGGTTCTTTAAAAACCTTTAAGCTTAATTGCCTAAAGCACGGGCACCAGCAAAATTATTTTCTGGTGGTGGGAAGGGGGCAAACGTGGTGGTCAGCTACTAAGTTTCATGGATGTATGCCAAAACATGTTTAGAAGAGCAATCGGCGCCCCCACCCCCGCCCTTGCTCTTAGGTTTATGTGCGAAAATCATGACCAAATGTAGACGAGTTTGGGATACATTCATTAAAAGTTTTTGCCACGACAATTGTTCCTAAGGCTTCTCAATTTTCCGCACCCTCAAGTTTTGTTCCGCCAAGATTTTCTTATTTTATAACATAGAAGTCTGAGTTCTCGGTAAGGCCAAAGACAAAATGCTAGAAACAACAACTTAACGGCATGACAAAAGGTATGACTGGACAAGTCCAAATGAGATCTCAGAGAGTGTATGAGACAAGAAGTGTATCGATATAGTGGTGTTATATAGGACCAATAACACTAAGAACCAATCTTGGCATTGGGCTTGAACATGAGGGCAGGGGAGACAACTTGTAATAACACTGTTGCCAAAATAGAAAAGAGTTGTATCCATTTCACTGTATCCACTGCTCTTCCTTGACGTGTTGCATGTCATATTGAGGAATAAAATATATCGGCCAACAAACGAACATATTGGACTCACGGTATTATTTAGTTCCCATTGTAAACCTATGCAAAAACCACGATATCAAAAATTAAATATCTCTAAATGTCTAAGTGCTCACGATTAAACCTATATTTATCAGTATAGCTGCATCCCCGATGACAGATTCTTTGCACCCCATGCAGGCCCGGGGTTGTAGAATTGGCCCTACGTGTCGTAAGAGGTGACTAACTAGAGGCAAACTGTTTGCCGTGGGTTTCGTCGCGTGTACGGGGAGGAATGGCTCCTGGTAGTTGAGCAGAGGCTTTCCATGCAATACACTACTTTGGCCTCTACTTCTCCTAGACGGGTGGTCGGGATGGGCCCGGTCTCTACAAATCGGCTGGTCACGCTGAACTCTAGGAAGTCTTTATTTACTCTCTCACCGTCTTTATCTTTCTTCTTGTATCTATCCCCCCTGCGGGTCCGGGGTTGTAGAATTGGCCCGACGTGCCTCGCTACGTGTCGTAAAAGGCGACTAAGTAGAGGCAACCTGTTTGCCGTGGGTTGCGTCCCGTGTCGGAGGAGGAAAGGATCCTGGTAGTTGAGTAGAGGCTTTCCCTGCAACACACAACTTTGGCCTCTACTTCTCTTAGACGGGTGGTCGGGATGGGCCCGGTTCCGACAAATCGGCTGGTCACGCCGAGCCCTAGGAGGTCTTTATTAACTTTCTCACCTTTTTTATCTTTCTCCTTGTATCTCTCTTGATACCACCGTTGCCCCTATATTCTATTCCTTTATCTTTCCCTTTTCCAAGTCTTAGTAGACTTCCTAGAAGGCGGTGGCTTAACGGGTCAATCGGGGGGTAATTTTACCGACCTTAGAAATTGGCGACTTCAGGGTCAATCAAAGGTAATTTTATCAACTGAGTATGGCATCTGTGTATCCCTGACACTTGAAAAGTGTCCCCTTGTTGGGCTCCTTGGTGGGTGGGGAGCACGGGTGCTGAATTTTTATTCAAGCCAAAATGGAAAATCAAAAAAATCAAAACAAACGAACCAAAACTGGAACTGACTCAGATGATGAACCATGTAGTGTGGAATCGTTTCCTCGCTTCATGGTCATCAAATCAAAAGATGAAACCAAACCCCTAGCCGCACTATCGCCATTTATAATCGAAAAGACTATACTTGGATTAGTCGGCAAACCAAAAAGCGTTAAAAAGATTAAATCAGGTGGTCTGCTTGTGGAGTGCGAAAGTAAAGCACACACTGAGAACATTCAAAACATTAAGGTATTTCATGACATCCCAGTGACTTGTTTCGCACACACATCTCTAAATACATCAAAAGGCGTCATTCGTTGCCGTGACTTGGCTGGAGTCAGCGACAAAGACATCGTAGAGGGGATGAAAAGTGAAGGTGTCACTGCAGTTCCTAGGATTCGTATCAAACGAAACAACGATCTGCAAGACACCAACACCATTATACTCACCTTCAACAGACCAACGGTACCTAAAGTTGTCAAAGTTGGGTTCTTACAAGTTAGGGTTGAGGTATACATACCAAATCCCCTCCGATGCTACAAATGTCAAAAATACGGTCATCATGAAGACCGCTGTTCCAGAAACCAAGTATGTGGACGATGTGGAGACCCTTCTCATCGGGAATCCGAGTGCAAAGCCACTCCGCATTGCGTCAACTGCGGCAAGGAACACCATGCAAATTCAAAAGATTGCGATATATGGAAACAGGAGAAGGAAATCCAAAGGATCAAATACACATCCAACATCCCGTATCCAGAGGCCAGGAAGCTTGTACAAACTAGAACATCACTCCCCGGCCCATCCTTCTCAACTATAGTAAAGAGCAATCAAAAAGCAACTAAAGACGCCCAAACCCAAACAGACCCACCTGAATCCCCTTCCGTCTCGAACATATCGCATTACAAACCCCCCAAAAAACTCAACATCGACGCAAACAACGTTCAACAATCCTCCACCATCAAAATCACCATACAGTAAGAAAAAGTCGACAGCAAATAGGCAGCAAAAACGGTCTGATGACCCAATAAAACTGCACAATAGGTTTGGAGACTTTGAGGATATGGATGCAGAAGAATCTGCTCCATGTCCTCAAGGTGGCTCCAGACCTAACAACAAAAAATTCACCCCCGTACTTCTCCAGATAAATAACCAAAGACATTGCCTCCGCGAAAGGTCTAACCTGCTCCAGAATCTTCAATATTAACTTGTAATGAAGAACACCATCATACAATGGAACTGTAGAGGACTTAAAGCCAACTACAATGATATTTTTTTGCTCTTAAACGAACGTGATCCTGCAGTACTATGTCTTCAGGAAACATTTTTGAAAGATACAGATAACATCACACTTAAAAACTACTCCCTGTTTAACAACTACTCTCATAATGTTGACAGAGCCTCAGGAGGAGTCTCTGTTATTGTGAACAACAGAGCCCCTCATAGCGTCATCCCTCTAAACACAAATTTACAAGCCACTGCTGTGAGCGTCACTCTGCATCGGGTGAATACCTTTTGTTCTATCTACATACCACCAAACACCAATTTAGTAACAAATGAATTAGACGACCTTGTTCAACAACTCCCCGCACCCTTTATTCTACTCGGTGATTTTAATGCCCATAACATTTTATGGGGTTCAAATCACATAAGTGACAGAGGTCACAAAATAGAAGACTTCATTTCCAGACACGATTTGTGTCTATATAATACCAAATCACCGACATATTTACACCCAGGTATTGGTACATACACGTGTATTGATTTGACAATTTGTACCCCATCGCTGCTTTTGGACTATGAATGGAAGGTCGCTGATGACCTTCACAGCAGTGATCACTTTCCAATCTCTCTTTCCCCCTGCGGTTCCGGGGTTGTAGAATTGGCCCGACGTGCCTCGCTACGTGTCGTAAAAGGCGACTAAGTAGAGGCAACCTGTTTGCCGTGGGTTGCGTCCCGTGTCGGGGGAGGAAAGGATCCTGGTAGTTGAGCAGTGGCTTTCCCTGCAATACACTACTTTGGCCTCTACTTCTCTTAGACGGGTGGTCGGGATGGGCCCGGTTCCGACAAATCGGCTGGTCACGCCGAGCCCTAGGAGGTCTTTATTAACTTTCTCACCTTCTTTCTCTCTCTCCTTGTATCTCTCTTGATACCACCGTTGCCCCTATATTCTTTTCCTTTATATTTCCCTTTTCCAAGTCTTAGACGGCTTCCTAGAAGGCGGTGGCTTAACGGGTCAATCGGGGGGTAATTTTACCGACCTTAGAAATTGGCGACTTCAGGGTCATTCAAAGGTAATTTTATCAACTGAGTATGGCATCTGTGTATCCCTGACACTTGAAAAGTGTCCCCTTGTTGGGCTCCTTGGTGGGTGGGGAGCACGGGTGCTGAATTTTTAATCTAGCCATCATGGATAATTCCAAAAAAAATCAAAATTAAAGATCGAAACCCTTATCAGAGTCTGACGATGAACCATTTAGTGTGGAGTCATTTCCACGCTTCATGGTCATACAGTCAAAAGATGCCACGAAACCGCTTGCCGCACTATCTCCATTTGTCATCGAAAAGACTATCACAGGATCGATTGGCACACCTAAAAGTGTTAAAAAGTTGAAATCGGGTTGTCTTCTTATTGAGTGTGAGCGACGAGGTCAATCAGACAATATCAGGAAAATGAAAACGTTCTTTGATATCCCAGTAACCTCATTCGCTCACACCACACTGAATACGTCCAAAGGCGTGATTCGCTGCCGTGACTTGGCTGGAGTCACCGACGCTGACATCATCGAAGGAATGAAAGATGAAGGTGTCACTGCAGTCCGACGAATACGTATTAAACGTAATAACAATCTGCAGGACACCAACACCATTGTACTCACCTTCAACAGGTCAACTGTACCCAAAGTGGTGAAAGTTGGCTTTTTGCAAGTAAAGGTAGAGATTTACATTCCCAACCCCCTTCGGTGTTATAAGTGTCAAAAATACGGCCATCACGAAGACCGCTGCTCCAAGAGCCAAATATGTGACCGATGCGGAGACAATGCTCATCAGGAATCTGATTGTAGAGCAACTCCGCATTGTGTCAACTGCGGAAAAGAGCACCACGCAAATTCCAAGGATTGCGATACCTGGAAACAGGAGAAGGAAATTCAGAGGGTAAAATACACAAATAATATTCCCTATCCAGAAGCCAGAAAAATTGTACAGGCAAAAACAGCCCATCCTGGCCCATCCTTCTCCACTGTAGTGAAGAGCAATCCTAAAACAACGAAGGACGCTCAAACACAAACAGAAGCACCCGATTCAACACCAAATTCAAACACCCCCCATTACCAAGCACAGAAAAACACGGCATCTACTCAGACTACATTTAATAATACCCAACAACCTAAATCACCAAAGAATAAAAAATCTCACGGAAACAGGCAACAGAAGGGGTCAGATGACCCCATCAAACTTTATAACAGGTTTGGAGACATCGAGAGCATGGATGCAGAAGAATCTGCTCCATGCGCCCAAGGGAACTCCAGACCTACAAACAAAAAATTCACCCCCGTACTTCCTCCAGAGAAATAACAAAACAAATTCCCTCTGCGAAAGGTCTAACCTAGCTCCACAATCTTTAATTTAAATTTATAATGAAAAACACTATCATACAATGGAATTGTCGAGGACTTAAAGCAAATTACAATGATATTCTCCTGCTTTTAAACGAACATGATCCTGCGGTACTATGCCTTCAAGAAACATTCTTGAAAGATACAGACAATATCACATTTAAAAACTACTCCCTGTTTAACACTTGCTCTCCAAATGTTGATAGGGCATCAGGAGGAGTTTCTGTTATTGTAAACAACAGAGCTCCTCATAGCTTCATTCATTTAAACACCAATTTACAAGCCATTGCTGTAAGCGTCACTCTACATCGAGTGATTACATTTTGCTCTATTTATTTACCACCAAACACTAACCTAGTACCACACGAACTCGACAATCTTCTTCAACAGCTTCCCGCACCCTTTGTTTTACTCGGGGATTTTAATGCCCATAACATTTTATGGGGATCAAATCATATAAGTGACAGAGGTCACAAAGTTGAAGACTTTATTTCTAGACACGATCTGTGTCTATATAATACCAAAACACCTACATATTTACACCCAGGCACGGGTACATACACAAGCATCGATTTGACAATTTGTTCTCCTTCTCTGCTTTTGGACTATGAATGGAAGGTCGCTGATGACCTTCACAGCAGCGATCACTTCCCAATCTTTCTTGTAAATCTTAACTCTACAGGCGATGAAGTAATTCCACAATGGAATTTAAAGAAGGCCGACTGGGCCAAGTTTGAAACACTCTGTAAAACTAGGCTGAATGAGGATACAGTTTTCAATGTTGACGACACCATTCAGCATTTTACATCCATTTTAATAGAGATTGCAGAAGAATCCGTTCCCAAGTCCTCGCCATATTGTAAAAGAACCCAAAAACCTTGGGTCACTAAGGAATGTAAGGAAGCCATTAAACTACGCCGAGAAGCATTAAGGAAATTTAATAATCAACCGACGCCCGAAAACTTAAATATATATCGCATTGCCCGGGCCAAAGCTCGCCGCACAATCAAAGAAAGTAAAAGAGCATCATGGAAGAAATGTTTCTTCTTTAAACTCTCGTTCCTCTGTTAAGAAAGTTTGGGACACTATACGCAAAATAAACGGAAAGAGAAAACAAAACCCTCTCCGACATCTGACACTGAACAATAACAACTTTAGTTCAACACGTGACATTGCAAATATTCTTGCTGACAGTTTCTCGAAAAATTCCTCATCATCTAATTATTTAGAAGCCTTCCGAAAACTTAAAACTCAAAAAGAAAAGTCACGTTTAAAATTCACATCCAACAACTCGGAAAGTTATAATCAATTGTTCTCACTATCGGAGCTTAGGGAGGCTTTAGATAAGGCCCATGATACTTCCGCTGGGCCTGACGAAATACATTACCAGTTTTTGAAACAACTTCCAGAATCATCTTTAACATCTCTTTTGAAACTCTTCAATGATTTATGGATTACTGGTAATGTACCAAAAATCTGGAAAGAAGCAACTGTAATACCAGTCCCCAAACCCGGTAAAGATAGCCAAGACCCCAACAGCTATCGACCAATTGCACTCACAAGCTGTGTGTGCAAAACAATGGAACGAATGATCAATTCTCGGCTTGTCTGGTATTTGGAAACTAACAATTTAATATCTCCTTTCCAAAGTGGCTTTCGATATGGCCGGAGCACCAATGATCATCTGGTTAGACTGGAAACATTTATTCGCGATGCATTTATTAAGAAAGAACATTTAGTAGCGGTTTTCTTTGATTTAGAAAAGGCCTATGACACGACATGGAAGTACGGGATACTAAATGACCTGAACGATCTAGGTCTAAAAGGCCGTCTGCCCTCTTTCATATCCAACTTCCTCTCAGACAGAGAATTCAAAGTAGGAGTGGGCTCTACCCTCTCCGATCTGCACGAGCAAGAGATGGGTGTGCCCCAGGGCAGTATTTTATCTGTGACGCTCTTTAACATCAAAATTAATAGCATCACCAAGTGTTTGACTCCTGGTGTGGATTGCTCGTTATACGTTGATGATTTTCTAATATGTTATCGGTCAAAGCACATGCATACAATTGAAAGACAACTGCAGCAAAATATAAACAAAATTCAAAATTGGGCCAATGCAAACGGTTTCAAATTCTCGAAATCAAAAACGGTATGCATGCATTTCTGTCAGCTACGAAAACATCACGATGAACCGAACCTCACGCTGGATGGAACACCTATTCCAGTTGTTGAGGAAACAAAATTTTTAGGTATAATCTTTGACAGAAAACTGACCTTTATTCCACACCTAAAGAACTTAAAAGCACTTAACCTACTTAAAGTAGTATAGCACAATGACTTGGGTGCTGATAGAAAAGTCATCCTAAATTTATACAGAACGTTTATTCGCTCCAAACTAGACTATGGTTGCGTTGTGTATGGTTCTGCCAGAAAATCGTATCTTAAAATGCTTGATCCAATTCATCATCAGGGAATAAGACTGGCTCAGGGAGCATTTAAAACATCCCCGTGTGAAAGCCTTCTAGCTGAGGCGAATGAACCACCGTTATCGCATCGTAGAGAAATGCTTTCCGCAAATTTTGCTCTCAAATTAAAATCAAACTCTCTGAATCCTGCTTTTTCGGCTGTTTTTCAACCCAAATACAAAACTTTATACGAAAATAAACCAAACGCCATACCTTCCTTTGGCATTAGAATATCATCCAGCCTTGACACTACAAATATAGATCTTTCTACAATTCAGAAAACATCCATCTCCGAAACACCACCCTGGCTAATTAAACAACCAAAAGTATGTTTTACGCTACACGATGGAAAAAAATCCGAAACAAACCCTTCTATCTTCCACAACTCTTACCATGAACTCCTCACCGAATTTAAAAACTACACCAGAATTTACACTGATGGATCAAAGGATGAGGAAAAGGCTGCTGCAGCCTTTGTTTGTGGAAATCACACAACGCAAGTTCGCTTACCAAATGGAACATCAATTTTTACAGCCGAAATCAGAGCAATAGACCTTGCTCTGCAACATATAGAAAAGAACCGTATTTCAAACTGTATCATCTTCTCCGACTCGCTATCAGTACTCCAGTCACTACACAATAGAAACCTGGAGAACCCATTATTGAAAAACATACTTGTAAAAAATACCGAGCTGAATGTCTCCCACAATATAATATACTGTTGGTTACCTAGCCACATTGGTATTAAAGGTAACGAAAAAGCAGATCGCGCTGCTAAAATGGCCCTTTCTCAAGAACCATCTAATTTTAAAATACCATATACTCATTTTAAACCTTGTATCAGAAAGTCCTTACGTCAGAAGTGGCAGGCGTCACGGAATGATGCTGTAAATAACAAACTTCATGCAATCAAGCCAACTCTAGGAGAATGGACTCCTTCCTACAGAACCATTCGTAGGGAAGAGATAGTCATTGCAAGAATCCGAATTGGTCATACTTATATCACCCACTCCCACATACTAAAAGGTGAAGACCCACCAGCGTGCGTTTCTTGCAATGAACCATTCACTGTCAAGCACTTTATGATAGAGTGTTTTGACCTGCAACCTACGCGCGATCGTTATTACATTGTGCATGACATGAAAGAACTTTTTGGTACTATAAACATCACTCGTATTATAGAGTTCCTGAAAGCCGTAAATATTTACTCTAAACTCTAACTTTTATGCTATCACCTTGTGCAGTTTTATGCAATATATATATATACCGTCCCATTTTAATACCTTTTCATCTTTTTTCATTAACATAGAACATTTACATCTCCCGTTGATCGGGAAGCTTTATTTTGCACCCTTACCATCTTACCGTTTTTAATTTCAACCATTTGTTCTTTTATATCGCTGGTCGATATAGGACCTTTTATAATTTTTTAAAAGATTATACAAATAACATTTTGTTTGGCGCTAAATAGCCTAACAGTGCTGATGCGCCGTTAAAAATAAAATCAATCAATCCTAAAGAACCATGCGTAGGGAGGAGGTAGTCATTGCAAGAATTCGAATTGGTCACACTTATATAACACACTCCCACATATTAAGAGGTGAAGACCCACCAAAGCGTGTTTCTTGCAATGAACCATTCACTGTTTAGCACTGATACGAAACTTTTTATAATTTTTAAACGATCCTACGTATAACGTTTTCTATGGCGCTAAATAGCGTAACAGTGCTGGTGCGCCGTAAAAATACAATCAATCAATAGATCTTCATATGTTGTTTGCTTCTTTGTTATATAATGACTATTTCCAAAACGAGAAGTCGTTAGTTATTTACGATTTGTCTCAAACGAACGCGTTGTTCATCCGATCCAATATTCCTACTTCATGCTCGTCATCATAACGTTTAAATAATTGAGAAAAAAGTCAAACGTTGAACGAAGACTGTTGTTGTACACAGAGACCAAATGTTTATTACCTAGTGTCAAGATCTAGTTATTCAGTTTTACCATAAATGGTGCTAGAATCATTTTGTCTATAACCTACATTTTAAAGGAAGCAGAAACAAATAGACCTGCAGGTCTGCAAAGGTTCTTTAAAAACCTTTAAGCTTAATTGCCTAAAGCACGGGCACCAGCAAAATTATTTTCTGGTGGTGGGAAGGGGGCAAACGTGGTGGTCAGCTACTAAGTTTCATGGATGTATGCCAAAACATGTTTAGAAGAGCAATTGGCGCCCCCACCCCCGCCCTTGCTCTTAGGTTTATGTGCGAAAATCATGACCAAATGTAGACGAGTTTGGGATACATTCATTAAAAGTTTTTGCCACGACAATTGTTCCTAAGGCTTCTCAATTTTCCGCACCCTCAAGTTTTGTTCCGCCAAGATTTTCTTATTTTATAACATAGAAGTCTGAGTTCTCGGTAAGGCCAAAGACAAAATGCTAGAAACAACAACTTAACGGCATGACAAAAGGTATGACTGGACAAGTCCAAATGAGATCTCAGAGAGTGTATGAGACAAGAAGTGTATCGATATAGTGGTGTTATATAGGACCAATAACACTAAGAACCAATCTTGGCATTGGGCTTGAACATGAGGGCAGGGGAGACAACTTGTAATAACACTGTTGCCAAAATAGAAAAGAGTTGTATCCATTTCACTGTATCCACTGCTCTTCCTTGACGTGTTGCATGTCATATTGAGGAATAAAATATATCGGCCAACAAACGAACATATTGGACTCACGGTATTATTTAGTTCCCATTGTAAACCTATGCAAAAACCACGATATCAAAAATTAAATATCTCTAAATGTCTAAGTGCTCACGATTAAACCTATATTTATCAGTATAGCTGCATCCCCGATGACAGATTCTTTGCACCCCATGCAGGCCCGGGGTTGTAGAATTGGCCCTACGTGTCGTAAGAGGTGACTAACTAGAGGCAAACTGTTTGCAGTGGGTTTCGTCGCGTGTACGGGGAGGAATGGCTCCTGGTAGTTGAGCAGAGGCTTTCCATGCAATACACTACTTTGGCCTCTACTTCTCCTAGACGGGTGGTCGGGATGGGCCCGGTCTCTACAAATCGGCTGGTCACGCTGAACTCTAGGAAGTCTTTATTTACTCTCTCACCGTCTTTATCTTTCTTCTTGTATCTATCCCCCTGCGGGTCCGGGGTTGTAGAATTGGCCCGACGTGCCTCGCTACGTGTCGTAAAAGGCGACTAAGTAGAGGCAACCTGTTTGCCGTGGGTTGCGTCCCGTGTCGGAGGAGGAAAGGATCCTGGTAGTTGAGCAGAGGCTTTCCCTGCAACACACTACTTTGGCCTCTACTTCTCTTAGACGGGTGGTCGGGATGGGCCCGGTTCCGACAAATCGGCTGGTCACGCCGAGCCCTAGGAGGTCTTTATTAACTTTCTCACCTTTTTTATCTTTCTCCTTGTATCTCTCTTGATACCACCGTTGCCCCTATATTCTATTCCTTTATCTTTCCCTTTTCCAAGTCTTAGAAGACTTCCTAGAAGGCGGTGGCTTAACGGGTCAATCGGGGGGTAATTTTACCGACCTTAGAAATTGGCGACTTCAGGGTCAATCAAAGGTAATTTTATCAACTGAGTATGGCATCTGTGTATCCCTGACACTTGAAAAGTGTCCCCTTGTTGGGCTCCTTGGTGGGTGGGGAGCACGGGTGCTGAATTTTTATTCAAGCCAAAATGGAAAATCGAAAAAATCAAAACAAACGAACCAAAACTGGAACTGACTCAGATGATGAACCATGTAGTGTGGAATCGTTTCCTCGCTTCATGGTCATCAAATCAAAAGATGAAACCAAACCCCTAGCCGCACTATCGCCATTTATAATCGAAAAGACTATACTTGGATTAGTCGGCAAACCAAAAAGCGTTAAAAAGATTAAATCAGGTGGTCTGCTTGTGGAGTGCGAAAGTAAAGCACACACTGAGAACATTCAAAACATTAAGGTATTTCATGACATCCCAGTGACTTGTTTCGCACACACATCTCTAAATACATCAAAAGGCGTCATTCGTTGCCGTGACTTGGCTGGAGTCAGCGACAAAGACATCGTAGAGGGGATGAAAAGTGAAGGTGTCACTGCAGTTCCTAGGATTCGTATCAAACGAAACAACGATCTGCAAGACACCAACACCATTATACTCACCTTCAACAGACCAACGGTACCTAAAGTTGTCAAAGTTGGGTTCTTACAAGTTAGGGTTGAGGTATACATACCAAATCCCCTCCGATGCTACAAATGTCAAAAATACGGTCATCATGAAGACCGCTGTTCCAGAAACCAAGTATGTGGACGATGTGGAGACCCTTCTCATCGGGAATCCGAGTGCAAAGCCACTCCGCATTGCGTCAACTGCGGCAAGGAACACCATGCAAATTCAAAAGATTGCGATATATGGAAACAGGAGAAGGAAATCCAAAGGATCAAATACACATCCAACATCCCGTATCCAGAGGCCAGGAAGCTTGTACAAACTAGAACATCACTCCCCGGCCCATCCTTCTCAACTATAGTAAAGAGCAATCAAAAAGCAACTAAAGACGCCCAAACCCAAACAGACCCACCTGAATCCCCTTCCGTCTCGAACATATCGCATTACAAACCCCCCAAAAAACTCAACATCGACGCAAACAACGTTCAACAATCCTCCACCATCAAAATCACCAAACAGTAAGAAAAAGTCGACAGCAAATAGGCAGCAAAAACGGTCTGATGACCCAATAAAACTGCACAATAGGTTTGGAGACTTTGAGGATATGGATGCAGAAGAATCTGCTCCATGTCCTCAAGGTGGCTCCAGACCTAACAACAAAAAATTCACCCCCGTACTTCTCCAGATAAATAACCAAAGACATTGCCTCCGCGAAAGGTCTAACCTGCTCCAGAATCTTCAATATTAACTTGTAATGAAGAACACCATCATACAATGGAACTGTAGAGGACTTAAAGCCAACTACAATGATATTTTTTTGCTCTTAAACGAACGTGATCCTGCAGTACTATGTCTTCAGGAAACATTTTTGAAAGATACAGATAACATCACACTTAAAAACTACTCCCTGTTTAACAACTACTCTCATAATGTTGACAGAGCCTCAGGAGGAGTCTCTGTTATTGTGAACAACAGAGCCCCTCATAGCGTCATCCCTCTAAACACAAATTTACAAGCCACTGCTGTGAGCGTCACTCTGCATCGGGTGATTACCTTTTGTTCTATCTACATACCACCAAACACCAATTTAGTAACAAATGAATTAGACGACCTTGTTCAACAACTCCCCGCACCCTTTATTCTACTCGGTGATTTTAATGCCCATAACATTTTATGGGGTTCAAATCACATAAGTGACAGAGGTCACAAAATAGAAGACTTCATTTCCAGACACGATTTGTGTCTATATAATACCAAATCACCGACATATTTACACCCAGGTATTGGTACATACACGTGTATTGATTTGACAATTTGTACCCCATCGCTGCTTTTGGACTATGAATGGAAGGTCGCTGATGACCTTCACAGCAGTGATCACTTTCCAATCTCTCTTTCCCCCTGCGGTTCCGGGGTTGTAGAATTGGCCCGACGTGCCTCGCTACGTGTCGTAAAAGGCGACTAAGTAGAGGCAACCTGTTTGCCGTGGGTTGCGTCCCGTGTCGGGGGAGGAAAGGATCCTGGTAGTTGAGCAGTGGCTTTCCCTGCAATACACTACTTTGGCCTCTACTTCTCTTAGACGGGTGGTCGGGATGGGCCCGGTTCCGACAAATCGGCTGGTCACGCCGAGCCCTAGGAGGTCTTTATTAACTTTCTCACCTTCTTTCTCTCTCTCCTTGTATCTCTCTTGATACCACCGTTGCCCCTATATTCTTTTCCTTTATATTTCCCTTTTCCAAGTCTTAGACGGCTTCCTAGAAGGCGGTGGCTTAACGGGTCAATCGGGGGGTAATTTTACCGACCTTAGAAATTGGCGACTTCAGGGTCATTCAAAGGTAATTTTATCAACTGAGTATGGCATCTGTGTATCCCTGACACTTGAAAAGTGTCCCCTTGTTGGGCTCCTTGGTGGGTGGGGAGCACGGGTGCTGAATTTTTAATCTAGCCATCATGGATAATTCCAAAAAAAATCAAAATTAAAGATCGAAACCCTTATCAGAGTCTGACGATGAACCATTTAGTGTGGAGTCATTTCCACGCTTCATGGTCATACAGTCAAAAGATGCCACGAAACCGCTTGCCGCACTATCTCCATTTGTCATCGAAAAGACTATCACAGGATCGATTGGCACACCTAAAAGTGTTAAAAAGTTGAAATCGGGTTGTCTTCTTATTGAGTGTGAGCGACGAGGTCAATCAGACAATATCAGGAAAATGAAAACGTTCTTTGATATCCCAGTAACCTCATTCGCTCACACCACACTGAATACGTCCAAAGGCGTGATTCGCTGCCGTGACTTGGCTGGAGTCACCGACGCTGACATCATCGAAGGAATGAAAGATGAAGGTGTCACTGCAGTCCGACGAATACGTATTAAACGTAATAACAATCTGCAGGACACCAACACCATTGTACTCACCTTCAACAGGTCAACTGTACCCAAAGTGGTGAAAGTTGGCTTTTTGCAAGTAAAGGTAGAGATTTACATTCCCAACCCCCTTCGGTGTTATAAGTGTCAAAAATACGGCCATCACGAAGACCGCTGCTCCAAGAGCCAAATATGTGACCGATGCGGAGACAATGCTCATCAGGAATCTGATTGTAGAGCAACTCCGCATTGTGTCAACTGCGGAAAAGAGCACCACGCAAATTCCAAGGATTGCGATACCTGGAAACAGGAGAAGGAAATTCAGAGGGTAAAATACACAAATAATATTCCCTATCCAGAAGCCAGAAAAATTGTACAGGCAAAAACAGCCCATCCTGGCCCATCCTTCTCCACTGTAGTGAAGAGCAATCCTAAAACAACGAAGGACGCTCAAACACAAACAGAAGCACCCGATTCAACACCAAATTCAAACACCCCCCATTACCAAGCACAGAAAAACACGGCATCTACTCAGACTACATTTAATAATACCCAACAACCTAAATCACCAAAGAATAAAAAATCTCACGGAAACAGGCAACAGAAGGGGTCAGATGACCCCATCAAACTTTATAACAGGTTTGGAGACATCGAGAGCATGGATGCAGAAGAATCTGCTCCATGCGCCCAAGGGAACTCCAGACCTACAAACAAAAAATTCACCCCCGTACTTCCTCCAGAGAAATAACAAAACAAATTCCCTCTGCGAAAGGTCTAACCTAGCTCCACAATCTTTAATTTAAATTTATAATGAAAAACACTATCATACAATGGAATTGTCGAGGACTTAAAGCAAATTACAATGATATTCTCCTGCTTTTAAACGAACATGATCCTGCGGTACTATGCCTTCAAGAAACATTCTTGAAAGATACAGACAATATCACATTTAAAAACTACTCCCTGTTTAACACTTGCTCTCCAAATGTTGATAGGGCATCAGGAGGAGTTTCTGTTATTGTAAACAACAGAGCTCCTCATAGCTTCATTCATTTAAACACCAATTTACAAGCCATTGCTGTAAGCGTCACTCTACATCGAGTGATTACATTTTGCTCTATTTATTTACCACCAAACACTAACCTAGTACCACACGAACTCGACAATCTTCTTCAACAGCTTCCCGCACCCTTTGTTTTACTCGGGGATTTTAATGCCCATAACATTTTATGGGGATCAAATCATATAAGTGACAGAGGTCACAAAGTTGAAGACTTTATTTCTAGACACGATCTGTGTCTATATAATACCAAAACACCTACATATTTACACCCAGGCACGGGTACATACACAAGCATCGATTTGACAATTTGTTCTCCTTCTCTGCTTTTGGACTATGAATGGAAGGTCGCTGATGACCTTCACAGCAGCGATCACTTCCCAATCTTTCTTGTAAATCTTAACTCTACAGGCGATGAAGTAATTCCACAATGGAATTTAAAGAAGGCCGACTGGGCCAAGTTTGAAACACTCTGTAAAACTAGGCTGAATGAGGATACAGTTTTCAATGTTGACGACACCATTCAGCATTTTACATCTATTTTAATAGAGATTGCAGAAGAATCCGTTCCCAAGTCCTCGCCATATTGTAAAAGAACCCAAAAACCTTGGGTCACTAAGGAATGTAAGGAAGCCATTAAACTACGCCGAGAAGCATTAAGGAAATTTAATAATCAACCGACGCCCGAAAACTTAAATATATATCGCATTGCCCGGGCCAAAGCTCGCCGCACAATCAAAGAAAGTAAAAGAGCATCATGGAAGAAATGTTTCTTCTTTAAACTCTCGTTCCTCTGTTAAGAAAGTTTGGGACACTATACGCAAAATAAACGGAAAGAGAAAACAAAACCCTCTCCGACATCTGACACTGAACAATAACAACTTTAGTTCAAAACGTGACATTGCAAATATTCTTGCTGACAGTTTCTCGAAAAATTCCTCATCATCTAATTATTTAGAAGCCTTCCGAAAACTTAAAACTCAAAAAGAAAAGTCACGTTTAAAATTCACATCCAACAACTCGGAAAGTTATAATCAATTGTTCTCACTATCGGAGCTTAGGGAGGCTTTAGATAAGGCCCATGATACTTCCGCTGGGCCTGACGAAATACATTACCAGTTTTTGAAACAACTTCCAGAATCATCTTTAACATCTCTTTTGAAACTCTTCAATGATTTATGGATTACTGGTAATGTACCAAAAATCTGGAAAGAAGCAACTGTAATACCAGTCCCCAAACCCGGTAAAGATAGCCAAGACCCCAACAGCTATCGACCAATTGCACTCACAAGCTGTGTGTGCAAAACAATGGAACGAATGATCAATTCTCGGCTTGTCTGGTATTTGGAAACTAACAATTTAATATCTCCTTTCCAAAGTGGCTTTCGATATGGCCGGAGCACCAATGATCATCTGGTTAGACTGGAAACATTTATTCGCGATGCATTTATTAAGAAAGAACATTTAGTAGCGGTTTTCTTTGATTTAGAAAAGGCCTATGACACGACATGGAAGTACGGGATACTAAATGACCTGAACGATCTAGGTCTAAAAGGCCGTCTGCCCTCTTTCATATCCAACTTCCTCTCAGACAGAGAATTCAAAGTAGGAGTGGGCTCTACCCTCTCCGATCTGCACGAGCAAGAGATGGGTGTGCCCCAGGGCAGTATTTTATCTGTGACGCTCTTTAACATCAAAATTAATAGCATCACCAAGTGTTTGACTCCTGGTGTGGATTGCTCGTTATACGTTGATGATTTTCTAATATGTTATCGGTCAAAGCACATGCATACAATTGAAAGACAACTGCAGCAAAATATAAACAAAATTCAAAATTGGGCCAATGCAAACGGTTTCAAATTCTCGAAATCAAAAACGGTATGCATGCATTTCTGTCAGCTACGAAAACATCACGATGAACCGAACCTCACGCTGGATGGAACACCTATTCCAGTTGTTGAGGAAACAAAATTTTTAGGTATAATCTTTGACAGAAAACTGACCTTTATTCCACACCTAAAGAACTTAAAAGCACTTAACCTACTTAAAGTAGTATAGCACAATGACTTGGGTGCTGATAGAAAAGTCATCCTAAATTTATACAGAACGTTTATTCGCTCCAAACTAGACTATGGTTGCGTTGTGTATGGTTCTGCCAGAAAATCGTATCTTAAAATGCTTGATCCAATTCATCATCAGGGAATAAGACTGGCTCAGGGAGCATTTAAAACATCCCCGTGTGAAAGCCTTCTAGCTGAGGCGAATGAACCACCGTTATCGCATCGTAGAGAAATGCTTTCCGCAAATTTTGCTCTCAAATTAAAATCAAACTCTCTGAATCCTGCTTTTTCGGCTGTTTTTCAACCCAAATACAAAACTTTATACGAAAATAAACCAAACGCCATACCTTCCTTTGGCATTAGAATATCATCCAGCCTTGACACTACAAATATAGATCTTTCTACAATTCAGAAAACATCCATCTCCGAAACACCACCCTGGCTAATTAAACAACCAAAAGTATGTTTTACGCTACACGATGGAAAAAAATCCGAAACAAACCCTTCTATCTTCCACAACTCTTACCATGAACTCCTCACCGAATTTAAAAACTACACCAGAATTTACACTGATGGATCAAAGGATGAGGAAAAGGCTGCTGCAGCCTTTGTTTGTGGAAATCACACAACGCAAGTTCGCTTACCAAATGGAACATCAATTTTTACAGCCGAAATCAGAGCAATAGACCTTGCTCTGCAACATATAGAAAAGAACCGTATTTCAAACTGTATCATCTTCTCCGACTCGCTATCAGTACTCCAGTCACTACACAATAGAAACCTGGAGAACCCATTATTGAAAAACATACTTGTAAAAAATACCGAGCTGAATGTCTCCCACAATATAATATACTGTTGGTTACCTAGCCACATTGGTATTAAAGGTAACGAAAAAGCAGATCGCGCTGCTAAAATGGCCCTTTCTCAAGAACCATCTAATTTTAAAATACCATATACTCATTTTAAACCTTGTATCAGAAAGTCCTTACGTCAGAAGTGGCAGGCGTCACGGAATGATGCTGTAAATAACAAACTTCATGCAATCAAGCCAACTCTAGGAGAATGGACTCCTTCCTACAGAACCATTCGTAGGGAAGAGATAGTCATTGCAAGAATCCGAATTGGTCATACTTATATCACCCACTCCCACATACTAAAAGGTGAAGACCCACCAGCGTGCGTTTCTTGCAATGAACCATTCACTGTCAAGCACTTTATGATAGAGTGTTTTGACCTGCAACCTACGCGCGATCGTTATTACATTGTGCATGACATGAAAGAACTTTTTGGTACTATAAACATCACTCGTATTATAGAGTTCCTGAAAGCCGTAAATATTTACTCTAAACTCTAACTTTTATGCTATCACCTTGTGCAGTTTTATGCAATATATATATATACCGTCCCATTTTAATACCTTTTCATCTTTTTTCATTAACATAGAACATTTACATCTCCCGTTGATCGGGAAGCTTTATTTTGCACCCTTACCATCTTACCGTTTTTAATTTCAACCATTTGTTCTTTTATATCGCTGGTCGATATAGGACCTTTTATAATTTTTTAAAAGATTATACAAATAACATTTTGTTTGGCGCTAAATAGCCTAACAGTGCTGATGCGCCGTTAAAAATAAAATCAATCAATCCTAAAGAACCATGCGTAGGGAGGAGGTAGTCATTGCAAGAATTCGAATTGGTCACACTTATATAACACACTCCCACATATTAAGAGGTGAAGACCCACCAAAGCGTGTTTCTTGCAATGAACCATTCACTGTTTAGCACTGATACGAAACTTTTTATAATTTTTAAACGATCCTACCTATAACGTTTTCTATGGCGCTAAATAGCGTAACAGTGCTGGTGCGCCGTAAAAATACAATCAATCAATAGATCTTCATATGTTGTTTGCTTCTTTGTTATATAATGACTATTTCCAAAACGAGAAGTCGTTAGTTATTTACGATTTGTCTCAAACGAACGCGTTGTTCATCCGATCCAATATTCCTACTTCATGCTCGTCATCATAACGTTTAAATAATTGAGAAAAAAGTCAAACGTTGAACGAAGACTGTTGTTGTACACAGAGACCAAATGTTTATTACCTAGTGTCAAGATCTAGTTATTCAGTTTTACCATAAATGGTGCTAGAATCATTTTGTCTATAACCTACATTTTAAAGGAAGCAGAAACAAATAGACCTGCAGGTCTGCAAAGGTTCTTTAAAAACCTTTAAGCTTAATTGCCTAAAGCACGGGCACCAGCAAAATTATTTTCTGGTGGTGGGAAGGGGGCAAACGTGGTGGTCAGCTACTAAGTTTCATGGATGTATGCCAAAACATGTTTAGAAGAGCAATTGGCGCCCCCACCCCCGCCCTTGCTCTTAGGTTTATGTGCGAAAATCATGACCAAATGTAGACGAGTTTGGGATACATTCATTAAAAGTTTTTGCCACGACAATTGTTCCTAAGGCTTCTCAATTTTCCGCACCCTCAAGTTTTGTTCCGCCAAGATTTTCTTATTTTATAACATAGAAGTCTGAGTTCTCGGTAAGGCCAAAGACAAAATGCTAGAAACAACAACTTAACGGCATGACAAAAGGTATGACTGGACAAGTCCAAATGAGATCTCAGAGAGTGTATGAGACAAGAAGTGTATCGATATAGTGGTGTTATATAGGACCAATAACACTAAGAACCAATCTTGGCATTGGGCTTGAACATGAGGGCAGGGGAGACAACTTGTAATAACACTGTTGCCAAAATAGAAAAGAGTTGTATCCATTTCACTGTATCCACTGCTCTTCCTTGACGTGTTGCATGTCATATTGAGGAATAAAATATATCGGCCAACAAACGAACATATTGGACTCACGGTATTATTTAGTTCCCATTGTAAACCTATGCAAAAACCACGATATCAAAAATTAAATATCTCTAAATGTCTAAGTGCTCACGATTAAACCTATATTTATCAGTATAGCTGCATCCCCGATGACAGATTCTTTGCACCCCATGCAGGCCCGGGGTTGTAGAATTGGCCCTACGTGTCGTAAGAGGTGACTAACTAGAGGCAAACTGTTTGCCGTGGGTTTCGTCGCGTGTACGGGGAGGAATGGCTCCTGGTAGTTGAGCAGAGGCTTTCCATGCAATACACTACTTTGGCCTCTACTTCTCCTAGACGGGTGGTCGGGATGGGCCCGGTCTCTACAAATCGGCTGGTCACGCTGAACTCTAGGAAGTCTTTATTTACTCTCTCACCGTCTTTATCTTTCTTCTTGTATCTATCCCCCCTGCGGGTCCGGGGTTGTAGAATTGGCCCGACGTGCCTCGCTACGTGTCGTAAAAGGCGACTAAGTAGAGGCAACCTGTTTGCCGTGGGTTGCGTCCCGTGTCGGAGGAGGAAAGGATCCTGGTAGTTGAGCAGAGGCTTTCCCTGCAACACACTACTTTGGCCTCTACTTCTCTTAGACGGGTGGTCGGGATGGGCCCGGTTCCGACAAATCGGCTGGTCACGCCGAGCCCTAGGAGGTCTTTATTAACTTTCTCACCTTTTTTATCTTTCTCCTTGTATCTCTCTTGATACCACCGTTGCCCCTATATTCTATTCCTTTATCTTTCCCTTTTCCAAGTCTTAGAAGACTTCCTAGAAGGCGGTGGCTTAACGGGTCAATCGGGGGGTAATTTTACCGACCTTAGAAATTGGCGACTTCAGGGTCAATCAAAGGTAATTTTATCAACTGAGTATGGCATCTGTGTATCCCTGACACTTGAAAAGTGTCCCCTTGTTGGGCTCCTTGGTGGGTGGGGAGCACGGGTGCTGAATTTTTATTCAAGCCAAAATGGAAAATCAAAAAAATCAAAACAAACGAACCAAAACTGGAACTGACTCAGATGATGAACCATGTAGTGTGGAATCGTTTCCTCGCTTCATGGTCATCAAATCAAAAGATGAAACCAAACCCCTAGCCGCACTATCGCCATTTATAATCGAAAAGACTATACTTGGATTAGTCGGCAAACCAAAAAGCGTTAAAAAGATTAAATCAGGTGGTCTGCTTGTGGAGTGCGAACGTAAAGCACACACTGAGAACATTCAAAACATTAAGGTATTTCATGACATCCCAGTGACTTGTTTCGCACACACATCTCTAAATACATCAAAAGGCGTCATTCGTTGCCGTGACTTGGCTGGAGTCAGCGACAAAGACATCGTAGAGGGGATGAAAAGTGAAGGTGTCACTGCAGTTCCTAGGATTCGTATCAAACGAAACAACGATCTGCAAGACACCAACACCATTATACTCACCTTCAACAGACCAACGGTACCTAAAGTTGTCAAAGTTGGGTTCTTACAAGTTAGGGTTGAGGTATACATACCAAATCCCCTCCGATGCTACAAATGTCAAAAATACGGTCATCATGAAGACCGCTGTTCCAGAAACCAAGTATGTGGACGATGTGGAGACCCTTCTCATCGGGAATCCGAGTGCAAAGCCACTCCGCATTGCGTCAACTGCGGCAAGGAACACCATGCAAATTCAAAAGATTGCGATATATGGAAACAGGAGAAGGAAATCCAAAGGATCAAATACACATCCAACATCCCGTATCCAGAGGCCAGGAAGCTTGTACAAACTAGAACATCACTCCCCGGCCCATCCTTCTCAACTATAGTAAAGAGCAATCAAAAAGCAACTAAAGACGCCCAAACCCAAACAGACCCACCTGAATCCCCTTCCGTCTCGAACATATCGCATTACAAACCCCCCAAAAAACTCAACATCGACGCAAACAACGTTCAACAATCCTCCACCATCAAAATCACCAAACAGTAAGAAAAAGTCGACAGCAAATAGGCAGCAAAAACGGTCTGATGACCCAATAAAACTGCACAATAGGTTTGGAGACTTTGAGGATATGGATGCAGAAGAATCTGCTCCATGTCCTCAAGGTGGCTCCAGACCTAACAACAAAAAATTCACCCCCGTACTTCTCCAGATAAATAACCAAAGACATTGCCTCCGCGAAAGGTCTAACCTGCTCCAGAATCTTCAATATTAACTTGTAATGAAGAACACCATCATACAATGGAACTGTAGAGGACTTAAAGCCAACTACAATGATATTTTTTTGCTCTTAAACGAACGTGATCCTGCAGTACTATGTCTTCAGGAAACATTTTTGAAAGATACAGATAACATCACACTTAAAAACTACTCCCTGTTTAACAACTACTCTCATAATGTTGACAGAGCCTCAGGAGGAGTCTCTGTTATTGTGAACAACAGAGCCCCTCATAGCGTCATCCCTCTAAACACAAATTTACAAGCCACTGCTGTGAGCGTCACTCTGCATCGGGTGATTACCTTTTGTTCTATCTACATACCACCAAACACCAATTTAGTAACAAATGAATTAGACGACCTTGTTCAACAACTCCCCGCACCCTTTATTCTACTCGGTGATTTTAATGCCCATAACATTTTATGGGGTTCAAATCACATAAGTGACAGAGGTCACAAAATAGAAGACTTCATTTCCAGACACGATTTGTGTCTATATAATACCAAATCACCGACATATTTACACCCAGGTATTGGTACATACACGTGTATTGATTTGACAATTTGTACCCCATCGCTGCTTTTGGACTATGAATGGAAGGTCGCTGATGACCTTCACAGCAGTGATCACTTTCCAATCTCTCTTTCCCCCTGCGGTTCCGGGGTTGTAGAATTGGCCCGACGTGCCTCGCTACGTGTCGTAAAAGGCGACTAAGTAGAGGCAACCTGTTTGCCGTGGGTTGCGTCCCGTGTCGGGGGAGGAAAGGATCCTGGTAGTTGAGCAGTGGCTTTCCCTGCAATACACTACTTTGGCCTCTACTTCTCTTAGACGGGTGGTCGGGATGGGCCCGGTTCCGACAAATCGGCTGGTCACGCCGAGCCCTAGGAGGTCTTTATTAACTTTCTCACCTTCTTTCTCTCTCTCCTTGTATCTCTCTTGATACCACCGTTGCCCCTATATTCTTTTCCTTTATATTTCCCTTTTCCAAGTCTTAGACGGCTTCCTAGAAGGCGGTGGCTTAACGGGTCAATCGGGGGGTAATTTTACCGACCTTAGAAATTGGCGACTTCAGGGTCATTCAAAGGTAATTTTATCAACTGAGTATGGCATCTGTGTATCCCTGACACTTGAAAAGTGTCCCCTTGTTGGGCTCCTTGGTGGGTGGGGAGCACGGGTGCTGAATTTTTAATCTAGCCATCATGGATAATTCCAAAAAAAATCAAAATAAAAGATCGAAACCCTTATCAGAGTCTGACGATGAACCATTTAGTGTGGAGTCATTTCCACGCTTCATGGTCATACAGTCAAAAGATGCCACGAAACCGCTTGCCGCACTATCTCCATTTGTCATCGAAAAGACTATCACAGGATCGATTGGCACACCTAAAAGTGTTAAAAAGTTGAAATCGGGTTGTCTTCTTATTGAGTGTGAGCGACGAGGTCAATCAGACAATATCAGGAAAATGAAAACGTTCTTTGATATCCCAGTAACCTCATTCGCTCACACCACACTGAATACGTCCAAAGGCGTGATTCGCTGCCGTGACTTGGCTGGAGTCACCGACGCTGACATCATCGAAGGAATGAAAGATGAAGGTGTCACTGCAGTCCGACGAATACGTATTAAACGTAATAACAATCTGCAGGACACCAACACCATTGTACTCACCTTCAACAGGCCAACTGTACCCAAAGTGGTGAAAGTTGGCTTTTTGCAAGTAAAGGTAGAGATTTACATTCCCAACCCCCTTCGGTGTTATAAGTGTCAAAAATACGGCCATCACGAAGACCGCTGCTCCAAGAGCCAAATATGTGACCGATGCGGAGACAATGCTCATCAGGAATCTGATTGTAGAGCAACTCCGCATTGTGTCAACTGCGGAAAAGAGCACCACGCAAATTCCAAGGATTGCGATACCTGGAAACAGGAGAAGGAAATTCAGAGGGTAAAATACACAAATAATATTCCCTATCCAGAAGCCAGAAAAATTGTACAGGCAAAAACAGCCCATCCTGGCCCATCCTTCTCCACTGTAGTGAAGAGCAATCCTAAAACAACGAAGGACGCTCAAACACAAACAGAAGCACCCGATTCAACACCAAATTCAAACACCCCCCATTACCAAGCACAGAAAAACACGGCATCTACTCAGACTACATTTAATAATACCCAACAACCTAAATCACCAAAGAATAAAAAATCTCACGGAAACAGGCAACAGAAGGGGTCAGATGACCCCATCAAACTTTATAACAGGTTTGGAGACATCGAGAGCATGGATGCAGAAGAATCTGCTCCATGCGCCCAAGGGAACTCCAGACCTACAAACAAAAAATTCACCCCCGTACTTCCTCCAGAGAAATAACAAAACAAATTCCCTCTGCGAAAGGTCTAACCTAGCTCCACAATCTTTAATTTAAATTTATAATGAAAAACACTATCATACAATGGAATTGTCGAGGACTTAAAGCAAATTACAATGATATTCTCCTGCTTTTAAACGAACATGATCCTGCGGTACTATGCCTTCAAGAAACATTCTTGAAAGATACAGACAATATCACATTTAAAAACTACTCCCTGTTTAACACTTGCTCTCCAAATGTTGATAGGGCATCAGGAGGAGTTTCTGTTATTGTAAACAACAGAGCTCCTCATAGCTTCATTCATTTAAACACCAATTTACAAGCCATTGCTGTAAGCGTCACTCTACATCGAGTGATTACATTTTGCTCTATTTATTTACCACCAAACACTAACCTAGTACCACACGAACTCGACAATCTTCTTCAACAGCTTCCCGCACCCTTTGTTTTACTCGGGGATTTTAATGCCCATAACATTTTATGGGGATCAAATCATATAAGTGACAGAGGTCACAAAGTTGAAGACTTTATTTCTAGACACAATCTGTGTCTATATAATACCAAAACACCTACATATTTACACCCAGGCACGGGTACATACACAAGCATCGATTTGACAATTTGTTCTCCTTCTCTGCTTTTGGACTATGAATGGAAGGTCGCTGATGACCTTCACAGCAGCGATCACTTCCCAATCTTTCTTGTAAATCTTAACTCTACAGGCGATGAAGTAATTCCACAATGGAATTTAAAGAAGGCCGACTGGGCCAAGTTTGAAACACTCTGTAAAACTAGGCTGAATGAGGATACAGTTTTCAATGTTGACGACACCATTCAGCATTTTACATCTATTTTAATAGAGATTGCAGAAGAATCCGTTCCCAAGTCCTCGCCATATTGTAAAAGAACCCAAAAACCTTGGGTCACTAAGGAATGTAAGGAAGCCATTAAACTACGCCGAGAAGCATTAAGGAAATTTAATAATCAACCGACGCCCGAAAACTTAAATATATATCGCATTGCCCGGGCCAAAGCTCGCCGCACAATCAAAGAAAGTAAAAGAGCATCATGGAAGAAATGTTTCTTCTTTAAACTCTCGTTCCTCTGTTAAGAAAGTTTGGGACACTATACGCAAAATAAACGGAAAGAGAAAACAAAACCCTCTCCGACATCTGACACTGAACAATAACAACTTTAGTTCAAAACGTGACATTGCAAATATTCTTGCTGACAGTTTCTCGAAAAATTCCTCATCATCTAATTATTTAGAAGCCTTCCGAAAACTTAAAACTCAAAAAGAAAAGTCACGTTTAAAATTCACATCCAACAACTCGGAAAGTTATAATCAATTGTTCTCACTATCGGAGCTTAGGGAGGCTTTAGATAAGGCCCATGATACTTCCGCTGGGCCTGACGAAATACATTACCAGTTTTTGAAACAACTTCCAGAATCATCTTTAACATCTCTTTTGAAACTCTTCAATGATTTATGGATTACTGGTAATGTACCAAAAATCTGGAAAGAAGCAACTGTAATACCAGTCCCCAAACCCGGTAAAGATAGCCAAGACCCCAACAGCTATCGACCAATTGCACTCACAAGCTGTGTGTGCAAAACAATGGAACGAATGATCAATTCTCGGCTTGTCTGGTATTTGGAAACTAACAATTTAATATCTCCTTTCCAAAGTGGCTTTCGATATGGCCGGAGCACCAATGATCATCTGGTTAGACTGGAAACATTTATTCGCGATGCATTTATTAAGAAAGAACATTTAGTAGCGGTTTTCTTTGATTTAGAAAAGGCCTATGACACGACATGGAAGTACGGGATACTAAATGACCTGAACGATCTAGGTCTAAAAGGCCGTCTGCCCTCTTTCATATCCAACTTCCTCTCAGACAGAGAATTCAAAGTAGGAGTGGGCTCTACCCTCTCCGATCTGCACGAGCAAGAGATGGGTGTGCCCCAGGGCAGTATTTTAACTGTGACGCTCTTTAACATCAAAATTAATAGCATCACCAAGTGTTTGACTCCTGGTGTGGATTGCTCGTTATACGTTGATGATTTTCTAATATGTTATCGGTCAAAGCACATGCATACAATTGAAAGACAACTGCAGCAAAATATAAACAAAATTCAAAATTGGGCCAATGCAAACGGTTTCAAATTCTCGAAATCAAAAACGGTATGCATGCATTTCTGTCAGCTACGAAAACATCACGATGAACCGAACCTCACGCTGGATGGAACACCTATTCCAGTTGTTGAGGAAACAAAATTTTTAGGTATAATCTTTGACAGAAAACTGACCTTTATTCCACACCTAAAGAACTTAAAAGCACTTAACCTACTTAAAGTAGTAGCACACACTGACTGGGGTGCTGATAGAAAAGTCATCCTGAATTTATATAGAACGTTTATTCGCTCCAAACTAGACTATGGTTGCGTTGTGTATGGTTCTGCCAGAAAATCGTATCTTAAAATGCTTGATCCAATTCATCATCAGGGAATAAGACTGGCTCTGGGAGCATTTAAAACATCCCCGTGTGAAAGCCTTCTAGCTGAGGCGAATGAACCACCGTTATCGCATCGTAGAGAAATGCTTTCAGCACAGTATGCTCTCAAATTAAAATCAAACCCTCTGAATCCTGCTTTTTCGGCTGTTTTCCAACCCAAATACAAAACTTTATACGAAAATAAACCAAACGCCATACCTTCCTTTGGCATTAGAATATCATCCAGCCTTGACACTACAAATATAGATCTTTCAAAAATTCAGAAAACATCCATCTCCGAAACACCACCCTGGCTAATTAAACAACCAAAAGTACGTTTTACGCTACACGATGGAAAAAAATCCGAAACAAACCCTTGTATCTTCCACAACTCTTACCATGAACTCCTCACCGAATTTAAAAACTACACGAGAATTTACACTGATGGATCAAAGGATGAGGAAAAGGCTGCTGCAGCCTTTGTTTGTGGAAATCACACAACGCAAGTTCGCTTACCAAATGGAGCATCAATTTTTACAGCCGAAATCAGAGCAATAGACCTTGCTCTGCAACATATAGAAAAGAATCGTATTTCAAACTGTATCATCTTCTCCGACTCGCTATCAGTACTTCAGTCACTACACAATAGAAAACTGGAGAACCCATTATTGAAAAACATACTCGTAAAAAATACCGAGCTGAGTGTCTCCCACAATATAATATACTGTTGGTTACCTAGCCACATTGGTATTAAAGGTAACGAAAAAGCAGATTGCGCTGCTAAAATGGCCCTTTCTCAAGAACCATCTGATTTTAAAATACCATATACAGATTTTAAACCTTGTATCAGAAAGTTCTTACGTCAGAAGTGGCAGGCATCATGGAATGATGCTGTAAATAACAAACTTCATGCAATCAAACCAACTCTAGGAGAATGGACTCCTTCCTACAGAACCATTCGTAGGGAGGAGGTAGTCATTGCAAGAATCCGAATTGGTCATACTTATATCACCCACACCCACATACTAAAAGGTGAAGACCCACCAGAGTGCGTTTCTTGCAATGAACCATTCACTGTCAAGCACTTTATGATAGAGTGCTTTGACCTACAACCTACGCGCGATCGTTATTACGTTGTGCATGATATGAAAGAACTTTTTGATAATATAAACATCACTCGTATTATCGAGTTCTTGAAAGCCGTAAATATTTACTCTAAACTCTGACTTTTATGCTATCACCTTGTGCAGTTTTATGCAATATACATTCCGTCCCATTTTAATACCTATTCATCTTTTTTACATCTCCCGTTGATCGAGAAGCTTTATTTTGCACCGTTACCATCTTACCGTTTTTAATTTCAACCATTTGTTCTTTTATATCGCTGGTCGATGTAGAACCTTTTATAAGTTTTAAAAGATTATACAAGTAACACTTTGTTTGGCGCTAAATAGCCTAAGAGTGCTGATGCGCCGTTAAAAAAAAAAACAATCAATCAATCAATCATCCTAAATTTATACAGAACGTTTATTCGCTCCAAACTAGACTATGGTTGCGTTGTGTATGGTTCTGCCAGAAAATCGTATCTTAAAATGCTTGATCCAATTCATCATCAGGGAATAAGACTGGCTCAGGGAGCATTTAAAACATCCCCGTGTGAAAGCCTTCTAGCTGAGGCGAATGAACCACCGTTATCGCATCGTAGAGAAATGCTTTCCGCAAATTTTGCTCACAAATTAAAATCAAACTCTCTGAATCCTGCTTTTTCGGCTGTTTTTCAACCCAAATACAAAACTTTATACGAAAATAAACCAAACGCCATACCTTCCTTTGGCATTAGAATATCATCCAGCCTTGACACTACAAATATAGATCTTTCTACAATTCAGAAAACATCCATCTCCGAAACACCACCCTGGCTAATTAAACAACCAAAAGTATGTTTTACGCTACACGATGGAAAAAAATCCGAAACAAACCCTTCTATCTTCCACAACTCTTACCATGAACTCCTCACCGAATTTAAAAACTACACCAGAATTTACACTGATGGATCAAAGGATGAGGAAAAGGCTGCTGCAGCCTTTGTTTGTGGAAATCACACAACGCAAGTTCGCTTACCAAATGGAACATCAATTTTTACAGCCGAAATCAGAGCAATAGACCTTGCTCTGCAACATATAGAAAAGAACCGTATTTCAAACTGTATCATCTTCTCCGACTCGCTATCAGTACTCCAGTCACTACACAATAGAAACCTGGAGAACCCATTATTGAAAAACATACTTGTAAAAAATACCGAGCTGAATGTCTCCCACAATATAATATACTGTTGGTTACCTAGCCACATTGGTATTAAAGGTAACGAAAAAGCAGATCGCGCTGCTAAAATGGCCCTTTCTCAAGAACCATCTAATTTTAAAATACCATATACTCATTTTAAACCTTGTATCAGAAAGTCCTTACGTCAGAAGTGGCAGGCGTCACGGAATGATGCTGTAAATAACAAACTTCATGCAATCAAGCCAACTCTAGGAGAATGGACTCCTTCCTACAGAACCATTCGTAGGGAAGAGATAGTCATTGCAAGAATCCGAATTGGTCATACTTATATCACCCACTCCCACATACTAAAAGGTGAAGACCCACCAGCGTGCGTTTCTTGCAATGAACCATTCACTGTCAAGCACTTTATGATAGAGTGTTTTGACCTGCAACCTACGCGCGATCGTTATTACATTGTGCATGACATGAAAGAACTTTTTGGTACTATAAACATCACTCGTATTATAGAGTTCCTGAAAGCCGTAAATATTTACTCTAAACTCTAACTTTTATGCTATCACCTTGTGCAGTTTTATGCAATATATATATATACCGTCCCATTTTAATACCTTTTCATCTTTTTTCATTAACATAGAACATTTACATCTCCCGTTGATCGGGAAGCTTTATTTTGCACCCTTACCATCTTACCGTTTTTAATTTCAACCATTTGTTCTTTTATATCGCTGGTCGATATAGGACCTTTTATAATTTTTTAAAAGATTATACAAATAACATTTTGTTTGGCGCTAAATAGCCTAACAGTGCTGATGCGCCGTTAAAAATAAAATCAATCAATCCTAAAGAACCATGCGTGGGGAGGAGGTAGTCATTGCAAGAATTCGAATTGGTCACACTTATATAACACACTCCCACATATTAAGAGGTGAAGACCCACCAAAGCATGTTTCTTGCAATGAACCATTCACTGTTCAGCACTGATACGAAACTTTTTATAATTTTTAAACGATCCTACGTATAACGTTTTCTATGGCGCTAAATAGCGTAACAGTGCTGGTGCGCCGTAAAAATACAATCAATCAATAGATCTTCATATGTTGTTTGCTTCTTTGTTATATAATGACTATTTCCAAAACGAGAAGTCGTTAGTTATTTACGATTTGTCTCAAACGAACGCGTTGTTCATCCGATCCAATATTCCTACTTCATGCTCGTCATTATAACGTTTAAATAATTGAGAAAAAAGTCAAACGTTGAACGAAGACTGTTGTTGTACACAGAGACCAAATGTTTATTACCTAGTGTCAAGATCTAGTTATTCAGTTTTACCATAAATGGTGCTAGAATCATTTTGTCTATAACCTACATTTTAAAGGAAGCAGAAACAAATAGACCTGCAGGTCTGCAAAGGTTCTTTAAAAACCTTTAAGCTTAATTGCCTAAAGCACGGGCACCAGCAAAATTATTTTCTGGTGGTGGGAAGGGGGCAAACGTGGTGGTCAGCTACTAAGTTTCATGGATGTATGCCAAAACATGTTTAGAAGAGCAATTGGCGCCCCCACCCCCGCCCTTGCTCTTAGGTTTATGTGCGAAAATCATGACCAAATGTAGACGAGTTTGGGATACATTCATTAAAAGTTTTTGCCACGACAATTGTTCCTAAGGCTTCTCAATTTTCCGCACCCTCAAGTTTTGTTCCGCCAAGATTTTCTTATTTTATAACATAGAAGTCTGAGTTCTCGGTAAGGCCAAAGACAAAATGCTAGAAACAACAACTTAACGGCATGACAAAAGGTATGACTGGACAAGTCCAAATGAGATCTCAGAGAGTGTATGAGACAAGAAGTGTATCGATATAGTGGTGTTATATAGGACCAATAACACTAAGAACCAATCTTGGCATTGGGCTTGAACATGAGGGCAGGGGAGACAACTTGTAATAACACTGTTGCCAAAATAGAAAAGAGTTGTATCCATTTCACTGTATCCACTGCTCTTCCTTGACGTGTTGCATGTCATATTGAGGAATAAAATATATCGGCCAACAAACGAACATATTGGACTCACGGTATTATTTAGTTCCCATTGTAAACCTATGCAAAAACCACGATATCAAAAATTAAATATCTCTAAATGTCTAAGTGCTCACGATTAAACCTATATTTATCAGTATAGCTGCATCCCCGATGACAGATTCTTTGCACCCCATGCAGGCCCGGGGTTGTAGAATTGGCCCTACGTGTCGTAAGAGGTGACTAACTAGAGGCAAACTGTTTGCCGTGGGTTTCGTCGCGTGTACGGGGAGGAATGGCTCCTGGTAGTTGAGCAGAGGCTTTCCATGCAATACACTACTTTGGCCTCTACTTCTCCTAGACGGGTGGTCGGGATGGGCCCGGTCTCTACAAATCGGCTGGTCACGCTGAACTCTAGGAAGTCTTTATTTACTCTCTCACCGTCTTTATTTTTCTTCTTGTATCTATCCCCCCTGCGGGTCCGGGGTTGTAGAATTGGCCCGACGTGCCTCGCTACGTGTCGTAAAAGGCGACTAAGTAGAGGCAACCTGTTTGCCGTGGGTTGCGTCCCGTGTCGGAGGAGGAAAGGATCCTGGTAGTTGAGCAGAGGCTTTCCCTGCAACACACTACTTTGGCCTCTACTTCTCCTAGACGGGTGGTCGGGATGGGCCCGGTCTCTACAAATCGGCTGGTCACGCTGAACTCTAGGAAGTCTTTATTTACTCTCTCACCGTCTTTATTTTTCTTCTTGTATCTATCCCCCCTGCGGGTCCGGGGTTGTAGAATTGGCCCGACGTGCCTCGCTACGTGTCGTAAAAGGCGACTAAGTAGAGGCAACCTGTTTGCCGTGGGTTGCGTCCCGTGTCGGAGGAGGAAAGGATCCTGGTAGTTAAGCAGAGGCTTTCCCTGCAATACACTACTTTGGCCTCTACTTCTCTTAGACGGGTGGTCGGGATGGGCCCGGTTCCGACAAATCGACTGGTCACGCCGAGCCCTAGGAAGTCTTTATTTACTCTCTCACCTCCTTTATCTTTCTCCTTGTATCTCTCTTGATACCACCGTTGCCCCTGTATTCTAGTCCTTTATCTTTCCCTTTTCCAAGTCTTAGAAGACTTTCTAGAAGGCGGTGGCTTAACGGGTCAATCGGGGGGTAATTTTACCGACCTTAGAAATTGGCGACTTCAAGGTCAATCAAAGGTAATTTTATCAACTGAGTATGGCATCTGTGTATCCCTGACACTTGAAAAGTGTCCCCTTGTTGGGCTCCTTGGTGGGTGGGGAGCACGGGTGCTGAATTTTTAATCTAGCCAAAATGGATATTTCCAAAAAAAATCAAAATAAACGTACCAAAACTTTATCTGACTCGGACGACGAACCATGTAGTGTGGACTCATTTCCACGCTTCATGGTAATACAATCTAAAGATGCCGCAAAATTCCTTGCTTCACTCTCTCCGTCTGTGATCAAGAAAACAATTACAGGTTTGATTGGTACGCCAAAGAGTGTCAAAAAAATGAAATCGGGTTGCATTCTCGTGGACTGTCAGCGACGAGGTCAGACAGACAATATCAAGAAAATAAAAACTTTCTTCGATATTCCAGGTGCCTCGCTACGTGTCGTAAACGGCGACTAAGTAGAGGCAACCTGTTTGCCGTGGGTTGCGTCCCGTGTCGGAGGAGGAAAGGATCCTGGTAGTTGAGCAGAGCTTTCCCTGCAACACACTACTTTGGCCTCTACTTCTCTTAGACGGGTGGTCGGGATGGGCCCGGTTCCGACAAATCGGCTGGTCACGCCGAGCCCTAGGAGGTCTTTATTAACTTTCTCACCTTTTTTATCTTTCTCCTTGTATCTCTCTTGATACCACCGTTGCCCCTATATTCTATTCCTTTATCTTTCCCTTTTCCAAGTCTTAGAAGACTTCCTAGAAGGCGGTGGCTTAACGGGTCAATCGGGGGGTAATTTTACCGACCTTAGAAATTGGCGACTTCAGGGTCAATCAAAGGTAATTTTATCAACTGAGTATGGCATCTGTGTATCCCTGACACTTGAAAAGTGTCCCCTTGTTGGGCTCCTTGGTGGGTGGGGAGCACGGGTGCTGAATTTTTATTCAAGCCAAAATGGAAAATCAAAAAAATCAAAACAAACGAACCAAAACTGGAACTGACTCAGATGATGAACCATGTAGTGTGGAATCGTTTCCTCGCTTCATGGTCATCAAATCAAAAGATGAAACCAAACCCCTAGCCGCACTATCGCCATTTATAATCGAAAAGACTATACTTGGATTAGTCGGCAAACCAAAAAGCGTTAAAAAGATTAAATCAGGTGGTCTGCTTGTGGAGTGCGAACGTAAAGCACACACTGAGAACATTCAAAAAATTAAGGTATTTCATGACATCCCAGTGACTTGTTTCGCACACACATCTCTAAATACATCAAAAGGCGTCATTCGTTGCCGTGACTTGGCTGGAGTCAGCGACAAAGACATCGTAGAGGGGATGAAAAGTGAAGGTGTCACTGCAGTTCCTAGGATTCGTATCAAACGAAACAACGATCTGCAAGACACCAACACCATTATACTCACCTTCAACAGACCAACGGTACCTAAAGTTGTCAAAGTTGGGTTCTTACAAGTTAGGGTTGAGGTATACATACCAAATCCCCTCCGATGCTACAAATGTCAAAAATACGGTCATCATGAAGACCGCTGTTCCAGAAACCAAGTATGTGGACGATGTGGAGACCCTTCTCATCGGGAATCCGAGTGCAAAGCCACTCCGCATTGCGTCAACTGCGGCAAGGAACACCATGCAAATTCAAAAGATTGCGATATATGGAAACAGGAGAAGGAAATCCAAAGGATCAAACACACATCCAACATCCCGTATCCAGAGGCCAGGAAGCTTGTACAAACTAGAACATCACTCCCCGGCCCATCCTTCTCAACTATAGTAAAGAGCAATCAAAAAGCAACTAAAGACGCCCAAACCCAAACAGACCCACCTGAATCCCCTTCCGTCTCGAACATATCGCATTACAAACCCCCCAAAAAACTCAACATCGACGCAAACAACGTTCAACAATCCTCCACCATCAAAATCACCAAACAGTAAGAAAAAGTCGACAGCAAATAGGCAGCAAAAACGGTCTGATGACCCAATAAAACTGCACAATAGGTTTGGAGACTTTGAGGATATGGATGCAGAAGAATCTGCTCCATGTCCTCAAGGTGGCTCCAGACCTAACAACAAAAAATTCACCCCCGTACTTCTCCAGATAAATAACCAAAGACATTGCCTCCGCGAAAGGTCTAACCTGCTCCAGAATCTTCAATATTAACTTGTAATGAAGAACACCATCATACAATGGAACTGTAGAGGACTTAAAGCCAACTACAATGATATTTTTTTGCTCTTAAACGAACGTGATCCTGCAGTACTATGTCTTCAGGAAACATTTTTGAAAGATACAGATAACATCACACTTAAAAACTACTCCCTGTTTAACAACTACTCTCATAATGTTGACAGAGCCTCAGGAGGAGTCTCTGTTATTGTGAACAACAGAGCCCCTCATAGCGTCATCCCTCTAAACACAAATTTACAAGCCACTGCTGTGAGCGTCACTCTGCATCGGGTGATTACCTTTTGTTCTATCTACATACCACCAAACACCAATTTAGTAACAAATGAATTAGACGACCTTGTTCAACAACTCCCCGCACCCTTTATTCTACTCGGTGATTTTAATGCCCATAACATTTTATGGGGTTCAAATCACATAAGTGACAGAGGTCACAAAATAGAAGACTTCATTTCCAGACACGATTTGTGTCTATATAATACCAAATCACCGACATATTTACACCCAGGTATTGGTACATACACGTGTATTGATTTGACAATTTGTACCCCATCGCTGCTTTTGGACTATGAATGGAAGGTCGCTGATGACCTTCACAGCAGTGATCACTTTCCAATCTCTCTTAACAATACCAACGTTACAATTGACGAAGCAGTTCCACATTGGAATTTAAAGAAGGCCGACTGGGCCAAATTTGAAACACTTTGTACAACTAGACTTAATAGGGATACTGTCTTAAACGACAATAACCCTTTTCAATATTTTACTTCTGTTTTAATCGACAATGCAGAAGAATCCATTCCCAAGTCCTCACCAAACGGTAAAAAACTCTCAAAACCATGGTTCGCAAAAGAATCTAAAGAGGCCATTAGACAACGCCGAGAAGCACTGAAAAATTTTAATAATCGTCCAACACCCGAAAATTTAACTAAGTACCGTATTGTTCGGGCCAATGCTCGCCGCACGATTAAACAAAGTAAAAGAACATCATGGAAAAAATATGTTTCAACTCTAAACTCTCGTTCCTCTATAAAGAAAGTTTGGGACACGATCCGCAAAATCAATGGAAATAGGAAATACAATTACTTTCGACATCTCAAACTAAACAACAAGAATATCAATTCCAAACATGACATTGTTAACATACTTGCTGATAGCTTCTCAAAAAATTCCTCATCCTCTAATTACTCAGAAGCATTCAGAAGATTGAAAACTCACAAAGAAAAGACACGGTTGAAATTCACATCGAATAACTCAGAAAGTTATAATCAACCGTTTACAATGTATGAGCTGAAGGAATCTCTGAATAAGGCCCACGATACATCCACTGGGCCTGACGAAATACATTACCAGTTTTTGAAACACCTCCCAGAACCTTCATTAACAGCCCTTCTAGAAATTTTCAACAATTTATGGATTACTGGTAATGTACCTAAAATCTGGAAAGAGGCAACAGTAATACCAGTTCCCAAACCCGGTAAAGATAGCGCAGATCCTAACAGCTATCGACCAATTGCACTCACAAGCTGTGTGTGCAAAACAATGGAACGAATGATCAATTCTCGGCTTGTCTGGTACTTGGAAACTAATAATTTAATATCTCCTTTCCAAAGTGGCTTTCGATATGGCCGGAGCACCAACGATCATCTGGTTAGACTAGAAACATTCATTCGAGATGCATTTATCAAGAAAGAACACTTAGTAGCGGTTTTCTTTGATTTAGAAAAGGCCTATGACACAACATGGAAGTACGGGATACTAAATGACCTGCACGATCTAGGTCTAAAAGGCCGTCTGCCCTCTTTCATATCCAACTTTCTCTCCGACAGAGAATTCAAAGTACGAGTGGGCTCTACCCTCTCCGATCTGCACGAGCAAGAGATGGGTGTGCCCCAGGGCAGTATTTTATCTGTGACGCTCTTTAACATCAAAATTAATAGCATCACCAAGTGTTTGACTCCTGGTGTGGATTATTCGTTATACGTTGATGATTTTCTAATATGTTATCGGTCAAAGCACATGCATACAATTGAAAGACAACTGCAGCAAAATATAAACAAAATTCAAAATTGGGCCAATGCAAACGGTTTCAAATTCTCGAAATCAAAAACGGTATGCATGCATTTCTGTCAGTTACGAAAACATCATGATGAACCGAACCTCACGCTGGATGGAACACCTATTCCAGTTGTTGAGGAAACCAAATTTTTAGGTATAATCTTTGACAGAAAACTGACCTTTATTCCACACCTAAAGAACTTAAAAGCTAAATGCTTAAAAGCACTTAACCTACTTAAAGTAGTAGCGCACACTGACTGGGGTGCTGATAGAAAAGTTATCCTAAATTTATACAGAACGTTTATTCGCTCCAAACTAGACTATGGTTGCGTTGTGTATGGTTCTGCCAGAAAATCGTATCTTAAAATGCTTGATCCAATTCATCATCAGGGAATAAGACTGGCTCTGGGAGCATTTAAAACATCCCCGTGTGAAAGCCTTCTAGCTGAGGCGAATGAACCACCGTTATCGCATCGTAGAGAAATGCTTTCCGCACAGTATGCTCTGAAATTAAAATCAAACCCTCTGAATCCTGCTTTTTCGGCTGTTTTTCAACCCAAATACAAAACTTTATACGAAAATAAACCAAACTCCATACCTTCCTTTGGCATTAGAATATCATCCAGCCTTGACACTACAAATATAGATCTTTCTAAAATTCAGAAAACATCCATCTCCGAAACACCACCCTGGCTAATTAAACAACCAAAAGTACGTTTTACGCTACACGATGGGAAAAAATCCGAAACAAACCCTTCTATCTTCCACAACTCTTACCATGAACTACTCACCGAATTTAAAAACTACACCAGAATTTACACTGATGGATCAAAGGATGAGGAAAAGGCTGCTGCAGCCTTTGTTTGTGGAAATCACACAACGCAAGTTCGCTTACCAAATGGAGCATCAATTTTTACAGCCGAAATCAGAGCAATAGACCTTGCTCTGCAACATATAGAAAAGAACCGTATTTTAAACTGTATCATCTTATCCGACTCGCTATCAGTACTCCAGTCACTACACAATAGAAAACTGGAGAACCCATTATTGAAAAACATACTCGTCAAAAATACCGAGCTGAGTGTCTCCCACAATATAATATACTGTTGGTTACCTAGCCACATTGGTATTAAAGGTAACGAAAAAGCAGATCGCGCTGCTAAAATGGCCCTTTCTCAAGAACCATCTGATTTTAAAATACCTTATACTGATTTTAAACCTTGTATCAGAAAGTTCTTACGTCAGAAGTGGCAGGCATCATGGAATGATGCTGTAAATAACAAACTTCACGCAATCAAACCAACTCTAGGAGAATGGACTCCTTCCTACAGAACCATTCGTAGGGAGGAGGTAGTCATTGCAAGAATCCGATTTGGTCATACTTATATCACCCACACCCACATACTAAAAGGTGAAGACCCACCAGAGTGCATTTCTTGCAATGAACCATTTACTGTCAAGCACTTTATGATAGAGTGCTTTGACCTACAACCAACGCGCGATCGTTATTACATTGTGCATGACATGAAAGAACTTTTTGATACTATAAACATCACTCGTATTATAGAGTTCCTGAAAGCCGTAAATATTTACTCTAAACTCTGACTTTTATGCTATCACCTTGTGCAGTTTTATGCAATATATATACCGTCCCATTTTAATACCTGTTCATCTTTTTTACATCTCCCGTTGATCGGGAAGCTTTATTTTGCACCGTTAACATCTTACCGTTTTTAATTTCAACCATTTGTTCTTTTATATCGCTGGTCGATATAGTACCTTTTATAATTTTTGAAAGATTATACAAATAACACTTTGTTTGGCGCTAAATAGCCTAAAAGTGCTGATGCGCCGTTAAAAAACAATCAATCAATCAATCAATCAATCAATTTGTTCTTTTATATCGCTGGTCGATATAGAACCTTTTATAAGTTTTAAAAGATTATACAAGTAACACTTTGTTTGGCGCTAAATAGTCTAAAAGTGCTGATGCGCCGTTAAAAAACAAACAATCAATCAATCAATCTCTTAGACGGGTGGTCGGGATGGGCCCGTTTCCGACAAATCGGCTGGTCACACCGAGCCTTAGGAGGTCTTTATTTACTCTCTCACCTTCTTTATCTGTCTCCTTGTATCTCTCTTGATAACACCGTTGCCCCTAAATTCTCTTCCTTTATCTTTCCCTTTTCCAAGTCTTAGAAGACTTCCTAGAAGGCGGTGGCTTAACGGGCCAATCGGGGGGTAATTTTACCGACCTTAGAAATTGGCGACTTCAGGGTCATTCAAAGGTAATTTTATCAACTGAGTATGGCATCTGTGTATCCCTGACACTTGAAAAGTGTCCCCTTGTTGGGCTCCTTGGTGGGTGGGGAGCACGGGTGCTGAATTTTTAATCTAGCCAAAATGGATATTTCCAAAAAAAATCAAAATAAACGTACCAAAACTTTATCTGACTCGGACGACGAACCATGTAGTGTGGACACATTTCCACGCTTCATGGTAATACAATCTAAAGATGCCGCAAAATCCCTTGCTTCACTCTCTCCGTTTGTGATTGAGAAAACAATTACAGGTTTGATTGGTACGCCAAAGAGCGTCAAAAAAATGAAATCGGGTTGCCTTCTCGTGGAATGTGAGCGACGAGGTCAGTCAGACAATATCGGGAAAATAAAAACTTTCTTCGATATTCCAGTGGCCTCATTCGCTCACACCACACTTAATACGTCCAAAGGCGTGATTCGCTGTCGTGACTTGGCTGGAGTCACCGACGCAGATATCATCGAAGGAATGAAAAGTGAAGGTGTCACTGCAGTCCGTCGAATACGTATCAAACGTAATAATGACCTGCAGGACACCAACACCATTGTACTCACCTTCAACAAGCCAACTGTACCCAAAGTGGTCAAAGTTGGCTTCTTGCAAGTGTAGGTTGACATCTACATTCCAAACCCCCTTCGATGTTACAAATGTCAAAAATACGGCCACGAAGACCGCTGCTCTAAAACCCAAATATGTGGCCGATGCGGAGAAAATTCTCATCAGGAAGCTGACTGTAGAGCAACTCCGCATTGTGTCAACTGTGGAAAAGAGCACCACGCAAATTCCAAGGATTGCGATACCTGGAAACAGGAGAAGGAAATTCAGAGGGTAAAATACACAAATAATATTCCCTATCCAGAAGCCAGAAAACTTGTACAGGCGAAAACAGCCCATCCTGGCCCATCCTTCTCCACTGTAGTGAAGAGCAATCCTAAAACAACGAAGGACGCTCAAACACAAACAGAAGCACCCGATTCAACACCAAGCTCAAACACCCCTCATTACCAATCACAGAGAAACACGACATCTACACAAACTACATTCAGCAATACCCAACAAACTAAATCACCAAAAAACAAAAATAAATCTCATGGAAACAGGCAACAAAAGGGGTCAGATGACCCCATCAAACTTTATAACAGGTTTGGAGACATCGAGAGCATGGATGCAGAAGAATCTGCTCCATGCGCTCAAGGGAACTCCAGACCTACAAACAAAAAATTCACCCCCGTACTTCCTCCAGAGAAATAACAAAACAAATTCCCTCTGCGAAAGGTCTAACCTAGCTCCACAATCTTTAATTTAAATTTATAATGAAAAACACTATCATACAATGGAATTGTCGAGGACTTAAAGCAAATTACAATGATCTTCTCCTGCTTTTAAACGAACATAATCCTGCGGTACTATGCCTTCAAGAAACCTTCTTGAAAGATACGGACAACATCACATTTAAAAACTACTCCCTGTTTAACACCTGCTCTCCAAATGTTGATAGGGCATCAGGAGGAGTTTCTGTTATTGTGAACAACAGAGCTCCTCATAGTTTCATTCTTTTAAACACCAATTTACAAGCCATTGCTGTAAGCGTCACTCTACATCGAGTGATTACATTTTGCTCTATTTATTTACCACCAAACACTAACCTAGTACCAAACGAACTCGATAATCTTGTTCAACAGCTTCCCGCACCCTTTGTTTTACTCGGGGATTTTAATGCCCATAACATTTTATGGGGATCGAATCATGTAAGTGACAGAGGTCACAAAGTTGAAGACTTTGTTTCTAGACACGATCTGTGTCTATATAATACCAAAACACCTACATATTTACACCCAGGCACGGGTAAATACACATGCATCGATTTGACAATTTGTTCTCCTTCGCTGCTTTTGGACTATGAATGGTAGGTCGCTGATGACCTTCATAGCAGAGATCACTTCCCAATCTCCCTTGTAAATCAGAACTCTACAATTGATGAAGTAATTCCACAATGGAATTTAAAGAAGGCCGACTGGGCCATATTCGAAACACTCTGTAAAACCAGGCTGAATGAGGATACAGTTTTCAATGTTAACGACCCCATTCAGCATTTTACATCTATTTTAACCGACATTGCAGAAGAATCTATCCCCAAGTCCTCAGCAAACTGTAAAAGAACCCTAAAACCTTGGCACACTAAGGAATGTAAGGAAGCCATACGGCAACGCCGAGAAGCCTTGAAAAAATTTAACAATCATCCGACGCCCGAGAATTTAAGTAAATATCGTATTCTCCGGGCCAAAGCTCGCCGCACAATCAAAGAAAGTAAACGAGCTTCATGGATGAAATATGTTTCCTCTTTAAACTCTCGTTCCTCAATTAAGAAAGTTTGGGACACGATCCGAAAAATAAACGGAAAGAGAAAACACAATTCTTTCCGACATCTAAAAGTGAACAATAACAATCTTAGCTCAAAACGTGACATAGCAAATGTTCTTGCTGATGCATTCTCTAAAAATTCGTCATCATCTAATTATTCCGAAGCCTTCCAAAAATTGAAAACTCAAAAAGAAAAGTCACGTCTAAAATTCACATCCAACAACTCGGAAAGCTACAACCAGCTGTTTTCACTATCAGAACTTATGGAGGCTTTAGACAAGGCCCATGATACTTCCGCTGGGCCTGACAAAATACATTACCAGTTTTTAAAACATCTTCCAGAATCATCTTTAACATCTCTTTTAAAACTCTTCAATGATTTATGGATTACTGGTAACCTACCTAAAATATGGAAAGAAGCAACAGTAATACCAGTTCCCAAACCCGGTAAAGATAGTGAAGATCCTACCAACTATCGACCTATTGCACTCACAAGCTGCATGTGCAAAACAATGGAACGAATGATCAATTCTCGGCTTGTATGGTACCTGGAAACTAACAATTTAATATCTCCTTTCCAAAGTGGCTTTCGTTATGGACGGAGCACCAACGATCATCTGGTTAGACTAGAAACATTCATTCGCGATGCATTTATCAAGAAAGAACATTTAGTAGCGGTTTTCTTTGATTTAGAAAAGGCCTATGACACAACATGGAACTACGGGATACTAAAAGACCTGCACGATCTAGGTCTAAAAGGCCGTCTGCCCTCTTTCATATCCAACTTCCTCTCCGACAGAGAATTCAAGGTACGAGTGGGCTGTACTCTCTCAGATTTGCACGAGCAAGAGATGGGTGTGCCCCAGGGCAGTATTTTATCTGTGACACTTTTCAATATCAAAATTAATAACATCACCAAGTGTTTGACTCCGGGTGTGGATTGCTCACTATATGTTGATGATTTTCTCATATGTTATCGGTCAAAGCACGTGCATACAATTGAAAGACAACTACAGCAAAATATCAACAAGATTCAAAATTGGGCTAGTACGAACGGTTTCAAATTCTCGAAATTAAAAACGGTATGTATGCATTTCTGTCAATTATGACGACACCACGATGAACCTAAACTCACGCTGGACGGAACACCTATTCCAGTTGTTGAGGAAACAAAATTTTTGGGTATTATCTTTGACAGAAAACTGACCTTTATTCCACACCTAAAGAACTTGAAAGTTAAATGCTTTAAAGCACTTAACCTACTTAAAGTAGTAGCGCACACTGACTGGGGTGCTGATAGAAAAGTTATCCTAAATTTATACAGAACGTTTATTCGCTCCAAACTAGACTATGGTTGCGTTGTGTATGGTTCTGCCAGAAAATCGTATCTTAAAATGCTTGATCCAATTCATCATCAGGGAATAAGACTGGCTCTGGGAGCATTTAAAACATCCCCGTGTGAAAGCCTTCTAGCTGAGGCGAATGAACCACCGTTATCGCATCGTAGAGAAATGCTTTCCGCACAGTATGCTCTGAAATTAAAATCAAACCCTCTGAATCCTGCTTTTTCGGCTGTTTTTCAACCCAAATACAAAACTTTATACGAAAATAAACCAAACTCCATACCTTCCTTTGGCATTAGAATATCATCCAGCCTTGACACTACAAATATAGATCTTTCTAAAATTCAGAAAACATCCATCTCCGAAACACCACCCTGGCTAATTAAACAACCAAAAGTACGTTTTACGCTACACGATGGGAAAAAGTCCGAAACAAACCCTTCTATCTTCCACAACTCTTACCATGAACTACTCACCGAATTTAAAAACTACACCAGAATTTACACTGATGGATCAAAGGATGAGGAAAAGGCTGCTGCAGCCTTTGTTTGTGGAAATCACACAACGCAAGTTCGCTTACCAAATGGAGCATCAATTTTTACAGCCGAAATCAGAGCAATAGACCTTGCTCTGCAACATATAGAAAAGAACCGTATTTTAAACTGTATCATCTTATCCGACTCGCTATCAGTACTCCAGTCACTACACAATAGAAAACTGGAGAACCCATTATTGAAAAACATACTCGTCAAAAATACCGAGCTGAGTGTCTCCCACAATATAATATACTGTTGGTTACCTAGCCACATTGGTATTAAAGGTAACGAAAAAGCAGATCGCGCTGCTAAAATGGCCCTTTCTCAAGAACCATCTGATTTTAAAATACCTTATACTGATTTTAAACCTTGTATCAGAAAGTTCTTACGTCAGAAGTGGCAGGCATCATGGAATGATGCTGTAAATAACAAACTTCACGCAATCAAACCAACTCTAGGAGAATGGACTCCTTCCTACAGAACCATTCGTAGGGAGGAGGTAGTCATTGCAAGAATCCGATTTGGTCATACTTATATCACCCACACCCACATACTAAAAGGTGAAGACCCACCAGAGTGCATTTCTTGCAATGAACCATTTACTGTCAAGCACTTTATGATAGAGTGCTTTGACCTACAACCAACGCGCGATCGTTATTACATTGTGCATGACATGAAAGAACTTTTTGATACTATAAACATCACTCGTATTATAGAGTTCCTGAAAGCCGTAAATATTTACTCTAAACTCTGACTTTTATGCTATCACCTTGTGCAGTTTTATGCAATATATATACCGTCCCATTTTAATACCTGTTCATCTTTTTTACATCTCCCGTTGATCGGGAAGCTTTATTTTGCACCGTTAACATCTTACCGTTTTTAATTTCAACCATTTGTTCTTTTATATCGCTGGTCGATATAGTACCTTTTATAATTTTTGAAAGATTATACAAATAACACTTTGTTTGGCGCTAAATAGCCTAAAAGTGCTGATGCGCCGTTAAAAAACAATCAATCAATCAATCAATCAATCAATTTGTTCTTTTATATCGCTGGTCGATATAGAACCTTTTATAAGTTTTAAAAGATTATACAAGTAACACTTTGTTTGGCGCTAAATAGTCTAAAAGTGCTGATGCGCCGTTAAAAAACAAACAATCAATCAATCAATCTCTTAGACGGGTGGTCGGGATGGGCCCGTTTCCGACAAATCGGCTGGTCACGCCGAGCCTTAGGAGGTCTTTATTTACTCTCTCACCTTCTTTATCTGTCTCCTTGTATCTCTCTTGATAACACCGTTGCCCCTAAATTCTCTTCCTTTATCTTTCCCTTTTCCAAGTCTTAGAAGACTTCCTAGAAGGCGGTGGCTTAACGGGCCAATCGGGGGGTAATTTTACCGACCTTAGAAATTGGCGACTTCAGGGTCATTCAAAGGTAATTTTATCAACTGAGTATGGCATCTGTGTATCCCTGACACTTGAAAAGTGTCCCCTTGTTGGGCTCCTTGGTGGGTGGGGAGCACGGGTGCTGAATTTTTAATCTAGCCAAAATGGATATTTCCAAAAAAAATCAAAATAAACGTACCAAAACTTTATCTGACTCGGACGACGAACCATGTAGTGTGGACACATTTCCACGCTTCATGGTAATACAATCTAAAGATGCCGCAAAATCCCTTGCTTCACTCTCTCCGTTTGTGATTGAGAAAACAATTACAGGTTTGATTGGTACGCCAAAGAGCGTCAAAAAAATGAAATCGGGTTGCCTTCTCGTGGAATGTGAGCGACGAGGTCAGTCAGACAATATCGGGAAAATAAAAACTTTCTTCGATATTCCAGTGGCCTCATTCGCTCACACCACACTTAATACGTCCAAAGGCGTGATTCGCTGTCGTGACTTGGCTGGAGTCACCGACGCAGATATCATCGAAGGAATGAAAAGTGAAGGTGTCACTGCAGTCCGTCGAATACGTATCAAACGTAATAATGACCTGCAGGACACCAACACCATTGTACTCACCTTCAACAAGCCAACTGTACCCAAAGTGGTCAAAGTTGGCTTCTTGCAAGTGTAGGTTGACATCTACATTCCAAACCCCCTTCGATGTTACAAATGTCAAAAATACGGCCACGAAGACCGCTGCTCTAAAACCCAAATATGTGGCCGATGCGGAGAAAATTCTCATCAGGAAGCTGACTGTAGAGCAACTCCGCATTGTGTCAACTGTGGAAAAGAGCACCACGCAAATTCCAAGGATTGCGATACCTGGAAACAGGAGAAGGAAATTCAGAGGGTAAAATACACAAATAATATTCCCTATCCAGAAGCCAGAAAACTTGTACAGGCGAAAACAGCCCATCCTGGCCCATCCTTCTCCACTGTAGTGAAGAGCAATCCTAAAACAACGAAGGACGCTCAAACACAAACAGAAGCACCCGATTCAACACCAAGCTCAAACACCCCTCATTACCAATCACAGAGAAACACGACATCTACACAAACTACATTCAGCAATACCCAACAAACTAAATCACCAAAAAACAAAAATAAATCTCATGGAAACAGGCAACAAAAGGGGTCAGATGACCCCATCAAACTTTATAACAGGTTTGGAGACATCGAGAGCATGGATGCAGAAGAATCTGCTCCATGCGCTCAAGGGAACTCCAGACCTACAAACAAAAAATTCACCCCCGTACTTCCTCCAGAGAAATAACAAAACAAATTCCCTCTGCGAAAGGTCTAACCTAGCTCCACAATCTTTAATTTAAATTTATAATGAAAAACACTATCATACAATGGAATTGTCGAGGACTTAAAGCAAATTACAATGATCTTCTCCTGCTTTTAAACGAACATAATCCTGCGGTACTATGCCTTCAAGAAACCTTCTTGAAAGATACGGACAACATCACATTTAAAAACTACTCCCTGTTTAACACCTGCTCTCCAAATGTTGATAGGGCATCAGGAGGAGTTTCTGTTATTGTGAACAACAGAGCTCCTCATAGTTTCATTCTTTTAAACACCAATTTACAAGCCATTGCTGTAAGCGTCACTCTACATCGAGTGATTACATTTTGCTCTATTTATTTACCACCAAACACTAACCTAGTACCAAACGAACTCGATAATCTTGTTCAACAGCTTTCCGCACCCTTTGTTTTACTCGGGGATTTTAATGCCCATAACATTTTATGGGGATCGAATCATGTAAGTGACAGAGGTCACAAAGTTGAAGACTTTGTTTCTAGACACGATCTGTGTCTATATAATACCAAAACACCTACATATTTACACCCAGGCACGGGTAAATACACATGCATCGATTTGACAATTTGTTCTCCTTCGCTGCTTTTGGACTATGAATGGTAGGTCGCTGATGACCTTCATAGCAGAGATCACTTCCCAATCTCCCTTGTAAATCAGAACTCTACAATTGATGAAGTAATTCCACAATGGAATTTAAAGAAGGCCGACTGGGCCATATTCGAAACACTCTGTAAAACCAGGCTGAATGAGGATACAGTTTTCAATGTTAACGACCCCATTCAGCATTTTACATCTATTTTAACCGACATTGCAGAAGAATCTATCCCCAAGTCCTCAGCAAACTGTAAAAGAACCCTAAAACCTTGGCACACTAAGGAATGTAAGGAAGCCATACGGCAACGCCGAGAAGCCTTGAAAAAATTTAACAATCATCCGACGCCCGAGAATTTAAGTAAATATCGTATTCTCCGGGCCAAAGCTCGCCGCACAATCAAAGAAAGTAAACGAGCTTCATGGATGAAATATGTTTCCTCTTTAAACTCTCGTTCCTCAATTAAGAAAGTTTGGGACACGATCCGAAAAATAAACGGAAAGAGAAAACACAATTCTTTCCGACATCTAAAAGTGAACAATAACAATCTTAGCTCAAAACGTGACATAGCAAATGTTCTTGCTGATGCATTCTCTAAAAATTCGTCATCATCTAATTATTCCGAAGCCTTCCAAAAATTGAAAACTCAAAAAGAAAAGTCACGTCTAAAATTCACATCCAACAACTCGGAAAGCTACAACCAGCTGTTTTCACTATCAGAACTTATGGAGGCTTTAGACAAGGCCCATGATACTTCCGCTGGGCCTGACAAAATACATTACCAGTTTTTAAAACATCTTCCAGAATCATCTTTAACATCTCTTTTAAAACTCTTCAATGATTTATGGATTACTGGTAACCTACCTAAAATATGGAAAGAAGCAACAGTAATACCAGTTCCCAAACCCGGTAAAGATAGTGAAGATCCTACCAACTATCGACCTATTGCACTCACAAGCTGCATGTGCAAAACAATGGAACGAATGATCAATTCTCGGCTTGTATGGTACCTGGAAACTAACAATTTAATATCTCCTTTCCAAAGTGGCTTTCGTTATGGACGGAGCACCAACGATCATCTGGTTAGACTAGAAACATTCATTCGCGATGCATTTATCAAGAAAGAACATTTAGTAGCGGTTTTCTTTGATTTAGAAAAGGCCTATGACACAACATGGAACTACGGGATACTAAAAGACCTGCACGATCTAGGTCTAAAAGGCCGTCTGCCCTCTTTCATATCCAACTTCCTCTCCGACAGAGAATTCAAGGTACGAGTGGGCTGTACTCTCTCAGATTTGCACGAGCAAGAGATGGGTGTGCCCCAGGGCAGTATTTTATCTGTGACACTTTTCAATATCAAAATTAATAACATCACCAAGTGTTTGACTCCTGGTGTGGATTGCTCACTATATGTTGATGATTTTCTCATATGTTATCGGTCAAAGCACGTGCATACAATTGAAAGACAACTACAGCAAAATATCAACAAGATTCAAAATTGGGCTAGTACGAACGGTTTCAAATTCTCGAAATTAAAAACGGTATGTATGCATTTCTGTCAATTATGACGACACCACGATGAACCTAAACTCACGCTGGACGGAACACCTATTCCAGTTGTTGAGGAAACAAAATTTTTGGGTATTATCTTTGACAGAAAACTGACCTTTATTCCACACCTAAAGAACTTGAAAGTTAAATGCTTTAAAGCACTTAACCTACTTAAAGTAGTAGCGCACACTGACTGGGGTGCTGATAGAAAAGTCATCCTGAATTTATATAGAACGTTTATTCGCTCCAAACTAGACTATGGTTGCGTTGTGTATGGTTCTGCCAGAAAATCGTATCTTAAAATGCTTGATCCAATTCATCATCAGGGAATAAGACTGGCTCTGGGAGCATTTAAAACATCCCCGTGTGAAAGCCTCCTAGCTGAGGCGAATGAACCACCGTTATCGCATCGTAGAGAAATGCTTTCCGCAAATTTTGCTCTCAAATTAAAATCAAACCCTCTGAATCCTGCTTTTTCGGCTGTTTTTCAACCCAAATACAAAACTTTATACGAAAATAAACCAAACGCCATACCTTCCTTTGGCATTCGAATATCATCTAGCCTTGACACAAGAAATATAGATCTTTCAAAAATTCAGAAAACATCCATCTCCGAAACACCACCCTGGCTAATTAAACAACCAAAAGTACGTTTTACGCTACACGATGGAAAAAATCCGAAACAAACCCTTCTATCTTCCACAACTCTTACCATGAACTCCTCACAGAATTTAAAAACTACACCAGAATTTACACTGATGGATCAAAGGATGAGGAAAAGGCTGCTGCAGCCTTTGTTTGTGGAAATCACACAACGCAAGTTCGCTTACCAAATGGAGCATCAATTTTTACAGCCGAAATCAGAGCAATAGACCTTGCTCTGCAACATATAGAAAAGAACCGTATTTTAAACTGTATCATCTTATCCGACTCGCTATCAGTACTCCAGTCACTACACAATAGAAAACTGGAGAACCCATTATTGAAAAACATACTCGTCAAAAATACCGAGCTGAGTGTCTCCCACAATATAATATACTGTTGGTTACCTAGCCACATTGGTATTAAAGGTAACGAAAAAGCAGATCGCGCTGCTAAAATGGCCCTTTCTCAAGAACCATCTGATTTTAAAATACCATATACTGATTTTAAACCTTGTATCAGAAAGTTCTTACGTCAGAAGTGGCAGGCATCATGGAATGATGCTGTAAATAACAAACTTCATGCCATCAAGCCAACTCTAGGAGAGTGGACTCCTTCCTACAGAACCATTCGTAGGGAGGAGATAGTCATTGCAAGAATCCGAATTGGTCATACTTATATCACCCACACCCACATACTAAAAGGTGAAGACCCACCAGAGTGCGTTTCTTGCAATGAACCATTCACTGTCAAGCACTTTATGATAGAGTGCTTTGATCTACAACCTACGCGCGATCGTTATTACATTGTGCATGACATGAAAGAACTTTTTGATACTATAAACATCACTCGTATTATAGAGTTCCTGAAAGCCGTAAATATTTACCCTAAACTCTGACTTTTATGCTATCAACTTGTGCAGTTTTATGCAATATACATATACCGTCCCATTTTAATAACTATTCATCATTTTTACATCTCCCGTTGATCGGGAAGCTTTATTTTGCACCGTTATCATCTTACCGTTTTTTAATTTCTACCATTTGTTCTTTTATATCGCTGGTCGATATAGGACCTTTTATACGTTTTAAAAGATTATAGAAATAACACTTTGTTTGGCGCTAAATAGCCTAACAGTGCCGATGCGCCGTTAAAAATCAATCAATCAATCAATCAATCTTTTATATCGCTGGTCGATATAGAACCTTTTATAAGTTTTAAAAGATTATACAAGTAACACTTTGTTTGGCGCTAAATAGCCTAAAAGTGCTGATGCGCCGTTAAAAAACAAACAATCAATCAATCAATCAATCCAAGTCTTAGAAGACTTCCTAGAAGGCGGTGGCTTAACGGGTCAATCGGGGGGTAATTTTACCGACCTTAGAAATTGGCGACTTCAGGATCAATCAAAGGTAATTTTATCAACCGAGTACGGCATCTACTCAGACTACATTTAATAATACCCAACCACCGAAATCACCAAAAACTAAAAAATCTCACGGAAACAGACAACAAAAGGGGTCAGATGACCCCATCAAACAATATAACAGGTTTGGAGACATTGAGAGCATGGATGCAGAAGAAACTGCTTCATGCGCTCAAGGTAGCTCCAGACCCACAAACAAAAAATTCACCGTCGTACTTCCTCCAGAGAAATAACCATACAAATTGCCTCCGCGAAAAGTCTAACCTATGTCCACAATCTTCAATTTAAAAGGATAATGAAGAACACCATCATACAATGGAACTGTCCAGGACTTTAAGCAAATTACAATGATAATCTCCTACTTTTAAACGAAGATGATCCAGCAGTACTATGCCTTCAAGAAACATTCTTGAAAGATACGGACAACATCACATTTAAAAACTACAACCTGTTTAATCACCTACTCCCAAAATGTTGACAGGGCCTTAGGAGGAGTTTCTATTATTGTGAACAACAGAGCCCCTCATAGCGTCATTGCTTTAACCACAAATTTGCAAGCCATTGCTGTAAGCGTCACTCTTCAGCAAGTGATTACAGTTTGCTCTATTTACTTACCACCAAACACTAACCTAGTACCAAAACGAATTAGACAACCTTGTTCAACAGCTTCCCGCGCCATTTATTTTACTCTGAGATTTTAATGCCCATAACATTTTATGGGGGTCAAATCATGTAAGTGACAGAGGTCACAAAGTTGAAGACTTTATTTCTAGACACGATCTGTGTCTATATAGCACCAAAACACCAACATAATTATACCCAGGAACGGGTACATACACGTGCATCGATTTGACAATTTGTTCTCCTTCGCTGCTTTTGGACTACGACTGGAAGGTCGCTGAGGACCTTCACAGCAGTGATCACTTTCCACTATTCCTTGAAAATATTAACTCTACAATTGATGACGTAATTCCACAATGGAATATAAAGAAGCCAACTGGACTAAATTTGAAACACTCTGTAAAACTAGGCTGAATGCAGATACAGTTTTCAATGTTAATGACCCTATTCAACATTTTACATCTATTTTATTAGAGATTGCAGAAGAATCCATTCCCAAGTCCTCGCCGAATTGTAAAAGAACCCCAAAACCTTGAGTCACTAAGGAATGTAAGGAAGCCATTAGACTACGCCGAGAAGCATTGAAAAAATGTAATAATCATCCGACGCCCGAAAACATAAATATATATCATATTGTCCGGGCCAAAGCTCGCCGCACAATCAAAGAAAGTTAAAGAGCATCATGGAAGCAATATGTTTCCTCTGTAAACTCTCGTTCCTCTGTTAAGAAAGTTTGGGACACTATACGCAAAATAAACGGAAGGAGAAAACAAAACCCTCTCCGACATCTGACACTGAACAATAACAACTTTAATTCAAAACGTGACATTGCAAATGCTCTTGCTGACAGTTTCTCCGAAAATTCATCATCATCTAATTATTCAGAAGCCTTCCGTAAACTTAAAACACTAAAAGAAAAGTCACGTTTAAAATTCACATCCAACAACTCGGAAAGTTACAATCAACTGCATTCGTAGGGAGGAGGTAGTCATTGCAAGAATCCGAATTGGTCATACTTATATCACCCACACCCACATACTAAAAGGTGAAGACCCACCAGAGTGCGTTTCTTGCAATGAACCATTCACTGTCAAGCACTTTATGATAGAGTGCTTTGACCTACAACCTACGCGCGATCGTTATTACATTGTGCATGACATGAAAGAACTTTTTGATAATATAAATATCACTCGTATTATAGAGTTCTTGAAAGCTGTAAATATTTACTCTAAACTCTGACTTTTATGCTATCACCTTGTGCAGTTTTATGCAATATATGTACCGTCCCATTTTAATACCTATTCATCTTTTTTACATCTCCCGTTGATCGGGAAGCTTTATTTTGCACCGTTACCATCTTACTGTTTTTAATTTCAACCATTTGTTCTTTTATATCGCTGGTCGATATAGGACCTTTTATAAGTTTTAGAAGATTATACAAATAACACTTTGTTTGGTGCTAAATAGCCTAAACGTGCTGATGCGCCGTTAAATAAACAATCAATCAATCAATCAATCAACAATCAACTGTTTGGAGCTCAGGGAGGCTTTAGATAAGGCCCATGATACATCCACTGGGCCTGACGAAATACATTACTAGTTTTTGAAACACCTTCCAGAATCATCATTAACATCTCTTTTGAAACTCTTCAATGATTTATGGATTACTGGTAATGTACCAAAAATCTGGAAAGAAGCAACTGTAATACCAGTTCCCAAACCAGGTAAAGATAGCGAAGATCCCAACAGCTACCGACCTATTGCACTCACCAGCTGTGTGTGCAAAACAATGGAATGAATGATCAATTCTCGGCTTGTCTGGTACTTGGAAACCAATAATTTAATATCTCCTTTCCAAAGTGGCTTTCGTTATGGACGGAGCACCAACGATCATTGGTTAGACTAGAAACATTCATTCGCGATGCATTTATCAAGAAAGAACATTTAGTAGCGGTTTTCTTTGATTTAGAAAAGGCCTATGACACGACATGGAAGTACTGGATACTAAAAGACCTGCACGATCTAGGTCTAAAAGGCCGTCTGCCCTCTTTCATATCCAACTTCCTCTCAGACAGAGAATTCAAGGTACGAGTGGGCTCTACTCTCAGATTTGCACGAGCAAGAGATGGGTGTGCCCCAGGGCAGTATTTTATCTGTGACACTTTTCAATATCAAAATTAATAACATCACCAAGTGTTTGACTCCTGGTGTGGATTGCTCACTATATGTCGATGATTTTCTCATATGTTATCGGTCAAAGCACATGCATACAATTGAAAGACAACTACAGCAAAATATAAACAAGATTCAAAATTGGGCTAGTACGAACGGCTTCAAATTCTCGAAATCAAAAACGGTATGCATGCATTTCTGTCAATTATGACGACACCACGATGAACCTAAACTCACGCTGGACGGAACACCTATTCCAGTTGTTGAGGAAACAAAATTTTTGGGTATTATCTTTGACAGAAAACTGACTTTTATTCCACACCTAAAAAACTTGAAAGCCAAATGCTTTAAAGCACTTGACCTACTTAAACTAGTAGCGCACACTGACTGGGGTGCTGATAGAAAAGTCATCCTGAATTTATATAAAACGTTTATTCGCTCCAAACTAGACTATCGTTGCGTTGTGTATGGTTCAGCCCGAAAGTCATATCTTAAAATGCTTGATCCAATTCATCATCAAGGAATAAGACTGGCTCTGGGAGCATTTAAAACATCCCCGTGTGAAAGCCTTCTAGGTGAAGCGAACGAACCACCGTTATCGCATCGTAGAGAAATGCTTTCCGCACAGTATGCTCTCAAATTAAAATCAAACCCTCTGAATCCTGCTTTTTCGGCTGTTTTTCAACCCAAATACAAAACCTTATACGAAAATAAACCAAACGCCATACCTTCCTTTGGCATTAGAATATCATCCAGCCTTGACAGTACAAAAATTGATCTTTCTACAATTCAGAAAACGTCCATCTCCGAAACACCACCCTGGCTACTTAAACAACCAAAAGTACTTTTTACGCTACACGATGGAAAAAAATCGGAGACAAACCCTTCCGTCTTCCACAACTGTTATCAAGAACTTCTCACCGAATATAAAAAACTACACAAGAATTTATACCGACGGCTCAAAGGATGAGGAAAAGGCTGCTGCAGCCTTTGTTTGTGGAAATCACACAACGCAAGTTCGCTTACCAAATGGAACATCAATTTTATCAGCCGAAATCAGAGCAATGGACCTTGCTCTGCAAGATATAGCAAGCAAACGTATTTTAAACAGTATCATCTTCTCTGACTCACTATCAGTACTTCAGTCACTACACAATAGAAAACTGGAGAATCCATTATTGAAAAACATACTCGTCAAAAATACCGAGATGAGTGTCTCCCATGATATAATATACTGTTGGTTACCTAGCCATATTGGTATTAAAGGTAACGAAAAAGCTGATCGCGCTGCTAAAATGGCCCTTACTCTACAACCATCTGATTTTAAAATACCGTATACTGATTTTAAACCTAGTATCAGAAAGTCCTTACGTCAGAAGTGGCAGGCATCACGGAATGATGCTGTAAATAACAAACTTCATGCAATCAAGCCAACTCTAGGAGAATGGACTCCTTCCTACAGAACCATTCGTAGGGAAGAGATAGTCATTGCAAGAATCCGAATTGGTCATACTTATATCACCCACTCCCACATACTAAAAGGTGAAGACCCACCAGCGTGCGTTTCTTGCAATGAACCATTCACTGTCAAGCACTTTATGATAGAGTGTTTTGACCTGCAACCTACGCGCGATCGTTATTACATTGTGCATGACATGAAAGAACTTTTTGATACTATAAATATCACTCGTATTATAGAGTTCCTGAAAGCCTTAAATATTTACTCTAAACTCTAACTTTTATGCTATCACCTTGTGCAGTTTCATGCAATATATATACCGTCCCATTTTAATACCTTTTCATCTTTTTTCATTAACATAGAACATTTACATCTCCCGTTGATCGGGAAGCCTTATTTTGCACCGTTACCATCTTACCGTTTTTAATTTTAACCATTTGTTCTTTTATATCGCTGGTCGATATAGGACCTTTTATAATTTTTTAAAGGATTATACAAATAACATTTTGTTTGGCTCTAAATAGCCTAACAGTGCTGATGCGCCGTTAAAAATAAAATCAATCAATCAATCAATGCACGTGAAGGAGCGGCAGCAATCAATTTTCCTTTCCCTTGATGTGCCTAGCATCGATATTACATGACTAACACCAGACTCCATGGTAACGGTTTTTGATTCTTGTTCTTGATTTTACTAATGAAAGTGAGAAGGTCGTGATCGTTGTTGACACCAATTCGAGAAAGATCTACACTAACGTACACCGCAATTTTTTGCAAGACCAAACACTCCTTCTTTATCGTGGAATAATTTTTTCTGGTGCTTACTCATTTACTTTGAAAAATAGCATACTTGATGACCTACAACATTACTGTCTTCCTGTAACAATACTCCACAAACCCATATATCACTTGCATCTCCAGGCATTTTGAATGATTTATTAAAGTCTGAAGCCGAAAGAACCGATGCACTTTTAAGTATAGCTTTTAATGTAACAAAAACCTCCTGACATCTGTCCGACCAGCAAACATTGGTCAATACCAATAGTACCACAAAGGCAAAGTATAAAACTTATACCAAAACCAGCACCAGTACCAACACAAAGACATGATATCAAACCAAATCAACTCCAAAATTCAAATCAGCAATGAGACGTCAACATTCTTTAAAACAACACGTTGCTGTTAATCTTTTGAATATCACAGGAATAATATTCATTATGCAACTTTTTTGAAGGTATGAGACCTAAGATTGGGGATATTATCAAAAGCAGATTAATTAAATATAGGGAATACAATACAATATTATAATAAAAATAGCATTTGAGGGAGAAGAAAATACACAGAGGAGGACAAGTATGGATGGGTCTCTAATAAGGCAATTACACTAGTTATAAGGCAAGCAATCCTATACGTTCCTATAGCAATATGTGCTCTAAGAATAATGGTCAAGAAAATTATTTGAAAAATATATCACACAATTATTTTTAAAAATCTGAAGAAAAACATATGATTTGAGAAACTCTCCTCCCGTTCATGTTCCGAGTTCTTTAATAATATTTTCGAAATCAAGTAACATTCTTAACCTCTCAAAATTTTACATTTCAATTCCAAATATATATGATAAAATATACATTCTTAACCGGCTGGGATGTTATTTTTACGATAGGTTCGGATGAACTGCATTACTTAATCTCATTCTACAGCATCTAAAGCACTAAAAAAATTCATTCTGGAGCCATATAAAACGTTTCTAAACGTCGTTATTGAACTTCTAAACGTAGTTAAAAAAGAACTTCTTGAGCCTGTCTATACGTTCCTAAAGAAACGCATGAGAAGATTATCAACCCTTGAAAATGCAGAAAAATATCATTCTTGACCCTTTAAAAACAAAGAAATCCCTTTCTCTACCCTCTAAAGCATACATATAAAAAAAAATCATTATCGACCCTCTATAACGCATAAAAACATCATTCTCAACACTTTAAAAGGCATTGAAAAAACATCATTCTCGACCCTTTAAAACGCATAAAAGATTCATTCTCGACCTTCCTCAAAAGCGCATAAAACATTCTAAACCCTCTAAAACACATAAAAACATCGTCATTGACCCTCTAAAACACAAAGAAACATCATTCTCGACCCTATACCCTCTAAAACGTATTTTTAAAAAATCATTATCAACCCTCTAAAATGCATTAAAAAAAACAAGTCTCTACCCAATAAAAACGCATTTAAAAATTCTTTTTTGACCCTCTAAAATACATAAACCAACAATATTACCCCTGGAAAAGGCATAGAACACCATTCTCGGCCCCATAAAACTCATAAAGACAGCGTTCTGTATCCTCTGAACGCGAAAAAAAAGCATTCTTGAGCCTTTCTTCGCACATCATTTTCCTCTAGACACATAAAAAGTCTAGTTTTGCTCTTCTAAAGTGCATAAAACATCATTCTGGACTCCAAAACGATTTCTTGACCCGCTTAAACGCGTAAGACTGGCACAGGAAATCTAAAAGTGGCAAAAAACAAAAACCGTACTATACCATTCGTGATGTGGAAATTATTTGTGTTTGAACTCGTTCAATGCAATGTTTCCGCTTGACTCGTGAAAGTATAACAGTGCCTTTTAGTTTAACATAGCCTGATTATTCCTCTACGTCCTTAATAGTAATTAGGTCTATTTTCGTTTCAGATCTTTACATCCCGGATATAATTTTTTTTACGTAGAAAAAAAAAAAAAAAAAAAAAAAAAAAAAAAAAAAAAACGACTGTATTCACAAGACAAGGGAGATGGCGAAGAGACGCAATGATACTAATAAATGGATTAAAGAAACACTGATTTTTATTTGGATGGTTTTGGAGGTGGTTGTTTTTTGGTGGTTTTTTTTACTTTTCTTCCGCCAAATCACCTTGTGTTCATTTACAGTCACGAAACAAGGACTATACTGGATAATCTGAGTTTATTTTGGCTATATGATAGCTATAAACGGTAGTCGTCAAATATGGTATTTATATTTAGTTGGACTAAAACTAAAAACGCAGCTTTGTTGTATTTGTATTTTGGAGTTCCTGAAAGAAGTAAACATTTATTCTACGATATAACTCTTGTGCTATCACCTTGAGTATTTTTATGTAATGTATATACCGTCCTTCATACTTAATACTTTTTCATCTAAATCTTCGATATTATACAAACCATTTACAATCCCCGTTGATCGGGAAGCTTTTTACTATCTTGTCGTTTTGCTTTTAACTGCTTTTCTATCGCTGATCTGATGCTTTTTACCTCATTTAAATAATTCTAATAAATAGCCAAACAGTGCTTGTGCGCCGTAAAAATATAATCAATCAATCAATCAGCTTGAAATAAAACTTAAATAACATAGGATAAAATGTAAGCACTAAAAATAAAAATATTTTCCCAAGCGGGGAATCGAACCCCGGCCGCCGCGGTGAGAGCGCGGAATCCTAGCCACTAGACCACTTGGGAGGTTACAGATGCGTTTCAATTAATGTAATACTAACGAGAATAAATCTTTTCAATATATTGCCTACTATTAATAGCTTTAGTTTAACCACGCTAGTATGCATTACAGGTGTGTGTTTAACAGGAAACAAAAGGCTTAACGACCTACTCTTGATCATTGAGATAAATTTCTATAGAAAATAAGGAGTGTGCGACATCAGCAAACGAACGAAACTTTGTTCATTGAACGCATTTAAAAGTTAGAACTCTACCTGTTCTGTTTTAAGAATATGTGTGTAACTGAACAAAGTCTCTTATACTTGCTGGCTATATATATATAGTTGTCCATACAAGAAAGGCGACGTATACTATTTTGTTTTTGCGAACAGGATGAAGCTACGGTGGAAGCGACTACAAAAACAAAAATTTATTTAATCACCAAAGAATTTTGAAACAAAACAAACAATACACCCCAAGGCGTACTTACATTCGAAAATCGTGTATCAAAAGGAACAGAAATCATTCATTTGAACTCCCCAAAATTGAAAATTTAAAATCCTAGTATTGTTTTCAAGATGAATACATGGTGCCCCACAGTGAAGAAAGAGTTGTCGTTCGTGCATCGGATTCTGCCTACTGAGTAAGAGCGTTTTATTACAAACGGATACATGAATACCAAATACAATGCAAAGTAACGGAATGCTCACTGTTTTCTTTATTTGTGCACGTGTATCCACGCCACACCAAAAGGAAGAGCTGTTTCAGTGGAAAATTGTATTTCTTTTTCGGGGGGTGGGAAGTACTTCTTGATATAAGATGACTGCTACACACATTAAACATTCTACATTCCAATTTCGTTGGTCTATAATATCGAGAAACAGTTCGATTTGTGGTACATAGCGGACACAGTGACTACATTGCGCGAACTACATTGCGAAATGAATAATTATGAAATTTAAATGTATCGGCGCGTTATTCCAACATTTACACGTAATTATTTTCATTCTCTTGAGCACGGTTCAACATTTAGTTTTAAAGGTTAGTTATACCTACAACATCCGTTTTTGTAGACTATTGACATAGTGTAATAAAATACGAAACGCACTGTGATTGAGATCTCTTTGCATTCCGCCCTGTGACGTCACAACTGTTTTAAATATGAGTAGTACTTACGTTTGTTTACAGATTTTGAAAAGAATTTAAGAAGTATCAATGTAGCGCAACAGGGTTTTGATTTATCATACCAGTTAATGTCATTTCAAATTCTAATGCGTTTTTAAAATCAAATCAAATCAAAATCAAAATAAAATAAATGAGAATTTTAATGGTACGCCATGTGATTCTGATTTTTACCACTCTTTGTCATATAAAAGGATGTAACATATTCTGTAAAGAATTTAATATAATATAGCACCATTTTGGATCCAACTTATACAGCAAATCATTTGTCATATTAAAGGTTACAAAAGAGCTATAAAAGAATTTTATAAATATTAATGTAGCTTCTTGGATTCTCACACGAAAGTGGTTTACTTAGAATTTTTTTTTTTCATTTTCTAGAATATTTGCCTTATTATATATCATTGGAGCAAGAGAGAGAGAGAGAGAGACTTAAAAGTTCATTAAGTATTCGTAAATTTATGCGACAAAAATGAATTATAATCAAATTTCTGGAAAGAATTATTTCCTTATATTTTGTTGTATCTCTTTCCTGGGCTGTATTAAGACCAGAAAAATGTATTTCTGATGACCTAACTGATAAGGGGAAAAAAACTCTACCGATCTTACTCGATAATTATTACAATTTTATCAGCAACTAAAAATAACAAGTATTTTTATGTTATTTTCCTTTAATTATTTTATATGTATCAAATATTAGGGTGTTTTGTGGTAGTCTTGGGGTGTTTCGGGGTAGTCTTAGCGTCTTTTGGGATAGTTTTGGGGTGTCTTGGAGTCTTTAGATGGACCGGCCAATTTATATTGTTTTTTTACCTCCTGCTAAACCAATTACCAAGAACGGGTAAATATTATTATTTCTCTCATTACCAAAGAAACCGTTGTCTCAGATAAGAAAAAACATTTAATTTACCTTTTCATATTCATAATAAAATCACTGCAGACCCCCACCCCCATCTCCAAAAATTATAAGATCATCAGTAGATGAATTTGCTCTGTGTGTGTGTGTGTGTGTGTGTGTGTGTGTGTGTGTGTGTTAATTGTTGTGTACATCTCATCTGTAAACTGTATTTAATGTGAACCGATTAAGCTTACACTATAACTGACACGCTGTGAAAGACTATCTGCTGACATTGACAGCTTGTTGATGAAAATAGAATGTGTCGACACTGTAACCTACAATTTACTAGTTACACTGCTGATATAATAAACTGGGAAACTTTGGGTTAGAAGCCATCACTCTGGCAATATATTTAGGATGCCAGCACTCAGACAAGATATTTATATTACAGTGCCAATAAACATAAAGCACACCGAATCAGCAAGCGAGGAAATATCTAGTGGAACTTAGAAATTACGTAAAATTCAAACCAGAAACAACTGATCTCTTGAAAATCTTCCAAAACAATGCATATCCATAACAGATTAATATACTCTAGCAATTAACTCCAGAATAGACAGGTATTGTTTCCATTTTCAATCCTATATTTTTTCTCCAACAGTTGGATTTGACCCGAATATTTTTCACAACATCACATTCGGCAGCAATGTTTTCGTGCGTGTCACGTGTCAAAAATGTGATGAAAGGTTAATAAATATAATTATATTTGTAATGTTCGAAATTAATTTGTGAAAAATTCAACCATTTTGCCAAAAAAATAAAATAATACTTTATGGAATAATTTTGTCATAAAAGAAATTATAGATACAATTAATGTTATTATTTAAAAGAGTACTCGGCAATTTAAGTACATTGCATAATGACGGAGACTTAGGAAGTACTGGTACAGTGAAAAAATATCGTGGTAAGTACTGCTATTGTTGAGTGTCGGTATTAGGTATAGATAATGTGTAATTGTGATCATAATCTTCGCTGTTTTGAGAGTATTATTACTTCCAAATGATCTGTATACTTTAATTTTGATGTTTTACCGTACTAAGACCAAATATTATTTTTTATCGAATAGTCAGTATACTTTACATATGGTGTGTGCACTTTCATATTTTTAATATGACAACATTTTAAAATATCGCTTTATGCGATTCTGATAGGTCCCAAATAAGGCCATTAAATTATTGTGCAGTATTCTCTATATGGATTGGCTGCGGTCATAGGAATTTTTCCTTACCTCGCCTTTAGAACTTTCTATTTTTACTACTACTATCGATATTTTGGCGGCCATTTTCGAATCGATTGACCAAAGGGAATTGGAAGGAAAAAAATCACGTTTGTCTTAATATGGCCAATTTACCCAACAGGGGATCGTTATGCCATATATAGCCTCTCATGCTCTGAAAAATGTCGATAAATCCCAAACGAGAAGAACAACAAGGGAATTGGTCAAATGATAGCCGGTGTGGGAAAAGGGGTAATGATATTCAACAAGTATTTGACGCTGTCATTATTTCTAGAATATTCGTTCATGTCTAAGAGATCAGCATATAGTCCCAAATCATCTGATTTCTTTGTAACAATGTACAAATATTTTCTTCCAGAGGTCCTCAGTGATTAACCAATCCTAATTTTGGGGCAAATTTTACGTCTACTGTTACATACCTAAAGTATACCGTGGAGTCTTTTGTACTCAAACTATCTGCGTTCAGTCGAAACGAACCAAACAAATAGAATTATTTTCCAGTTGCAATAATTACGGTCGCCTATCCAATTACGGTCGACTGTCTTATACAGAACGTTCTTTAAATGGTTCATAGGAACTACAATAGATTACGCTCGCCTATCCTATACAGAACTTTCGATAATTGATTCACAGGGACTATGATAGATTACGGTCTCCTGTCTAACAAAGAACTTTCGATTGCTGGTTTTCATGAACTATTATGGTTGTAGTTGTTCTCAGCGAATTCCAAAAACGAATGCATCACTGATACCTTTTTTCAGATCAAAACGTTTCAAAACTTAATAGTTTATGATTCTATCAGCATCATAACGCTGCGCTATGATTATGGTTAGAACAAAATTGCTAAATTCCCCACAACTCATACTGTAATCACTATTTCAAATACAAATCATTGTTTGTTCTGTACAGCATCGAGAATGATATCCGCGTCTGTTTCTCATTGAATTTTCACGGCAGAGTCTCGAAATGTAGCAATACGTACCGATTTAGTTTATGCACGCATGCGTTATACATAACTCATACTGACATACAGTGCAACACCATTCACTTGACACATGCTGAAAAAGACTGGTCTGTGTACATGTAGTCAGCCATGTTTGTCCTGAGTTCTGAAAGAGTCCATATTTGACACTGCAACAAAATCAAAGGGTGGTAACTCCATTAAGGCCGAATAGGAAATATGTACACTCCTTAATAAACCAATCGACTATTCCACATGTCATGGCGGCATCGAAACATTTGATGTAAACAGACCACCCTGTTCTAGCTTGTATTTAATGAGAGGTGTTACGCTCTATGTCCATTCGAACAATGCTGAAATACGAATTAGTTTCTTTTCGCTGTATTTCATGACGCTAACCTGAAAATTCACTGTGCTACAGAGGCAGCTATCGTTCGCGATGCTTTCCGGAACGAACTATATTAACATGAGCAAGCGTAACAGGGGATAAGAGGAGGAGGGGCGATGCTGATACAAAAAAGCCACACTTACAGTGTATACTAAACAAACAGCACGGATATCAGTTAGTAAAGCAAAAGATAATACAAACCATAAGCAGCTTAATGCTGCTCACCCCAGACTGCTTGGACAGTGAAACTTTTTTGTACTCAAAGGTGAAAGTCAATGAGATGGTCTGGAGATCAGGAATTTTTTATTCACCCGCTCAGGAAGGAACCGAGGGGAGGGGACTCCACACTTTTTTTATTAAAAAAAACGTAGATTTCGTTGTTCTGTCTGTCAAAACTTATATAAATGAGTATTAGAGTGTGTAAATACGTTTATAAGGTGTCGTGTAACTCCTGATGTTCCATTCAAGACTGAAACGTAACATGTCGTGTAACTCCTGATTAACCATTCAAGACTGAAACTATATATGTGTAACTCCTGTTGTACCATTAAAGACTGAAACCTAACATGCCGTGTAACTCCTGATGTACCATTAAAGACTGAAACTATACATGTCGTGTAACTCCGGATGTACCATTCAAGACTGAAACTTAACATGTCGTGTAACTCCTGATGTACCATTTAAGACTGAAACTTAACATGTCGTGTAACTCCTGATTAACCATTCAAGACTGAAACTATATATGTGTAACTCCTGTTGTACCATTAAAGACTGAAACCTAACATGCCGTGTAACTCCTGATGTACCATTCAAGACTGAAACTTAACATGTCGTGTAACTCCTGATGTACCATTTAAGACTGAAACTTAACATGTCGTGTAACTCCTGATGTACCATTTAAGACTGAAACTTAACATGTCGTGTAACTCCTGATGTACCATTCAAGACTGAAATTTAACATGTCGCGTAACTCCTGATGTACCTTTCGAGACTGAAACTTAACATGATATTATTGGGATGGCGTTTAAGGTGTGCACAGCAGTTTTACATTTTGAAACGGTCTATTTTAGCTGAGAGTTTATTTTCCAAACATTCAAAGTAGTTTTAAATTTTCAAACAGTCCATTGGGGCTGAGTTTGTTTTACATATATTCACAACAGAGTTTATTTTACATACATTCACATCAGTTTTAAATTTTGAAACAGTCCATTGGGGCTGAGTGTTTATTGTACGTACATTCACAGCAGTTTTAAATTGTGAAACAGTCCATTAGGCCGAGAGATTTTTTACTTACATTCACAGTAGTTTTAAATTTTGAAACATTTGCAGTAGTTTAAAATTTTGAAACAGTCTGTTTGGGCTGAGAGTTTATATTACATACATACACAGTAAACCCCAAATTATGAGATTAACATCTTTGAGAATTAGTGTGTATGATTGTCGATCCCAGATTCGTCCCATATACATACTCTTTTGGGGCTTGAAAATACTAATATAAGCAAATGACATTTCGTCTGGACTCGTGCTATATCCTCAGAGACTTAGCTACTGGGCCATACCATGGAACATACTGAAATCTCCGCCTAATGTCATTTTATACACTTTATTGGCATGCAAAGACAACTAAACATACAACTGGCATTGATATTTTTTGGGACACTCCCTTATATCCAGTGACATAGGTATATAGCCCCTATATCACAACTTGGAGACCGTTGAGAACATCGTCCTGTAACCATAAACAAACGCACTGGACATCACAAATTCATATATGCAACTAAAGTGGGACCCTGAGACTAGACCCTGGAGTCATAGGGTTTATTTAACGTGGGTGGTTGGGGGAAGAAGAGTTTGTAGACATAGCCCGTTTACTGGGGGGGGGGGGGGTGTTTTACAAACACTCTATGTAGTTATTTATCACATTCAATACATTAATTTTCATGCCCCCTCCCCGTAATTGTGTAATGGCTTCAAAAGCACATTATGATTGCATAGGTAATTGATCTACAGTCTTTATCGTGTCTTAAGTTGACTATTAAAAGTTGAGAAATCAACATGTTAAACATATTTTTATTTTGTTCTTTTCTTTTCATAATAATTTTTTAAAGTTTATTTTATTTTATTATATTTATTTATTTTATTTGTTTTTATTCGGGCTCTGACAGCTGTTCAAAGTCAACGAACTCTTTAAGATATCGAAGTGAATATAAGGTGTGAGTGTTGTTAGATAACCGGTTGATTTGTGTTTTGTTTCAAGGATTTTCATTTTGGCTCATATTCAGCGGTTAATAATAAAAGTACTAGTAACTTAAATATTGCAGGATAAAATTTCTCTCTTAATAAACGTCTGACTGATTATTTATTTATTTATTTATTTATTTATTTATTTATTTTTATTATTTTTTTTTATTTTTTTTTTATTTATTTATTAGATATTTTAGTTAGTCGGTTAGTTAATTGTTAGTTATTGTCTTTTCATAATTCTTCAATGCATGCTTTTATAACAAACAAAAAAGGGACGTAATTAGTTACTCATACAGAAATACGTGTATACGCATATATACTTATGCAGTGTATTATCATTATTATTATTGTTATTATTATTTCATTTATTACTATTATTATTATTGTTGTTGTTGTTACTACTATTGTCTAAGAAGAAGAAGAAACAGAAAAACAGAAGAATGACGGACTGAGCTTGATAAATATAGACTTGCAAAACAACGCTTCATAGCAGGCAATGATAATAATAATAATAATAATAATAATAATATTATTATTATTATTATTATTATTATTATTAATTTCTTCAGTGTGAATATGGACATCTCATGTTTACTCGTTGTGTAAAGATCAGTGTTATATTTGTGGTTTAGATTATTACACACATACCCTACGCCATTCCTTGACATAAACTGAGTAACTTTTGTAGTTATTTTCGAATAAGATACAATATTATACACTGACTACATCGACGTACTGTCCCAATGAGTATGTATTGTCCTTACAAACCTATTATACATACTATCCTCCAAATTACTCAATCATAAATAATTTTAGCTTTGTGGGAGACACTTCATCAACAAATAGGAACCAATAAAACAACACTCAGGAGTTTAAACAAACATACAGATGTTCTCGAACCCAATGGCTCGAGGCAGTATATTCAAGATAAACCATTAACTGTTGTATCAATAGAAGCAGGAGCACTCAAGTAAGTAATGACACGAAATCGCGGACCGTGGTTCGAGGTTATGAATGAATTCCCTCATGGCAAGAAAGACAACCGGTCGATACCCGGACCTGGTAGCGCAGTTTATATTGTACCGCTCCATTGCGAGATATGGACCATAGTCCAGCTATTTCAAATACAGACCAAAGTTTGTTGGGTTTTTTTGTTTCCTTGTTCAGAACAGAGCTTATATCGTTATACTGGATATAATCACCGGAATCAAGGTAAGTCACGTTCACTGCGAGGGGTAGTAATGGTATGTAGGGGGAATTTGCAATTAAACATCTTATTAGATAGTATATATTTAATAACCTAAAATGTGTAAAGACACAAGGGAGTCCTAAAATTAATTATTGTATTATTGCTTCTTTTTTGAGTGGTGGTGGTGGTTCGTTTTGTTTGTTTGTTTTTGGATTTTCTTTCTGAATTATTAAGAACTGGCCAACTTTTTCTGAATAAAACAATTTTGATGAATAAAACATTGGAAATACGTTTAGCATTAATGACACGACATATTTTACTTGTTTCGGGCATCGTCTAAGTAATGCAATGTATATCTTATATCTTCAAGAGTTCGTTTTCTTCCAGTCTTTACTTAAATTGTCTTTTATGTCTTAAACTTTACAAGAAAAATGTTTTATTATCCATCTTGATTACAGTCGCATGTTTCTGTCCATAATTCCGAAAGAACTAGTAAACTGTACTCTTTGAAGCCAGAATTACGTATAAACAAAAACGCATTATTCTTTTATATAGTGTTTTACCCACCTACCCCCGCTAATCAAACATCAGTCCACGGGTCATCCACTTAAATATGGCTATCCTATTACCGGTTCCGGTGGGCGGACCGTCCTTGTTTTTCGTTGCCAGCCTAGCACTATTTTAGCCCCTGGTAAAAAAAAATAATAAAAAGCAACTAACAATTCTCAAAGAAAAATCAAATCCCAAAATTGATTTTTGCATCTAATTCAGCTGGTATATATATATATATATATATATATATATATATATATATATATATATATATATATATATATATATATATATATATATATATATAGATAGATAGATAGATAGATAGATAGATATGCGCTCATTTTTGTCTCCGTTAACTTTACAATGTCAGAATCGTTCCATATTACCCTTTAATGAACTCACGTGCAAATAAACATATTGCATTCACGCGCATAAAGGAACTTCTTTCTATTGAAACAAACAATGGACGCAGACGTCAGCACTTTTGATTTGTAAAAAAATCATGTACACTAGCGTAAGAGGTGCTTTACGTTGTAGTTGTTTAAATTTGTTTCTGAATGAACTAAAACAGATGTTTCGTGGACTGCCACATACCAGCAGCTTTGGCATATTCCGCGTTAACTTTGTTGATACAGTGTTTCGGATTTAGGCTAGCTACAGTATACAACAGACGCAAGAAAGGCTCCTTACAAATAACATACAAGTGACAAGTCGTATACTGTCTTCTTTAGCTCTTGATAAGAATGGCAAAAAATATAATTACAGTTTTACATCCTGAATTTCCTCCGAATGTACTTTCTTAGTTCTGCGAATCCGAATTACATGAGCCATGTCATAGGTTCTCAATCTTGATTACACATTTCGAAATTGTACTGTAATTTCGATGATAAGTGCAATTACATCCTCCTTACTGCATTGAAAATGAAATAAGCATTTTAGTCTATAGCGTCTTTTTGATATGTGCAATTGAAAGACTTCATATTTTTCCCACATTATGATTTCTAACATTCAATGACAGAAAAAGAAACACATTTGCAGATGTCAACACGCTTCTCCCTAGCTTCTTCAATCCCATGTATTTCATGCGGAATCGTCGCACATAAATCCAGTCAATAATCACGAAACTTCGTAGAATCGAAAAGTACCAAAATCTAAGCATTCCAGATCAAATGGAAAAGTTGTTGCAATAAGCATTCATTCACAATTTTACTCCAAATTTCAATTTTAACAAGACACGCCATTTTTTTTTCGAAAGTTATGTCGATCGCGCGACTAAGTTCAAATTTATCTGGGTGGAGTTATGTGCGTAGTAATAATGTTGTTGTGTAATGATGAATATGTGCTTTGGAATGCGGCATACATTCAGTTACCTTGTTTCGTGCAGTGTATTTTGTTAACATAATTAAGCATTAGGTAGAATAATAAAAATTAGCATATAATAAAAAGGTTACTGCATTTGTATGGGAACATATGAACTCGTTTTGTCGGTTGGATATACTGCACTTCCAAGGTCGTGCAGTATTTCCATTCGAAAAACTCCTTGATATTTTTCCATACAAATGCAGTAACCTATATATATATATATATATATATATATATATATATATATATATATATATATAACGGAACAGAGTAGGCGAGAATTCAGATGATGGATTATAATTCAGACTTAAGATAACTAGCCGTTAAGCTGTCTCACGTCTAATACTGCATGAAATTTTTAACGAATATGTTCGCCATTTTTACTTATGTGAGATAATTCATGCATTGAGTTAGCCTTTCCATTCTACTTGAAGATATTACTATTTTACGTGTTCGCCCTTCAAGTGAGCTGAAGGTTTTAAGTTTCAAGGTTTTGCAATCGTCTTACAACTTCCCTTGTTGGGAACTTCTGACTTTTCATCCAAATGACATCACCGTTCTCAGTGCATAGAAAACCTTATGCTCGTCAAGAAAATAATGAAAATTCTGCAGTATAGAAAAGGAAATTCCCTTCTTATCACACAGTAAGAGTGTGCGTTTTTGGATTTTTAACTTAGCTTTATTATTTTGAGTCATGTCACTAACATGTCTGCAGCGTGGCAGTTTATAGTGATGTCTAGTATTGGGGCATCATGCCGCACATATGTGACGTCATGTTCCATGATCCTGACGTTAACACTAACCTCTTAATGCTGAACGCAACGCGAGGCAACTGCTAGTACCATTTGTATACTTTTTTGGTAAGACTCGTCCGGTGTTCGAACCCGCGACCTTCCACATCCGATTCGACCATTTAGACCACAAGAACGGTTCACACAGTACGCAACTTCATGATTATTCTATCTTTTCTCATACTGGTGATTAACGTTTCAACTGTATCTTGCTCATTAAAAGTACAGCTCCAACTGCATCTTCACTATCGTCAGACCACCTGCGGGTCCGGGGTTGTTGAACTGGCCCGACGTGCCTCACTACGTGTCGAAAGAGGCGACTAAGTAGAGGCAACCTGTTTGCCGTGGGTTGCGTCCCGTGTTCGGGGAGGAAAGGATCCTGGTAGTTGAGCAAAGGCTTTTCAATGCAATACTCTACTTTGGCCTCTACTTCTTCTAGTCGGGTGGTCAGTATGGGCCGGGTTCGACAAATCGGCTGGTCACACCGATCCCTAGGAAGTTTTTATTTAATCGCTCACCTTCTTTATCTTTCTTCTTGTATCTCTCTTGATACTACCGTTGCCCCTACAGTATATTCCTCTATCTTTCCCTTTCCTAAGTCCTAGAAGACTTCGTAGAAGGCGGTGGCTTCACGGGTGAATCATAGGTAATTGTATCAACTGAGTATAGCATCTGTGTATCGCATGTACCTGAAAAGTGTCCCCTTGTTTGGCTCCAAGGTGGGCGGGGAGAACGGGTGCTGAAATGTAAACAATCCAACTTGGAAATTTCACAACAAAAATCAAAATAAGCGCACCGAAACTGGATCCGAGTCAGATGACGAACCATATAGTGTGGAGTCATTTCCATACTTCATGGTTATACAGTCTAAAGATGCCACAAAACCGCTTACTGCACTATCTCCGTTTGTCATCGAGAAAACGATCTGAGGATCAACTGGCACACCAAAATGTGTCAAAAAGTTGAAATCGGGTTGCCTTCTTGTTGAGTGTGAGCGACGAGGTCAGACAGAAAATATCAAGAAAATGAAAACTTTCTTCAATATTCCAGTGACCATCATTCTCTCACACCACACTCAATACGTCAAAAAGCGTAATTCTTTTCAGCGACTTGGCTGGATTAGCTACACAGATATCATTGAAGGAATGAAAAACGAAGGTGTCACTGCAGTACGTACAATACATATTAAACGTAATAACAACATGCAGAACACTAACACCATTGGTCTCACCTTCAACAAGCCAACGGTACCCAGAGTAGTCAAAGTTGGCTTTTTGCAAGTGAAGGTTGAGATATACATTCCAAATCTCCTTCGATGCCATAAGTGTCAGAAGTATGGCCATCACGAAGACCGCTGCTCAAAGTGCCAAATATGTGGCCGATGCAGAGACCATTCTCATCAGGAATCTGACTGTAGAGCAACTCCGTATTGTGTCAACTGTGTAAAGGAGCACCACACCAATTCCAAAGATTGTGTTACTTGGAAACAGGAGAAGGTAATACAGAGGGTAAAGTACACAGCCAACATTCCCTATCCAGACGCCAGAAAACTTATACAGGCCAAAACAGCCCATCCTGCCATCCTGCCAATCCTTCTCCACTGCAGTGAAGAACAATCCTGAAACAAGGAAGAACGCTCAAACACAAATTTACCCGATTCAACACCAAGCCCTAATACCTCCCATCACCAAGCACATATAAACACGGCATCTACTCAGTCAACCTTTAATAATACACCACCGCTGAAATCACCAAAGAATAAACCGAATCTCATGGAAACAGATAACAAAAGGGGTCAGATCACCCCATCAAATTCTATACCAGGTTTGGAGACATTGAGATCATGGATGCAGAAGAAACTGCTCCATGCCCTCAAGGTAACTCCAGACCTACAAACAAAATATTCAGCCCCGTACTTCGTCCAGAGAAATAATCACATAAATTCCCTACGTGAAAGGCCTAACCTAGCTCTACAATCTTCAATTTAAATGTATAATGAAGAACACCATCATACAATGGAACTGTCGAGGACTTAAAGCAAATTACAATGATAGTCTCCTTTTAAACGAACATGATCCTACAGTAATATGCCTTAATCAAACATTCTTGAAAGATACGGATAACATTACACTTAAAAACTACTCCATGTTTAACACCTACTCCAAAAATGTTTACAGGGCATCAGGAGAAGTTTCTGTTGTTGTGAACAATAAAGCCCCTCATAGCGTCATCCCTATAAACAACAAGATTCAAAATTTAGCCACTACTAGCGGTTTCGAATTTTCGAAATCAAAAACGGTATGTATGCATTTCTGTCAGTTACGAAGAGCTCATGATAAACATAATCTCACGCGGGACGGAACACCTATTCCAGTTGTTGAGGAAACAAAGATTTTAGGTGTTGTCTTCGACAGAAAACTGACTTTTATTCCACACCTAAAGAACTTGAAAGCTCAGTGCTTACAATCTCTAGATCTACTTAAAGTAGTAGCGCACATTGACTGGGGTGCTGATATAAAAGTCATCCTCATTTTATATAGAACGTTTATTCCCTCCAAACTAAACTATGGTTGCGTTATTTATGGTTCAGCCAGAAAGTCATAGTTGAGAATGCTTGATCCAATTCATCATCAAGTAATAAAACTCGCTCTGGGAGCGTTTAAGATATTCCCATGTGAAAGCCTTCTCCCTGAAGCGAACGAACTACCTTTATCATGTCGTAGAGAAATGCTTTCCGCACAGTAAGCTCTCAAATTGAAATCAAACCCTCTGAACCCTGCTTTTTCGGCTGTTTTTCAACCCAAATACAGAACCTTATACGAAAATAAACCAAACGCCATACCTTCTTTTGGTATTAAAATATAATCCAGCCTTGACAGTACAAAAAATGATCTTTCTAAAATTCAGAAAACGTCCATCTCCGAAACACCACCCTGACTACTTAAACAACCAAAAGTACTTTTCACGCTACACGATGGGAAAAATCTGAGACAAACCCATCCATCTTCCACAACTGTTATCATGAACTCCTCACCGAATTTAAAAACTACACACGAATTTATACCGACGGATCAAAGGATGAGGAAAAAGCTGTTGCAGCCTTCGTTAGTGGAAATCACAAAACACAAGTTCGCTTACCAAATGGCACATCAATGTTTTCAGCCGAAATCAGAGCAATATACCTTGCTCTTCAATATATCGAACACAAACGTATTTTAAACAGCATCATCTTCTCCGACTCACTATCAGTACTTCAGTCACTACACAAAAGAAAACTGGAAAACCCATTGTTGACCAATGTTCTCGTCAAAAATACTAAGCTGAGTACCTCCCACAATATCCTATGCTGCTGGTTGCCTAGCCATGTTGGTATTAAAGGTAATGGAAAAGCAGATCGCGCTGCTAAAATGGCCCTATCTCAAGAACCATTTGATTTTAAAATACCGTATACTGATTTTAAACCTAGTATCAAAGAAACTTTACGTCAGAAGTGGCAGGTATCATGGAATGATGTAGCGAATAATAAATTTCACGCCATCAAGCCATCCCTAGGAGAATGGTCTCCTTCCTACAGACCCATGCGTAGGGAGGAGGTAGTCATTGCAAGAATTCGAATTGGTCATACTTATATAACCCACTCCCACATACTAGAAGGTGAAGACCCACCAGAGTGCGTTTCTTGCAATGAACCATTCACTGTTAAGAACTTTATGATAGAGTGTTTCGACGTGCAACCTACGCGCGATCAGTATTACAATGTGCATAACATGAAGGAGCTTTCTGATACAATAATCATCACTTGTATTATAGAATTCCTGAAAGCAGTGAACATTTACTCTAAACTCTAACTTTCATGCCACCACTCAGAGCAGTTTTATCTAATATATATACCGTCTCTTTTTCCCAATACCTTTTCATCTGTCTTTATTAACATACACCATTTGCATCCCCCGTTGATCGGGAAGCTTTATTTTTCACCGTTACCATCTTAACATTTTAATTTCAACTAACTGGTTTTGATATCGCTGGTTGATATAAGACTCTATAATTTTTAACCGATTATACATATAACATTTTGTATATCGCTAAATAGCCTCACAGTGCTGGTGCGCCGTTAAAATACAATCAATCAATCAATCACTATCGTCAGTGTCAAAAATAAAGCGAAGCCCAGATTTTAGACAATCCAGGGCTGAAGTATCGGTTAGACCTCAGCTAGTTTCAAAGCAAAAACTGATACATGGTATTCATCTTTCGATTACAATTTCGCACCTTTTATGTATATTTTATGCATCTTTACATCATTAAGCTTTCCATTATGTAATCAGAAGTGCATTGATCCATCCTAATTGGGAACTAAAACGGCATCGACTAATAGATGATTTTGATGATTTTTTTCTTCTCGCATTGTCTGTATCTCTGGCTCTTCAACATTTCTTTTTCCAACTAGCTGGATTCATTGTGGTTGACATAAAGCCATGGCATGAAGGGTATTGATGCGATGGATCTTCTTTCGACTTCACGAAAACCTCACACTAATTGAAAAATTTCCATAAAGCTTGTTTTTATAACTTACAGGTACGTAACATCATTCCGACAATTATTTTGTATACAAAGTCACTTTGTACAGCCTGACTATTCCAGTACATTGTTATTGGAAACAGGTTTACCTTTACAGATAGACAAATTGTATTTAGACTAGGTTGACATTGACAGATAGACCTAGACAAAAGTTTATTTAGACTAGGTTTACATTGACAGATAGACCTAGACAAAAGTTTATTTAGACTAGGTTGACATTGACAGATAGACTAGACAAAAGTTTATTTAGACTAGGTTGACACTGACAGATAGACCTATACAAAAGTTTATTTAGACTAGGTTTACACTGACAGATAGACCTATACAAAAGTTTATTTAGACTAGGTTTACACTGACAGATAGACCTATACAAAAGTTTATTTAGACTAGGTTTACACTGACAGATAGACCTATACAAAAGTTTATTTAGACTAGGTTTACACTGACAGATAGACCTATACAAAAGTTTATTTAGACTAGGTTTACACTGACAGATAGACCTATACAAAAGTTTATTTAGACTAGGTTTACATGGAAATAATAAGTAGCATTAGTTCACTGCAGCAAGTTTACGGACTCTAGACAATAAAATAAAAATTATCTTGAACAATAATATATACATAACTACCAATTTAATTATATAGCTATGTTTTAAAAATCTGGTTAAAATGCAAAAAAATACATATCTACCCATTACACGAAACAAAATGTACAATATATTTTGAAAGAATTAATGCAGAAAAAATGTACATGAATAGGTTGTACTCTATAATTTAATGAAGCGTTAAAATATACGCCATGGGTAACATGTACACACTTATCACAATGCTATTGTATCGGGAATATCGCGTTTTATGTATGAACTTGTATGGTTCAATAATTTGCATCAATATTCTTAGCATTGTAATATTTACTAGTCTATGAAAGGCATTTGAAAAACGAGACTGTGACTGCGTGAGGCCTTTCGCTATTGACATCAGTATTAGTCATCGGTGCATATAGGTACCGACAAATACTTAAAGTCTGCAAACGGCCCAATGTATTTGCTTTTAAATACCGGTTGTTCTGTTGCAGCAGATCTGCGAGAAGTTTAATGACCCTCGAAACTTACAAGCACTGTGGATCTGCATGTATACAGGTCTTCCTAGCAGGTCAGTAAGTAACGTAGTTTTCTGACATGCGAAGAAAGCACGTATACGTATTGGCCTGCTATGAGATTGACTGGTTGATAGGTGTACCTATTAAACGGATCAAAACGTACAGTAGACACATACAATTTACATTTCATATGTAACGATAGGAATGATAATAACGTTTCAGTGACAGTCATTGTTGCTTTTAGTTATTTCCCGACGAGTATAATAAAGCATGTTAAAAGAGCAATTTTCCATCGCTGTCCAAAATACTGATACAGTTTCGTTGGCAGTATGGAAAATAGGTAGCTGTACAATCATAACACCACACTTATTCATGCATTCTTTGTCTCTCTGTATTTCGGGCAATTTGTTAAAACTGCAGCAATAAACTGAAAATATGCGTGTGCTGCTCTTTACATTTGCAAACCAGTCTTAAATGATCCTAGTCTTAGACTGACATTCATCAGTACGGTTTCCTGACTTAGAAAAACTCTCAAGCCATCTGCATCAACTGCATAGACTTTGCACTTGTTAAACGAAAGAACAGTGAAGTTGACGGTTTGGAATATTGACTTCTTGTTGCTAAACCTGATTTTGAAAAAGTGTTGATTTTCACCTTTTCAAACGCATTGCGCAAGCCAGCAAAGAAACCGTCTGCATCTAAAAAAAATCTTTATTTCTCAGTTGGTTCTTATGCCAAGGCTTATGATAGCCCTGGGAGAATGATTCCTTTTTAGATACACATTATAAGGACAGGACACCAGCAGTTACAAATCACTTCTAGACAATCTTGCTGAGGTTTCTTTGTCAGTTTAATTGATTCGCTACTCCCTACGAATCACACTTGCGTCGACATTAAAGGCTCAACAAGGACAGGGATAGAGTAACAAAGCTAAAGATCGCTCATTCAATTGCTTTTTCAAGATCATGTAGGTAGTGTTTTATCTTTCGTCGGTTCGAGCCTGAGTAAAAAAAATTCATTTTATAAATTGCATCGTTAACATGCATATTGCCCTATAGTTTTCTAAATTCTGTGTCAGTAGAGTAGTTCAGAGGAATAATGTTGTCAGTAACTCTAAAAGATTTTCTATTTGACTTCATGGAAGCAATCTCAGTAAATTATAGCTAACAGAACTAATATAAGATACTGCGATTGGCTAATTAATCTCTCACTCTCTCTCTCTCTCTCTCTCTCTCTCTATATATATATATATATATATATATATATATATATATATATATATATATATATATATATATATTACAGGATCATTCTGCATGATAAATCAAACAGTCTAATCTTTTAAGTGAGAGGTCACTCATATTCCGTTAAATAGGGTCAAAGGTCACTGGATATAACAATTCAACACACCAAAACAAAAAGTTCAATCAAATCCTTTCTAAATGGACAATGTTTAACTCCGAATATTGTCTTATCACTGGACATCTGTGGTGTATAGAAGGCAACACTGTTTGTAATGGCGTGCAAATTGCGCATTGATGCATTAGTTCAAAACTCTGTAGATAATTTCCGAATTGGTGCATATTTCATCATTTTCCCTGCCTACAGTAAATAAGTATGCTTTTATTTGTTGCATTCAACTGAAAATTAATTTTCTAGCAAGGGCAATCTGAATTGTGATAGTCGTACTACATGTATCTTTGGATTTTTATATGCATACAATTATTTATGTCGCTTTTACGGCATGTTATTGACTGTCTCGAAATGAAATCACGATGCATAGCTTGCATACATCTTACATTATTTGTATATACTAGTATTTGTTATTTGTTTATTGGCTTATTGATTTATTTCGTTATTGTTTGTTTTCTTTTATGAAATTTAAATGATTGCAATCTTCTGTTATGAAATTTAAATGATTGTAATAAAGTAATTTATAATACTTAATTGTAATCAAGTAATTTATAATACTTAATTAGATGATGTTCATGATCATGACGAAGATGATGATGCAGTGGCTTTTAAATTAATATTTTATTTTCCTTTTCATAACAATAAACTCAAATCAAGAATAACCAATATTTAAATTCATTTGAACACTTATAGAAGTTGTTTAATGGATTGATGACACTATTTCGGAATAGTTTCATCCACAACATTGGCCTTTTTGGTATTCGACGGTAAAACTTGCTCAAATTGTTTCGAACAAGGCAACTACATATGTAATTCATTACATTTTTCTGTGAAGGATAGGGTCTACGTTTGACTGGAATTTTAGGTTTCAATTTCTAAACAAGCACACAAACCTCAATGCCATTCATTGTTTTTAGTTATCATCAAATGAATTTTTTTAGATGGTCTTATAAAAATGACAAAATCATCGCGGCTTCTTATTACTTGCAAGAAAAAGACATTATGATAAGGAACCAATTACCAAGAGTGTCTCAAAATAGTCCCCATTTACCTGTCACCGTTGTTTCTTCCTCTATAGAATTATATACTATTTCAATGGGGTTTAATTGTATATTATTTGTTGCTTGGTTTTTGTTCCACTCTAGTATCTTTGACATAGTTTAATTACTCAACCACATTTTTCAATTTTCTTGTTTAAAGCTGTATATTATTAGTTTTAAAAAAAATAATTTGAAAATATTATCTATCTTTTTTATATATTTTGAACGTAAGCTTGCAATTGTTTGTTATAAATCAGTTTGCTCAAGTAGTGTCTTTTTTTTCTTGTATACCAACTTACGCGGAGTTTTACATTCATTACTCTCTATTAACACGATCCTTTATAAATACAATACAGAACTGTCCATTTTAAGCAAGCCTTGTCCATTACATGTATCTGTACATGAACATTTTTGATTAGCAAGACTAATGTCCGTTATTTCTAAAAAAACATAAGGTATGTCTCAGTTAGGTAATAACGAAATTCATTGCAATTGTATGCACGTCTTGCAATTCAAATAGAGTTACTGAAAAGAGATCAGACATCTTAAAATTGAAACAACAAAGTCTAAATAACAGCTGCATTAAGTTCAACAATTTGCAGAGCCTTGAAAACAACCATGCAATGAAACCAGTTGCATTTGTAAGAAAATTATATTTTCATTTCTCCAATTGCCCTCTCTCTCGATCGATTGATCGATCGACCTGGACCTCGACCAAATTAAACGAGATTGTAGCAAATGGTAAAATCAATACGATTATATTTGTTACGTATGAAGGTCCACAAATGACATTAATATTTTAAACTACTTCTAATATTGTCTGTGAGGTGGTACGTTATATTATTTTTCTCAAGGTCTAAACGAGGCTAGCAAGAAAATTGTCCCATAGTACGCTCAATAAGCCCCAATAAGACTAATCAACGTTAATTATGTTGACGATCTGCCATCCTCAAATACTGTCTTCAATGAAAGATTGACATTGGTCACCTAATATGACTGACTCAGCCTTCTTTATGAAAGCCAAACACAAATAGGAAAGGTCTGAGGAAAATAGTTTCATTTTGCACTATCTCTTGAGAGTAATAAAAGCAAAACATAGTCATTGACAATTTTATCAAATACTGTTGCTTGAATTAAGATAACAAAATAGACTTTAGTGCCTCAAATACCTTATTCATTTTTAAAACTCTTTATAAGCGATTGATTAAGTCATTAATATTTTAGATTTAGATATACTAGTAATTTCCAAGTTAAATAATGTTTAATATAAAATAAATACATAGCTCTCATATTAAATTTGTCTGGCATCATACTTTTGCTAGAATTGTATAGGTACACACTCACACGCATTTATATACATTTGATGCATTAGATAAAACAAATACAAGCCTGCTCTGGTGTACTTTGCACTCGATATACGCCCATCGAAACTCGACGGCGTCAACACTTCTAAAACAATCCTTTGAAATTCGGTGCAGTTTTAATTAATACACTTTCTATGTTGCATTCATTATGTCATCCAGACACCGAGGTTGAAGTTTTACAATGCGTTTGATTCTGATTAAGAAACTCTTTTCATGTGTTCATGTGTAGCTTTTTTTATCGACTTTCTTACTTTTATCTGAGAACCACTCATATAAGGTGGAGTATATTTGACTTGGAGACTTGCCTCTATTTGTCCCGGTCGTTTCGCTTGATGATATCATGAAATATTCGCAATCTGTACTTGAACACCCTAAATATTGTCAAAGATAGATAGTTCCTACTTCTAACATACATGGGCTAGGTTTTGTTGTAAATTTTCAATGAAACCATACCAAGCAAGAGTTATAAAAATGTTAAAATAGTTTCCTGTATTTACAATGATGAAAATAGATTATTCTATATTTTGAAATGCACCCCATGCCGTCTCATCTAGGCTAGGCCTGGTATGCCATCTGGTATGTTGATAAAGGAAAAAGCAATGGTTAAGTTGTTAGCTTCAATTATTTTCTGTTTCAACAAATGACAAACAAGACAGTTTTGAAAGAAGCGAATTGCACTCCAAGCTGCTTTGATCGTGTTATGTTTTATTTTATGTTCATTTTGCTTCTAAACTCGACAGATATCAAGATATCTAGAACATAAATGTTTTCTTCAACCTTAGACTGCAATGTGCTCTATGACTGGCTTAATTCGTTTCATTTTCCTTAGTGTTGCCCTTGTTGCTTTTACTGATTACCATAATGTTGGGGTTTTTTCCATGGCAAAATTAGGGGTCTTTATTATTATTATCATTATCATTATTAAAAAGCTTTGCTTAATATACAAAAAATCAAACATTTTATAATATTCCCAACTGGAGAACTTGTACAAAATTATTAGCACACGTATATGTTGATTATTTCTTGTCTGTGAAAAATTATCAACTGACAAATACTGAGAGTAAGGAATATTATGTAAGAAAGACGTGTGTTGAATTGGATACATATTCAAAATCACAGTGTTAACAAAACTTTCAAACGTAACGTCTCATATTATTCGCTCCTAAGCATGCCAGACACCTGTACAGATTTGAGGTCATTAGGACAAAATGTCAGCACCATAACTTAACTTCTACACCACATGCTTCACCGTATCTGGTATAATGAATGCACTTTAGGCAAGAAAGACATCTTCTGTCTTTTGGATCCAACAGTTTATGGCCTAGTTCGCAATGACTGACAAAAGACGAATAGATCCCTTGCTATACCATTGGTTATACGATAGCTGCCTTTATAAAACATATATATATATATATATATATATATATATATATATATATATATATATATATATATATATATATATATATATATATATATATATATATATATATATATATATCGCTTTTGGGGATCAAAGTGTTAAAGATCAAGGTAATTACGACCTATATCAAAGATTGGTGGTTACACACAGATTTAGTCCTGCATTATCAGTAAGGGATGTAACTTCTGAAAAACACAAACAGGTAATCCCTTAAATATTATCCAAAACATCCAAAATTGGGCGGGCCTATATTTGTGCAGTAACAGTACGCGTGTTTGTTAAGTATTCATGTTTTACTTACTAACGTAGTACTATTTCAGCAAAATTCTGGAGAAGGCACGAGTATCATAAAATTGTGTTCACGATAACACGTTTTGAACCACGTACCTATAGTCCAAAGTTTAAGGATTTGTACAAACTTATTATTAATATTTTACCTCATCATTTCAGTCTAGAAAAAAAGTTGATTGACCCTTGACAGTGGAAAGTTTTCAACCCACGCATGCAATTAGGAAAATGTAATATCAAAGATGTTTTTTGTTTTTTTAAATTAATAACTGCATATATAAAATAATTGATAATCTGTAAAGAAATATGCGTTCATTTTACCTCGTACAAGACATACTGAAGGTCGCTTATTGCAGCTACTAATTCACAAAAGCAGGTTCTTTCACAGGTTGTGACTTCTTGCACAGGCTTACGTTCTTGCACAGGTTGTACTTTCATGCACGTCATCAGAAGCTAGTGAAATTGTGTATTTTCTACGATGTAGGAGTCATTTCGAAAATGCAGTTTCAAAACCTAAAATTAATCATTGACGTCTGTAGCATATATTAATTATAATACGATTAGGATTTTAAGGATTGTCAGTTAAAGTGCCACCTTGTCAGTCTCTCTCTCTCTCTCTCTCTCTCTCTCTCTCTCTCTCTCTCTCTCAGTTTTGTTGCATATTTTTATGCATTTACACAATTCCCTTAAATATCTTAGGTGTGTAATTTGCAATTCGCAATGTTGACATTGGTTATAAATAAACCTTTTAAAAGGTGCTTTTCATCTATTCAAATGTATTGTGTAGCAAACAAATCATCAAAGAAATTCTTTTCAATGTAAATATATTTACTTCTCTTTCTTTGGTTCTGATCCCAAAATTGTACTGACCTTCAAAGAAAGATTTCTATAGCATATATCAGGGAAAACTATTATTAGAAATGTGTTGTGTAATGTAAATGCAGTCATGTACGTCAGCATAATCTTCAAGACGTTTCTTGTTTGCTTAATTGCCTTGATTCTCCCTGTGAATCATAATTCAACATGAACTGACATTGACAACAAAGACCCTTGGTAAAAGATCAAAAGTCAAGCTATAGTGTACATTCATTGTTACAGTAACTACATATAATACAGATTATGTTTTATCTTTATCGAGATGAAGCATAACTCGAATTTGCATGTATCTACCAGGAAAGAATTTTTAGCATCAAAGTCATCCTGCGCATTCGTAAAAATATAAAACCTTTATTTCAGAAGAGTTCCTTTCTTTAATCTTTTGACATGTATCATTTTAACACATGCGACAATGAAATGTGTTTTATACGAGAAATTCCTTGACGGCTAGACATATCAAGGCATTTTGCATGTGATTATTTGGATACAAGCTCAACAAATATTGCATTGCCATTTCATTTCAGCCACATCGATTGGTGCATGTATCAAAGAAATTTTGCTGTAAATAGAATGGTATAAATTTTTATGACCACAGCTGTCATTTGCAAAGGTCATCAAAAGATAATAATATTATATATATTTGTTAGTATATCTGAGGTGGCATACCGTATCACTTTTGTTATTTTCTGTATGACAGGCTCAGCTCATAATCGTCCTCTATTACGCAAAATGATTGCCTCTCAAATAGCAATCAGTACATGTTTTGTGTTACGATACCGTCAGTCTGAAATACTTTACCATTCAAAGAGTCAAATTTTGAGAACATGGTTTATTGGGATTTGTTTCTGAAAGGAAGCTTTTGTCAAATAGTCAAAGAAAGTGCTGAGCGGGCTAATGAAATTAAATGATGTAAGTTAGAAGTTACAATCACTGAATATTTCATCAAAAGCATTCGTGCTTGAATCAAGATAATTGAATTACCTCTAAACTGTTTTGATTGTTATTTTAAAATATTTACTTGTTATATATTTTAAACGAGAAAAGAAACTGTTTTCAGCATTTCATATATCTAGGGTGTTTAAGGTATAATCGTAAATTCGATTTCCAATAACTAATTATGTGACTATGTACAAATATTCCTTTTAAATGATTCTGTTCAAAATGTTAAATTTTACATTTTATAGTCCATGTACGCCTGGGGGATTGAGTTTTACTATTTGTATTGATATGATATATTTTGCTGTATATTAACATTAATTTGTCTTTATATTTATATGAATCATTCCAATCATTGGACCTGCTTCCATGTCATTCATTCCAGTGTTTTGGACTGCTTCCATATTATTCATTCCAGTGTTTTGAACTGTTTCCATATTATTCATTCCAGTGTTTTGGACTGCTTCCATATTATTCATTCCCGTTCTGGGACTGCTTCCATATTATTCATTCTAGTTGTTTTGACTGCTTCCATATTATTCATTCCAGTGTTTTGGACTGCTTCCATATTATTCATTCCAGTTCCTGGGACTACTTCCATATTATTCATTCCAGTGTTGTCGACTGTCTCCATATTATTCATTCAAATTACCTGGCTTGCTTCCTTATTATTCATTCGAGTGTTTTGGACTGCTTCCATATTATTCATTCCAGTGTTTTGGACTGCTTCCATATTATTCATTCCAGTGTTTTCGACTGTTTCCATATTATTCATCTCAATTACCTGGCTTGCTTTCATATTGATCATTCCAATCTTTGGGTCTGCTTTCATAATATCATTCAGATCCATGGACCTGCTTCTTTATTCTCCAATTATTGGGCCTGCTTCCATAATATTCATTCCAGTCTTTTAGGCCTACTTCTATATTAATTATTCCAATCCTTGATTTTGACAACCTTTATTGTACTTTTATCAATTTTTTTCTCATTTCTACGGCCGGCTGTTAACAATTATCGTTTGATATAAATAAAAAAATTCATGGAAGTAATAATGATTTGAAAACATTTTGTATGCAATTTTATCGTGATTTTAATCAAGACTGGTGCTCTGAGAGATTTTCTAAGTATGTATATACAATCCGTTCGATCACCGATCTTAGAACCACGACTGCTTCAGTACTTCTCATGGTAGTGCAATACAATTTTGCACATTGTAATTAATCAACTTAATATGCCGTATGTATTTTGAAAAAGAAATGATTTGTATTGCATGTAGTTTTGTCATGAGAACTAGTCATATTGGGTGGAGTCAAAATTTGTATTTGGTTTGATGCCTCGCCCGTGTTTGATTAGATTTAAAGCTTAATTGCATTAGGAAACAAGGATATTCTTTGACGTGCGTGATAAAAGGATATCCCAGATAGTGTCAGCTACATATTCCACTTTTAACACACTTGAGCCAGATTTCATTGTAGACTTTTCAATCAAACCGCAAGATAAAGTACTGTTCAGGTTCTAACATATTAGTGAGTTTAGTAACTTTTTTGTTGGGGGAATGCTTTTTAATATTACAGGTAAATTATTATATACTATGCATGTAATAAAAAATGTGAACGCAAGCTCTGATACATATTACGAATAGCTGTCACTCTATATTACATAGTAGCATCATTTTTTCCAGGTGTTTTGTTTACTACTGCTAACAGGCATCCGAATCTGAGACAGATTTAGATTACGATCAAAGGAAAGGTGCGAACTCACCTTTAATGTTTTCATTTTTAATATTTTCAAGCGTATTCAACCCTTGAGTCATCGAATCCAACTTCATTATTTAATTGTTGGAAATGTTTTGACAATGAAGGTAAGTATTTGTTCAAAATATACACAGAACTAAATACGATATGGGTATTTAAGTTCAACTGGACTACGTCTAAGCTTGAACACTAACTGGACTATATCTAATCATGAACACCAACTGGACTACGCCTAAGCATGAACACCAACTGGATTATGTCTAAACATGAACAGCAACTAGACTATGTCTAAACATGAACATAAACTGGACTACGTCTAAGCGTGAACACCAACTGGACTTTTTGTCTAATCATGAACACCGACTGGACTATGTCTAAGCATTAACACCTTCTATTGATAATATGCATACTCGATCAATATTTAAAACTGGTAAAAAGACTGGCATGCAGTGTTATTCGGCTTCATATCTGTAACATACATTACGGTCCTATCGCCTTAACTTAAGTAGCAGAAAATAAGTTTTCTAAAATTCAACAAAACATTTATTTCCCTAGGATACGAAGTAAACATTTAAAAAGAACCCACAGCATTGTGAATCAAATCCCAAACAGTCATATACGTTCTATGACAAGCCCAAATGTATACAGTTCCAAATGAATTCCACTGATGTTCTAAATAAGTTATATTATTGAACTTGCTAACGTGACAATGGTCTGAAATGTGGCAATTTTTAATAGTCTTCTTCGCATCACAATAATATAAAATAAATGCCAGTGACTGAATTCACGTTCATTTTCAAATTAATGATTTAGTTCAAAAAGCATTAATGAAAACTTTGTAATTCCAGTGAATAATTTAAATAAATATATCCACCCAAATTAAAAACTGAACACCACAAGAAGAATGTTTCCACTTCGGATATTAATATAGGAATGATGAAGTTTTCAAGTAAATAATATTGATATAATAACCTAAGACACAATAATAGAGCCAGGTCAGTTTCCTTTCTAAAACATTCAAAGTTGTCAATAATTTTAAGAATTTCCAAGTCCTACTCTCAGATTCAAATACACAAGTTTACCTCCTATAATTATGATCTGAATATTTAATCTATAGTTATAGCAAAATATATAATTGTCTATTATGTTGTTTACAAGATAAATAGGGGATAATTTCTTTTCGTACGTTAATACTGGATCTATTTCTTCATGTGGTACCAAAACACCTTATGTTAACGAGTGATACCACAAGATGAAATATATCCGATATTAACGTAGGGAAATGCAGTTGTTTGGGGTTTTTTAAATTATATACCTGTCTTGCTCCAAAAGATTGAACTCACACTTACGCACAAAACCAATTATCTTTTAAAATTTCAGGTCATCTGCACTAACTATTCTTGCCAATGACCGGCGATGGTTAGGTTTGGCTTTTGCTTGACTATAGAGGCATATACTAGCCAAGCAGATAAATTTTGTTTTAATTTTATGACTGAAAAAATATTGATATATCTCTTACCAAGCTCTGCATTATAAATTACCATATAAGAAAAGGGGACACAAAGAAATTTTTAGCAACCTTGACTGGATCAAGTAATATTGAACAGACTCACCTCTGACCTCTGCTTCTCTGATTTAATCCATGATATGATCTCGTACAAGGTAATAGATTCACACAGTCACACAGCCGCAATGGAAATTTCGTTAAAGTTTTCTTGTGTGCCCCAAGTAAATGTTACCACCAATAAGATCTAGAGATAGATCGATCATATTTCTTAACAGCATTATGTATGCAAACTATTTCCATACACTATCTGTAATTGATAACGTTATATATATATATATATATATATATATATATATATATATATATATATATATATATATATATATATATATATATATATATATATATATATATATATATATATATATACTGTTACTTATATTTGATGTAATTTATATTCAATTTATTTTAATTGTCTGTTGATAAGTTGGGTTTTTTATTTTTAATTTCATTACATGTCAAAGTAATGTAATTTTGTTAACTACGATTTTGATATTTTCCAGAAAATTCAGTTTGACCTAAAGCTTTTCATAAACAGCTACAAAATAGAAACACTATTTCCATTTTTGACCTAGTTCCTGGCCTTGATTGAGGATCAAGGAAGCAATGTTTTATTTTTAGTTTATTCTCGAGTAAAATGATTGTTTCTTTTTATCAAAATCATACTAGAAGTAAGTTATGTTTAATATGTAAACATCCTCTATTTCTCACTTCTTGGTTTTCCGAAATTGCGCAGTAGTCTGGTTTTATATCAATGTCTATAGAAATATTCATCAGTTGGGCTTTTGTTTTCTTTACACTGGAAAATGTCTGCTGTTGACAGTTTCTAGTTCTATTTTATTTTAGTCAGATTATTTGGATTCTAAAAGATAATTCTTTTTCCTGGCAAAATTTGAGTGCTCAGACAGAATTCTTGGACAAATACATTTCTCTACATTTTATTCGGAATATTGTTTTCTGTAGTTCACAAGGGCTGTACACATCAGCTCAATACTGACTACAGTATACGTCATCACCCTCCATCTTGGATTTCTCGTCTGGACTCGAACTTGAATTCATTAGAACATTCCGATTCTAGGACTTCTAAAATTTCATTCGTGGATTATTCTTGGATTATTTTGGGATTTGATTCTTAAAACCGTAAGTTTTTATTTTTTTATTTTTATATTGGTTTTCCAGGGAAATAAATTATTTGTTAAATGCTTGTTTTTTCACTCTTTCTTTTGTTACTGTTTATTCGAGCCTAAACAAGCGACATAAGAATATATATATATATATATATATATATATATATATATATATATATATATATATATATATATATATATATATATATATATATATATATATATATATATATATATATATATATATATATATATTCCAGAGACATGTTTGCTGAAGAGGTACTTGAGTCATTTTCGTTGTTTTTGACATTAAGTCAGAGATACCCGGTTCTTTATGAAAAACCTGTTCCAATTAATATAAAAAAACATTCTATGGTATATTAGTATCTTGATTTCGCTATCTGAATAAAGGCAAACCGTTTCGATTACAAATGGTTCAGTGGCCGCTTTGTCTTTTTCTCAGAAACTGCAATATTAGGTAAGGTCTATCGCACACATGCTGGCGATTCCTAGATCGTGTACACATGGTTATCACAAACAATTCATGCACTGAGCTGGCGTATGCAACCAGTCTTGCAAAACACGCAGAGATGCCTGCTCATTATTAAAGCCAAGTTTCTACCTTTTGTCGTATATTAATGTCACAGGTCGTATAAATTCAATTAAGTGGTTTGCTTATTCAAAACCAAGTGAAGAAGTCATGCAATCTCCTAGATTACTGTCGAAATTCATGACTACACGCTGCAATAGTACAAGATGTAACTTTAAAATATTTTTTAAAACAAACAACTTTATAAATTCTCAACAGGTCAAGCCAAATGGGAAAATGTGTGCAATATTAAAAACAAGAGCTTTTATCTCGTCAACAGTTTTTAGTACAATACTGTAACGTTAAATTACCAATAGAATATTAGCTTCCAATTCCTGTTTGGTGTGGAATTAATTTTGCCAGTCATTCTGATTCTGTCGTGTATATTAACAATATGAATACAACTGAATAATTTACTGGCACGTTAACATTAATTTGTAGAATTATCTTTAAATTTTTGTAAAAGAAAAAGACTTAAAATGCATTTGAATTAAAAAGGGATACTATTATGCGTATCGACAAATAATTTCCTGTTAAATAATTTATTACAACAACTAAATCTGATATGTGTTGCTAAACTTTGCTTATGTTATGTATTTATTCAAGATTTTCAACACGGCATTTTTGAGGTTTCTTTGACAGGTAACATAATGATGATGTATGTTACAAATGTTACATAACCGTCTGTAAGCACGTGCCTGCTAAAATCCATATTGAAATGTGTTAGTTATCTAACTAGAAGATCTAAAGATGCGGTCAACGCAAATGTCTCTGACCTCAGAAATCTGCATGTTTAGTTATCGAATTCATTAAAGTCTAGGATATTTATAAAACACACTGAAAATGTAAAATAAGAGGCAACAGTGATTAATATTTGTTATTATTTTCTTGGGTATTAACGTCATTTCTTAAGTATATACGTCATTCTTTGAGTATTAACCTCTTTGTGTTCTCTTTTTAAATATAAAGATACCGGTATATTCAATTACTTTAATATAACCTGCCGTATTTCTTCTGAAACCTTTATCTTGAAGGAAAACATCGAAAATCTTAAAATACAAGTATTTAATGGCTGAGATTTTGCTATAAAAAAAAAAACACCTGGTTACCACTAACCGTATTTACTCGCCTATAAGTCCAGTCTAACTGCAAACTACACAGCCTCTGATCTGCCGTCGCATAATGTACCGGCAGATCAATGCAACGGCAGATCTGGATCTGTGCAATTTTATAAAAGTAATCAGTAGATCAAACAACATAGACCCTGATCTACAGGCGCATTATGCAAAGGCAGAGCTGGATCTTTGTTAATTGCAGTTTGACTCGACTTATAAACGAGTATATGCGGTATTCAATTCCATAGGTCTGAATTTGGCCGTCATCTAGAAAACTTGTTCTTTATTGTGGTCTTATTGGCTGTTAGATATTTGAAATACCTGACGCAGCTGAAAGTACACTACTAGTCGGTGTTCGACCCTGAAAATGCTGAGCTAGGTCGTGATTAATCCTAAAAGTGCTGTTTTGTTCGGTGATTGACCCTGAAAGTTCTGTACCAGTTTTTTGCTGGACCTTAAAATTTATGCGGTTGCTGAACCTTGGCCTTGAGAGTGTTATTCCGTTCAATGTTTGATACTGAAATTGCTTTGCTGGTCGGTGTTTATCCCTGAAATTGCTGTGCAGGTCGGTGTTTATTCCTGAAAGTGCTGTGCAAGTCGGCGTTTGTCCCTGAACGTGTTGTGCAGGTCGGTATTTGTCCCTGAAAGTGTTGTGCAGGTCGGTGTTTATCCCTGAAAGTGCTGTGCAGGTAGGTGTTTGTCTCTGAAAGTGCTGTGCAGGTCGGTGTTTATCCCTGAAATTGCTGTGCAAGTTGGCGTTTGTCCCTGAACGTGTTGTGCAGGTCGGTGTTTGTCCCTGAAAGTGTTGTGCAGGTCGGTGTTTATCCCTGAAAGTGCTGTGCAGGTCGGTGTTTGTCTCTGAAAGTGCTGTACAGGTCGGTGTTTGTCCCTGAAAGTGCTGTGCAGGTCGGCGTTTGTCCCTGAAAGTGTTGTGCAGGTCGGTGTTTATCCCTGAAATTGCTGTGCATGTCGGTGTTTGTCGGTGGATTTTTTTATTTTATTTTTGCAGTTGTATATTACAGCCAGTGTACCGGGACATTTATAGTTGTTATTGATTTTCTTTATATAAAAATAACGAATTCACTGTATGTTTGATACATTTTTATTTTTGCCGTCTATTGCAGTGTGTTTCTCGATAGGAAACTCTCATAATAAAATAAGGCCTTGCGTTTATTGTGTTTCTAAAGGGAATTGAAAGAGCAGGAATACTCGGTGCACAGAAGCATTTAGAACTAGTGTTTCTTCTGGATTCTCAAGACGTCACTTTATATTCTTGTATTAGAGACTTGACCAAGGATTGAAGTAATATGATTGGCGTGGTTTTCGCTGGATTTGTTTTCACACACCATGGCAGCGACGGAAAGAAAAAAATACTCGATATATAAATCCTCACCTGCGGTCTACGCAGGTGTTCCGATTTATCTTAAGAATAATGGACGTTGGCGAAGATTACTTAAATTTAGACTGGCACATGACATTTATTTAGTGGTACTGTCTGCACTAAAATTAATTGCCAAGTACAATAAATAGGGAACTCTGCTTAGCTTTCTATCCTTTTAGGGTCACTGTTGCAATCGTAAATCTCCTTATCATCGTGTATTTCGTCCTCCAGACCCTAGCATAGACTGAGACTTATTATCAAGCAGTTAATAATATGCTCAAGGTTGCTGAACTTTCATTCTTCAGTTGTAATTTAAAGCGTGACAAAATAAGACAAATAGCCGGATAATATTACTTTTTCATTGAATTGGAAAAATGAAAGAAAGCAGAGATCAGAATTGTGAACAGAATATCAAATTAACAATTTTGGTCCAAAATCTGCGAATTAATATATCCAAACCTTGCTTCTCCATACCACATGCAAATGTATTCACATATTTCCAGAAACAATCACTTTGTTTAGATTAGCAGATTTAATTATCCTCTTCTCCATCTGAACCATCTGACACCAAGAAAAAAGAATTTGTTTAAAGTAAAATATTTAAAAATATCGTTCCAAATGTACTGGCAATTTCCTTTATATAGAAGCAGGGGTTCTTTAACGATCTTGCCAGTCAAAATTGAATACATCGCTTAAGAATTCACACTGCCATAATTTACATTCCATTTAAGAAACATGTGAACAAACAAATGAAACAAACAGTTGATAAGCGCATGGAAAAGATGATAGGTAGAGATTTCCAATATTGACTGAAAAAAAGCAAATCATTCGAGACGATAATGTTTCTCTATTTGGCAGTAAGTGATCCGTTTAAGATAATACTAGTATCAAAAAGGGAGTGGTCAAATATTTCATAATATCTATACAGCTGTAAAGCTGTAATACCAGCGAACTGATTAGTTTACAGAAATACGAACAGGATGGGTTATTTTCGATTCATTTTGCTGGATATAAAGGTGATCGTTGAAGAAGCAAGTAGAGCAAACACATTTGTCAAACTATAGACCTCAAGGTACTCTAGAAGCGTTTGGTTACTTTTATTTTTTCTTTCTTTTTTAAAACATAATTGCAGTTGCTTTTGCATGTTTTTGAATATGCTAACACGATTCTTTAGTCTCATAACTTCAGCAAAGTAAATATTTTTAGGAAATATTGTGCCTACTCTTCAAGTTTTTAATAATGATACAATATTCCCAATTTAATGACTCAGAAAACATATGAGCACTTTTTGACGGCATTATGTGAATCTAGAAACATGTTGAAAATTTCTTATTCGTCAAATGCTATAATACTGTATTAGTAATAGTCAAGATTTCAAAACTGTATTAGTAATAGTCAAAAGTTAAAAACTGTATTAGTAATAGTCAGTATCTCAAACTATTAATAATAGTCAAGATTTTAAAACTGTATAAGTAATAGTCAAGATTTCAGAACTGTATTAGTAATAGTCACCATTTCAAAACTGTATTAGTAATAGCCAAGATTTAAAAACTGTATTAGTAATAGTCAAAAGTTAAAAACTGTATTAGTAATAGTCAATATCTCAAACTATTAATAATAGTCAAGATTTTAAAACTGTATTAGTAATAGTCAAGATTTCAGAACTGTATTAGTAATAGTCACGATTTCAAAGCTGTATTAGTAATAGTCAAGATTTAAAAACTGTATTAGTAATAGTCAAAAGTTAAAAACTGTATTAGTAATAGTCAAGATTTCAAAACTATTAATAATAGTCAAGATTTCAAAATTGTATTCGTAATAGTCAAGATTTCAAAGCTGTATAAGTAATAGTCAAGATTTCAAAGCTGTATAAGTAATAGTCAAGATTTCAAAGCTGTATAAGTAATAGTCAAGATTTCAAAGCTGTATAAGTAATAGTCAAGATTTCAGAACTGTATTAGTAATAGTCACGATTTCAAATCTGTATTAGTAATAGTCAAGATTTCAAAACTATTAATAATGGTCAAGATTTCAAAAACTGTATTAGTATTAGTCAAGATTACAAATCTGTATTAGTAATAGTCAAGATTTCAAAACTGGATTAGTAATAGTCAAGATTTCAAAAATATTAATAATGGTCAAGATTTCAAGACTGTATTAGTAATAGTCAAGATTCCAAAACTGGATTAGTAATAGTCAAGATTTCAAAACTGGATTAGTAATAGTCAAGATTTCAAAACTATTAATAGTAGTCAAGATTTCGAAACTGTATTAGTAATAGTTAAGATTTCAAATCTGTATTAGTAATAGTTAAGATTTCAAACCTGTATTAGTAATAGTCAAGATTTCAAAACTGTTTCAGTAATAGTTAAGATTTCAAAACTGTATTAGTAATTGTCAAGATTTCAAAACTGTTTTAGTAATAGTTAAGATTTCTAAACTGTATTAGTAATAGTTAAGATTTCAAAACTGTATTAGTAATTGTCAAGATTTCACAACTGTATTAGTAATAGTCAAGATTTCAAAACTGTATTAGTAATAGTCAAAATTTCAAAACTGCCCGTATGAAGTGGTTAATGCGTGGTTGAACTCAATATCAGTATGTGTCTATTTTACTTTGTGATATGCACAATAGGGGATTAATTTAACATTTTTGAAAAAAAAAACAACATCAGCAAGTGCCGGTTATATGCTTCTTTAAAGATATTGTGCAGGGTGTATGAATTGTTCTTGTTGCTTGTATGTGGATAACAAAAGCAGGTTTCTGGGAGAAGTTGTAACTTTAATTTCCATTTCTAGAACTGAATCTGTGTGTTGGTGTTTTCCACATATATATTACCATCGATTATTGACGTCTGACACCAGTATGACTTTCTATTTTCTCTATAAATATTGTGAGAATATACAGCATCAATGGTCGCAATGCAGATGTTTTGTATGTGTGTCTCTCCTCTCTGTTGAAAGTTTCATACTACTAAGACAAATCAAAATGATGGGATACACGATCCTCATAACATTTTGCTATGCTCTATTTATGATGGGGTACACGATCCTCATAACATTTTATTATACTTTATTTATGATGGGGTACACGATCCTCATAACATTTTGTTATACTCTATTTATGATGGAGTACATGATCCTCATAACATTTTGTTATACTCTATTTATGATGGGGTACACGATCCTCATAACATTCTATTAAACATTTTATTATACTCTATTTATGATGGGGTACACGATCCTCATAACATACCCTATTTATGATGGGGTACACGATCCTCATAACATTTTGTTATACTCTATTTATGATGGGGTACACGATCCTCATAACATTCTATTAAACATTTTATTATACTCTATTTATGATGGGGTACACGATCCTCATAACATACTCTATTTATGATGGGGTACACGATCCTCATAATATTTTGTTATACTCTATTTATGATGGGGTACATGATCCTCATAACATTTTGTTATACTCTATTTATGATGGGGTACATGATCCTCAAAACATTTTGTTATACTCTATTTATGATGGGGTACATGATCCTCATAACATTTTGTTATACTCTATTTAGGATGTGGTACATGATCATCATAACATTTTGTTATACTCTATTTAGGATGCGATACATGATCCTCAAAACATTTTGTTATACTCTATTTATGATGGGGTACATGATCCTCACAACATTTTGTTATACTCTATTTAGGATGTGGTACATGATCCTCATAACATTTTGTTATACTCTATTTGTGATGGGGTACATGATCCTCATAACATTTTATTCTACTCTATTTATGATGGGATAAATGATCCTCATAACATTTTGTCATACTCTATTTAGCTTTGGAAACTCTGAAAAAGCATCAAAGCATTTGTTTGGAAATGTGAGTAAAAGAACTCTAAACTATGTTTCAGTGTAGGTTAGCAAAGTTATACCCTAGAGATACAAAATTTGAATGACCCTTGAATGAGATTTTTCTATCCTACACCGATAGATATAAAGGAATATAATATTTTGGTCTTTACTTCATTTTGTATACTGTAACTGAACAATAATTTGTTGACATTAAACGGAAAACGAAAAACGACAAATCTGGAAATATAATAATATGAAGACATGTTGGATTTCGTTCTAACATTGTATTCCTCACGTGTGGTACCTTGAGGCTTTCCTAATTATGCAAATATATTTTATTGGACAGCGAGCATTAGAACCCCTCTGCCACATCATTTCTCATGTAGAGCAATAACATTTACCACGCTAAAAGCTTTGTAATCAGCTTTATAATCGGTATGCATCATGTCTTCCAAAATTAAGCTTTTTAAAATATTTGTTCTGAAAAATAACCTCTGTTTTAGATAAGGTAGTATTTGCAGAACCACCTATACAGGGTGCAAAAACTATCTAGAATGGACTTGGACGGTCGCCCTTATTTGTTCCTGGGCGTTCTAAACGACATCATCATCAAATAGGGTAAATATTTGTCATGCCTAGTACATGATTATTCTAAACAGTTTGAATTATATAATCCACGTTTATACCACAATTAAGTTAGGTTTCATTGTATATGTTTGCATGCTAAACATCCGCAGCATATCACAAAAAGATCGCAATGTTATTATTTTGAACTACCTTGCAGTCTTCGCAAAAGGATTGTTGGCACCATTATTAAATCTCTGCAAAGGAACTGTTGTTGGCAATGTTGGCACTAGCTTGAAATCTCTGAAAAGAGACTTTGTTCGCCATGCTGGCATTACCATGCAATCTGTGCAAAGGGACCATCGTCCGAAATGTTTTGCATTCAAAATAGTTGTACATTAGAGCATTTCATTTTTACTAAATATTTACACTTATTTTTCCTGTTATTTTGCGAAATGCAAGTTTATCTGCCCTTCTCCCTCTAGAAGGACAATGCCACTGTCACAACGCTGTACATTTGGTGGTAAAATGACACCTGGAAAAAACAGAACGATCCATTTATATTGCATTTTCTGCTATAGTTTTCTCTACAATGGTGTTTGTGCAGAGTATGAAGATTGTACCTATTATGAAGGAGTCAAAGTCAAATATTCTTTACAGAACTGAGGACTTCACGATGACAATAGTCTCACTATGCATGCATGCGCCCCAGCCATGGACCATTAGGTGTTTAGCAATTTAATTTCGATTAACATTAATATCATAGACAATACTTCAATGAAAAACGAACAAGTTCAAGCTTAAAAATATATATTACGATAGAAACACAAATTTTTCTGTAATAACTCATTATTTTACAATGATGAACCTGTTGTACTGATCTCTTCAAAAAAATGGAAGGAACAAGAGAAACATACAGTAAAGATGTTTAGAAATTAACTAAATTTTTATAAAATAACATCAACCACTTATAAAGTTTTCTTAAAAAATTAACTTCCTCGGAATTTAGTACATTTTGTCTTATAGAGAAGTGTTTGGGCAGTATTCGCTTTCCTTGTTCTCTTAAATAGCAACATTAAGTGAGATAATGAAGTTCATCACCTGCGCAGTTTTGCATGCGAAGTTGACAAAATCTTCCATATCCAGGTAAATTTGCACGCTTTCCCTTCCTTATATGATACCACTTTGTAGACATCAGAATATAACAATAACGCCACAATGAAACGCATGTTTTCCGCAATACACAGTACTGTTTTTTATCCTTTGTTTTTCATTTCAATCCGTGATTAGTGGATGAAGGTAGTACTTTGTCAATGTACTGTGTACGAATACAAAGTAAGCTATTTAAATTGTTAGGAATACGAAGTAAGATGTTTAATATTGTGTTAAAATTAATACAACTAGCACATAAATTATGGTTTTCCGTAAGAGACAAAGAATAGGAGATGATAATCTATTCTTTTATAAACGCTTATAATTAGAGGTTATTTTTCTTGGAATTGTTTTGGGAACAGGTGGTTTGTTCACACTAGCTCAACAAACTTTAAGAGCACAAACTTCGCAATTATTGTTTGCAATGAATAAGTATTTATACAAATTTGGAAATATACCCTCAAAGATAAATTGTGCATGTTCTGACGCATGGCACTCTTTAATTTCGCCAATTCTCAAATATTAGTTGAAGGATACGGATTCACAGAAAGAAATTTCGTGGAACGGTTTCAATTCAATTTCGTAAAAACCTTCTTGGGGTTACAAAGTTCTTTCCAAAATTATTTTCTATCAGATAAATTGAGGAGGATATCCTTACATATCAATAAATATTAGCGCGTAGTGAAATACTGGACTATGCTTATCTCCTCAGACAATATAAAATATATATTAGCCATATATAAACTAATGCTTACTGACATAAGATGAAATTGGGCATCGTTAGTCATGGATTTATTAAATAGTCTTGCTCTGGAGGAAGTGTAGACCAATCAAGCTGTTGGGAACATTAAAGTTTTCTTTTCTTTGGTCAGCAAACGGTTATCTAACCAGTCTATTCAAAATTGGCAACCGAGAATCAGTGAATCTTTAAAAGTTAGATAACATGGATATTTTTGTTGTCATATTTTGGGTACAATGACTATTTTGATATAGTAACAGCGACAATATTCAGAAAAGCCCTTTCAAACTGAAGATGTCTGCCCTAGCTTTATATATTAAATCAGGGGGATGGAAGAGACCACATTACACCGTGTAGACAAAAACAATTTGTATTTTTCTCAGCATACTGGAGGACTAATAGTATTAGAATGCCGATGTTATTATATATATATATATATATATATATATATATATATATATATATATATATATATATATATATATATATATATATATATATATATATATATATATATATATATATATATATATGGTACGGGCCGAGAATGTTGAAATGTATTAAATTAAGAAGTTCCTTGAAATCTACCGAGGTTAGAAATCTGTGAATTCATATTCTTAGAGCCATAACTGAATGTAATAAAAGATGAATACTACTTAAGATTGCCTGATTTAATTCAATCTTCATTAATCATTGTTTTTTCTTAAGATCACTGTTCATCATATCTCCGTGCATTATTTAATACATGCAATACTATCTACCATATTTCATGTATAATGCTTTTATGATACTAATAAGCAAAACAGTTTCAAAACTGCTTATGTATTGATGATATTTTTTGTGTCTTCTTCCGAAGGAGCTTATAAGCGAACGCACGTGATTGAACAAATATATTCTGATTTATTTAACAGGTCACACATCAACGTCTTGCATACGTACTTCGTATCAAGCAATGTACACTTGAATGCCGGTGCGTATGTCTGAGTGCTTGTGTATGTCTCTATGTGCATATTTGTATGTATATGTGTATACATTATTATCACTCAATATTCTTGAAATAAGTAATAGAAAAGAACGAAAACCAACAAGTTTTGTATTATTCAACAAATAATTTATTTTCTTAGAATACGAAAGTGAAAATTTAACAAGAACTTAGAGTATTGAGAATTAAATCCCAAATAGTCCACAAGTTATGTCACCAGTCCTAATGAATAAAGTTCTAACTAAATTCCAGCGGTGATCAAATCAGAATCCAACGCTGAAGGCATCAGTGTACCTGCTGCCTTGAATGTACTAATTTACCGGTACCCTGAAGTATGATGATGTGCTAACGGTCTTCCATTTAATCCCAAAAATGTAATTCAAAATGTCCTTGTCCGAATTTTCTATAATTCCAAAATTAATATTTCTGTCCAAGAATATTATTTAAGAGTACTTTGTACAATGATGATTTTTTTTAAAAAAGTAAACAGGATTATATATTTTAAAAAAAAGCTACAACACAAAAAAGGGCCAGGATATAAATCCAAAGTTCACTTCTAGAAAATTCTAAATGATCTTAAACAGATCGAATCGGCTACTAACATTTTACTAGAGAATATAGTAAATATCAGGTACAACAGGATATTCCGTGGGAAATACCAATGCGACAGATAAAGACCCAAATAAATATGCTTACTGTTACTGAGACCCAAAATAAATTAGTTTGTTTTTATTGACAATGATCCTAATATTTAACCTATACTTAACTATGTAATATTTTTTATCAAGAAAAGTTACTGGTCAGGTAGACATTGAACTTAATTTTGGACATGGTCAAGTCGCACATACAAAATTCTACATAACATTGTCATGAAGAACAAACTAAAAAACAATACAATTTAAATATACAAAACAATATGTATATGTTTAATACTGATATATTTTCAGACATACTTAGCTTAAGACATATCTAAAAACTCATATACAGTCACGTGGTAAAACATTTCAAGAATTGAGATAAAAGTGTATTTTATGTCTTTATACAACTAATTCCTAAGTGTTTGAAAACTTTATCGTACTTTCGTCGTTTTTAAGCCAATGAGTAAGAAACCCATTTTTAAAAGGAACTCGACTGTCTCTGCATATTCTCCATCTATCCATCCGTTCGTCCATCCTACGTGAAATGTTACATACATACATACATACATACATACATACATACATGCTTTCTTTACTTTTACTTTTTAAATCTGCATATATTGGGTTTACGATATAAATTCACCTTCCTGCCTTCGTAAAATTTGATATCAATCAAATTCCTGCTGAAGGTGTGCTTGACCCTGAAAGGGCTATGCTTTTCAGTGCAATGATCTTACTTGACCTGAATAATGATCGTTACAATCAATGGCCTAGGTGAATGCACCTTCATATCGCAAGTATTGAACACTTTCTTGACAATGCGTATTATGTCTTATCAGCAGAATTCCTTGGTCTAGATTTGGTGGATTATTGACTGCAACCAGTCAAGCGGAGAGCCTGTCCTCGGCTGAAACGTAACAGCAAACATTGCATGGAGCAGTCTTCACTCCCGACTATAATTGTTATCGACTTTCGCGGTATGGAAAACAAAATATTTCACGCTAATGCTGTTTTATGCAATGTTTTATACCAATTTTTAAGGTTCCTGACTTTATCAATCCTGCAAAATATAAGTTAATTTCTTATAATTGCTAACAGTTATAATAAAAACAATAACGAGTCTTAAAAAAAAAGAAAATAACAGATCTATATTCTAACCATTGTTTCCAAATTACGTCAAAGCGCATGATCACATAAATAGTCCTTTTCTGGTATTACAGACTGATATCATCTAGTTTTCTGAGTTACATGATGCGATTAACCAATATCAATGCTGGATAAGAAGGATTCGTACACATGTTTAATTATACTGACATGTACCATTAACAATAACTGCTGAATTTGCTAATACTGGTAATTTTTTGACCAAGATTGTATAAATTTTTCAATGAGATTCTTGAAACAAATCTTTGATTTGTACCATTTGCCGCTTATATTTAGTAATAGTAACGTTTTCTGTCATATCAGCTGTTGGCAATCGATTGAGAAACCAAAATAATTATACAATGTCAATTAGATCTTTCTAAGTTCATGCTCCAGGTTGTACTTTGAATAGCCGTCTATTTAACAACGCGTAAATTATTAAACTGCTCATATACAATGCATGGACGGCTCAAATAAGTTATTTAAAATAATAAAGATTCTTAAGAAGCGAATGAAAGAAATATATTTAACCTTTGTTAACAAATTATTGTTAGAGCTCATAAATGCATCAGTATTTCCTTCCTGGTGTTGTGAACTCATGTCTAGTTTCCGCGTCACGTGATGTAATTTTAACCAATCTAAACAGCTGGTAAATTGGGAACTATGAAATTCTTACTTGTGTCGCTTCAGGACTACATTCAGACGGACTTACATTACTACTGCAAAGGGCTGAGGATAATTGTTTTCTTTGAATGCCAAGCGGTCATTTTCCGCATATTTGCAACAAATAAAGTTGCTAATCTTTTCCTCTTACTATGTACTGTAAACTTCGTAACAAAAAAGAATGAGACAACATAAGTAATGTTAATCTTTTCCCCTTACTATGTACTATAAACTTCGTGACGAAAAGACTGAGACAACATAAGTAATGTTAGTTTGACCCGTACAAGACTGAAGAGCCAGTGGTGAAAGAGGTAACAGTATTTTCCGTACAGAACAGCTTTCTCCAGTTTTGATACAATTTTCAGTTATATTGCTAGCAACTCTTATAAACACGGATTCTGAAAATACAACCCATCATTCTTTTAGATTGGTGGTTTTATCGCTCAAAAACAGTATTTTCTCAATGATGTGATATTGCGCAAATTGCTTTCCGTTTGCCCCCATCCCCAACCCCAATAATTAGCATATCGTTCTCTCCTTACGCATGGGATTAAGTCGAACACAGCCGATTTACCCTGAGCGTGAGGAACCTGTAATATTCATTAATATTAATAAGGATCAGTCAGATCATGTAAGATCTTTAGTTCATGTGAACTGAATTTTCAAAAGCTTTCTAAGTGATTTCCTTTTTGCAACTGAGCAATCAGATGCTTTATTTGATTGTCAAGTAAATAAATAAGTTTTACCAACTGCTCATGGCGAGGTTGTACAACTGCGGATATGCAGTATTTGGTATTCGGTGGTAATGCATATGCTGTCACGTGCAGTTCTAATGCGGGCGACGTAGTTCAATTGGTATTCTGAAATACACACTGAAGTCCAACAAGTCAAATAGACAATGATATGCGTGCTACTGAACGATTTCCTTGTGTCCTTTTTGTTTAGTACTTGACTAAAGCAATACAACGTTGCAGTGTAGAATAATCATCTACTTGTTGTAATTTACAACTTTGTTTTGGCATGTTTACCTCCTTAGTTGTTAGAAAGTATTTTCTTTTTAATTTCATTTGTACCACATTCTTTACATTAGATCAATGTAGATAGAATGAAAATGACACATTCGAACTGTAATAGGTATGAAAATAATATATGGATAAATTAGAGCCTTTTTCTTCATTAATGTAACTTTTCTGCAACTTATATTGTAGTGTATATTGGCTTTATACCATCTCATATATTGTATATTATAATGAAACCACGATGTTCTTTCTAGGTTCAAGAAAATGATGTCGAAAAAGCTTTTAGGAAGGAAAAAAACATAACTTTAGATTCAAAGTCGGCGTCAAATCGGCTGATTTAAAGCTTAAGTTTTGTTTTCAGAACACAATAATACAACATGTACAAAGCATAATCCACTGCCTATGTACAATCTGATTAAAATCAGATATCAGGTGTTATACATGACAGCGATCATTTAGGGGTCATTTTCTGGTAACCTATTTTATTACCATAATCGCTAATTTTATCAACCAATTAGATGAAGTCTAATATCTTCGCGTTTGGAGACAGAATAATGTGGACGGAGAGCATGAATGTGTAACGAACGATTTGATTTACTCTCAGATTTTTGAAAGCTGCATTTCTATTGGCTAATTCAAAGGTCAACATAATGTGACCCTTAAGAGGTCGTCGTCAGATCTTCACGTAGGACAACGGAGATCTGATATTAATCAGATTGGCTTATGTATTGGCGTGATTAGATAGAGGAAAGCAGAGAACCCAAAGGAAATAACTTACGATGCATCAGCTACAATTTACTATATTTTGTGCCAGTACTGAGGATCAAACTCGGGACCTTAGCGGTGCATGAAAGTGCATTACCACTGCGTTATTTAGACCACCAAATAAATTTTAAGTCTCAGATGATAACTTTCCTTATTTAAAATTACCCCATCAACAAAGAGTAATATTTTGATACAGTCGGTTCGTAGGTACGGTACAGTAAATACAAATACTGTAGGTGCGTTAGTGAAAGCCAAACACACGAAACTTTAATAGTGATATGAAATGCACAATGTACCAACACTTTCGAAATTTTTACTTGGTTGCTGACCGCTCCAGTGACTTAGTGGTTAGAGCGTCCGCCTTGGTAGCGGAAGGTCGTGGGTTCGAACCCAGGCTGAGTCATACCAAAGACTTACAAAAATGGTACTGACAGCTGCCTCGCTTGGCGCTCAGCATTAAGAGGTTAGTGTTAGGACTGGTCGGCCTGGTGCCAGGATAATATGACTGGGTGGGACATCATGCTACATGTCTGTGGCATGATGCCCCTGTTCTAGACATCACTATAAACTGCCACACTGCAGACATCGTAGCTATATGACTGACAAAAATGTTAAAGCTACGTTAAAACTCCTAATCACAAACACACACACACACACACACACACACACACACACGCGCGCTTCGTTGCTGGGTTATGGGCTGGTGATGGGTTTATGGATAATTTTAAAAATTGTAACATATTTCAAAAAATTCCTCTTGATCTCATATGCTTGTATATCTGAAGATTGCCTTGTGTGATGAATGTATCGCCCTATTGCTAAGGGACTTAATCCAGAGGAAATAGCTAACATAATATAATGGTCCCCCCCCCCAACTACAACCATTATACACCCACTGGCACCGATCACCGAGCTCGCATGTACCAGCGCTCTAATCCACTGCGCTGACCCCCAAGAAACTGATAGAATAAGGTCGAAAGAAAACGCTTGAGTTGTACGTGAACTAACTAGCTAGACAAGAGGGAGGCAAATATCAGCTCAATGCAGCACCCCACTGGAACTCAGAAATGCAAGGTATATATATATATATATATATATATATATATATATATATATATATATATATATATATATATATATATATATATATATATATATATATATATATATATATATATATATATATATATATATATATATATATATATATATATATATATATATATATACATATATATATATATATATATATATATATATATATATATATATATATATATATATATATATATATATATATATATATATATATATAGACACACACACACAGAAAGAGAGATTTATATATAGTAATAATTCGATATATATTTCAAATTACAAAACGGGCACCTTTTTATGAAATAAAGAGCGCATATCCCTAAATCTAATATTGTATGCATGGATACACGCTAATATGAAAATAATCTTATATAATGACACGTTATAACTCACTAGACTGTCTGACTATACTGGTGTAAGTTCACATTCATTTCTAGACGGCTATGATTCTAATTCCTCCATATTACCATTGTTGTCAGCTACTGTAGCTTTAATATGATTGGTTTTCAGGGACATTTTCCATGTCGTACATTAAATATATTGTTAATATCAATGGTTACATACTGCTGCGGGTCCGAGTGGCCGAGTGGTCTAAAGCGCTCGTCTTTACAGATAACTGCCATCTCACCTCTGTCCGCGTGGGTTCGAGTCTTGGGCTCGGCCGCTGTGCATATGCAAGAAAGCTTGCCAATAGCTTTCCGTGGGTCGGTGGTTCCTACCTGGGTTTTCCACCTGTTTACTTGACGCCAAGTATATCTTACGCCGAGAAATGGCTTTAAACTCAAAGCAACAATATGCTAAAGAATTGTTCAGTTTAAATATTGTATCATGATTGGAAATGTTTAGATTGTGACCTACACTGATGTTTGCATTATCCTTTTTTTTATATGGGATGTATCCACTCCGATCACGGTCATGTGGTTAGTAATTGCAGTGTCATCAAGTTCGATATTGCACACCCTTAAACACTCACCAAATCTGTTATAATCTAATTTCATATGAATTCATCACACACAAAATTGTGTTTAGCGCAAAAGACTTTCCTTCCAAATCAGCATTTGAATAGCACTAATATTCGTGACTTCTTCAGCTGACACTACATAGATCTGCAACCATGATGGCGGACGCTGCACCACATGACCAGTTACACTCGTTAAATTCGTCCAATGTAAGGTTTGTTTCTTTTTAAAGAATATTTTACTTGTTAATTATAATGTTTGCCTTCCTTTTTATACAGGTTGGAGTATGTTTTGAACTTTTAACATTATATTCTTTTCCATGCTAGACAGTTTCATTTCAGTAATGTCAGCGTTCACTGGATGTTGTTTACTATTCAACCCGTGAGGAACCACATTAGTTGTTGCTTGAAAAACTAGGATGATGATGTTTGATGAAACTGACAGATAACAGAAAATATCAAAGGCTTATTTATTTGCTCTGTCTGGGTGTAAACCGACACGAGATGGGTTTTTTTATAAATTGTAGAGTAAACTCAGGTTATCGCCGGACAAGCAATTGTTGGTTATTGACCAAAGAGTATAAATAGGAGCGAAATCTGAAGGTCTACATATAGCTATCAGCAGTGATAGGACGCATAGCTACAGATCTGCACCCAACATATTACTGCATATAATTACATGTTCATATTATAGTCGTCTTTCCCTTTTTTGAGTACTGTATCATATTTGCACATGATAAAAAATAAAAATGATCCTGAACTGAATATTTTTAAAGTTATTATTACCATTATAAGTTAGCTCATAACAAGCTCCACCCCAGTCATTCGTTACAAGTTCTAAAGTGACCCAATAATATAAATATGTGGTTATTTAAAACAAAATATTAGTTATCAAAAGTTCTGTTGATGAACTTGTTGTTCAAAAGAGGTAAATTATTGCGTTTAAAGAAATTTCCATGAGTATTATCACTACATCAATATGATGTGCAATATTGTACAATGCGCAGAACAACCTATCCAAGTCAATTTAGCTTGGATATTTTTCCCTGGTGATGTACATGTGAATATCAACCATGTTTTAGGAAAAGTGTTCATGGAAATATCATACTAGATAAAATATATGAAAATCTGTAATTTAACTTGAATTGGTATTTCCTGAGTCACTAACACGTGCATGATTTTACCGACAGTAAACTAAAGACATTAACACGTGAATCACTTGAAACGTTGCAGCTTGATATCACGACTCTATTGTCTTAAATTAAGTAATAGATAAAGAATGAAAACCAACAAGTTTTGTAAAATTCAACAAATAAGTTATTTCCCTAAAATATAAAAATGCATACCCAAATGAAATACTGAATACGACAGTAAGACATCTGCTCCAGATGTTATCGCATGAATGAATAATTTGTTCATTAAATAAGATTATATTTTTAAAAAAGCATAAAGAAGAACCAGGATGTAGGACAAAAGTTCATTTATAAAACAATTTATTTTATAATTAGAAATTATTTGTTACTAATATTATAATGAAAAACATGGTAAACATAATGTCCTTGACTAAGGCCAAGATAATGAACCTTAATATTTAACCAAGTAAAACAATTTACTATGTATAATTTGTTTACAAAATGAAAACCAGACATCAGTGTCTTTTGTCAGGAACAACATAAGGTTCATTTTGGATAAGGTCAAGTCCAACATATAATTATCTTTAGCACATAATAACATCGCAAACATTGCAAATTAAATATACTTAACAGGTACCCTCATAACAAAGAAAACATTTATATAATAAAAGCTTATTTTAAATATTAATAATGTGTGTGTGTGTGTGTGTGTGTGTGTGTGTGTGTGTGTACATATGAAGCTGGAGTCGTATGACCGACATATAATATACAGGAAGCGATATAATACTTCTATACACGTAAAAGTGCATCTGCAAATAGATTATCGTTGCCCTTGATGTACCTGATGTAAATTTTGTATTCCAGTAACACCAAACCTCAGCTTTAATGTTAATAATCTTTGATTTTTGTTTTTGTATCTTGCCAATGAAAGAAAGGGATTGCGATCACTGAATATAATAATCTCAAGGAGCTATCTAATATGCATTCAAAGAGTTGAAAAGCCACTATCAAACATTCCTTCTTGATTGTGAAATAAATTCTCTGGGGCTTGTTCATTTTCTTAGAAAAAGCATACTGGATGGTCTACACCATTTTTGACTCCTTGAATCAGTGCTGCACCAACCCCAACACCACATGCATCAACATACATTACATTATTTGCTGACATTCGGAGGTGAAAGAAATGGTACACTCTTAAGTATGACCTGTAACTTATCGAAAGCTTCCTGACATTTTTCATACCAATCAAACTTGGTTTTCTTACTCTGCAAATTGATCAGGGGTCCAGCAATTATGGTAAAATTGGAGAAACATTTCCGATTTCACCCAGCCATACTTAAAACTCGCATCAATTGCTTTTTACAGATAGGTACGGGGAATTCAGAGATAAGTAGTGAAGTGGGAAGGTCTGGGGTCTAGGGGACTTCCATGTTAAAAAGGGTATATCCACTCTGGGGACTATGTAAAATTTAACATAGGAGAAAAAAATATCCACTCTGGGGACTATGTAATTTAACATGGGAAAAAAATATATCCCTTCTAGGGACAAGGGGAATTTAACATGGGAGAAAAAAAATATCCATTCTAGGGACAAGGGGAATTGAACATGGGGAATAAATCGTGGGACTGTCTAGAGACTAGGGGAAATGGAACAGGGTCGGGACCCTATTTTAATATGGTCCCGACCTGATGGGTCTATGGAAATGGAACAGGGGAAAAAATTGAAACAGGGAAGGGTCTCTATTTTTTTATTTTTTTTTAAAAAAATTAAAAAAAATAAATGGGGCTAGGCAATGAAAGTCAAGGTCTTTTCGAGATATTGGAGTGGCCCTGAAAAGGGCCTTTGGGTTTCTTCTTCTAACTCTTCCACTTCTTCCACCATCTCACTTTTGCCACTATTCCTGTCTTCTTCTTCTCCTTTTCTGGCATCCAGTCAGGATGGCCTAGAGCTCTGAACTTTTCCTGAACTTTTATCCAATTCTGATTGAGCCTCTCAAACTCTGCCTGTTTCTTTTTGTTTTCCTCATCCTTTCTTTCTTTAATCCATGTCTCCTTTATCTTCTTTACTTCTTCCACCATCACTTTTCTGATTAATTCTTCAGCTTTCTTCAGCTTTTCCAGACCTCTTTTGACAAAGGGCCAATCTAACCATTTCACCATTCCTTCCAAAAAACACCTTACTTCTACAACATTATCCAAGGCCTCTTTTAACATTCCAATTTTGACATATGGAGGATTAATAAACCCTCTCAACTTCTTCACTTCTTCTTCTATTAACTCCTCTATCTTCTCCCTGGCTACTTTTAGTTTGTTAGCAAAGTCCAGACTGTTTCTTATCCTTCATTCTCTTTCAGTTCTTTCCACTACATACTCACTGTATATCATCCAATAGTATGTTTCCTTTAAGTTGTTGAACAGGTCAGATACAGCTACCATATTCTTTCCGTTATTCCGTAGAATGGTGTGAATGGCGAACGTTTTGGGTTCTTATAGTTAAAGCGCGGACGTGAAGGAAAGCATCCCCAAGGCAAAACTTATATTACCTAGATCATGACCAAACAACGTGCGGACATGAAGAAAAACATCCCCTACTTTTCTCATTTCATATTATCTGCTATCCACATACGTAAAGCAGCAATAAACAAGCCCACAATCTACTATCTACACACGCAAAGCATTAAAATGAAACCCAAATCTACTATCCACACGAACTTACTTGATCACTTACAAAACTCAATAATCTACTATCCAAACAAACTTACGTGAGCGCTTACAAACACAAACACATACACTCACACTAGGAAAAAAGAGTCAGTGTTTATATTCACACTACTCTACATACACACATTGGCAAATCGATTACTATTTCTTTTCTAAAGGTTTGGATAGCCCTGAAAAGGGCTGTTTGTTTTGAACTCCAGGGCACCTGGTTAATGATGGCACCTTCCAGGCCTGGCACCACACACACATCTTCTACTCCAATCTCCTTTCACTCTTCTTTTGACTGGGAGCGCAGAGGGAGGATGATTGGCTTCAGTACCCCAAACCTCTGTCTCTGGTATATTATAAGTCATCCTCTCTCCTATTTTCTTTTCATCCTCTTCCTTCTGTCTTCTCTCCTCCTCTTCCTTCTTTATCCTTCCCTCTTCGACTATGGCCTCTGCAGCCAGCTCATTCACTATACGCCTGGCATATTCCAGGTGCATCTGGAGTTCTAGAAGTTTCACAGTCCTTGTATTCATTGTCTTGCTATTAACAGGTCGACGATGGCTAGCCCAACTGACGATCAGTTTTCAATTTATACTAAATCAGTTAAATCAAACTCAAATCTACTATCCCCACACTTCAAACAACAAAAAACATTATAATCATCTACTATCCACACAAACGTACGCGAGCGCTTACAATCACACACACACTTTCTAAGCAAGATAAATAATTCATGTGCTTATACACGCACTTCTATTTTTTAACTTATTATAGGCAATCGATTGTTATTTCTTTTCTAGAGATTGGGGTAGCCCTGAAAAGGGCTGGGGTTTTTTTGTTGAAGCTAGGGCGATCTTTTCCATTCAAAGAATGCGACGTCCTCTGACGATAGACTTTCTGACGATAGGTCTGCTTCTTCGGAAAGAGAAGAAGAACTCTTTGGTATCGATACGACAGTCGACAAAACCTGACAGGTTCAGGTTGCTGCTGCTGCTGTTGCTGATATTGCTGCTCTCTCTCTCTCTCTCTCTCTCTCTCTCTCTCTGCTGTTTCTGAAGTCTGTACTTCTCTGTCCATTCTTCTTTCTCCCTGTTAATTTTTTCTCTGAAGAGCTCTTCTATCAGGTTTTCAGTGACTTTTAACATTCTCACATTCTCTATCTCTTCTGGCTTCGGTATCAGACTGTGTCTGACCCTATACAAATTCACGTAGGCTTCGTTTAGCTAAGATAGTCTGGAGCACATCTTCGTAGGAGGATGAGTCGACAATGGATGGTTAGACTGGAGGCTGTCCCGGCTTTAAAGTCAAAGCGCGGACGTGAAGGAAAACATCCCTACACGGTTTTCGAGCCGGAACGTTCAGTGAGTGTCATGAGAGGGATAGTAAGAAGTCAAAGAGCATGAATCAAGATTCCTTTAGCCAAACAAATCACAAAGGCATTTTTATCAAAACACAACATTTTTTTTTCCAAAATCACTTAACACTAACAAACAACTATAACATTTTTTAACGATAACCCAACAATATAACATCAAACATTTTTTCAACTAACACATTATTTTGGACAGGACTGACAACGTTGTGAATGAAATTGTGATTTCCACTGTTGGAAGTCATTAGGCCATTGATGGACACTACGTTTCCTAGCTTGAGACAAAAGATAAGCATAATGGTCACAAAACCATTTATCTAATTTCACATCGTTTCTAGAAGAAGAACGAGGATCAAAATGAGTCACTAAATTTTCTAAGGAATAGCCCAGGCTGCGATGATGCAGAAAATACACACAATATTGTCCACACACCAAGGAATCTGTGCCTTGTAATTTCACATTATTGAATCGGGTGGTCTGAGCATTTCTTCTCATAAAGTCAATGATATCGTCTTCCAAAGGGGGCAATCCATAGGAATCGAAATATTCCACATATCCTTCTTGAGGAAAGTAGACGGCTACCCAGTGGGTTCCTGGGAGATGACTGTCGTCCGTGTTGATCACATAAGCTTGATGGTCTTGAGGTTTGCGATGAGGGAGTTCATCTTTAGCACAGACGACAGGATTCCAAGAAGCCGTATACGAACTGTGATTCAAAAGGTAATAAAGTTCCCAGGTATCCATTTATTTGTGTGGTTTTCTTCTTCTTCACAGGTAATGATAAGTGATCAATTCGAACCTGATTTTCTCTTGGAAAATGTCTGACAAGTAAAAGGCGTTTAGCTCCGACTTCTTACTCTGGTCAAAGAGAGATTCGATGCGACGGATCTCCAGAGGCGTTAATGGAGGACAAGAATGTTCACGCAAGCCTATATACCACTGATGCAACACGACTTCTTTCGAGATGAGACCCCAAGCTTCGTTCAGATACTCGTCCAATTTTTCTTCTTGACTCAGCATCAGGCATTTATCGTGTTGAATTTGACTGGGATGATCGTTTTGACATCCATAGCACTCTTCCTTGATCAGTTCTTTCATTTTTTTCTGCCAGGACTGTAGCAAAACAGGAGACTAAATGCGCTTCTTGTTCTGGCCATCTCGACTTCATCATGAGGATTTCTTCGTCTTTGTCTTGGGATTCTTCTTCTTCCACAGTCTCCTCACATTCCATGTCCAAAGTTTCTCCAGTAGGTAAAGAGGGATAACAGTCTTCCATAGCTTCTAATAATCTAGAATGACTTCTCTCAAACTGTTGATTTCTATGGCATTATCAAATTCTGCATACAGGATGACGTTCACTGTGTTCTCTGGGGACAGTGCACTCGCAAACTGAATTTCCACACGAATCTGTCCGGATTTTATAGGGTGGAAATGTCCCTCGTCGCTGCCTTGGTCTAGAGTGAAATCAAAAGCCCACAAAGCGTAGCCTCCTGCATAATCCTCGTACGTAATACCGTGACTGGTGTTAGTTCCTAACTCTACGGTAGCTTCGTACAGGGACAAGTACGATCTCAATTCTTCGCGGTACCAAAGTTAGGCTCAAACTGTCGGGTACACAAGGTCTTGCCATCGCGACTGACTTCAATCTTGGACACATTGTAATGTTGAAACTCAAAAGGATTTTCATGGTAGGCTCCGTTGAAGGATGAATTCTTGACGATACCAAGGATTAAACGTTTGGGTAACTGTCCTTGGAACAGATGATCTTCGATCATGGATCGCTGTCCAGCAGGAATGGTGAACGTTTTCACTTCCACTCTTCGTATTGGATACTTGGCGGTCGTTCTGCTCAACGTCTGACTGACGTCGTTTCCCACTTTAGGTAACACTTCCACACGACACACGTAGAGTCTGGCTTCTTCGATTTTGGTTTTGTAAGTGGCATCAGCAACAGCCATCAAATGGAAAGAGGCACTGCTACGGTTCAGTCTCAGGCGGATATCCACTCCGTTCAGCAAATACTTCTCTTGTAACCACATGTCCAGATGCAAACGATCCATCAGTTCTAAACTACGACTTAGATGAATTTTCTTTCGTCGTTCTACAAATCCCGTTGGATTTGAAGTATCCCCAGCAAGTGTAATGCCGTTGAACTTAGTCGCTTTGTCAGGTTTCCATACCACGCAAGCATCCAGATGAGTGTTCTTGGCTTCTTTTCCGCACGTCAAGAGATTTTCCAGGTACGCCCGATAAGGGTAAGTATCCATGCTGCTTGTGACCAGTTTGTTATTCAAGTACAAGTCCACTTCGCTGAACAAGGAATGCATGAAATTGTTAACGGGAGCTACTACGTCATCGTCCTTTAGATTGGGACCATCTGCTGATGTGTCTTCCACTTTGACTTTCAAGTACAAGTAACTACTGTTCAGATCGATGTAATCTTCGGTCTGTCCTTTGATTTCAAACTCGATGGGAGCTGAGGCTGTCAAAGAGGAGACAGGATGAAATTCCACCCACTGGGATTCTTCCATGGTCATCATGGTGGGGGGCATGGCAAACAGATCCAGTTCCGACTTGGAACAGGCGCAAGACTCTCGGTGCATCATTTTTATCTCTCTCTCAATAATCGAAAACGTCTAAGTCTCGGACGGTTCTTCTTTTCTTTGCCTTTCTAGCTTTAGAAGTGTGAAGTCTGGTGAAAGGGCGTTTTCTTCGTCGTCTTTTTCTACCTTGTCCTTGCTGTGGCTTCAAGGAAGTAGGAATGCCTGACTCGGCAGCGTGCGGGGCATTTATAGGTGTTTCTCGTCGACCCAAAAGGTCTTTACCCGTTTGCAGCAAGACATTTTTGCCTGCCCTCAAGAAAGCTTCTTTGGGGTTTTGTTTGTCGATGATGACATTTTGGAGAAATTCTTTGCCTTGTGTCAGTGCCGCATCTTTCAAGGCGTGCAATCCGCGTGTCACCATTGGTTTCAACACCGGAGCCACCGAACGAAAGGCCGATTTTAACATATCTCCTAAACCGTGTCCTCGCTGTCGAGCAATCCCTCGGTACACTGGATACATGACTTACAACTCGTGAGAGAACCGTTTTCGAAAATGGAGTTTCACCGTGACTTTTCCTTTGGTGAATGAAATATTTTGTCCCAGATCTCCTTTTGCAGCAATGTTGACCGTGTCCAAATAAGACTTGCTGACAGGTAAATAGTGAGGATGTACAAATTCGCGGTGGACGTGATAGGTGTTTCCACCTTCCTCGTCAGCGTTCGTGGCAGAATCCACTTTGAAAGGAATGACACGCAGTAACGGTACGGAGGTGTGTCCCACCACGTTGTACTCCACCACATCGGAGTACACAAACATCAAATTCAGTCCTTGGTTCAGTTCTACCGGGGTACGAAAATACTTGGCAAAAGAATCGTTGTAGGAAATGACTGGTAATTCGGGTTTTTGTTCTATTACCTTTCTTATCTCCATGTCCCCGCCCAACATGGTAAACAATTCAGGACAAAATAAAAAAGACATGATTTTACCCCCCTCAGGAAATTTCATCAGGAAGCGACGAGCTGTTTTGTGGTATTCCAGGGTGACACTTTTTTTGACACTCTCCAAAGCTTTCTGAAACACGACATTAAACCTGGAGGTTATGGTGCTCACCAAATGTTGACCACTAAAATAATAGCCTGAGGGAATGGACAAGTGATAGGTGGTCCACTTTTCATTTTTTGTGCCAGGGGTTTTTATGCCATATTTAATATGGGTATCCAAGTACTGTTGCAATTGTATGTCATGAGCTTCCACATCAAATTTGTTTTGATTGGGAAGGACATTGAGGACTTGGGTCGGTGAGTGATTTCCACTTAAGCCACTTCCCAATGGGCTTCGTGATTTAATTGGATGGCCTGAGGTCATTTGGCCATGTAACAGCACAACGTGTTCTTGGGAAACACCTCCATAGAACTGTCACTGGGTAAGGTTAAGTAAAATTGGTTGTTAGTGTGACTCATAATTCCAGAGTTATGTGGCTGTCCGAGGGGTTACTGGACATCAGAGGAGTGTATCCGCCCAAAATGGGGTTGTTGTTGTTGTTGTTTGAGTGGTGATTGCCACTGGCACTGGACACAAGGTTCCCGTTGTTCCCGTTCGAGGAGAATTTCAGGGAGGGACTGGGAAGCACGTAACCGATGCAACGGCTCAATAAAATGGTCCACAGTTGTTTGTCTCCTTGTTGCAAACTCAAATTAGCAATGGCTGCCCCGATGACACAATACACCACGAAGATTTGGCAGAAAAAGACGATTTGCGTTTTAGGCACACGTTCTCCACACCACACCCACAAGGGTTGTTTTTGTAAATCTTGCACAGAAGAACTGGGTGAAGGAGTGGTAGCAGTAGTAGCTGCGTCTGTGTGAAAGGGCATGATGGTCACTTCTTTTTATGGTCGATGACTTGCGAAGCGTCGATCCAAGAATCAAAACTGGGTGGATATCCTTTCCAACGTACTTTGACTTCTTTGACACGTCGTTTGCCTACTTTACGGGTTCTGCGTTCGAGAATGCTTTCGATGTCGTACACGTCGTCTTCTTTTTTGGTGACATGTTGTAACTCGGGAAAATAAAACGTTCCTTTGAGCACTTCTCCGTTCATGTCTTCCAATTTATACACGGCAGGATGACGGCCATGCAATCGCCCAGTGATACGAAACAATTCGGTAGTCCAGTTAGGTAAGTAACCTTTGTCGAAAGTGCGTTTGGTTTTGCCAATGCGTACCCAATCTCATACGGCCATCACTTCACTTTTCTTGGGGACAGCCCTCGTCGGGGACGTACCAAACAGGCGCTCAGACACCAGCACTTCGTTCTCGGGAGTCACCTCTTGCGGGGCACGTCCAATGTTTCGATGGTAAGATTGGTTGTACGCTTGCAGCAGGTGCGGTAAGATGTCAATGTACTTCAGAGTGTGGTGATGCGTAAAATATTTCCACATGCGTTCTTTCAAAGTGCGTTGAAAACGTTCCACGATGCTGGCTTTGGTTTCGGGATTCTCGGTGGTAAAAAAATGAATGTCACGTTTCTTTAATTCTTTTTGGAAAGCTTGGTTCAGAAATTCGGTACCTTTGTCCGTTTGCCATCGAAGAGGGTGACGACCGCTTTGTTTCAACACCCGTTGCAGAGCTCGCACTAACTCACTGCTCGATTTAGAAGTCAAGGGTACGACCCAGGCGAATTTGGAAAAGACGTCGATGACACAAAACAAATATTTGTAGCCGCGATTGTAGCTGGCAAAATGATCGATGCCTTCCACTCGGGTGCGACTTCTGGAAAACTTGCGTCGACTGGGTTTGTGTAAAGTGTAAGTAGCTTGTTCTTGTAACCATCGTTGCACTTGAGGTAAACGGAGACTTTTCAGTCGAGTTTTGGCAGCACGATACAATTTTTGAACTCCTGCGTAACCTGCAGGATGGGAGGGATCGTAGTAAATCCTGGCTAACACTTATTCCATTTTTTTGTTTCTTAATAAGGCACCCATTCTTCGAGGATGCTACTTTGGGTGGGACGAAAGGGTGGTTTGGAAACGGATTTACGTGTCCGATGGGCTACGGGAGTAGAAGTCGAAGGTAGTGGTGGTGGAGGTGGCAATGGAATGGCTTTGGTCTTCTTTTCTTTTTACACTTCTGGTTTCCCTTCTTTCTTTTTCACTTCTGTTGAAGGAGGAGTGGACATCATCTTTTTAACCCAAGTTTTCATTTCTTCTCCTTCGGGTGTGGGGGACGGGGTCAACAAGGATGCTGCAATCTTACTAGACATGGGAGCTGCTGACGGTGTTTGAAACACTTCTCGTATCTCTTCTAACTCAGGTCTTCGTGGGGTAGCATCTCTGGTAACCCCTGGGGATGGTAGTAGTGGTGGTGGTAGTGATGATGGTGCTGGACTTTTCATCAAGGTCTTAAAATCTTTCAGAGTGGGTAGAGCTGTTTCGTCTAAAGCTTTCTGGTGAAAGAGTTGCAGTCGTTGCAAGAGTTGACCGTACTTTTGCGATTTTTCTGTTTCGGACAAATCTTGGCGATCCATTAAGGACTGCAATTCGTGTTGTAACTGGGACATCTCGCTCAAATTGGGATTGGGAGGTAAATGCGGGGTGCGTTGTTCTTGCCAACGATGGTATTCCATCCATCGTTTGTAAGGCACTAAAGCTAGTTTTCGTCCTTCCATGGGATGTCAGGGGTCAATTCTGAGATCTTGGGACTCCAGAGGGCCTTTTTATCTTGCTCCCACCAGTCCTTCCAACACGGTTCCCAAGACTCCTTTCAGTAATGGGCCTAGCAAGAGGGGTAAAATTCCTCCACGTTGGACCAATATCTTCTTCTTTTGACGAATGGGAATTTTCTTTTGAACCATTTGGCGAAGAACGTGACGATGTTTGCCTAAGCATTGTTTCTGGTGTTTGGACAAAGGGATCGTGCCTTTCAAGACGTTCAAACAACATTCTCACACGGTATCGATGACCTCTTTGGAGGCTGATTGAATGAGTTTTTTCCGCAGGGGTGGAGAGGCTTTGGACAGGACAGATAACATGTCCCCATGTTTGAGTAAATGTGGAGGCAGTTCTTTTCTTTTCTTTCCTTGAGGTTTAGAAGAGGAATGTTTTCTGGAGGGTGACATCCTTGCTTGTGGGTTCCGAGACATTCACCAAACATACACTAACGTCGATGACTTAACACACGCCATTTTATCCTTTTTTGCGACTATCGCTTTGTCATAAAGGTGACAATGTTTTTTCCAAAATCGCAAAGGAATCCTCCCCTTTGTTGACGCCTCTTTTTCTTGGAACGACTGTATCTTTTCTTAGGGTAAGGTCGATGCTTGGCTAAGCGCTTTGTCGGATGACGAGTCTGCCTTTGTCTCTTTCTTTTTTGAAATCTTGAAGGTGACATCTTTTGGAAGTTCACTGATACCCCTACTTGGTCGCAGGTCTTTTCTGTACTGGAACGCGTCGCCACTGGTTGTGTTTACGTCGTATCAACTTCAGGACAGGCATGACACGTCATGCAGGGGTACGTAACGGACTAAATCGAGCCAGTTCTTGCTTGGACAAAATCCAGTAAACTTTGTAACATGCCCGATCTCTCTTGGACTTTGATTTTGGGAGAAGGTACTTTGTGAGCAGCGGCCACTGTTGCTAAATTGGAGGGTCCTGCCACTGGAGAAGTTCTTGGGGTCATCAACGGAGAAGTTCTTGGTGAAATCAACGTCTTCAAGTACTTTTCAGTTCTTGGTGTCATCAACGGAGAAGTGAATGAACCTGAGGCTACCGGAGACGCGGTCACCGACGTTGCAGGTCGTGGTTTGCGAGTGTAAGGTTGCGTCCTGGCCGAAGTGCCTCTCTTGCGACTAGTTTTTTGTGGGCTTTTCTTTTTCTAGGGACTTTTTCTCTGTTTCTTTTTCTGGGGGTTTTTCTTTTTGCGGGGTGGTGACTGGCAAGAGGAGGGTACCGCCACTGGAGAAGTTCTTGGAGACACGGGTCTCCTTGGGGACTTCGTCTTGACACCGTGGCTCTTTTTCTTCTTCTTTGAGCTTCGTTTGGCTTTTTTCTTGGGGAGAAGTTTGGGAGCATTAGGATCCCATCTTAAGAGAGAGCGAATGATGACCCCTTCTAGAGTACCGCTCCCTCCAGGTTTCAAAATGATTTGTTTTTTGGTCTGAGTGTCGATGCCGGGATCGGCCAGTTGGGTCAAAGCGACTTTGTTTCGATCAAAAAAGCGTTTGGTTTGATGAGGAATCTGAATGATCCCTTGCAGTAATCGACGTGCTGTCACCGTGAACCATCGTAAGACTTCTTTGAGACTAGCTTCTAAGACACGAGCCCGTATTTGTGGATTTTTTTCTCGACTGATGCCATACAATGCACGAATCTATTTGACGGGAAGATGCGACTGAAGGGACGTCATGTTCAAACTGTGTGAGACAAACGAAAAGTGTCTGAGGTTTTTATAGATTTTTTTGGAGTGAAATTAAGTCGAGGACGGAGACGTATACAGGACAGGCCCTCCGTCTTGGCACCAGTGGTAAAACAAGTGGGTACGAAATCGCAAATCGCAAATCATCGGGGGTCGTAGGTTTCAAATCGACGAGTAAATAAGCGTGTGGAGTTTGAGTGGCATCGTCGTACGCCTGAGTCAGCCAAGGCGTTCCTAACTGTTTGGCTAAGACTTGCACTTGCGATTTATATCGAGGGCTTTTAAACAAGACCACGTAATGCGCATTGAGACTGATGGTGCGATGGGCTTTACTTTGTTGAACAAAATGTTGGGTGATGTGAACGACACTGGCATTACGATGATGCCCTTTGCGCGTAAACCACAGTTTAATTTCTTCTTCGTCTTCTCCTAACATGTCGTCGAAAATGACCAAATGGGTTTGACGGGAGTCAGAGACGATGCCGTCGTCTTCTTTAGGAATGCCTTCCACAAACACAATGGAATCGCCTTGACTTTCTCGCAAGAGGCTGTACGCCGATTGCCACTCTTTGTAACACCACACGATGAGTTGAGGTGGACGATCGATCAAATGATGTTTATGTTCGATCAAACGTTTGACGAATTCAGTTTTGCCTGAACCGCTAGGTCCAGCAATGAGCATGTTAAAGGGATGGCGAAGATACAAAGCCTCCCAGCTGGCACGATCTAAGTGTTCGTCGATGACTTTGACAGTGGAAGAAGAGGGAGCAAAGACAGCAGAGGTAGCCATAGTGTTAGGAATGTCATTTGTGACACGAAAACAGACAAGACAAGAGTTTATATACTTTTTCAGGACACGTTTATTGAATGTTTTAAACATGAACACGAAAGACAAAAATACATATAAGCCAAAGGCTTAAGTGCAACGATAAAAGGCACATGAAAACCATCAACGTGGAATAAAAACAAGTGTCTGTGCAACATGTTTTGGGTAATGTTCTGACCAGTTCTATAGGGGGCAAGGTCACACAAGTGTCTTTCCGAAAGGGTCTTTCAGGCATGTCCACGACAGTCCTGTCCTGGGTGACGGGTTCTTCTTCTTCTGGTACGGTCACTAACACAGGTTGAAAAGTAACTTTTTTCCTTAAACAACTCTCGTGCATACTGGGCCACTTCTTGGGTCCGAGCCTCAAAACCCCCATTTTTCCAGTCACGGACATCTGTCCAATGGGGGTGTAAGTCACAAGCTACACACACATCGTCATACACGTCTTCGGTATCTAAAAGTTGACGAATCTTTTTTTTCCCGTAGAGATCGAGAAGTATCCAGATGAAAACGCAAGGCTTTGAGCAAAAGGAGTCTTTCGTGACCATTTAAGACCATTTGGATGGTAAGTACTGTTCGTAAAGAGTCCACAAGGAATCGGCTGGTAAACGAAATCCCAGAAAGCAAGTCACTAAGACACACACTATGCGTCGACCCAAATTGAATGGATACACTTCTTGTAATAATTGATGGTAATGATCCACGGTTTGAATATGGTCACTGAATTCCTTCCACGGAATCTGTTCAATGATAAAAGTCGTGGCATGGATTCCTGTTTTTATAGTCTCTTTGGTTCGGAAGCAATACACGTATTTTCTACCCAGAGATCTTCGTTCTCCAGTGGGAAATTTAAATGCTCCAAACTGTAACCTAAACTTCAGAGTTCGATTAGAAGTTTCCTCTTCCTCTAAGTAGATTCCACGTAAAATATGTTGGTAATCCTTTAACTTGTCTTCCTCAATGTGTTGCACTAGGTGAATCTCGAAGTAACCAAAATGATGAACATTTCGTTCATTCACTAACTCAAAGTGTTGAACAAGGTCTGACCACTAAAACAATTTCTGACGAATCAGTTCTCTTATACCATTCAGGTACCAGTGGTTAAACATCTGGTCACGTAACGGATGCAATTGTTCTTTACGTTTGACTTGTATTTTGACCAGTTCTCGGTAAATGCCTTCTCTCAACTCCACAGGCAAACCACGAATGTTCTCTTGTAAAGTATCCATGAATAGGTCATACTAAATCCTCTTTCTGACACAAGAAATGTACCGTTTGCACAGACATGGTTTTACTTCAGTGTCGAATCTTAATCGTTTAATCACTAATTTACACATTACAATTCGTTCAGAAGTTTCCTCTTTCACTAAGTTGACATTGTGTAAAAGATGTTGGTAATTCGTTAACTCTTCCTCTGGAATTCGATGCAGTAAGTTTACAGTGTAGTAGATAGAATCTTCAATAGCAAACCAATCCTTTTCAAAACCAGGGGGTCGTTGATCAATGTCTGTCCAATGGAACACTTTCAACTGAATCAGTCCTTGTATAGCATTCAGGTACCAGTGGTTCAAACACCGGTGACGTAACGGATGCAACTGTTCTTTACGTTTCACTTGTATTTTGACCAGTTCTCGGTAAATGCGTTCTCTCAACTCCACAGGCAAAGCACGAATGTTCTCTTGTAAAGTATCCATGAATAGGTCAGTCCGTACAATTCCCAGTCTTCTCCTAGAGCAGAAGTAATCCACATAGTGAGTAATTTCTGACCACTGCCATTCAGGGTAACGTCCAAGAATCTCACTGAACTCTTTTGATGTAAACGGTCTAGAGTAATATAATAGAATGAATGCACCCTTGACCCAGAGAAATCTAACACACTGGTTGACTTTTTTCACTTTCCTCTTGTGAATTTCTCGGCACAAAAGTTTTACAGTTACCCATTGAGATTTCACTCTGGCAAGTCCCTGCCAAACTTCCTTGTAAATCTTCTCTTGTAGTTCTTTAGGTAATGATTCGATATCGTTTTTGAAATGGAGTTTAAATACTGGTCTCGGTGATGTCCAACATTTGACTCCTAGCCAAACTGGTTTCTTCTTCGTCAACGACATGGTTAAGTTACTTCAATGTCTCAGTCCCACTAAGCGTAAGTAATGACAATTCGGTGACCATCGAGCATGTTCTACGTAGGCCAAATCTTGCGGTTCCCAGTGGTGAAGTGACACACCGCAACTGAAGCACTTGACTTTATCTCCTTCGCCCAAGTAGAAAAATCCGGCTCTGGCTAATTGTTCGGGGGTCGGTCCTCCCAGATACTTAGGCCATTTTCCTTTGAACAATTGAAGACGATTTTCAAAGTCACAGTATTCCGACAAACGCACAGGAAACGAATATTCGTATTTCACCGGTTCGTTTCGATGAGGGTTGGGTCACATGGACAGGAGTTTGCTCAGGGCTGGATGACATCCGTAGGGAGGTAGACGTGAAGCTGGACATCCACATTTAAAACGAAACCAAGTAAAGTGTCCAAGAGGACGAGCGGCATCGCTTTCGCATCCCTCAGGTTTGACACGCACAGCATCACTTTCCATGATAGGGGTAGTGACACTAAAGTTCCCATGATGCTTTACGGCATCGCTAAGGTCACAGCGTACAGCATCGTTCCCATCGCAAGGCTCACAATCGCATTCCACTTCAGAGGCCCCAAACTTGACTTGTGCCTGTCTGAACTTGTTTTTTGTGTTTCTCTGAAAGTATTCATCTTGTTCGCTTGGTCTTGGTAGTCACAATGAACTATCGATGTTGACCATAGCCCCTTTTTATACTAGTCGCAATGCAGTCTCAAGCTTGTACATCGTTCCTTTTTTATGTCTTGTTTTGGAAGGTACCGTCTCTAAGGTACCGTCATAATTGTACCGTAGTGTAATGGGTGGAAAGGCCATAGAAAGGTAAGGGCAGTGCGGAGACCATCGAGTATGTTCCAGAATAGCTGTCTTTATAGATACATAGATCCATTCGTAACTTCAGTCCGCAAGCGAAACACTGTACTTCGTATCCCAATCCAGACTCAGGTCCCAAGTAGACAAATCCTGTTCTAGCTAAAACATGCGAAGTAGGTAATCCTTTCCTATCCGTAGGCCATTTTTGAAACGTGTCCAATCGACAGACACAATCACAATAGTCAGGCAAGAAAACCGGAAAATGGTAGCGTTTGAACTTGGAGTTCTCATCGGGTTTCTCACTCGAGTCTTGTTGTGGCGAAGTCATGCTTCTGGTGAGTGGCTATCAACTTACAACCAATGTTTTATACCGACATGTCCATACGGTAAAGTAAAGTGATTGGGAAGTCGCACTCGCTTCTGGTACACGATTTGATAAACTTTTTCCAAGGGTCGACAGACGATGTGGTGAGTGGGTAAACGTACAGTCTTGTTCGTTTGATAGGCGGTCACTTTAAAGTGTTCGTCTTCTCTAGACTGCAAGGCTTCTTTCAATACATCAAAGTCCACCACTCGACTGGTACGATAATTCAGAGTCAATCCTTTCACTTTACACGTCGTGTGCACTTCTCCTTGTTTGTCCCGGTATTCGTAACCGTAATTTTTAGGACCACCACTGGCGAAACTTAGAATCTTGTCGTCGGGGTGCTCGTCTGTCCAGGCTCCTAAACGGTCTCCTTCGATGTCAGGGTGATGTTGACTCGGGTGATCGATGTAAATGCAACTGTCCGTGTCAAAGTACAGGACACGTTCCCCTAACAGTTCTAAAGCTTCGTACAATTTTAAGCGAGCATGAGCTGTCACGTAAGCCGTAATGATGACATTTCCAGAGGGGTCGTCTTGTACAAAGTCCAGATCTTCTTCGTAACTGACCAAGATCAAATTCTCGCGAACGACGTCCACGTTTTTCATGAATTTGGTTTTGTCGTGAATCATCTGGAAATAGCGGGAAGGTTCGGTCAAATATTCCGTCTTGGGTAAACACGGTCGTTGTGCCATTTTTCCACACAAGCAATTTAACATCACTTTGGCAAACGATCGCCTGCCTTCGTTTTTCTCGATGTGATCTAAAGTAATGCCTTCTTGTGCCCAGTATTTCTCTTTGAATGTCTTTTGGTCCTCGGGAGTGTGACACCAGGACGGATAGCCACTGGCTTCTTGCTTCAGTTTCAAAAAGGCATCCACGTAGTCGGCGAAAATGCCTTTCTGAGTGGGGTCACCCTTGTGGCATTGTTCTGTCTTGGGAAAGTGGCAAATTTCGTACACTTCTAACAGTTGGTATCCCATGTCCAGAGCTTTGAACAATTCTACGCTGACCCACGTCCCCGTCAAGGCCCGTTCTTCCTGGGTGTGATGACAAGGTTGATCTTGGTTGCACGTTTCGGCACAAGTACGGCACAAAGGAAACATCAGTTTGCCTTGGCAATGGTGAGGTAAGACGGGATGGTATAGGTTCGTGGGAGGCAAAACTTTGCACTTGATCAAGCCTTCGTATTGTCGAATGTTTTTCAGGTCGATGTGTTCCGTTAGCAATTGTGGGTGCCCTGCAGGAAAGCGACAATATTTGCACACGTAGGGATACAGCGAACACACGTCCAAGTATTTGATTTCTTCTCCTTTCTCTTCGTCAGCTTGGTACAGCAAACAAGTGGCATTGGTCCTTCCTCCGTATAAACTATCCCTCGGGTTCAGGGGGTCCATAAACTGGTCACTTTCCACGAGGCGTTTAAACTCGGGATCGGTTTTCAAACGGTGATCGTATTCGTGTTCCCACATTTCCACCACTTGGTATCCTTCCTGTTCTAACTTTAGGCGTCGCTGACAAGTGGCCTGGTACAAGTCTTCCATGGTTCGTTGTAAAAATTGACGTTTAGTGCCACGGTCAGGGTAACAGACGGGACATCCGTGAAATAAGCAACCGTTAAACTCGTACACGATCTTGGGGTTTTCTAAGTCCCAGCCATCGACCGAATGCGTTCCGATGCTCTTTTCGCCTCCTCCTTTGCGGGCATGCTGAATCCATTTGTCTTCCTTGTCGCACAAGTAATGTAACCAGCGTAGGGCTTTGACCGAGTATTGACGTTTGACATAGTTGGTCGTTTGAGGACTGATGACAGCCACGGTGTTTTCAGGCATGAATCGTTGTCGGTACACTAAGGAACACGCTTTGGCAATGGTGCAAGCTTCTTTCAAAGGATCGACCCCTCCGTGTTCCATGAACAGTTCTCGAAATTTTCCACAGCAACGCAGTAAAATGTCCACGTCGGAACGGCAATACTTTAGCATTTCTTCCTGAAAGTCAAAAGGGTCGGAGGCGTGAGCCTGGTACCAAGCGTAGAAAGCTTCTCCTTGTTCGGTACGCATGTTGTCAGGGCCGTAATAGTGAGCCTCAGGCAAATGGGGTAGAACGGCGTGTTGATTGGGTTCCGTATTGAAAAAGTGTGGAAAGTACCATTTAGCCATTTCTGTCATTCCAAACGTTTTAGGCATTCGACTCAAAGGCATGGCTAAGTAGCTCAACGTATCTTTAAACTGCACTTGTCCCACTTGCATGAAAATGATTTTGGCTCCGTTCAAAGTGACTTTAGGACGCTCGGTGCCATGTTCCGTATAGTATCTCAAAAGAAACTGTCCATCGTATCCGGAGAAATTGTGAGCCATCACCGTGGCATGACGATGACAATCTCCGTAACGTTCGATGTCTTCTTGGCTCCACGTCTTGTCGATGTGGTCTAAGACCCATTGGGCGAAATCGGCTATCTTGTTCGGTCCCCGAAAGATTTTTTCACGTCCTCCAGGAATCTTCCTGCAGTGAGGGCAATAACTCAAGATAGATTCTTGAATGCACTTCTCGCACGCTTGATGAGCCACGCAGAAATTAGGAATGTGAATGCCGGTCTCTTGCATGCATTCGAAATCGAAAAAGATGAAATTGCCTTTCTTCTTGTGACCGTCCTCTTTCTCTGGTTGGGGTTGGTATTTTTGCACGTAACATTGGTGTTCCAAGTCCACGATTCGGTGACAAATGTGACATTTTTTCTTTCCTCGACAAACGTGTGCCTTGGTATTATTGGTAAGTATACCTTGTCCACACGTGGGGCTCAATCTCAGGAGTTGACAAGCACATTTCTGCTGTGAACCTTGCGTCTTCAGATGTTGTTGGTAACAGGCAGGGCTGACAAACGTGCGCAGACAAGCAGGACAATGCACTGGTTCTTGCCCTTCGCTCAGACAGGGTTGAGAGGCCAAACATCCTGAGCATTTCGATCCACATTGTTTGTGTTGTTCTCGATTATTATAACCATAGTCACATTTCTCACAGTAATATTTGTATCCCAGGAATCCAGTGATAGTGGTAATGGTATCGAAATGGTCATCGTGATGATAGAGGTGAATGTATTTTCCATCCTTAAAGTCTTTCCCTCGAAACAACAGAGACCCGCGCACTTCTTGAGGGTGCACTTTCAAGGTGTAGCGTGGTGTTAGGACATCTTGCAATTTTTGCATTTCAGGAATGCCACAGGGTGTGTCTTTGGACAGGCCTGCTTGCTGTAACAGAAGTTCTGCTTCATTTCGTTGTTTGACTCGGTTCGATTTTCTAATGTTCTCCCAGACTCGTTTCCATTCTACCGTGTCGTTCTTGTCGGCATAGGTTCGTCAAACCACGATGGCTCGGGCTAAACACATGTGGTCTTGAAAATTGTTAATTTGGACGAGACTTGTCTTGGTAATGCGAAGGTTGTTTACCAATAAGGTCTTTCTGCGTTGTCCGGTCCCTTGAGGAGGAGAGACGTGGGTCATGTCCAGTGTGGCTTTTCCATCGGTGATGTCAGACTGGTCATTAGATTGTTGCACGTGTTGAATCTTGTCCACGACTTTGTAAGCGGTCAATTTTACAGGGCTGCTAGACTCGATCCAAACAGGGGATTTCAAGCCGTCGTGTTGTATGGAAAGTCTCAAGCGATCGTCTTCTTTGGGTTGACATTGTCGCTTGAGTGTGGTGAGCAAAGAATCCCACATGTCGGTGATGAACCCTTCTGCTTTCTCTAACGGTACTTCGGACTTGAAATCTTTAAACTTCACCGTGTATTTGTAAGCCGTAGTTCTAAATTTTCTAGAGGGACGCTTTTCCGTCTCTCGAATGGAATAGTACTTTTCAGGGTTGACTAAGGGTGGTGAACTTTGTTTAGAGGGTTTGGATTCTGGTTCACTCATGTCCTCTTCAAAATCACTGGCATGAATTTGTGCCAAGACTTCAGCCCTGGTACGAGGCGATAGATCACGTTTCTGCCTCTTACTTTCTTCTTCTTTCTTCTCAAATGAATTGGATCGTTTCATCTTGATAGCAAAAAGTCAAATGACTAAAGTTTAAACACCATGAACTAATTTATAGTCATAGCAGACCAGCGTATATAAAAGGGTATGTGCCTTGTCCTTTCACTATTCATTTCACTCTCAAACCGAGCACAACGATGGAAGAGACTACCCAGATCGAACGTTTCATCAGAACTTTGCGAGGGGTCATTAAAAAATTCTCTTCAGACCAGCCGAGTGACTACTCTCCTTCCTTTCAAGATAAAAGTCAAGATACTTGCTATATCTGTCAGAAGAAAGGGCATTGGTCTTCAGAGTGTCCAGACCGTCAAAAAAGAAAAAAAGGGTTAGAAGAGACAAATGTCAAGATACCTGTTATTATTGTCAAGAAAAAGGACATTGGTCTCCAGATTGCCCAAAACAGAAACAAGAGAGTCAGAAGAAGAGAGGGATTCTTTAGAGGAAGAGGAAGAAGAAGAGGAAGAAAGCAGACAGGTGAAGAAAAAGAAACAGGAGAAGAAAAGAAGAAGGGAAGAAAGTGAGGAGGAAGAGGAGAAAAAGACTGGGACGGTGAAGAAATTTAAAAAAAACAGAGAGAGTGAACAATGAGACAGAAGAAGTCTATGAACTTTTTAAAGTGCTCTGTTGTGAATTGTGAATTGGATTGTAAATATTTATAAAAGAATAAATTAGGTATAAAAAGGTAAGTGTCTTTGGGTTTTGATTTTAAAATAAGAACCTACACTCACACACTCATACACACGTACTATAGGGGTAAAATGGTTTGTATTTTTTTTTAGTTTGAATGGATGTTGGCAATTGAAAGTCTATCTCTTTTCGATAGACGTGGGTGGCCCTGAAAAGGGCCTTTTTTGGTGTAGAGGTGAGTTTAAGCAATCAACTTTAACTCTCTTAAGCCTTTGCCACGGCCAAGGCCTACTTCTGGACTGCGTACTGTTGATGATGATGATTTGGTTGAAATCACTAAGGGTGGCACGGTAGGCTTAGTCACAGGGTTGGAGTGTTTAGCTCGGGAAGGTCGTATTCTCTTCGGTCGTAATAAAGAAGTCTGATACATTTGTTTCAGACTTTAACTCCGCTAAAATGTCTAACAGTACCGCGACCGTTTGATTTTCACACCCTTGTTTCTTTGCTGCTGCTTCTTCTTCTTCTTGTTTTTTTTTCTTACCTCTTCTTCTTGCTGCTGTTGCTGTAGGAGAAAAGCTTGTTCCGCTTCCTTTTGCTGTTGTATAAATTTCTCCAATTCTTCTTTCTGTCTCTGTCTAAAATTCTCCACGTGCGGTAATGAAGGAGAAGGTGACGAAGGTTCCGGAACAAATTCTTGCGAGGTAAGAAAATCCACAAAATCCCAATTCACCTCTTCTGAAAGTAAGTCCGGGTTCCCTTGGGTAGTCTCCACGGCTGATGCACCCCAATTTATCGTTTTCTGAGTTTCTGTCATGTTGAAAAACTGTCGCATGAATTGACTGCGCACAGGCGCTAGCGAATCTATATAGACCACGTGACGTAACAGACTGCTCTCTTCGGATTGGATGTGGGCTGACTGAATTTTGTAACGCGTGTTTGGATTGGTCAACGAACTCAATCCGTTTCAATCCTTCCTTTCTCTATAAATAAGTGCAGTTCACTGCATTCCTTCACCTGTTCTTGGCACCCCTACATGTGGACCGACGTACAATCTTCCACGCTTGTGTCCTCGATGATGTTCCGGACGGACATACCAATGTATGTCCGATCCAACTGGACAGTTGTCCATAGGACAGACACCAGCCTATGGATACGTAGGATCTATGTGGAGCGTCAAGGATGCCTCAAAAGAGTCTTAATCTATGGTCCTGCAGTTAGGCGCAGCCTAAGGACAAGAAGAAGATGTCACAGATGCCCTTTATGTTAAGGGTATAATAACATAAACCCAAAGGCCCTTTTCAGGGCCACTCCAATATCTCGAATAGACCTTGACTTTCATTGCCTACCCCATTTTTTTAAATTTTTTTGTTTTAAAAAATAAAAAAATAGAGACCCCTCCCTGTTTCAATTTTTTCCCCTGTTCCATTTCCATAGACCCATCAGGTCGGGACCTTATTAAAATAGGGTCCCGACCCTGTTCCATTTCATCTAGCCCCTAGACAGACCCACGATTTATTCCCCATGTTCAATTCCCCTTGTCCCTAGAATAGATATTTTTTTTTTCTTTCTCCCATGTTAAATTCTCCTTGTCCCTAGAAGGGATATATTTTTTTCTCCCATGTTAAATTACATAGTCCCCAGAGTGGATATTTTTTCTCCTATGTTAAATTTTACATAGTCCCCAGAGTAGATATACCCTTTTTAACATGAAAGTCCCCTAGTCCCCAGACCGTCCCACTTCACTACTGAGATAGCCACCACCTTATGTTATATAGGTTTAACTTGTCCTTGTCCCACGATATGTCATAGAAATGTAATACAAGTACGGCAAAACTCACTTTTGAATAAATTATTTGTAAACTTTGCATCAGTGAGTCAGTCCAAGATTTTTTTAATTGTCTCCAAGCGATCTTTCCATGTGTCAACGGGGGCCCCGAGTGGCCGAGTGGTCTAAAGCGCTCTTCGTTACGGATCACTGCCATCTCACCTCTGTCTGCGTGGGTTCGAGTCTCGGATTCAGCCAGTGTGGGTATGTGAGAAAACTTGCCAGTAGCTTCTCGTGGGTCGGTGGTTCTTTCTAGGGTTTTTCCGGGTTCTTCCTCCACCATTAATACTGGCCGCCATGTATAGCCTATCGTGTGCTGAAAAATGACGTTAAACCCTACAACAACAACAACATGTGTCAACGTTGATAATGACACCATCGATGTAAGTTTCACAATTATCTAGAACAGATGTAATCATGTTCATCAAAATGTTGAAAAGAACAAAGCGAAACTTGAACCCAAATGGCATTACTTAATAATGATGAAGTCCATCGGCAGTTAGGAATGCCGAAATTTCATTGGCCCTTTCTGTGAGTGGAGTTTGCCCTTTCTGTTAGTGGAGTTTGCCAGAATCCTTTCGAAAGATCAAATTTGGTGACATATTTTTGCATTTCTAATTTTATCAATGCAGTAATCGATTCTGAGCAATCGAAATCAATCAGAAAGTATTATCTGGTTTCGGTACAAAAATACATGGTGAGCTGCAGTCACTTTTACTCAGTTTTATGAAATAACTCTCCAGCAAAAAATTACTTTATTTTTTCAAACAGTCATGTTTGAGAGAATTCATCCTATACGTGTGCTATTTCACAGGTATGGAATCCACAATTTCAACGTCATGGTAGGTTTTATTTGTTCGTGTTGGAACATCTGGAAACAAGCGCTCATATTTAAGTAATAGCTGTTTTTAGTTCATTATTGTCTTCTGAATTCCGAAGATTGGTTACATCAAAGTCACTACAGTCCGATTGCATTTAATCGCTCAAATCCTCGCTGTATGGGGCAGGTACAACTAAATTGATGATTAACATGGCTATCGCTATCAACATACTCATCTAACATATTTATATGGCAAAGTTGTTTTAGATTTAGCCTCCTAGGAGTGTAAATGATATAATTTAAATCACTTACTTTCTTTGCAACTATATAAGGATCATAGTACTTAGCCTGAAGAGGCTTTTGAGATACGAACAAGAGAGCACGAACTCTATCACAAGTTTAAAAACTCTTTTCCTTTGTGTTTATGTCGTACCTTAATTTCAGTTGTGACTGACTATTGTGCAGATTAGTTATTATAACTTCACAAACCTTTGACAACTAATTTCTGAAATTAGAAACATAGTCGAGAAGATTAATTTCTCCTCATTTAACAACTGTAATGGTATGCGGATATTATGTCCAAAAACTAGTTCAAAGGGATTAAATCCTGGAAGATTCTTGAACTGATTCTTTCACAGCAACCAATAGTAAACGTACTCCTTTATTCCAGTCTTTTCAGGTATCAAAGCAATATGACTGAATCATAGTTTCGAAAGCTTGATAAAAACTTTCTAAAGCCCTTGGCTTTCAGGATGATAGGCAGAGAGCTTAAATTACTGGATGCCTGATTCATGCATAACTTGCTGGAAAGTACAGACATACAATATTTACCCCTGATCCGATCTGACAAATTTGGGAAGGTTAAATTGTGCGAACAAAGCAAAGACTTAATAAAAACTTCTAATATGGGTTTAATTTTAATATTCTTCAAAATGATTGCCTCTGAAATCTTGTCAACGTACAGATTGCTGTCAAGATGTAGTGTAATTATACATACCATGAAATTAATTCAAATAACAAATCTAACAGACAATGCCAATTAAATCTACACAACACATTATTAGGTGGCTCATATACCTTTTTTGGAAATGTTCCTTTAGCCCATCCACCCCAAACCACCTCGTTCGGCCCTGCCATGGCATTCGCGCTGAAAAGTCACCGAGATCGAATTCCCAGTGCGGTCGAAACTCACCCTCCAACTAGCCACTAACCTATGAGTTGGACAAACCCTAGAAAGTAATGTAAGGGATTCCTAACCTGAAAGGTCTGTACAAGCTATGCTGGTTAGCACCCTTGAGCGCTACAATAATAGTTTGTGTAATTTGTTAGTTTAACGGCATTTTGCAGCATATGGCAGCTCGTATATTTGGTGGAAGAAGAAACCGGTGGAACCCCGGGAAGAACCCCAAACCCCGGTAATCTAAGAGGTCATGTAGATGGCAGAAACCTGTAAAGGTGAGCGCCTTAGACCGCTCAGCCACATGGGTCACTTCCAGTAGTAATAGTAGCAGCAGCAGCAGCAAAAGCATCACTGAAAGTAGTAGTAGCAGTAGTTGCAAAGGTAGTAGTAAGGTGAAAAAGGGGAAGAAGAAGCCTATCAGTAATAATATAAACAATATAAGGTGATTTTTGTTTGTAACCTACAAGTTGACTGCTATTGACATTAGTATATGTCACATTAAGGACTGAATGCATTATATTTTTATAGATTTGCTTATAACGACATTGATAGATACGATCATTTTTCCATGTAGAAGATAGAATTTATATATGTTTTAGTCAGTATCAGGACACGAACTCTGTTTAATCAACTTATATTTTATTTCTGTTCACACCTGTTGAATTTATTTACTTCTGACAGAATTATCTGTCAATCAGTACTTAAGTATTATTGCTGTCATCGCGCAATGCTGTGCGGGGGAGCAACATTTTTCGATGTGTATTGAACACTATGGGTGTCACCCAATACCGTCTACGTAATAACAATGCCCCCAACGGACCAGTAAAAGTCAAAATTGTTTGGTCTGCTGTATATCACGCCAGTCAGGATGTTTTGGCTTCCCTGTGTATCGTTTAAGGTAGTATGAACAATGGAATTAAGACTATACTAATGTTGCGCCGCAGAGAAATTGTCCGTGGATGATTATGTCAGCACATATGGTATTAAATGAGGGCCCAGGAATTCTTGTATCAAAAGACTTAGATTTATGGCCAGATGAATTTGTTCGAGTAATAAATAACAACAGTAATAATCCATCGACCATTTATTTTTCAAACCTCGCTTCTCTTACTGCCGTTGGTATGAAGGGATGTATCACATAATTCAATTCTTTATTTCCTGTAATTGATTTATTACTTGCGTTTTTTAGACCATGGATCCAATTGATCTTTTACAACCTATTTGGAGACCACTGAAAACCAGGAGATTATCTATTTCGTTTTTGATCATTTCCTTATAGCGTCGGATCAAAGCTTTTTGTTTTCGTCATTTCTCCACGTGGGGGACTAACAACAGCATGCGCCCTTTAACAGCATAAATTTAGCAAATATACGGCATTTAATATAGGACCAAGTAACTCGTAGTTCCCGCACAAGTCTTTGATGTTATGTCAGAAATCGATCTTCAAGCAGTTGAATCAGTATCCACCATCTAAAACAGACATTTGACAAAGAAAACAAAAGAACATAAAGTGAATAGAAGTTATTTTTTATCATAAATAAATTTTCAATACACCCATTTTGAATATGCGAATTGTGATTGAAACAGATTGACATAAATGAGTTTAATAGTTTTTATTTCCACCAAATCTTTAAGTTCTACAAATTTTCCTCGTGCTTTACTTCTTTAAGATTCCAACTAAAATGGAGATAAATAACGAAGGATACTGTAAACGTGCAAGACGCCAGATACATACAAAGTTTTCTAAATATGTATCCATGACGTACTTGAAATCATTTCTGTTTTTCAAGAACTTAATCTCAGTGTTTTAATTTTAAAATTATGTGTGCATTTCAGTGAGCCATAAAATAAATAGAACATGAATGTTTTCAATTTGGTTTTGGTTTCTATAAGATTTTTTTTATTTGTGATGCTTTTTTAACTTTAGGTACGTATGTGCATCGCTTGTCCCCGACGAAAAAGTCGGATTTGTCAACAACGGAATTGTTCAATCCCTCTCAGCCATTCTATCATTGTACGTGGCCGTGGTAACAAAAGCACTAGCGTTAGGGGCCGTCGGTTCTGCATCTGGGATGGCTCTAAAAAGCAGTTGGTGGAAAAGGTCTTCGATTATCCAAACGTAGGAGAAAAAGGCTTCCGAGTAGAAGTGGTCTATAGTTCAGGTCTCATTGTGACACCCAAACGTCGTTTATATGTTTACTCCTAAGGGGTTGCACCACCACGTGAATTTGCTCAGTACTTAATCCGGGGTTGCGGACAACAACCACAATTTTTATTCAACTCTATCGTTGCAAACTCGGCTGGATGGACCAACCCAACACCACACTCTTACTGATTTTACCTTGTCACTTTAAGCCTAATAATATACGAAATGCCTATTAACATTTATAGAACCTAAACCGCTTGACGACGCATTGATGTGGCTCTGACTAGGTATGACACTAAAGAGGATTTGACCTTGTTGTTGTTGACGTTGACCAGGATGAGCTTTTGTCTTTTGAATATCGAGTTGTAAAACTGCAAAAATCTAACGTAGACATTCAATATGTTATTACAAAGCTGCGAGGTGCATTCGCAAATAACGTGCCGAAATTATTGAAATCAAGGGAATCAGATGTCCGTTTCGTCAGTTGCTTATATCAAATACAGCATCAATGATGCCAATGCTGAGATGAAGCAATGTGTTGATGCAAAGGTTGCCGAGGCGCTATCAAGCATGCACACACCAAGCGTAGTAAATTCATGGAACAATGTTGAAGGAATATTAAACAATGAAGCAGAGAAAAAAACTGAAGGCGTAGTGAATATTCGACTTATTTTCGATGTTGTCGGTGATGATTTGATGCACCTAAACCTCACATTTTGAAGGTATGCAAGTCTTGCTCGTCTTAAACGCAACTAAGCGTAAGTGGGGTACAATAGCATTTTTTTTAAATGACAAGCGACAAAATGGTATGCCAATATCACGTGTCCACGATAGCAATGTTGCAGAATATTTCATATTTATATGAACAAGGATGTTGGTCGCCGAAGATGAAATTCAGTTTGAAGGATTCTGTATCTATTCCTGCGGATACCTAACCACCTTTCATGTATGTGTATAAGACTAGATTTATGATTACGCATAATTGGTCGATTCTCACAGAGGGGATGAGATTGCAGAATGTTGCAGATGGGGGTGGGTTGGTTGTGAATCAGCTTGTCAGTGATGCTAACATTGATAGCAATTTTATTATACTTGTCAACGTATATTTGCGTCAGAGCGGTGTTACCAGACCCTCGTATACGCTCAGACATAATTTACACTACGACAAGATAGAAATAGACCGTTGGAACCACCCTGGTGTACCAGTACCTGGTCAAGTCTAGCGTGGAGTTATATCATTAATAAGTGAATAAAACTCGGTCACGGAATACACAGCCAGGTGTTAAAACACTCAGGGATTGCATCTAAATGAAGTGGAGTTCATTCATAAATGTACCACCATGGATGCCTTCCCCGTTGATTATGTTGCATCATTATTAATTCAGCCAGAAACGGAAACAAATTTGACTGTTATTTAACAAGGACGCATTTGTCAGTGTAACAGTATCTGGTCGAAGACGATAACAATTGTTTAAGATACCATTCAATGGCGAATTTGGTTTGCTTCTTTATGAACGTGGTATTAGGTCACCAGAACGAACAATCGCCTGAGGCTTATATATTCCTCAGGCAGAGATTGTATATTATTGTATGGCAGTTGTACCAGTAAATACCAATGATTAGTGAGAAGTGTGTGTGCATGTTGCTCCTAGATTTAATGAGTCTGGAATGGGCTTGCCTTTCAATAAATTATACCACGCAAGGTCGTTATTAATTAAAGAACTATGATAGACCCTCAATGTTATCGATGTGAGAAAATAACTGAAGCTGAACAACAGCAGCAAGATGAAATCACCAAGAGACCGGGTGTGTGGATGTGGATGCTATTTGCGGAATCACCGCAGCAGCCACCATTGGCCATTTGTGGTAGGAATCACGAATACGTTACTAATATTATATAGATACACCAGTCGGAATAGTCTGGTTCCCTGCTTGGTATGCTCCCTGCGTTGCACTCCTCTATACTAAGTCAGGCGAACGCCGACGCCATATTTTCACGTGATCAAAACAAATGGCCTCACATGGAGAGATCTAATTAATCTAACCGTGGCACGGTTATTCTTTTAATATTCTCTTTCTTAGTGACACAATATGAATTTTACTAATACTTTTGATTTGAATTATAGCAGTCGTTATCATGTGTTATATAATTATTTTTTTACAAATATTTTTACTAATAGCCGAAGATGAAGGAGAAGGGTACACACAATGATATTTTGATAATATTGCAAATTTTACACTGGGTCATCTCAGAGATTCCTTCTCCAATCGATTCCTTGATAAATTTTACGTCGAAATTGATATGAGGTGATGTACGACAGCATAAATATAACCAAAGATTAAGACGAAAATATCCCCCCCCCCCCTTTTTTTCGAAGGGGTGAGGGTGCCGATTGTTTTGCAAATATTGTAAACTTCACACCTTGTCTTCTAAAATAGTCTAGTTGAAATAAATTCCTTGGTTAATTTAACATAGATAGTGATATCTCGTTGTACATGACATCTCAGACGTATCCAAATATTATGATCGAAATAGCAACCCTATTCGACGAGGGGGTGAGGGGCCCCGAGTGGCCGAGTGGTCTAAAGCGCTCACCGTTCCGGATCACTGCCATCTCACCTCTGTCTGCGTGGGTTCGAGTCCAAGGCTCGGCTAGCGTGGGTACGTGGGAAAGCCTGCCAGTAGCTTCTCGTGGGTCGGTGGTTCTTACCTGGGTTTTCCAGGGTTCTTCTTCCACCATTAATACTGGCCGCCATGTATAGCCTATCTTGTGCTGAAAAATGGCGTTAAACCCTAGAACAACAACAACGACGAGGGGGTGATTATGACGATATTTGGTCCTATTGTCGGAATTGTTGTTTAAAGCCACATTAAATGTAACCGTGCTGGTAAAGTAATACCGCCACCACTGCATTTGCAGATATGTGTCTTTGCACAACTTCTCAAAGCGGCACAAAGCAGTTTCAATACAATTACCAACCTGAACTCGATGGCTACGGAGTAACAAACAATTAGCATGGTTGAGTTTGACACCGTGTTGGCGGAAATGGGAAACCACCGGTACCTCTGATCATATATACGGTACCAGGAAATAGTGGATTTTCAGACAGTAAAAGCCTAGTAATTTCCTTTTAAAACATTTTATATATATATTAAGCAGTCGTTACACCGCAGGCTATGGCGGAATGAAGTCCAAGAAACGTACGGAATCAGCTCGACCAGATTATATCAAATATGCAGCGTTTTCAAATATAGCCCAGCTGTAAAAACATCTTGTATCAACTTAGAATCTATAGTTGACGGTATTAAATCAATAAAACATATGATATTAAGAAAAAAGGATCCTCAAAATATAAATGATTAGTATTAAGTCAATGAAAACATCTGGTTTCGACAAAGAAGCTATACGGACATATTTGACTGACTCCTAATAATAACGGATGGACTCGGTATGTGGAAGGCTAAATAATAGAGCTGGTTAAAAAACATCAGCAACATACGAAAATATCATGATATCATTACTTGCAATGTTTTCAGTGCTATAGATGGACACTAAAATAAAGCATTTTATGAAACAACAATGGGAAAAAGACGCGAACGTTTGGCAGAAGGATTATAACGTGACGTTAAGAAAGAAATCGAGGACGAACTGGTGACATGATCCATGATCCGTCAGTGTAATGAGTATGCTGTACCCGATCGGTTTTTTTTACCACGGCAACATTGATGCAAATAATGTATGTACTTATCATGGCATTGAACCGAGGTCGTGATCTCTGAAGCAGGTTAGCCATGGAAGGTTTATAAAAGTTTAAAAAATTTCAATTCAAAAACGCTACAGAAGGGGATCAAATTCCTGTTAAACTGTTAAAAATTAGGGCACCAATCCTTGTGGGATAAAACATATATATAAGTAATAAAACTATTTTTGTAAATATTTTTCCCGATCATCTGATGGATATTCAAGTAATTTCTACTTTCAAAAAGAACAATCCTCTTTATGAAAGTAATGATAGACCTGTCAACAATTTACTTAATTTACTTATCATATACAAACTGTTTAAAAAATCAATTGAGACCCAGTTAGCATCATTTTTGAGAACATTTTTAGCAAACATTTGGGTGTTTTTTGTCAAGGTCAGGGATGCATAGCACTCTGTTACTCTTGCTTAATGACTGGAGGAAGGCTCTTTGTGAAAACAAATATGTAGCTACAATCCTTATGGACTTATACAAAATGTGTGACTGTCTTCCTTGTGATATTCTTATTTCCAGTTTAATTTTTTATGGTATGTCATATGACTCAGTAGGTCTCTTACTAAGCTATACGTCGAAATATAAAAAGCAAATTAATTTGCAGGGTGCTCTGAGTAGTTGTCTGCAATTAAAAAGGGGTTCCTTAGGGTCGATCCTTGGACTAATATATTGTAATCCTTTTATCAATGATATCTTGTACTTTATTAGGTAAGGCTCTTTATATAACTATGCTGACGATAACACATGACTTCAACACTCTGATTAACAAACTTGAAGCAGAGTTGACTGGTTCACTTCTAACAAAATGAAACCAACCCTGAAAAGCTTCAAGAATTAGCTGTGTGTACAGACATTCAGTATGAAGCATGTACTAAACTTAAGCAGTTCTATCATATACCGTGAAGCATGTACTAAACGTAAGCAGTTCTATCATATACCGTGAAGCATGTACTAAACGTAAGCAGTTCTATCATATACCGTGAAGCATGTACTAAACGTAAGCAGTTCTATCATATACCGTGAAGAAATTGTTAAACGTCATGGAATAGACATGGACTCTCAACTTCATTTCGATTCACATGTTAAATTTATCTGAAAGAAAGCCTCAAGGCAACTATTTGTCTTGAACGGTATTGGTCATAAGCTATCTAGACTCGACAAACTAACAATTTTATGTGCAATTATCCAATCAATTTCTGTCCCTTAGCCTGACATTTCTGCAGCGACATGAACACTACTAAATTTTAAAAAATATAAGAGAGTACTCTGAGATATGTATATGATAATTTCACAAGCAGCTATCACAGACTTTTACTTATGGCAGAAATGCCAACTCTAACTGTGCTCAGACTTCGGGTTATTGCTCAAGAGACTTTCAAACTTTGAATAAGCGTCCTCCCAAATGTTTGGACGATTTAATATGTTTTAAATACAATAACTATAATTTTAGATATTCAAGTATTTTAGGCGTTTCAAAACTTAAAAGCTCAACATTTGGCAAAACAAGATCTTTTTAATACGCAGCTGTCACTCTATGGAATCAGCTACCAACCACTTTAGAGAGCAATGTAACTTTAAGTCATTTAGATCTTTAATTATATCCCGGAATGGTAAAGAATGTACATATGCTATCTGTAAATGATGCTGCCCCCTCCCGCCGTGATGACTGCTATTGTCTGTGTTAGCGTTTATCTATTATTTTCTTGGGTACTAATCAAGTGTCCTACTGTTAGATCCTTTTATGTAAAGCATAAACTACATTGCATCATGCCTTTTAGTCCCAATTTTGGTACTTCTGTATTTATTTTCTATTTCAATTTTGAACTATAGTTCAATTTTTTACAATCCTAATTGTGTTATTTAATTTATGAGGATACAAAATTCACGTTTACTCACTGACTGTTAAAATACTTTGCTTGCTTATGTCTCAAGCCATGCACTCAGTGTTTTGTCTAATTTGTATTAATGTGTCATGATGTGTTTAGATGTCTTGATAATCACGCTTGTTGTAATGCTTCATTGTATGTGATGTCACTATTAGCCTAGCCTAGCGTAGCCTAGCCTGGCCTGGCCTGGCCTAGCCTACACTGCATTTGCCATCCGGGTTGATGCGATACCGTGAATCGAACAGGCATCGTACTAATCACCCGTCAAGCGCCTCATAGGGTGACGGCGGGGATCTATATATGTTCAAGATAACCTGAGTATAGCCAAGCAGGACCAGTACCATACTATAACTCTCGTCTGCTGGTTCCTTAAAGGGATTGCCAGATTATCGACCTTTAAGCCGTTGATATGGTAACCGTGAGACTGAAAAAGAAGTAATAAGTTTTCCATAGCTAATCATATTAACTTTCACATTACCATACATGATTTAATGCTTTGTACAAACGTGTACATTCTAGAACTTCTGGAACAATTAGTGTACAATTTATTGCTGACCTCCAAAACAAACCTACAAATTCAAGCCTGAAGAAGATCTATTTTATCCCCGCCCGTACGAATCCAAATTTCTTTGTAGATTTCATGATTCGATGGCGAATTAGCATAAGATAGCAATGGCTTTTCGGATGTTTACGTTAAGTTCAAATATACCTACATCGCACCATTAATTAGGTGTTCTGTTCTTTCTTTACACTATGTCTGTTTGAGGCCAAGTTAACAAACGACATATATGGAGGCGTATAGCTGCCGCGGAATCATGAGTTGAAAAATCAGTTATGTACTTTTAAATAAACTTTTGCTCATTTGTATAAGTCGAGTTGTCCCCAGTGTCCAATTATGTCTTAGCCACGCAATTATTCAAATTTAGAATTCAGTGTACTGAGTGTGCTTAATGTTACCAGTGAGGTAAAAGCTAAATGAGGTTTAAGTTACCTTTCAGTGTTTTAGTGATATGTTGTTTCACGCGAGGTTATCGAGTCTGGGGAGGGGGTAGTTTTTTAAACTGTTGGTGAATAGATCAAATCTATGCTAAATAAGTTGTGATTCAAACGATTTTCGGAGTAGAAATTAAAACCCCAGGGCAATTTTAGTTTCGTTAGCCCTTAAAATGGCTGTTTGGTTGGGGAGGTCGGAAAAGAAATAAGAGTCCTTTTAGATTGTCTGGTGGCTCGTACCCACGCCTGATGCCATCTCATATTCACTCTGTGTCAGCTCCTATATAGTGGTAATTTGACTGTGTAAAGGTAATGCCGGTCTGTTCCTTAAAGCTGTAGTGGCCTTACAAGCAGTTTCGGATCATGGATCGGACATTTGTCGTATTCTACACCATGATAACATATATTATTAGTTGCTTTTCTCAAACGGAGTTTGGAGTCATTTTCACACACTGATGGCAGAGATCATCAACCGATGGTCTTATATGTATTGTATTGCTTCTTCCCGATTTCGGTAGAGGTCTGCGATTCCCATTTCGCAGGCCTGATCTCAGACATATTGACGAAATTATTGTAGAAGGTTTGTCTCAGGCTTTTGTTTTACTACCTCTGCTGCAGCCGGCTTTGGTGTTGATGCGGCAATGGATGGGGCTGTTTTCTCGCTTTCGCCCCTTGTCTCTTTGTCTGCTGTTTCTCCATATTTTCCTCCTCTCTTTCCTTTCTTGTCTGTTCTCTTGTGCACTGCTTGCTTTGTTGCTAGTGGCAGTGTCGCTAATTTATTTCATGTGCTCATCGGTAGGGGCTCTGGGTTTCGAACGGCTTTGCCTTGTATACTGCTTCCTCAGCGCCTTTCATCCGGTATCCCTTTGTCCTTTTTATTGTTTTTTTTTTTTTTTTTTTTTTGTTTTGTTCTTCCCATATTATCAAAAGAGCTATCTCCTTTTCCAATGCGCACATGCTCCCATGGTCATATTCAAGACTTGAGTGTCAGTCACGACTTCCCTCTCTAACGCTCTTCATGATTGTTCCTTGTTTCTCTGCTAGCGGAGTCTAAACGGTGATGCAGTTGTCTGCGAGAGTAAACAATGTATTTAGAGAGACGCGAAAGTGCAAAATTGCCACCAAGTTCGTACGCAGTGTAATATTATCGCTGGAAATGGAGCTAAGGTTGGTAAGATATGCATCACTTTCGTTGAAAATGTCAATGAAATGCATACTGAGTTTCGGTGGCGTCTTTAGCTTTGTCTTACGAGTCTACGCTCTTAAAACAAGTAACAGAAAAGAGTGAAAGACAACTAGCTCTGTAAAATTTAACAAATAACTTATTTCCCTAGAATACAAAGTGAATATGAGAGAAAACAATTTACGGTATTGCGAATTAAATCCCAAAATCATCCAAGAATTACAGACACAAGTCCTAATAATTTAAAGTTCTGAATAAAATTCAGTACACGTCAAGAATAAATCCAGAAACTGACGGCGATGATGTGTATGTGGTAGCTTGTAGAGTGTTGAAGTGCCAACAGTCTTTTTTTTAATCACTGTAATATAATTCCAGGTTTGAATATACTATAAATTCCAGTGAATATCTCTATCCAAGAGTTTTATCAGACCACTTTTGTAATTCCAGAAAAAAACAGTCATTTGAATTCAATAATTTAAAGAAGTAAATTTTCTAGCCCAAAATTTTAAATACTGGACACAAGACATAATACAACTTAAATGTGCTAGGTCTTAAAGCACAACTGAAAAAAATTCCTCTCAGTTACGAGATTATATAGTTCAATACTTGACCTCAGGTCACAATTAGCATTTTCTAAAAAGAAAACATTGCTGGAAAATAATCTTCCTGAATGATCCTAATGTTTAAAAATAAAAAACCATAACCTGGATTATACTAAGGAAATTCCAAAACCTAGACCATGAAAAAAATATTTACTTCTATTAATAATAATTCGGATTTTAAACCTTTTAAACCCATAAAAACAAAAATTAACTCAGCTTTTGATCAAGGTCAAAACCAACATACAATTTTACGTTACAAATAGCATGTAATGAAATAAAAAAAATTAAAACAAACTAACAAATAATATTAAATTAAATATAGATAACATTTGTGATTCAACATGATTATGTTACCAATCGGTTTTATCTTGTGGTAAATTACAATACGCTTTTTGAATCCCTACAACTGATTAATCATACATTGTATTTGCTTGTACTAAAACGATTTTCTTCGGAATCGCAATCGTTTTAATTATAATTGTAGAAAGCTTTCATGGTATAAGCAATCATCTCTTAAGCCTAATAGGCATTTAGTTTGAAATTGTTACAGGAAACAGTAAATAAGTCCTACTGTTTGTCGATGTTATGTGGTCATGGAGTATGTATTCCTTTCACTTGTCACAGCAAAAAGGCTGGATTTCATAACATGTTTGCATAAATAATGCACAATCCTTCTCACACGAACTATGTTCATTTTATTCGTTATTGTGAAATTGTAGGTTGTATTTCGTGAGGACTAAACTGTCCTTTATAATGCCTTCTCATTTGAAAAAATAAAAGTGGTTCATTTGCTGAAAGTTACTTCAGTCCCTCTTATTTAATTAGTTTTTATGTGCTTCTTTGTTATTTCATGTATATTTTATTGCGTTAGATAATGTTGCAATGTATCTCACACATTCATTTTAACTTAAGTGTTGTCTTTTCTAATGAAGGCGAAATAACCGGTAATATTTTGAAACTTAAATCTAATTTGGAGCTGTTCAAGCCCCTCGTCAGAAAAGAAACAACTGACATCAACAACACAAAAAAAAACACTAAACAAAAAAAACAAGAGAGAAGATGCAATAGTACATGTTAAAATGACAAGGAATATACAAACAAAAGTTTAATAATGATGTTATGTTTATTTATTTTATATTGCGTCTTAACTTTTGTCCGTGATTGTAAGTAGCAAAAACAACATGTTTACATAGCAAGAGTGCCAGGTCAGACTTGTTTACAGCTAGAATGTTTGGGGTTTTTTTTCATTACATTGTATTACGTTATAGGACAATGGAAACTGTGTAGTAATAGGTATATAAATAATAAATTATTAATTCCTGTTCTATATTAGCATATGAGAATCCATTTTCAGAGTATGCAGTTGTATTATTAACATCAGATATAATTTGAGAAGAATTGCTTATTGAAAGTATTTATTGGAATTACTAAGGTGCTTATTGACTTTCGGAGGAATACACACTACTTTGGGATTACCGTGAACTCATGCAAAGACATTCTGGATTACATCAGTGCTTCACATCAGGGTATTTAAAACTATTGAAATTCATTCGGAGCATTCTAGATCTTTGGAATTGTCATAAGACATTTAATACTATTTGTGATTTAATTCACAATATCGTGTCTTTTGAATTTTCACTTTGTGTCGTACAGAAATAAATTGTTTGTTGATTTTACTTAAGCTGTTGGTTCCGATCATTTCTGTTACATATTTTAAAACCTAGAGTCATACCAGTTGAAACCGTCTTAAAATTAGGCAAATAAACATATAATTTGTACTTGTTGTCAATTTAGCATAATTTTATAACGACATTTTATGACAGGGTGATCTATGTAGTTACGGGTTTTATCTCATACTGGTGCACTCTGCATATAGTACAACTTAGTAATTTTGATATCGTACAACTTAATAGTTTTGATATGTCAACATGTTAACATATCACTTTATGTTAATCTGATTGGTCCAGTACTATCTTTTCTGACTGGCTGAAGCTTTTTAAATTTTCCTTACCCCGCCTTCTCGATTTTATTTTACTATTACCATGAGCAATTTTTGTGTCATTTTTTAATCGTTTGCCCAAGTGGCATTGGTTAAAAAGGAATCTGACCAATGTACCTCACATGAACTAGTTACAAATAATATTAAGGGTATCGGTCAGTCAGTAGAGGGCTAGGGGATTAAACCTGTTAACAGGTACCCCACCTTAAGACAAATGCTGTATAAATGTTAACGTATAGGAGTAAATGAATTCACGTCTGTTAAGAGAAGAAATGTGGACAAATACCGATCTTCCAACTGACTAAACTTATCCGCCCACAGTATTGTTCCAGACGAAATAATAAAATTATCCGGTCACTAATATATGAAATCCCTTCACATGAAAATCTACAAACTGAAATGCTACTTTATTGTGCCGCATACATCACTGCATCTGTAGTAGTGGAATCGTCATACTTTAAGTGTAATCATTATAAACGAATTCGATGTATATGGTTCGTTTATCCTAACCTGACTCAACAGTCTGATATTAATCAGGAATTTCCATCGAAGATCCAGTTTTGAAAAATGTTGTCTGTGTCAAATGTTCTATTGATTTCGAAGGACAATTGTTCTTTATATTATTCTGCTAATAGAACTGCGCATTGTTAATTTAACAAGCATCTGGGATTATATTGTAGGAATTCATTTACGTTTAAGTTTTTATTTATAACAAATCACAAAGAACATTATGTTTAACTCATCTTGTTAGCAATTCATTCATTTGTCTACATGTATGTATGTATGTATGTATGTATTTATGCATGTATGTATGTATGGCTGAGTTAAGCGTTTACTCATATTCAAAACGTTTTATGCAAAAAGAGACCAAGTCAAGGAAATGCACTGTTATCCTCAAAAATTCTGTTCTTCGTATGTATTTCGTGTGGAAAAATTGCTGTGTATCATAGATTTACACAGAATTTCAAAAATGTTCGACACTTTTGAATTTTGTAGTAAGTTATTGCTAACGGGACCAGATCATTTTGAGAGAACTTAAACTAGCTACAATCTCAAAAGCCTCTTAGAAAAGTTGAGTTGCTGTCTGTTTGACCCCTGTGTGTATTTGAATAACTGATCTTAATGTGTATTTCTATTTGAAAACATGTTTGGAAAGTAGTTTCAGGAGTCAAATACGGAACTGTACAAGAGTTCATATCTTTCTTGCTCCATCAGGTTCTAGGACATCTAATAGATTGTTATCAACTGTGTAACAACAGTTTAATTATGAAATGGAAACAAGCAAAAGGACCACTATTCACTGGCAATAATAACTATTTATTCTAATATTGCTGATGTGAAATAATAATGCATGCTAATTTGATTATTTGCTAAATAACACAAATGTCAAAGAGCTGACTGGATTAGGAAAATTAATAGAATTGATATTTAATCATTCTGATTCCCAAGTAATCTCAACATAATTATGCCAATAACAATTTGTCATGTACATCTTAACCATACCGTGCTACCTTGCTTTACCCACTGTAACACCGCCATTGTTACTTGTTATTTGAACTTAATCTCGTGGGTGTGTTATTAGACTTGAGTTGGCAGTAAAATTATGTTCTGTTCTGCTCTCTACTTACGGAGTTGTCGACTGTGATTGTATCAATTTATAATAATTACACCACTGACAAAAATGATACAGCAAAATCTAATAATTTGCTCTTTTCGTTTCAATACCTTTACTTAAATAATTGTAGATATCTTGACAAGCTTACAATATGCTACTACCAACACAAAAGGTTCAAACGAGTTCAGATATCCAGTCATTAAAAACTTTGAATGGATAACTCATTTATTTGTTTCTTATCTGAATATGCTTATGTTAGTGCACAAAGACTACGAAATAGTTATGTGTTGTCGGCCAATTTGTTCGTTCTCGAAGTAGATCAAATTGTTTCCACCTTTCTCGCTTTTAGAATATGATTGTGCAAGGAAGAGATTAAAATCACATTTATACAGCAATCTTCAAACTACAACGTCGCCATGTCATTCTATTTTGTATGCACATGGTGAGTAAGCATGCACTTTGTTATTGAGAGTCAAAAGTCTCAACCATTTAGTGTATTGTTTGCTCCATGGTTTTAGAGATTTCTTTGAAATAATAAATCAACAACCAATGAAAAGGAAGTATCGCCTCAACTTGTGTTCTGAAACAATACACTAGCAATCTTAGTTATGCTTCAAACTTATAGTTATGCTGATATGAGTCATTGTATAGCAAGCTCTGGAATGATGAGACAAAACTGTGAAGCTTTTGCTACTGAGAATATTATTGCATGTGATGCATAACAATAATATTCTTTTGACAAGGGACTTTCCAACAACCATTTATCCAAAACGTATTTCTCAAAGGACCCGCTCTTTAATATGTTAATATGTGTACTCCTTTCTGTCATATATTAACATAAAATTTGATCTGATGATGAATATATGCTGAGACACTTAGTCATTTAGAATTAGAAGGAAAATAGTGTTCTGTTAATTAAGACCTTTCTCGTTCTGGGTCTAATTAGGCATCATGCATTATAACATGTACTGAAGAACTGAACACCAGAATGGCCATAATATAGCAAATGCATTCAGATGAGGCCCCTGACTTATAACAGCAATACTCTTCATGTGGTATATCGCTTAACTAGGCAATCTATGATTCTGGCATCTTTGTAAATTCTATTGTTTGGGACTATCGGGTATGATTAGAAAGGGTTAAATATCTTCACGGTGACAAAGAATAAATATGTACAAACTCTATTCTACCATGAGCCCTTGCATCAACACAGAATCACGTGACGAGTCTGCCTAGTTCGCATAAAAGTCAATTTGAAGAGACTTTTTTTTAAACGTTGGTAGCTATTAACTCTAGGAGTTAAGTTTTCTAGTTTGTGTATGAATTAAAGCAGATTTGGCGAACTATATTTTGTTGTGAAATCATGAATATTTATTTCAAATATTTTTAATGTACAAGTTGAAGCTTTATGTCTTATGAATTGCGTTTCTAGCATAACAAGCCATTTTTTCTGCATATCCTGTTTGTCAGGTATAGCCCAAATATTTGCAGCAAAGAGCAGGATATGATACAATCCTTCCATGATTAAAAACATAGCATAGCGAATACGTATAACTTGTTTTCACTTATTTTCCTACAGATTAGCTGACCAGCGACGATTTTTTTTCATGTATTCAATCGAAAGCAGAATCGAATCCTAAATAGAAAATACAATATTGTTTTAGATCACACTTTCGCCTGTTGCGTAGGATATAAAAGGCAAACAGATGAATCTCAGCTGGTTACTGAAATTTCATTTGCACTAATAACTCAAGCCATTTCATTCAAATGCAACTATTTCAAGAAACTGGAACATTACCAGGGCTGATTTTTAAAATGTTGCTTCCACTATATTACTAACATAAGTAAGGTAGTCCTGATGGCTGATTTTCATAATAATGTTTCTGCTATAGTACCTAACATAAGTAAGGCAGTCCTACTGCATCAAAACTTAAAACTAATGCAATGAATTTCATCACACACATATAGGAAATATAAGTCACACGGTACAAATTTTATGGGAAAATGGGAACCAGTCTGGAGTATATATATAAGTCACACGGTACAAATTGAATGGAAAAATGGGAACCAGCATGGAGTACATATGGGTCTGGATGGCCAGGGTTGGTTAATATTGTGAGAATTTATCCTAGTTGTAACTGAAAAAATAGAAACATTGTTTTACCTACGGAATTTCAGTCCTTGAACTGTCTTGGGTTTGGAACACTCATTACTGAAATTAGCACCTGACTCTTTGGCGCGGAATTGAAAGCACATGTTTCAAATACATATAGGTATCCTTTTCTCTACACAAAAGCTGACATCCAGGTTTCATCTATACTGATAAATATAGGTTTGATTATGAGTACTCAGAAATTTTAAGTTATTACATTTTTTATATCATGGTGTTTGCATAGGTTTATGTGGGAAATGAATTACTACCGTGAGCCCTATAGATAGAGTAGTGAAGGCTAAAAACTAAATTTACTTAAATTTATTTATTTATTCATTTATTTGTTTATTTATTTTTATATGCAATATTTGAAGATGCAGTTCAACACTATGCTTGGACAATGGTACACAGTCGATGCTGTATATACAGGTATCTGTCTCGGAAAGTACATTAGTATGCAACTATTAGAGACCCATTATAAAATATTATATTCCATGCTTTTAATTCTCTATTCCCAATTTTTATATAGTCCAGTAATATTATACGGATGGTTTTTACTTTATAATGTTATAGCGTCTGTATGTTATAGTGTACGTATGTTATAGTGTATTTATGTTATAGTGTCTGTTTCTTACAGTTTATGTTTTTTATAGTGTCTGTATCTTATAGTGTCTGCATTCTATAGGGTCTGTCTGTTACAGTGCCTGTATGTTAAAGTGTATATATGATATAGGGTCTTTATTCTAAAGTGCCTGTATGTTATAGTGACCGTTCCAGTGGCCTAGTGGTTAGAGCGTCCGCCTCAAAAGCGAGAGGTCTTGGGTTCGAACCCCTTCCAAGTCATATCAAAGACTTACGAAAATGGTGCTAACAGCTGCCTCGCTTGGCGCTCAGCATTAAGAGGTTAGTGTTAGGACTGGTCGGCCTGGTGTCAGGATAATGTAACTGGGTGGAACATCATGCTACATGTCTGCGGCATGATGTTCCAGTGCTAGACATCACTATACATTGTCACACTGCAGACATCGTAGCGATATGATTGAAAAATTGTTAAAAATCCTAATCACGTTGTAGTGCATATTATAGTGTATGTGTTATAGTGTCTGTATTTTATAGTATCTGTATGATGTAGTTTATGTATATTATAGTGTATGTATGTTACAGTATCTGTATGTTATAGTGTTTCTGTGTTATAGTGTATGTATGGTATAGTGTGTGTATGTTATAGTGTTTGTATGTTATAGTGTTCTGTGTTACAGTGTGTGTGTTATAATGTATGTGATAGTGTATGTATGCTACAGTGTTAATGTTACACTGTTCTGCATGTTATAGTGTCTGCATGTTATAATGTTCTGTTATGTTATAATGTATCTGTGAAATAGTGTATGTATGTTATAGTGTATGTATATTATAGTGTCTGTATGATCATTCTTTGGTTCCATGCACTCTATAATTACTAAGGGCTTCGTGGACTGAAAATAAATTTGATTCCGGGTTTAATATCGAACAAACAACCGTACTTCTAAAAACTCTTTTGGCCACGCTTCTGCATGTTGTTAAATAGTGTATGACATTTTAGTTAAAAATAGTAATATTTAAAAATTCTACATTGTCATCTGTTAAATATGGTTTGGTAAGAGCGGTTTTGGAATTCCAAAGTTAGATTTGCTACCAGCTTTTTTTTTTTTACAGAAAGTGCCGCTTTGTCTTTCAAAACGTTTAATTGTTCAATTCAGTCTGGACAATATCGTACACCAACCTGAACTAAAATGTTCATATATGCGAGTACATTATTGCAATTGTGCATATAAGTTGCAACTATGACACCGAGTTTTCTCATGCATCCTATTAGGCAGATTTTATCGTACACATCTATGTTTTGTCTTTGAATAGGCGAGTCTACAATTAAGACGTCACACATAAAAGAAAGCAAAATAACTCGTGGCTGTGAAATGTATGTGGTAATTCTGTGTAGCAAATTTTGACTAAGAATATAAATTGAACTATATGATTGAACTAAGCAAGTACTGGGTTAAGTTTTGACGTTTCCTTTTTTCCGTTTATCAGTCATATATATATATATATATATATATATATATATATATATATATATATATATATATATATATATATATATATATATATATATATATATATATATATATATATATATATATATATATATATGGTGAGTTTAAATTTCCTAGATACTGAAAGGAAATAAAGTTATCGAATTTAAACAAAACAAAAGAAAATTTTCTGGAATATTGTATCTGAAAATGAACATATATTTCAGATGTTTGAATTCATTTTGTGAAATCAGTCCCCACAATCTGACCAACATGATATATTATTATTTATTATCTATTTAGTCCTTCTGTGACGAAATAAATAGACTCACCAACCCAACTGTATGTGATAAGAGATGCAAAGCGAGATTTATTCATATAAATTAACTTTAAACTCAAGTCAAATGTGTAAGATCTTACCCACTATACTCTCTTGCCCTTCATGTCTTGACACAGTTCATTAAAAAGCAATTTTGCAAAACCTCTAAACTAAATATATGATAGAAACACACGTACAATATTTATATGACGTTAATTGAATATTTTCATTTGTCACACCGCAGACATGTTATTAACTAAATAATTTCGTTTGGTGCAAATAGAAAAAAAAATATCCTATTGAACTATGGTCTGTGACCTTATTAAAAAGAAAGACAATTCAATCCTGAACGTGGATATGGCCATGATTTTACAGACATGAATTGAATTCAAGCCAGGCGTTTTTTAAATATGTAATATTCTTATGGAAATTGTTTGTGATTGAACAAGAACTAAGTGAGGCCTTTTCAATTTTGTTTGCTTATCCCAGAGAGGGAATCATTAGTGCTGTGGCCTACATTTACGTCATGTTATCCTCAGTTCATTTATCGACGAGCTCTCCTGTTTGAAGTGCTCGAACGGCCTTGATAAAACTTTACTTTTATTTATTCGCCAAAGAGAGGCGTTGTTGAAGCTAATACCGTATTTAACATGCAAGAAGTCACCAAAGAAACAAAATGTTTCGATATTGTACAAATGTAAGCTACGCATATACACATGAAGATTAGAAAATATATATCAAAGATGCTGTATGGTATAAAATAGGTAATATTCCGAATGCGCATATATGTTGTTGTTGGGTTGTTTTTATGTTCGTTATGCTAAACGTGGGCATTTATGCAATTGACGGTAATTGACAAAGCTTTACAAATAGATTCAAATGGTATTGAGGAGTTTTCCGAGTCCTTAACAATCAGAGTGAAGCTCGAATTGGACGGAACATGTAATACCCGTCACGGAACGAGACCAGTAAAACAAGTTATGCAAGTGAGCATTTAAGAGGATATACAAATTTAAAGGTAGAACAGATCCGCATTCAGGTTCTTGTCCCAAGCCACGCGCAAACTTAAAGATTTGTTGTACTCAGCAAAGTTCCGTTTAAGCCGGTTTTCTGCTCTCATTGCAATTCAGAAAGAGGATATTAAATTCAGGTAAGCAGAGCCATATATCTTTTCCGCAAATATTATTACTGCATGTCTGAAGAATTAATTTCTTGTTTATTCAATGATGTAAGGTATCACTACATGTTATTGATTTCTTTCTTAATCTCTCGCATTATATATATATATATATATATATATATATATATATATATATATATATATATATATATATATATATATATATATATATATATATATATATATATATATATATATAGTGTGTGTGTGTGTGTGTGTGTGTGATAAATGAAAAGTCTCACGGAAAAATGAACCAAGAAATATGTAGGTAATTATATATATATATATATATATATATATATATATATATATATATATATATATATATATATATATATATATATATATATATATATATATATATATATATGTGTGTGTGTGTGTTTTCAGATTTCAGTCACAAGATAAATGATTTCATATGCTCGTCTGTTTCTTAGATTTTTTCAGTATAAACAAATATTATTTTATCGATTTATAGTTTTTTTAACTCAGTGATCTTATCACTTTAAGTTCTAAATACTTTTGAAATTATGCCATACCTTTGGAAATTGCTTGATTGTTTCACTTTCTACATGTGCATTTTATAAATTTCAAGATTTAAAGATATGGTGCTTTAAAACAAATTTGTTGATATATTTCTATTTTATTTTCCCATTAGAATGATTATCGTTAATATGTCTGTCCTAAACTTGTTATACATGCAAATAAGTACCACTTTTTTTTTCATTGTATGTGTCTATAAAGTTAGGAAAGTACACCTTCATTTATGACTAGTCCAGTTTTGTTTAATGGATGCAATCTATGTTTGTAAGATGACCTTGTATTACACAATTAAAATAATTGTAATACTTGGTTTAAATCCAACGTTGATACCTGCCTGACAACCATAATAATATGATCTTGAGATTTTCACCGAATTTCTACCATTAACTTTCCGATATGGCGTTACAAAAGTTGAACATTTGTGTTTACGTGACGCTCAACAGTTTTCACCATATTTCACTTCTTCATACGTAAGTAATACATATGCGATTCCGCATTTGTGGTGAAATCTGCACTATACCGGGGCTTTCTTCATCTCTAGGATCCAAATCAAAATTCTGCATCTTTCTAGCTTATGGTTTTATAGTATTTTTTCAGTCAGAATCATTACACACCCACCTAAAATCAAGTTCATGAAATTGGAAAACCGCAACAAAAAAAAAAAAAAAAAAGGCATTTCACTCTATATATGTGCTGACAAACAAATATTCCTGTAACTACATACGTACGCAGATTTGTAAACACGAATTTGCCCTTCCTAGAACTACACTAATATGAGACTTATGTACCCGACTTCTGCCTTTCTATGGACAAAAAATTGATGAAAAACCTAATCGGCTACACTTTTTTTTACAGATTTTATGTCAAACATTTGATAAACGGTGTTGCTTTCTTACACCGGGTATTCGCTCTGAGCACATAGTTTCGTATTCGAACCCTGTGATAATTATACTTAGCTAAATTACTGGGGTATCTGATATATACTTAAAACTTAAACTTGATTCACGGCAATGAAAGCATTACTGATTTTTTCTTTGAATAAAACATGATCCTTTAGGTAAAATGTCTGAATTCTTTATTTTTTAGAAATAAAATACAAAACTGAGGAGCGAAATCTAAGTTCACGAAGACAAAACCAAGCTCAAAATAGGCGTGTGATCGGCAAGTCAGGTTTTACTGCTGCTGTGCAAAATTGTGACGCTCAATATAGAAACACTTACAACATTTATATCAGCTTTGATAGCGTTGATATAAACTTTGTTTTTTGTTGGGATTGTTTTTTTAATATTTCATTTTCCTTACACTTATATAGTTGTCTTCATATTTTATATCTTAAAATATTAGGCAAACGGGATGTGACATATTTTGTTGTTTTCGTTTTCTAATATTTGATACCTACCTACCTACTTACATACATACATGGGTCGGTGGTTCTTTCTGGGGTTTTCTCGGGTTCTTCCTCCACCATTTATACTGGCCGACATGTATAGCCTATCTTGTGCTGAAAAATGGCGTTAAACCCTTCAACAACAACAACACACACACACACACACATATACATACATACATACATACATACATACATACATACATACTCTTTAAACCAATAATTGAAACTTTAAATATTATGCGCTTATCTTATTGCGTGATAAGTAGTAAGTCGGGGAAAATGAGTAATTAGTTTGAACTCTCTGGATCTGTTCCCAGACCAAAGATCTGGCTATCGATCAGTCGACTGTGTAAACAATATAAGGCTTGACAGAAAAAGCCTGGATAAAGTTCACAAATCTACCAGGCCTATCCTCTGTATAACTTGACGACCAGTAAAACCCACACTGTATTAGAGGGTGTGCAATCATGTTAGCGTCTACAATTTCAGGCATAATGATCTATTTAAAGAGGTATAAAAGTGCAGCAATGTTAATTAGGCGGAACTTTTTTTTAAGACACTTAGAGCTGAACACCACTTTTCCCAATGATTTAGGTTGATTGACTGGTTACTCGGCTTTAACGGCACTTTTTACAAACACTTCTAAATCGATGTCTACCTTTCTCGTGGCGATCATTAGGCCACCTTGGTTTCCAAGTCGCAAAATCACGTGTAAAATGATAAACGATAATTTTTATCGACGTTCTATCAACAAAAGTTACATTTCTGATATTTCTTCTTTTCTCTGACCGTTATAAATGTGTATTTGATTATACTAACACCTGTGCACACGTTGAGATTAGAGCTTGTTAATTTCTCTCCTTTCAATGAATTTCTGGTGCAATCGATAATCCGTTCAAATATAGTAAAACATTTTTATTTGTTATGAAAGGACAGTTTTTTTAAAGCCTTTTGATGGCATTTGATATTTCTGATAAAATAAAGTGGCCAATATTTATCTATGCATTTTTTATTTCCGTGATAGCGTACTCCCAATGTGAAAATTTTGCTTAAGGCATATAGACTACAAATAAAATGTTCCCAAAGCCATCGTTCTGTGCTTGTTTAAAGAAACCTCGGCTTACAGGGCATATTCGTACACGTGGAGATAAAACACAACAATCACGGCAGAATTTAATCGCTATGGGATAAGTTGTAATATGTATGAGAAAATCGTGCACAGGTCTGAAGACACACACAAAAAAAAAAAAAAAAAAAAAAAAAAATCACCGGTCATCTGTACGATTCCCCCTAATAACAAAATGAGCTTGTATCGATGAATTTAAATAAAAAGAAGTCACTCCATCGAAGATTTTGAAATATGTAGAGTTGAAGGAATAAAGAAAGAGAATGTATTCTGCTGGCGTGAAAAAAAAAAAAATAGTATATCTGTACTTCAAGATCTGGAACCTAAAATGAACACGACGTGAACGGCGCGCTTAACAAAAGGTGTTAACAGTATGAGAAAAGCATTACGTAAAGTTGTCATGGCATTGTTTATAAACATATATGCAAATTGCACATAATGTTGTCGAGATATTTTGTACAAGCATCAGCCACGGTGGCATTGGATTTGACGTCAAAAAACACAACTGTGCTACCATTACTTGAGAAAGGCAGCTGGGCTGTCAACACTTGAAAAAGGCACCTGGGCTGTCAAAACGTAGTGTTCCATGCTACATGTCACAAGCACACACGGACACACGTATTATAGATACAATATCTGCTTTTCTCTCTGGCTGAATAAATAATTGTACAGTTCTTAAATGTACTTTTATATAGAACAAGACCCTAACAATACATTTGAAAAAATGTACAATTATTTCACCAAAAAGCTGTAAAAATACGGACATAGCTGATTTAATCCAAAGTAAGTTTAATTAAAAATATGTTAAAACTGTATTTTGGGTAATATTAAATGAAGATTAACAGTATGAATTGTATATCCTTCTTTACTTCCCCTAAAAGACAATGGCCACTCCAATATATTGTGCTTTCTCACTACCTTGACAAAAAAAAATCACCTCACCGTTCTTTTCGTCCAATTAGTGTTTCATCATCACGTGACATAGTAGCTCAGGACAGCTCTCTCATGCCTCGTTAACCCCTAAAAATTATCGTCCTTTTCGCCTGAAATTGGGGTGGGAAATGCATTTTTGAGGCAATTTCTGAATACATCCAAATAATATGTTTCTGAGAGCTTTTCGTTTCGCTGAATGCCTAGTTGGATTGAAGACGTTGTTTGGGATTGGCTATTTCGCTTGTGCATGTGCAGAAGGGTACATCTGTGCCTTTTTGTTGAAAATTGGACCCATCATGTTCGTGTCCTGGCCACCTTTAACTCCAAATCTCAAATTTATCCTACTTTTTACAAACGTGCACCTGTCCGTGCGCAGTTCGGACCGCTCTGCTATAGATGTCAAACCAAAATGTCTAAAATCCGGACACAAACTTTGGTTCCGATAACAAATAGCTTTTTGCCTAACAAATTTGGGTCTCAAAAATTACGATTTTCCCGTTATATTTTGTAATGCGAGTAAAAAGACTGCATTAGTTGGTATCATTGTAGAGCTACATGTCTACTTTTCTGTCATACCACTGACTTTGGCGTATCCTAAATGTTTCTGATGATATAGAGCTCTGAAATAGGGTACAACCTCATGACGCATTAATGTGGTACGCGGGGTCAGTGAGTTGACCGGAAAATGACCTCATTATTTTCGTCAATCGGAATATCCTCGGTCTTTTCCGTCAAGTGGAGAAAGAAACCTCGGATGTAATTCGTCGCCATTGAGAACTATTTTCTGAACTACTCACCGTCACATAAAGCAATATGGCAGCGGAAGGAGAAAAAAAATCACAACTAAAATATCTAGGCCTTTGAAGACGTAAAATATGTTGTGCACTGTCAGAAGAGGCGATTCACAAAACTCTTTCTGAGGTTATTCTTGACATAACGGAAATGGCTGAGATAAGTTCAGATCGAATTTTTGCATGTGCACTGAATGTTTCAATCACGCTCAGGTGGCATAGTGGTTAGAGCGTCTTCCTCGGATGCGGGAGGTCGGTGGTTCGAACCCTGGCCGAGTCATACTAAAGACTTTTTAAAAATGGTATCTGGGGCTGCCTCGCTACGCGCTCAGCATTACGAGCTTAGTGTTAGGACTGGTCGACCTGGTGTCAGGATAATGTGACTGGATGGGATATGATACATGTCTGCGGCATGATGCCCCATTGCTAGACATCACTATCAACAGCCACACTGCAGACATCCGTGCGATATGACTGACAAATTCTGAAAGCTACGTTAAAAATCAAATCAAACACACACACACCTCAATCACATGACCAAGTAGACCAGATCACCAGCCTTTAAACCGTGTGAAAAAGTTGCGGAGACGTATCTATGGAATGGTGATGAAGATGAGTTTCTGAGCTATATCAATGATGTAGAAGACTTTCCTTTATCTAAAACAGGAAATTATTGAGCGTATTGGAAATATGAAGGATTTTACTTTATCACAACCTTGGAAATGTACGTTGTAACGGATTGACTAGGTACCAAATACATTATGTAGTTTTCTGTCTATCCAAATACTTTTCGTAGTTTTCTGTCTATATGTCCGTCTGACTATATGTTCCTCTCTCTCCCCCACTCCCCGCAGGTTACATCGCCCATCGCCTTGTCAATCGCAAGTCCCTCTGGACCATGCGCACTTCATCGAAAATGATACTACAAAGTCACTGCTATCTGCATTCGTGCGTAGCATACACGCTGGCAGATACACGCGTAATTAAATCTCTTCTAAGTACACAGTTCGATTCGCCGTAGAGTACGAATTCCAAATTCTCCTACATGGATAATAATAATAATAATAATAATAATAATAATAATAGTAATAATAATAATAATAATAATAATAATAATAATAATAATAATATGTCTTCGTATTTAAAAATTATGTTAATGCATCCTACGACATTTGTGTCGATGTATAAATGGATATTAATTGGCCAGATAATGCCGAGAAAATGGGAACTAAGTGCCTTTCCAAAAGACACACCTGGGCAGCGAAACGACGAATGAGTCTCTACTAAAATTTTTAAGTGCAAATGTAATCTTAGTCAAAACAAGTATGAAGTTATAGAGTATCCAGTTTTCCAGTGATGTGTTGAAATGCTTCTCATTAAAGAACAAACTTAAGAAAACTCGTGGGAAAAGGCAATTAAAATTATTTAGAACACAATTTTGATAAGCAGGCGGATAAAATTAATGAATTTGGAAAGAAAAAAATTCACCAACATTTATCTACAAAGATATTTTTCTTGAATAAAGCAAAAAGCTAAAAGACAACGTACTCCACAGCGAGCAATTTTGTTGCAAGTATTAAATACTGAATTGTTATGAGCCTTCTAGTCGGGCGAAAATGTGTACCAAAAATACTACATGTACTTTGATATATTTTGATGTTAATTTAATTCACTAAACTACTGTTATATATGATTTTAAAAAATAAATAATATTAAATGATGACGAATATACTTCTGTTAGAGTGAGAACGAAAATATGTAACATATTTTCATGATTGCGATTTTACTTCAAACATGTTATTTTTCTTATATATTTCATTATGAGATTTTTAAGTATATCAGTGGGAGAAAATGATATCAGCACAACGGCTATACCACTGTCATCGCCACAGTGGCGATATCTATTTCGTAACTACTTTTTCCCCCCTTCAGAAAATACAGCTGCCCTTATGCATGATATTAAAATCTGTATTTCAATATGTAGGCATATGTAATTTTACTCCCCCCCCCCCGGATGAACAGATCATAAAATGTGTCAAGACTGTGGATCCGTTTAGTATACCTTGATTTAATCAACAAGGGTGCGACAACAAAAAATGAAAATAAACAAACACAAAACAACAAAAACTTGGATTCAAATATTAACTTTACATTTTTATAATTCGTTTTCCACATGAATCCCGGAAATTGATTACTAACTTAACTTACATAAACTGTTTCATTTCGATATTCTGTGTCATCTATGCAGAATTGTATAGATTTTACACAGTGGCGTCACTAGGGTTGATGTCACCCAGTGCGGTCACTCATGGTGTCACCCCCAATGGACATCCTTCCTGCACAAAAATTAAAATTTTGTATAGACAGTCATGTGCGGTAACTCATGGTGTACCCCCCCCCCCATGGACCTCCTTCCTGCAAAAAAATTCTAATTTTTTTATTGACAGTCATGTTCGGTAACTCATGATGTCACCCCCATGGACCTCCTTTCTGCCTAAAAATTGAAAATTTCTATAAACAGTTATTTTACTGTCACCCCCTCTGAAGGTGTCTCCCGGTGCGGTCCGCAGCCCCCGCACCCACTAGTGACGCCACTGGTTTTACACTCTACAACAAGCAGACACGTTTGTTCGAAAAACTATTAATAATATAGCAATAAATTTGTTTGTTTCAATAACCCCCCCCCTCTTTATAATCATCGTTGAAAACGACGGAGAATCGAAATTGAGTGACAATCGAAATTTGAGTCTGTTGTCTGTTACCGAGCTAGACGGAAATCTTATCATGGCCAAAAAAATATAGAACTAACAAACACTGATACAAGTGAACTCGAAATAAATAAAAAAAAATCTTTTGTTTAAAGATGGAACGCTTTAAAATCTGTCGGATGCATCTGCTCTGTGAAGTTTTTACAGCACTATACCTCAACAATGTTTTCTGCATCAATCTGCACTAGAGCTGTATTAATAAAAATGAAAATATCTTCATTTTCGTTTGAAAACAGCCATTAAATTGAAGAAAAAAAATTCAAAATTTCAGTCATTGTATGTGTAAGCCAAATTTGTTCAAAGTCGCTGTCATAGAATTATTGTAAAATGTCAGCACTTTTGTTATCGTTGTAGTAATGCAGCCTACAATCGCTCTGACACAGATTGGAGAATAAAAAATTATATGGAAATTGACGGTTTTTGCCTTAAATGTATAAATTAAAAAGAAAATTAACGGTTTTATTTTAAGTAGAGATAAAGAAATATTTCACAAAGTAAAGTGGAAAGATTTTTTGTTGTCACCCGTGGATTCGCCTTTCGTGACAATCCAATGTTTCCCACTTCACGCGTGAGATATTTCCGCCACTCACATTTTATACCATAATGCCCAAATACTGTATATTTTTCCGAAAAAAGATATTTTTAGCATGCTTGTTCTTTCTTACGTAGCAGAGGGGCACAAGGATTGACTGTCACTGTAACGACCATTTATTCAGTTAAGAAATAAATATAAATTAACATAACTCCAGTTGTACAAACAAATAACCAAAAGCACATAATTCCGTATTTAAAAATATTCGTGGAATTTTTAAATTACATTTTTAATCGTGCCTTCTCATAATATAATACGAAAACTTTTTATGATATATCACGTATAAAAATATGAAAACGTATTATCGTACATCACGTATCAAAAATATGAAAACTTGTTATGGTACATCATCTATCAAAAATAAATCATCATATTTAAGACCTTGAAACTGTACATAAACTCCAACAAAAATACTTTCCACATATGCACCTCAAAGGGTACGCTAACAATGAACTACCATCAACGTGTTCGCCTTGTGTTGATTCACAAAGGCCTACACCTCCGTCCACTTGAACTGGATTGATCATATTGCTGTACGAAAATGTTTACTCGAGCTTTTGGATCAACATTATGGGGCATAGATCTGCATAATTATTTTACAAAAAAAGCTTAATTGTCGTAAAGTGCAAGATAAGTACGGATAAAATAAATATTATGTATGACGTAAATTTAGATAATTACATTTTCCTTTCCGGAAATGAAATCATTCGGTGATGCCACATCTGGATAGGGTTAGGGTGGTTTGCAACATGGAGCAGATTGTTAATTTTTTAATAGAATAAGAAGCAGCAAATTCATTATTATCAATAGCTTAAGTTGTTAACAGGAGTGCAATGAAATTATTCTTTAAAATGTTAACTTGAAAAATAAATTATAATGATAATTTCGGCTCTTCTCACTATAATGTTTCATCCATTTTTCGTATGACTGCTGAAATGAAAGTAACACAATATTTCCTTGAATATTAAAGACATGCCTAGTAATGAGAGAGAGACAGAGAGGGGAGGGGTAGTATCAATAGGACAATCAGTTCGTAATTATAGTATGAATTACACTTGTACCTTATTTCATCCCTAACTCGGTTTAAAAATAAAGATAAATAATACATGAGACGCTGAATAACGTTCAATACAATTTCGAACTATATGCAGGGTTTACGTTTCAGTTTCACCAATAAAGCACACACACACACATATATATAGAGCGTCCATCTCGGATGCGGGAGGTCGTGGGTTCGATCCTCGGCCGAGTCATACTAAAGACTTATAAAAATGGTACCATCATCTGCCTCACTTTGCGCTCAGCATTAAGAGGTTAGTGCTAGGACTGGTCGGCCTGGTGTCAGGATAATGTGACTGGGTGGGACATCATGCTACATGTCTGCGGCATGTTGCCCCAGTGCTAGACATCACTGTAAACTGCCACATTGCAGACATCGTAGCGATATGACTGAACAATTGTTAATGCTATGTTAAAATTCCAAATCACACATACATAGCGGAGTGCAACGCATGGAGCATACGAAGCAGGGAACCAGACTAACGCTCTAACCAGTAGGCTACCGGAGCGGTGAATGTTTTTGAAGCAGTTGCTTTCGTCTGAATATAATGCAACCATGCAGTAAGGTTATCTCATATTCTCAATATGATAGTGTCGAGATATGACACTGCATAACGGCTTATTTCATTATTTTATTTTAGTGAAATTCTATTCAAAAGTTTCACCTTTACCGTATTCAAGAGTATTCTACCTTTGTGAAGCAAACTGGGACACAACTTTTCAGCAGTATTTAGTATAATAACATTTTAAATTAGATGGCCCTAAATTTTTGGTGAAAAATACCTTATTGAAACCAGCAGAAACACAACTGTGTCAATTGTTGTCCTACGCGAATCTAAGGTGATGATGCATGGATAAATGTTATTAAAACGACTTTGACTTTTTAAGAGACAAGTTTCTTCTACATAGTTTGAACCATCCGCATGAAAAATATCGATTGCTACCACACACAAAAATATGCTGCACCCAGCAAGCAGACTTTAAATATTATAGAACTGTATTGTAACAATTGTTCTCAGTACTGGATTATCCTAGTAGCAAAAGTAGCATACGCTACGGGACATGCACTTTCAAGGGCCCCGCGCTAAATGCTTTCAAGCTATCAATTACCTCCATGTAAATAATACTATTACTGAAATGTCAGACATATTTGTCGTATTATCTGGCTTTATAGCAAATTAAAAAATACAATTACTTTACTATGCAAGATAAAAATGTATGTGTTTTAATAGTTATGTGAGTTTTCTTAATTTAACGCCCCTTTATAACACATGCTACAGACCCCGCAATTGCTTAATCCGGCATGATTGTTCTACCATAAAAGATGGCAAATTAGAAGTACATGAATATTTCTGATCAAACACCGTCTCTTGTTTGCAACATACTGACGTCGCATGATCAACTTATCGCAGATGCGGCAATAACGGCCATCTAAGGTAATTTGTACAGATTTTAGAAAGCTGTGAAAGACGATCAATTAAGACCGTCTCTTCTAAAAATGTAAAAACATAAAAATGTACGTATCATCTATTCAAAGTGCCCGTTTCTACCAAAATATGCATTGACAGAAAGAAACACGTATCTTAACTTGAACTGTATATAATTTTGTAAGGTTATGATAATTTATTCACAATTATCTTTCGCTATTGGCCTTTAAGAAAACGTAATATGGGTAAATTATGATTTCAAGTGACACTGAAACTGTTCGAAATTGTGAATGTGCAGATATTTCAGAAAGTAACTCAAGAAATAACAAGTATACATGAAACCTGAAACGCACCAATAATATGGAAAGTGTTCAGGTAGAAATGTATGAAAAGGCATTACAGCAAACATCAGTCACGATCATGACCGACGTTTATGCACAGTTAGGAAAGTAACCTTTGTACGCAGCAGAATTAAAGATTCAAATGACGTTTTTTTTTTGTTCTAGGATACTTGTCCAATTTGCCTGTATGACATACTTAATTAATACTCTGTATTAACACATGTGGTTCCTTCTTGGTCGTAAATTATGGAAATAATGTTTTATCATTGGTCTTTTGTAGAATGTTAAATAATGTAATGTCTGTATTTAACAAAATGTGTGTCATCTAAGCAGAAATTATCACATCGGAAGGCTTGACAAGGTTAAAATAATATTTAAAATTTGCAGATGAAATGCAGATTGTTAACAATACTCAAATGAATAATGATCCACCGGGCGTAAATCAAGTAGAACAGATCCCACAGCAACTATACAAACCAGATACATTATCCCGTATCGTTTTATTTTTCAATATGAACAAATTATGTTTTCATCATCTGGGTAATCTATTTCGCATTTAGTTTATCTGGGTCAATAATGTATGTTTAACGAATGAAAACCGCGTCCTTGAGGATTGATGATATCTGTTACTTACGCCTTTCATCCAGAACCCTCGCGTCTCACAGGGATATCGCCATTTTTAAAGCCTCTTTGTGACAAAATGAGGTGGATTATTATTGAACTGCACAAATAGAGAGAGAGAGTTAATTGATCTAATTATGATTAAATCAGAAAACGGATAAAAAGGATTCTTACACAAGAGAGTGTGTCAAGGTCAGTCAACACGTTAGTCAACGAGAAAAACCGTTAATCTTTAAGATATGTCATTATGCATATGAAAGACAACGACGCATCACATATAGTATTTGCCTTATAATTATGTATTAATATGAGAGTCTATTTTAGAGTCTATTTTAAAGGAAGATAGCGAATTAATTATGTAGATTTTTCTTCATCAGAACGCTCATGAGCACGGCTATGGTCAACTCATTTCTTAGAAATTTACAACTGTTAGTCTGTTTCCGCCATTTCATAGACCCCATTGAGGTATTCTGGGTGTGTGTGCGTGCGTGCGTGTGTGTGTGTGTGTGTGTGTGTGATTTTAACGAAGCTTTAACAATTTTTCAGTCATATCGCTAAGATGTCTGCAGTGTGGCAGTTTATAGTGATGTCTAACACTGGGGCATCATGCCGCAGACATATAGCATCATGTTCCATCCAGTCACATTATCCTGACACCAGGCCGACCAGTCCTAACACTAACCTCTTAATGCTGAGCGCCAAGCGCGGCAGCTGTTACTACCATTTTTTTAAGTCTATAGTGTGACTCCGCCGGGGTTCGAACCCGCGTCCTCCCGCATCCGAGGCGGACGCGCTAACCACTATGCCACCAGAGCAGTCGAGTATGAGATAAAAGTTTTAGGAATTTGCTAAGGAGAAGGATTTGCATTTTGACACGAGATTGCAATGCTGAACCTTGTTGCAATCAAAATTTTATATTTTAGTGCATTCAAACGTCCTTTCATATATGCTAAAAGCAATATTAGATAGGAAACGCCAATGCAGCCTCAGACAACCAGCTTAAACAAGTTTGAATTATTTTGGGGTGGGGGCAATAACCATATCTCACCAATATATGTCAACAACATTTTCAGTTTTGTATCAAAAACATTCATCTAGGGGTCTGGTTACTACGTATAAATTTTAAAAAAAAGAAAAACTCTGACTGACGAAGATGTGACCATACACCGGTTTGAATTTGTTCAAGAAAGCTAACTAACCAAAATGTGAACCGCCACCATTGTTTGACTGAAATGACATTGACTAAAATAGGGGGTGCTTTACATATACTGTATTCTTCTGAGACGGTGGCATGTTTAAAGGTAAAGATGTTTGCATTTCAACGTATACAATAGATATAATGTTGATATATCTCTTAAGTTACTTTCATGTACTGTGGCTGAAATGTATTTGGATATTGTACTTGTGGAAATGGTACATGATCTAAGTACACAGCTAACCAAAATGACTGATCCCGTATTCCCGTGTGCTTTAAAAACAATCCGGAAGTACACTATCTTTAACAAGTGTTAAAATAGGGAAAACGAATTTTGCCAGACTAAGACAATACCAGCTTCTGAAAGTGCAATGGATGACTTACAAAATATATAAAATTAAAATAAAGCTATGGGTTCTTTCAATCCAGTGACGTACTAAAGGTAAATGGCGCCAGGGGAGACTACGAAGTCACAACTTTCTTATTTTTTTTTTTTTTTTTTGCACTCCAGGACCTCTGGGACCATGGTTCTGGCACCCCAAGACCTTGGGTAACCGGGGCAACCACTCCGTACACCCCACCCCACCCCGTTAGTATGCTACTGTTTCAGTCATACACCAAAATAAAGGGAATAGGTGTTCCTTTGACAATACCGATAATGTATCACTACTAACACCTAAGGTATGCACGGTCTTCTTTAAATAGTCAGGATAACCATGAAGAAACCTGGGTAAACTCTTTTTCCTTTAAAAATTTAACCCTATGCAAAATACTAGAGTGTAGATAGCCACCATATATACATATTACAGTACTAGTTTTTGTCTGAAATGGCTCAGATGGTGTAATCGTTGGATATGTGTGTAAAAGGTTGACGGATAGAGTCTCCCGTTGACCAAAATACCTTGCATATATAGAGTACCTCCTTTAGTACAGAAAGCTAGCTACAAAAAAAGTAGATCAAAAACACTACACAATAAGTTTCAAAACAATAATAATAATAATAATAATAATAATAATAATAATAATAATAAGAATAAGAATAAGTTGCTAGGTAGGCGCTAAACGAAGTAGACCAAATCGGCAAGAAAGGCGCCGTGAAGGTTCAAGTCGTGTGCAAAGTACATGTACGGAAGTCTTGTAGTCTTGTAAAACAAACAAGGCTAAATGAGTCACTGTATGTACGAAACAAGCAGCCCCAGGTCATCCAGAAAGGCGCTGGGAAGGTAATGGTCACTGTATGTACGAAACAAGCAGCCCCAGGTCATCCAGAAAGGCACTGGAAGGTAATGGTCACGGTATGTACGAAACAAGCAGCCCCAGGTCATCCAGAAAGGCACTGGCAAGGTATAATCACATGCATGCACTGGAGCATTTGAATACTGGAGATATGTCTGCTGAAGAAAATAATTCATTAACAGGTGATGGAAACATTTAATGGTGTAATTCTGTCCATAGGACAGCAGTAGACTAATATATAAAGGGATATCTAGACTAAATCAGACTATTAGGTTTTACATTATTTATATTTTAGGTGGCCATGTGCAGATTAGAACCTCCATCACGCAGTTTGAATCCACTGCATTTGTATAGCCTATTGTTTTCCCTTTTCATCCCTGTGTACATACATACTCTTCATCAAGGCCTAAATAAAGTATCCACTTATCTTTTTTGAAAACAAAATTGTTCCATTTATATTTCGTCCAAATTTGTAACCAGTTGTTTTTTCTAACTACTATTGCAAATGAATTATGCTTTCTTTCTAAATACAATCTTCTGACTCATTCCCTTTTATGTTTTCCATGTATTACCTTTTCTTGTAAATCCAAATGACTCACTTTCACCTCCATGCGAAGTAATGGTACTAGGTGATATAATCTATTTTGGCAAGAAATTGGCATTTTATCCTTACCTTTTAATTGTTTAAAAATATATACCTTTTATAAAGTTATACCTAACTATACATACAACTTAACATTTCTAAGGTAATTACACGATTTTCATTGTTTTGAATGTACGTGATAATTTATCCGATAAGGGTTTTATTCATTCATTTTCATCTGTTCATTACTTTGTATTGGAAATAATTCAGTCAAATATGTAGCTAATTTTTCGAGTGCTAAAGAACATTATAACAGTTGCGCAAATGTGTTTCAAAATCGTCTTTTACAACACCGCCAAAACTTTTGTGATCTTTCCCAGGTATCAAAGTTTCTTTTCTGGATTGTATTAGTTATCTCGATGCCAATTAAAGTTTTACACACACACACACACACACACACACACACACACATATATAAATATATATATATATATATATATATATATATATATATATATATATATATATATATATATATATATATATATAAGTTTACAGATTTGCAATACATGTTATTAGGGTAAAGATAGGTCATATAGATTATCAGTGTACATATAGGCAATATGTGTTATTATGGTACATATAGGCCATAGAGATTATTAGTGTACATATTTGCAAAATGTTATTAGGCTAAAGACAGGCCATGTAGAATATTAGGGTAAAGATAGGCCATACAGATTATTATGGTACGGGTTGCCAGTATTGACTTGTGGGTTAGATTATTAGATTATTATATAGATTATTAGAGTACAGATAGGCGATATGAATTATTAGTGTACATATAAGCAATATGGATTGTTAGTGTACAGATAGGCAATATGAATTATTAGTGTACATATAGGCAATATGGATTGTTAGTGTACAGATAGGCGATATGAACTATTAGTGTACATATAGACAATATGGATTGTTAGTGTACAGATAGGCAATATGAATTATTATTGTACATATAGGCAATATGAAGTATTAGTGTCCAGATATGCAATATGAATTATTAGTGTACAGATAGGCCATATGAATTATTAGTGTACAGATAGGCAATATGAATTATTAGTGTACAGATAGGCAATATGAATTATTAGTGTACAGATAGGCAATATGAATTATTAGTGTACAGATAGGCAATATGAATTATTAGTGTCCACACAGGCAATATGAATTATTAGTATACATATAGACAATATTAATTATTATTGTACATATAGGCAATATGAAGTATTAGTGTACAGATATGCAATATTAATTATTAGTGTACAGACAGGCGATATGAATTATTAGTGTACATATAGACAATATGAATTATTAGTGTTCAGAAAGGCAACATGGATTCTTAGTGTACAGATAGGCGATATGAATTATTAGTGTACAGATAGGCGATATGAATTATTAGTGTACATATAGACAATATGAATTATTAATGTACAGAAAGGCAACATGGACTGTTAGTGTACAGATAGGCGATATGAATTATTAGTGTACAGATAGGCGATAAAGGATTTTAAAAGTGAGTTGCCATACTTACTGTCCTTGTTCCCGCTACCATTATTATAATAATGTGCATGACTGTACTTAGTGTATATGTGTAGAATTCTGCTTCTTGTTCTCAAGCCCGTGGCCCCGAGTGGCCGAGTAGTCTAAAGCACTCACCGTTCCGGATCACTGCCATCTCACCGCTGTCTACGTGGGTCAGAGTCTCAGAATCGGCTAACGTTGGTACGTGAGAAAGCTTGCCAGCAGCTTCTCGTGTGTCGGTGGTTCTTCCCGGGGTTTTCCTGGGTTCATCCTCCACCAGTTATACTGGCCGCCATGTATAGCCTATCTTGTGCTGAAAAATGGTGTTAAACCCTACAACAACAACAACAACAACTATGTTCTAAGGCCTGATTATGACATCAAGATCATATTATGATGTTATCAATTCTAATTCAACACCGGTTATTTTAAACTTGCGTCAATATGGTCCAGGTGTACTATAGTAGCACGTGTGATCTAATTTATACTTGTATATGCATAATGATCCAACGTATTCACAAATATCACTCAGCAAGTCTTTCTTTGCATAGCAATAGTGAAAATACCTAAAGTTTTAAATTAATCTTTTTATGATATCCTTAATCGTCTATTATAATTCCATTTCCTGTTAGATTGTAATATTTGTTTTTGATTTATATGCAGTTTTGTCTTATTAAACTTTTCAAAAGAATCCACGTATTCAAAATGATAAATATATTATCTGTAATTAGACTGAAGTTCTTTTCGTTTTTATGTCTATCTTTATACAGAGCTTTTACAAGTTCATCTAAACAATATTTTTCTAGTTTGCGTGGGCAATGTATATGTTTATTTTTATGTTCACCAGTCTTTAATTTTAGAATATTTTTTTTAAAATTCTGTCATGTTCAGTTGTTATTGTTGTAGGGTTTAACGCCATTTTTCAGCACACGATAGGCTATACATGGCGGCCAGTATTAATGCATATTCAATTGGTGTTCACAACTGATTGATATTCGTTTATAAAACTAGACTTCGGGATTATAACGATATTTGTGTATCTAGACTTTTGGTGTTATACTATGGAGAGCTTAAGCAACTCGCTAACTCGTGTGTGTGTGTGTGTGTGTGTGTGATTTTGATTTTTAGCATAGCTTTAAGAATTTTAGTGATATCGCTAAGATGTTTGCAATGAGGCAGTTTATAGTGACGTCTAGCACTGGGACATCATGCCGCAGATATGTAGTATCATGCATACACACACACCCAGTCACATTTTTCTGACACCAGGAGGACTAGTCCTAACGATAACCTCTTAATTCTGAGCGCCAAGTGAGGCAGCTGCTAGTACCATTTTTATAAGTCTTTGGTATGACTCGGTCATGGTTCGACCGCGCGACCTCCCGCATCATAAGCGGACGCTTTCACCACTATGCCACCGGAGCGGTCTCTAAATCGTTTACAAAAGAATGTTATCTAAAATTTGCTGCTTATCTGCTTATCTCTTCTCCATCTTGTTTTCTCGCTTGATCCCTACTCACATCATTCATTTATTTCAAACTATAAGGATATAAATATATGGATGCTGTTCAAGATATTTTACTGAAACCAACAACACAAAGGATAGTAATTTCAAATACTAATAAATATCGACTTATACAGTCTTAAGTGGTGTAAAAGTATGGTCTAGATTAGTATTTACAAGCCAGAAAATAGAAATAGTACATTTTAATTTATAGTTCCTTATTTTAAAAAATATGAGCAATTGTCGTTGCCTTTCTTATGAAAATCACATGGAAATGACCTCAGTAAATAATAAAGCAAACATTTAAGGCAATGTATGAAATGGTAACACTGTCTAAATTTATACTTGTAGATGTGTTAATTCTTATACAGCTGGTGTTTTCAAATTTTAATTGTAAATTATATTTTAGCTGTTTCTAAATTCGTGGTAATAATTTAACTAATATAGCATAGAATTTACAGTGGGTTTTTGGTCTACCTTATGCGGCTAGCTTTAAGTACAGCTGGTACTCAATCATATATACCAAATAGTTTGGTTAACTGGAATCTCATTCCGGAAGACTTTGGTTTATATAAGATAGTACCAGTTTAGCGATTTCAGAGAGTTACTATAACTGTAATTTCGAGTTTATATAGTCTGCTTTTCATTACTGGTTGTGTATTCATGTTATGTAAATAATTTTTTGATTGTGTGTTTGACCTTTGTTGGTTTGAGAGTATAGTTTGGACCTACCCGAGTATTCACGTTTTTAAGATGTTTACTTGGAGTTGGGTTCATTTTCCTGGGTTATTCCTTGAAAAATAATATTACTTTTTTTTGATCAAGGGAAATAAGTATATAAAGCCCTTCGTAAACAATCATTCTTTCTTGTTTATTATCAGTATTCGGGAATCTATTACACTGGTCAACAGTGAAATCATTACTGACTTGAAAAGGCCCTAATCTGTAGTATTTTGGTGTGCCGAACACGAATATAACCGTGAAAAATTTGTATTGGCTCTCGTTTTGAAGATATTCATATACCTCATTTTCTATGTTTCACTGTGTAAATTTCTCCAGTAGGACTGCAGCAACATCCGGAATAATGATGTAACATTGCATAATACCATCATGCTCACATCATCCACAGTTGATTGCATCATTTTCTGATGCAATGCAATACTAATGCCATGCGGCTGCTGAAGTAAGTTGAGGTCAGCAGTGTACTATACATGTGTAGGCCTATTATACTAATGCCAGGCGGCTGCTGAAGCTTACGTAAGCAGTGTACTATATAAAGCCCAATCAGATAGGTTCAGCATTTAAAATATTTTAGACGTTGTGCGAGACAGTTCAAGCTACTGTTACATAAAACTTATTATTTTATCCATTTACGTACAATAAAGAACAGTAATGCCTCGAAAGTGTGTTAATACCGCGGACAATTTTTGCTATATTTGTGGGGAAGTGACATTTGCCAACCAGAAGAAAAGTATCAATTCTCAAGTGAAGAAGGCATATCATCTTTACTTCGGATGCAAGGTTGGTGACCAAGACAAGCCTTGGGCTCCGCATATATGCTGTGCTACATGTACAACACAGCTTTCACAGTGGTTGAATTGCAAAAGGTCATCAATGCCGTTTGCAGTCCCAATGGTGTGGAGAGAGCCAAGCAACCACCTAAATGACTGTTACTTCTGCTTGGTTCCTCCTCTTTCCGGCGGAATAACGAAGCGAAAGAAGTCGAGAATAGTCTACCCAAACATTCCGTCTGCATTGAGACCAGTTCCACATGGTGAGGGACTTCCTATTCCAGAACCTCCAGCAGAATATTCGCTTGATTCATCTGACGAAGACAAAGGTGAGTCGACCTGTTCTTCTCCTGGTCCATCAGCATGCAGTGATCCAGATTTTCACTGTGGTGCATCATCAACCCCACACAGAATAAAACAGGAAGAACTAAATGACCTGATTCGTGATTTGGACTTATCAAAGAACAAGGCAGAATTGCTAGGATCAAGACTCCAACAATGGAATCTTCTAGAAGAAGATGTCACAATTACTGCATATCGAAAGCGCCACCAGCAATTGGAGCCTTTCTTCAGAAAGGAAAGTAATCTGATATTCTGTTCCGATATTGAGGGCCTCATCAATGCTTTAACAATCACTCATGACCCACAAGAATGGAGACTATTTGTGGACTCTTCGAAACTGAGTCTCAAGGCTGTGCTTTTGCACAATGGAAACATTCTTCCATCTATTCCAGTAGCGTATGCTGTCCACATGAAAGAGACATACGATAACTTAAGGCAGCTACTGAATTCCATTGAGTATAACAAGTACAGCTGGCACCTCTGTGGTGATTTGAAGGTAGTTGCCCTTTTAATGGGACTGCAGCAAGGATATACAAAATACATGTGTTTCTTATGCGAGTGGGATAGCCGAGCAAGGGAAATGCACTACATGAGGAAGGAATGGACTCACAGGCAGAATGTAGCCATTGGAGAGAAGAATATCCAACACCCAGCTCTGGTTGAGGCTCAGAAAATCTTGCTACCACCCCTTCACATCAAACTAGGTTTGATGAAGAACTTCGTGAAAGCCATTGACCGGACTTTGCCAGCATTCCGATACCTGCATGAAAAATTCCCTCGACTCAGCGAAGCAAAGATTAAAGAGGGAGTTTTTGTGGGTCCTCAGATTCGAGAGCTTTTCAAAGATGACCGGTTCAACAACTTGCTGGAAGGTGACGCGAAACAAGCATGGAATGCTTTTCGCCTAGTTTCTACAAACTTCCTCGGAAATGTTAGGGCAGAAAACTATAAGGAACTAGTAGAAGACATGTTGATGAAGTATAAGAAACTTGGCTGCAATATGTCTCTAAAGATTCACTTCCTTCATTCCCATTTGGATTTCTTTCCTAGCAACTTTGGTATTGTTAGTGATGAACACGGCGAACGTTTTCGTCAAGATATCGCAACAATGGAACAAAGATACCAGGGAAAATGGTCCACTACAATGCTGGCTGACTACTGCTGGACACTCCTCAGAGATGCTCCCGAACAGCTGTACAAGAGACAGGCGAAGAAATCTAAGATGTAGTCAATGACTTGATTTTTTATAGGTAGGCTATTACAGTTGACCTTTTACTATTGGAATGCATTTCGTTATGTAAACATTAATTTCTTGCAGATTACAAAAAAACTAGAGCCAATTTTGCAATTTGACTGTCATATTCGTGTTCAGCACATAAAAATTGATAAGAATTGACTAATTTTATTTCAGTAACATGACTTTTGTAAAAATTTGTTGTCCAGTGTTATCAGAGATTATAATTGTGTTCACTTCTAATTTGAGAGAAATTGTTTATTTAAATTATATTTGGAATTACAAAGAGCACATTGACTTTTGGGACTAACACGCTACTTTGAGAGTGTTGATTAATGAGAACGTATGCAGATAAATGTTAGATTGCCGTACATCAACACATTCAAGACTATTGTTCTATCCGCACATTCAAGATTACTGGAATTCATTCGGAACTTTGTATATTTTTGGAATTGTGATAAAACATTAAGGATTTCGTGGGATTTAATTCACAATACTGTAAGTTCCTCTTAAAGTTTCAATGTGTAACTTAGAGTAGTTCTTAATTTTACTTAAATTGTTACTTTCACTTTCTGTTTCATAGTTTAAGGCTTAGAGCCATATAACACTACATATGTATTATCGTTTTCACATCTCAGCTCTATGCATGTAGAAAAATACTGTTTGTCTGTTATTTTTATGCGTCTGAACTATGTAAACAAATTAGTGCGATGTTGCAAGCAATCAATTTGTGGGCTGTTACAAGCAATCAATTTGGTTGTTGTTACAAGCAATCAATTTGTATGATGTTACAAGCAGTCGAATTGTGTGAGGCTGCAAGCAATATATTTGTATGACGTTACAGCAATCAATTTGTGGGATGTTACAAGCAATCAATTTGGTTGTTGTTACAAGCAATCAATTTGTATTATGTTACAAGCAGTCGATTTGTGTGAGGCTACAAGCAATCTATTTGTATGACGTTACAAGCAATCAGTTTGTGCGATGCTACAAGCAATCAGTTTGGATGACGTTACAAGCAATCAATTTGCGTGATGTTACAATCAATCAGTTTGTGCTGCTACAAAATGCTGACATTGGCCATTACTTAAAAACTAATGATATGCGACATCTGATGAATGATGATAAAACTGAGGCCATTCTGATCACAACACAAAGACTTTCTCAGTCACATTCTTTACCTCAGACAATAAATATCAGTAACACCAACATTAAATTCACACAGTCAGTACGAAACCTAGGTGTCACTCTGGACAGTAATATCACACTGCACCAACGTGTCATGAACATATAAATGCAAGGCTGCATATCTCGAGCTGAGACGCACCAGCTCCATTCACAAATATCTTTCAGTTGACACCACTAAAACACTTTTATGTTCATTGGCACTTTCAAGACTAGATATTGTAACTCAATCCTGTCTGGTTCATCTCAATATCTACTTCAGAAATTTCAGAAAGTTCAAAACACAGCTGCTCGGATCATACTTAGGGTACCACGATCAGAGCACACCTCCCAGCTGCTCTGTACCCTACACTGGCTATCCATTCGATCCAGAATCAAACACAAAATCTGTTCTCTGTGCTACGTTTCAATAACGGACTCCAGTCCAACGTACCTATCCGACCTCACCCATGTGCACACACCAGCAAGATACATACGCTCCTCTTCTGACAATCGTATACTCATTATTCCCACCACGAAAATGAAGTCATATGGACAACGTTCTTTTGAATACCATGGCCCAGCAACGTGGAATCAATAACCCACTGAACTTAGACACAAAGACACAGTAATCTCATTCAAGAGTGCTCTTAAAACTCACTTATTTCGACGGCAAGAACAAACTTAAAGACCTAGTAATGTTTCCTACCTTAAATATTCTCAGCATGTTTTTATGTTTTCTAATTACATGGTGTTTGTGTTTGTAATTATATCATTATATATGTTTTTTATCCTATAGGTGTTGTCTAATGTTGTAAAGCGTTTAGAGCTTCTAAAGATTAGGCGCTATACAAAGTCCTCATTATTATTATTATTTTAAAAACTGTTTTTGAAATAAACATGCTGATATTTTAAACATTGAGTCGTTCTCTGTTTTGTTTAATGAAATAATTTATTGATGAATGACACCAGTGTAAGCCATCTTTTTTAATATAAAATAAGAATGATTGCTGGTTACATCTTGGTAAGTCAGCTTTGACATACAACAACAAAATAGTAATTATGCCCCAAGACGAGCACTTTGAGAAGCTTTATCAAAACTGTGTGACGGTCATATGTTAGTGAGATCTGGTTTATTAAATCATTTAACACCGGTTCGAACTGGTTGACTGCCTTTCATCAAATACTTGTGGGCTTCCTGTTTATCAGGCAGTCCCTTGTACAGCCTTCTTCTCTGGATGTATTAATCTTACTTCCAAAAGGAATTTGTAAAAAATGTATCTGTAGATGGAACCAAATAGATAGATTTAAATAAAGACACATCCGAAAGTATCAAAGTATATTTTAATCTTGCGAGCCATTCTTTACATTGCACCTTTGTTATGTATATTTGATTTAATTTATATTTGATTGAAGATAATTGTTTGCAAGTTTTATAATCTGTTTATTTATTATTTCATTGCATGTTAAGTAATGTAATTTTGTTTACTGGACTTTGATACTTTCCAGAAATTAGTTTGACCTGACTATTTACGCGAAAACACCCAAAATTGGAACTTTGTATCTTTTTGCTAACCTAGTTCCTGACCTTGATTGAGAATCAAGTAAACAACTTCTTTTTTAAATTCATTCTTAATGTGTGAATGATAATAATGAAATCGATGCTGACTGGGACTACGTGACTCTAGACGTAAATACTTCTACGCTGTTCTCGAAATTCTGGAGGGTTGACACTCATCCAGGAATCTGTTTTGCGTCTCAAGTTACTGTATAACCTTCGTCTATAGAGAAATTAGTCAGTCGGGCTTCTAAACACTGGGACGTTCTGTTGTGACCAGTTGAATTATATTTTAAATTTTCTTTAACCTTTTTGGAATTTAAAAGATTAATTCGTTTCTCTGGGAATATTTAAATGTTCATACAAAATTCTTGGACAAAGACATTTATTTAAATTTTATTTGGAAATTTAAACACCGGAATATTGTTTGTGGAACAACAAAGAGCCGTAGACACAACATCACAATACTAACTATAGCATACGTCATCGCCTTCCGTTTTTGTATTCTTCGTCGGGACTCGAACTTAAATTTCATTAGAAAATATCATTACTAGGAATTCTAAAATTTAATTCGTGTATTATTCTTGGATTATTTCTGGATTTGAGTTCTTAAAACAGTACATTCTTATTTTTAATTTTCACATTGTTTTTTAAGGGAAATAAATTATTTGTTAAATTTTTCAAAGCTTGTTGCTTTCACTCTTTCTATGTTACTGTTTATTAGAACCTAAATATGTAACATGTGACCTTCACTTTTGTTCTAATGGGATGTTTAAAAAAAATTACAAGGAAATAAAACAATTTTTTATTTATTCTTAACACTTCATTGAGGTAAGTCTCGGTAATCTGAAACTCTTGTAAAACCTATACTAAAACTATATGACTCGTGACGTCATAAACGTTTTTGTTTTAGTTATTTCCATTTAATTTTTAAAGATAATATTTAACATTTTTTCTGTTTTGGCTTCTGAGTCCTAGATATTGCGAATCTATAAAGTTTAATATCTTTCTGATACGCAAATACATTTTATTTAAACACTTAAACTATACTATTTTAATGACGAGTAACTGTCATCATGTTTTGTTATTTAATTGATTATCTGACAAATGAGAAACCCAGTGTAGACGCTGTAGTGCTGTCGCAGGAAACAAAAGACAAAAAGCGATTCCACATGAATTACAGATATGCGATGCGATAATAATAAGAACAAGTAGAAGAAGAAGAAGAAGAATATTGTTTCATACATTACTGAATATAGTAGCATCTAAAACTACTTGATGGTTCAAACCTATATATGGTTCTGTTCTTTTTAAATAAAAATACATGTAATTTTATCCACGTAAATAATGGGTGGGGGCGTGACTTGTTGGTCAGCGCACGTTCCCCTGTGCCACTCGCCTTTATCTGGCCCTGCCTTGCCTACAGGATAAATTTCGAACAGACGGAGTCTATGACTACATTGTTTAGTCAGTGTTAAAAAAGATAAACGAAAACAGAAAAATATGGAGAAAAAAAACAAAAAGATGAAAATCGTAAACTTCTGAGAAGGTATGAAAGATAAATGTAAATTATGCACATTCCTTTTAAAATAGGAATCAGCCTTTTTTGTTGAAACCTGACCTCGACCTTCACCAAATTAAATACCCCCTAGTGTTGCAATTTTGTATAAGACACGAATGCGGTCGGAATAGCTATTCAAATATTGAACAATGTTAAATTTCGCAGCGTGATAGTTTGCTTGATAGGTGATTATATCTTGTTTGCAAAACTGAAAGGCATTTCTTTCTGACTGAAATACCTTACAAATGTGGGCCAAAATTCTTCCTTGAGTTATAAGGTATCATTTAAATTGCTGGTGAACCTATCAACTACCTGAATACGAGACATAACGATGTTTAAAGTGGTGATGTAGACTTTACTCAAATAAGAAATAAATAGAACTACCGACAATTTAAGAATGCCGGGCAATACGTTCAAGATGTCTAAACTCGACTCAAACATATAACATCATTTTTTTTAAAATTATAATACAATAAAAAAATGTAAATAGCAGAACATAGTTTTGTCTCAATAGCCGACGCAAAGCAGACATTCGAAAACTCACTTTTATACCATGTTTTTATTCCTGTTTTGTAAAACTAATTTTGGATACATCCGGGTAACTTATCTTAATACTTGCAACTGCTTCCTCTATGTGTTAAATAAAGTGGAATAGCGTCTTGATTTTGTACTTCAATACATGTACTTAGTATGTTACAGAATCTATTAGCAAGTAAATGAGATATAGGAACCTCGAAACAAAGTTGTTCTTTCTAATTGTCAACAAATGTATCACGGTTTGGCGTCATTATAACAGTTACAACAGAATGGCGACAGGAACACTAATAGTAATAAAAAAAACACGTGATACGAATCGATAATACCACAATATTTTACCTATGTAAACCTAACCAGTTAGGAGATATAACTAAACTAATAATGCAAAAACTCTTTTCACTGAAAAGCGAGACATAATGCAATACAACCTTAACTGATAGAATTGCGCCCACAATTTATAATTATAAAGAGAACACATTTCCTTTAAAAGAAAATGTGTTAAATTTTGAAGAGAAAATTACATGTGGGCATTACGAACGCAAAATGCCCGTGAACCTTTTCCTTTAATTATCACTGAGTATATACATAGAGTATACATCAAACAAAAAATATTAAATCGAGTTTCTTAAACACATAAGCATGCTCAAGCAGTACGTGCAATTTCGATATCTCAGTACAAGTGGTGTCTCAAAACTGTACGCGTCAAATCAGCTGCAATCGATTAAAATGTAACGCGCCTGTTGCAATATGCTTAGAGTACACACACACACACACACACACACACACATATATATATATATATATATATATATATATATATATATATATATATATATATATATATATATATATATATATATATATATATATATATATATATATATATATGATATTCACGTATATAAACTTGAATATTCTGAGGACCAGACGACACAATATTCTAACCAAGTTTAACTGCCAAATACAAATACAGCATTGCTTAGGAGCACAATTCATCAGCTCTACGCACTCTTTAGAATGCATTGCATATTTCAGTCATTTTTAGAATGCATTGTATATTTCAGTCATTTTTAGAATGCATTGGAATGTATATTTCAGTGATTTTTATAATGCGTTGTATATTTCAGTGTGGGATTTTCTATTTACATAATGCTACTACAAACTCCTAAACACTTGTGTTCATCATACATTCATTTACGTCACACAATAAACGTATCCTTAGATTTCTGTCAATGTTATAACTGCCAAATCTATTGAGTTCAACCCTCAGGGGGTAGCTCAGACCCTATGTTTTGATAATGCTGTTCTAACTTTTACATTCATCAAAAACCAGTGACAATGTTCATTTTTTATCTGAACTGATTTATTCCACTCAAATATGAATACATCTTTATTGCAAATATTTAATAAAGATTTTAACATTGGCTGTATCAGAATACTTCCATAAATCTCTATATTATTATTATTATTATTATTATTATTCCAACGCTAACTTATAAATCAACGAATACTGATTATCCGTTTTCCCAAATCCTCCTAAACTGCTGTACGGAATACAGAATTTGGTATGGCAACCATGTACAAGATGGACGTTATTTTTCCTCCCTCCATTAAATTTACTGGTAGGGTGGGGGTCAAATGCAAAAATGTAGCTTTCAGTTCCAGTGCCATTATCGATTTTAATTAAATTACCAGACGAAAAATATTGCATATATGACAGATTTCGGGTTATAACCCTCAGGGTCACAGTCCGGGAGTTGGATATGCTGCAGTAAGGGTTTATATTATATAATGATTGTTTACAATTATGCAAAATGTGGGGAAAAAACACTTTAGGATTTGTACTGTGTGCAATCGATGTCACCTGATTATTGTCGTTAGTGTGTTGGCCTTTCCGTATCAGATGTAGACATCATCAATACACATAATTGCAGTGGAAGAGCCTTCGATAGCATGTATACCTTAAAGGCAATTTCAACAGATATCAATATCTGGGCTTTGGTTGGATGATAGAAAACAATTAGATAATTTCAGCAACAACACTCAGGGAGGCCGATCGAAATGTGTGTATCCCCGTCTAATCTTAACCAGTGGCCTAGTTCGGAGCAAGTCCCAGTGCGTGTCCAGGTATGGGTAACAAAAGCGTACCTGTTGGCGTCATAAGTTACCAGGTAACATACATAGGATAAGGTCGCCGCGTATTCTCCGCTCGTCAAAGCCTTTCAACTGGCAACTATGCCGGTTTCATGTCACGTGACTATATCGTATATTGACTGCCTTGATTATCGGTCTATTTTCAGGCGTGTGTTACTGGATATATTAGAAATATGATAAAGTGAGGACAGTATGCGACAGTTTAGAGTGAAATACTGTAAGTATAGGTTTGACTCAGAATCGGGTAGGTCTAATATGTATATGTAGTGTTAGTTTGATAGTACCAACGAGGGGTCTAAACATCAGATCGAAGGACCTTTCTGGTGACTTACTACTTCATTGATTTTAGTCCATAACAGTACTTGACACAACACGGCAGTTTTTCTCAGTGCCAGTATGTATATAACACGGACTGTGTGACTTTTTTTTTCTCTTCCTTTCAGGGGAACCAGACGTAAATTTTAAGTACAAAGAGGTATTCCTTACTTGCCGAAGACGCCTCCTTATGTAAATTATGCGGGTGGGGGTCGACGGGCGATCGTCGAGCCTACATTGTAAGAGGTGTCCACAACTATACCCGACGTAGCATGGTGACAAGTTCCTTGTACCGGAAGCACAATGGCTTCTTCCTTTTCAAAATGTGGATGTATTTCTTCATTCTTGGATTATTTATTCAACCGGGATATACCGGGACTTATTCATGCCCGTCAAAATGTGCCTGCGTTGACACAGTACACAACAGCGTTAAGGGGTATAACGTCAACTGCAGCGGCGTCAATCTTACGTCGATTCCGAGCACAACGGACAAAGACGCCAACCAGGTGTTCCGATTGTAAGTAATCTATCTACTTCTGTGTTCGTATACTTACATGCGTTTTCCTCTGTTTAAATAACCTTGTTTCTGTGGTTTATACCCTCACCCCCCACTTAGCACATCAGATCTTGCTAGAAAAATTCAAAGGAGGTAAGTTTATTTATCACACAAATGCTAATGCATAGTACAAGCACCAGCACCAGCACCACCACCACCACCACCTACTCCCCCTTCCCCTTTCACTGTATCCCTTTATGTCATAAGCAGGCATACATAGGAAACGGCTGTATCAGAATGAAAAGTAATTCTCCAGTAATAGCGGATACATGGTCATGGTACCAGCGGTGCATGAACCATTCGTTGTAAATATTACTTCAGCCTTAACCCATACCCCGATTCTGTACCTCTAGTATATTTATATAGGTAAGAAAATAAAATTTGTCCCTCGCTCTTACGACGACCAAAACGTTTACATAAAATACAGTGACAAGGCAACATGTGGTTTTATTGTGAGTTTGTAAAAAAAAAAACAAAATAAAAAACGAAATACGTGCAAATATCTAGTCTGAGATTGAACAAGATAGAAGTGTATGTAGTGTCAGCGATGTTCTGGGTTTATGGCAAACCACAACAGCTTGACGTGATACTGGGTACAATCCAGAACAAAAGTAAACACTATTTCACGTTAAGCTCCTGACGTAAAACGCACCTTCAGCTTTATTAAGTGTGGAGAGAACATCAAACCTGTGCCCGGCCATGGAAAAACTTATTACGTTTTTTTTTGTGATCTTATCGTAAAGAGGGAAGAGAAGCAAGATATGCACTTGGTTCGGAAAACCCAGACAAGAGTAACTTTTAGGATTGTAACATTCTTCATGGTTCAGATCTATATCACTTTTGTACTCGCCAAGAAAGACCTCTCTTTGTGGGATTAGAAAATATTACAATCAAGGTCTTAAAAGTTATAATTTTAATACCATTTGTGGTGTTCTAATAGTGTTTAGATTATCACTAACTTAATATTTCATCCAAGACGTGGCATCGAGCATCTAATTCAAAATCGGTTTATTTTTGCAATATGTAGTTGAAATGTTTCATTGCTGAAGTTTCCTACAGTAAGACTTTAAAATCTTTTCCAGGTTCCACAAAATATACAAACCAAAATTTTTACATTAACTATAATTTATATCTTTTCTTCCTTTCTTTTTCAAATGCTAAGGAATTTCTCGAATATTACTGGAAGAAATGGAAACAAAAGAATATTTTATTCTATCATTTCTGTGAAATGTTTATGACAGAAGTATTATTTAAATATACATGTGATGGTCATTAGAAGTGGAGTCAGATAGATAAACTGCACATATTTATCAAAGTGAATACGGTTTTATTTGTATTTAGTATGTTTTGCACTACAGTAATATAGCTTGATCGAATGATGATGCGTACCTGAGTAAGTCATGGATAATAAAATATGTAATAATAATAAATGATATTTGTAATAATAATATAATCATATTCCTATTAATACCGATAATGGCAATTAATATAAAAATAATCACATATTTTTCTTTAATGAATGATTAAACAGTTTGTAAAATAATTGCATGAATTTTATAAAAACGTGTATGTTGCAAAAAGTAAAAATTTCTTGCATAGATGGAATTCGATTTATACTCATAGAATCATTAGTATGTACAGTTCGACGCCTCCCAATTTACACACACATAGACACATTACACATATATAAGCACAACATATATACAAAAAAACACACATTGATTTGATTTGAAGATATGCTCTCTTTCTTGCATTGTTTATTTTTTGTCGGAGGGTCGCGGAGTTTAACTTGCATATAAGCTCTCCCCTGCGCATTCGTAATAACAGAAACCCATTAATAAAAATATTTCTGATTATATGTGGATGATTGATATTTCCTCTAACTTTGCAATTATACGGTAATATGGGATTTCGTGAAGATATGGGGACTTCTCAGAAGGGGATGAAACAGAATTGACTATTAGTGGAAATTCTTGATTAAATCTTCATTAATTTTAAAATGCAACACAGCTACCATTCCTCATTCTAACTAAATATAATACTACACTGACAGAAATGGCTTTGTTAAGATGTATTCGAATTCTAACAATCTTGAATGTGCTACAGTTTCTTTCATTAGACGAGTAAACCACAGATACAGATGGAAAGTAACTGCAGTGTAAGGCAAATAAAACAGTTATCTGTGTGTCATATTATGCGATTGAATCGTAGAGCTATTTTTGCATATTGGGCAATTTTTTATGATAGTGTGGAAAAAAGATCTATATGTGAAATAGTTAAAGATTGAGTTATTGCATTATTCTATGAAAGAAAATTGGAAGTAAACGACACTATTTGAATCTTACTTTTTATTATCTTTATCAGTGTATCTCCAAGGGGTGCAAGACAGTCAAATATCTCTGTGGTGTTAAAACTTGGGGTCAGACTGAGTGAAAAAGAAACTTTGGTATCTGAACTGGGGGTCAGATTATAAATTTGGGGGCCTCTGAAGCGCAAATGAGGGTTTTATCCATAGTCTCCAATTAGTCACTCAAACACCAGGTAATTCTGTTTCTGATTAGTCTCCATACCAATTAGTCAATCGAACTTAAGGCAGTTCTGTTTAGGGTAAGTCTCCGTGCCATACCATTGAGGCAATCAAATACAAGGAAATTCTCATTTAAAGAGAGCATATATTAGTATTTGTTTGTCATCTTTTGTTATTTCTACTGCCGAGAGTATTTTGCCCATATTTTGCTTTACCCTTTATGTTGTTGTTGTGATTTGGATTTTTAACGTAACTTTTAACAATTTGTCAGTCATATCGCTACGATGTCTGCAATGTGGCAGTTTATAGTGATGTCTTGCACTGGGGCATCATGCCGCAGACATGTAGCATGATGTCCCACCCAGTCACATTATCCTGACACCAGGCGGACCAGTCCTAACACTAACCTCTTAATGCTGAGTGCCAAGCGAGGCGGCTGTTAGTACCATTTTTGTAAGTCTATGGTATGACTCGGCCGGGGTTCGAACCCACGACCTCCCGCATGCGAGGCTGACGCTCTAACCACTAGGCCACCGGAGCGGTGCTTTACCCTTTATAATACTTGACTGCTTACATTAGAATCACGGGTTTGAGCCTTAAGTGCATTTAGGTCGTAACCGATTTAACGATACACCAGTACTCAATACATCAGGCATACAGTTAGTTGTAATTTCTAGCATCTTCGCAGCTTTCTCAATACGTGCGTTTCCTTCTTTATGCTGTGTACGGGTACTCTCCACAACAGTAAAAATAAGGTAAGAAAGGGCGAATACATTAAACACAATAATGAAGGAATACGTTATTAGCTTGCAGAATTTATCCATATGGATACAGCTGCAACCATGACACATGAACATTGGTGGTCTTTACACGGGGATGAAATAAATAGCCGCGTAAAAGTATATCAAGACATTGCCATGTTAATCACAAAATCCATCAACAATGGAACCTAACTGATTACTATAGTAAGACATTGCCCTTTTAGTCACAAAACCCATCAACAATGGAACCTGGCTGATTACTATTGTAAGACATTGCCCTTTTAATCACAAAACCCATCAACAATGGAACCTGGCTGGTTACTATAGTAAGACATTGCCCTTTTAATCACAAAACCCATCAACAATGGATCCTGGCTGATTACTATAATAAGACATTGCCCTTTTAATCACAAAATCCATCAACAATGGAACCTGGCTGATTGCTATAGTAAGACACTGCTATTTTAATCACAAAATCATCAAGAGTGGAACCTGGTTAAAAGAGTAATTCCATGTTTATGAACACTGATAAATTAAACCTTATGTGGTACTGAAGTTCTAACAATTATAATATGTCTATTATTTTCGCAGGGGTGTCTCTTTCAGCCGGCGAATCAGTGGTATTTTTTAAAAAGGGGTGCCTCTTTCAGCAGGCGAATCAGTGGTATTTTTTAAAAACGGGTGTCTCTTTCAGCCGGCGAATCAGTGGTATTTTTCAAAAAAGGGGTGCCTCTTTCAGCCGGCGAATCAGTGGTATTTTTTAACAAGGGGTGTCTCTTTCAGCCGGCAAATCAGTGGTATTTTTTAAAAAGGGGTGCCTCTTTCAGCCTACGAATCAGTGCTATTTTTTCAAAAAGGGTGTCTCTTTTAGCCGGTGAATCAGTGGCACAGCAATTTTAATACATTTTTCAATCCTGCTGAAACTTTTTCGGCTGAACTAGATTTAAAAATATAGGAATAAAGAATAAACGTTCTAATAACCAATTTATTTAAATTTAACTGAAAATAGAAACATAATATAAGCATGTGTAATTGGACGTATTTTAATTTAAGAATTAAAATAAGTGTGATCAAATGTCAATAATATATATTTATTCCTTACATTATTACCGGAAACTAATTTAACAGCGATACTAAACTTTCTCCCACATTTATCAATCATTGTATAATCACGACAAACCATTAATAATCTTTTATGTTCCTTTTGAAATAATGTGCATCAAAACTTCTGTTCATTTTCTTTAAGACGACGAAGTTGTTGTGCTTTTACTAAATTTGCTTTAAGGCAATTGTGCAATATTTATGACCTCAATAGAAAAGCCGACTGAAAGCTAATCTTCCAAAAGCAAACATTGATGTCTAAAGTAATCATAAAGAGATCATTGTGTGAAAATGTGACACTAGCTGAAAGCTGGAAAGTTGTAAACTCCACCTTGACTATGAATATAAGTCAGTATTATTTCGGAAGTAAAAGGTTGATGAAAAAAATTCATACATGCTGATTAAGTTACGTATAATTAATTGAGTGAGACCGTTTTAATGAATTTGAGATAAGTTAGATTTCAAATCGCCCGAAGTTTTAGTACGACGTATGCTGTCAAATAAAAAGTTCTTTTTCTATATCCCCATACATACATATATATATATATATATATATATATATATATATATATATATATATATATATATATATATATATATATATATATATATATATATATATATATATATATATATATATATATCCGTGTGTATGTGATGTGTGTCTCATCAACCATTGTTTCTCTGATAGAAACTTAAAATGTCAACTGTAAATGGACATATATAGGGTCTCGAAAATGCGTGTGCTCGCTTGTACAGTTTTTGTTGTTTTTGTGGGGTTTAACGCCATTTTTCAGCACACGATAGGTTATACATGGCGGCCAGTATTAATGGTAGAGGAAGAACCCGGGTAAACGTCGGAAAGAACCACCGACCCAAGAGAAGCTACTGGCAAGCTATCGCACATACCCACGTTGGCTGAATCAGAGACTCGAACCGGAGCAGACATAGGTGAGATGGCAGTGATTCGTAACGGAGAGCGCTTTAGACCACTCGGCCACTCGGAGCCCCCGCTTGTACAGAATTAGATTATTCGTCTACCCTACCGTCAGCTTGTACTCCACTACCGATTTCGAAATCGAAATACATGAATGATATAACAATGCATAAAACTATAATTTCTAATCTGTTCTCGTGTAAGAAAAAGCTCATCTGGTTCCCTGACCTTTTCCGGTTTCTGAAAAATTTCTGTTTTCAATGAAGGGGTGAGGATCTTTGGACTACATATACATATAGAATTTTTTAATAATGTTTCGTCTAGATCATATATCTTAAACGTTTGGTTTTAATTCTTCTAAAAGAAAATGAACAAAATAAAAATGGCAAGCTTTAAAATGGATGTAATTCTCAGATTTACTTATTTATTCGGATCTGTCAAAATCGATGATCTACACCACTCCTATTGATTGAAAAATATAGACTCGCCCACACTGTATGGACACCTTCCTAGTGAAGAATCTCCCATTTGGATTGAAATGCGACGCAGATGAGTGTCTCAGAGGCCCCACCCCACCCTGGGTGAAAGTCAGGCAAAAATTTTAAACTGGTGAATGAAATGGCTAAGTTGTGTGCATTTTCTTTTTATATCCTTGATGCTTTTCGTTTTTAAAATCGGGGTGGGATTAGTACAGACTGCCTGGAGGGTAAGCGAATTGTAAAGAAGTGTGTTAAGGTAATATATTTTGCACATTGGTACATATATAATGTCACAAAGACGTCCGAAAACATTACTTTGATTACATTGGTACAACAATAATACCTGAAATATGTCTAAAAATAGGACTATGAATGAATTAAACTCCAAACTCAAGCTCTATCAGAGGGAATGAGCAGTAACTCGGATATAATTTTCTAACAATGGCGCGGAATTCTGTTGCTAAGGGCATACAAGTCCTGCGCTGACAAAGTGTTCGCATTTTGATAAACGTATTAGTTATTACTTGCCTTTTATTATATATTGATTGGGAAAGTACGAGAGTGTGCGTGCGATTTGGATTTGTACCGTAGGTTTAACACTTTTTCAATCATATCGCTACGATGTCTGTAGTGAGGCAGTCTATAGTGATGTCTAGCGCTGTGGCATCATGACGCAGACATGTAGCATGATGTCCCACCCAGTCACATTATCCTGACACCAGGCCGACCAGTCCTGACAATGACCTCTTAATGCTGAGCGCCAAGCGAGGCAGCTGTTAGTACCATTTTTAAAAGTCTTTGGTATGACTCGGCCGAGTATCGAACCCACAACCTCCCGCATCCGAGGCGGACGCTCTAACCACTAGGCCACCGGAGCGGTCCGGGGAAGAAAGTGTAAAGATATTAAACAAGATAACTGTGGGATGGGCTTAACATTTTAGGTCATAGCAAATTCGCCAAGCAAAAAGTTTGAGAATGTTTGGCAAGCTGACTAAATAAACAAAACGCTGATTCATGTGATACAGTATGCCTTTAAATCCAGACAGAAAATCAATATATTATTTCTTATAATCAATATTACATTATGTTGTTTGGGTCTCACTCAATTTATCAGTGTTTGGTCGGTATGCGGTTTTGATGTCATACGGGGACAAACTTTCGTTGGTACAAAATTTAATACATGCCCATAGTATCGATAATTTGCATTTTCTTTTCACTACAAGATTTGTGTGTCTCGCCTATTATTTACTGTCTATGATTGCTTATAAATTAAACTGCAAACAGCAAAGATCCTGATCTGCCGTAGCATACTACTCCTTGAGATCAGGATCAATATTGTTTGTTCTACTGATTATTCATAACACACTGCACAGACCCAGATCTGCATGTGCCTTATGCAGTTCAATTTGCAGTTGGTCTTGTCTTGTAAGTGAGTTTATACGGTTAAGATCACTACACGGTCCAAAATATTGCGATTGCAATACCGGCATTAAACTCATTTTTTTTTTTTCTCGTGATATTTCTAAGCTGTTAGAATAGGAACCAATGGTACATTGCTCGTGTGTGTGCTACTGCTGGGTAGTTTTAGCTACCCAAAAGGCATTCAGATGAAAGATAAAGGCAACAAAATGGTAAAATTCTTAAAATCAAAGTCAGTTTACATATATAAATACGTTCTTTTGAAAAAGCCATAGACTCAGCTGGAATATCATCACGTAATGCATCTGGGTGGTGGTGGTGTGTATTCTTTTACAACGTCCGTAAGGCGCATAAGGGTCCATGCTTCATACGCGAGCCTGCAGGGATACGTTACTGACTCTGTGTGTGTGTGTGTGTGTGTGTGTGATTTGGATTGTTAACGTAGCTTTAACAAGGTTGCAGTCATATCGCTACGATGTCTGCAGTGTGGCTGTTTTTAGTGATGTCTAGCACCGGGGCATCATGCCGCAGTAATGTAGCATCATGTCCCACCCAGTCACATTATCCTGACACCAGGCCGACCAGTCCTAACACTAACCTCTTAACGCTGAGCGCCAAACGAGACAGCTGTTAATACCATTTTTTAAAGTCTTTGATATGACTTGGCTGTGGTTCGATCCCACGAACTCCAGCATCCGAGGCAAACGCTCTTATCACTAGGCTGTTACTGATTGTGGGGATTAATCTGTTTATGGTTTGCTCAAGAAATTTAAAACAAGAATCACATCCACTTTGGCAGAGATGGTTATTACAGACGCAGTTGTAGTGGTGACATTGGCCTCCAGTCCATGGAACATCCATGCGGGAAGAGGATACATAGAAAGGGTGCTATACGACTTCATACATACATACTTACATGGTTTGGGTTTTAAAGCTGATGTCATTGTAAAACTTCATGATCCGACGTTCTGTTCAGTTATAAATTATTTTTTAAAAGCTTTTTGACGTCCTTTATTATAACTTTCAACCACTTATCAACTTGTGTTGAAATCATAATTATGTGTTAAATTCTTTTAAATTTCAACCACTTATCAACTTGTGTCGAAATCATAATAATGTGTTCACAAGTTTGTTTTGCTCTAATGTAAATACGGTACGAAACAAAAATACAACAACTCTAAAATCATAAAGCTCTCTGGCTCGATTTTTAGAGATTTCGATAATCAGATATTTTCGACAAATTGCCTAAATCGGGTCATATTGGTGCTTGGTGCTGGCAGAATTTATACAAAATAAAAACAAGTTGCTTGTAAATGCATTTCTTATGATTTTATGATTAGTACTAGAACATCAATGCTTACTCCGGTGGAATTGAAATCAGAATATACGTTTAAAAGGAATACACATAACAACGATTAATTGACTAGCTGTTTTCTTATAGAATATAACTTCAAAAGAACTCAAATAGAAATTAGAATTCAACTGTATCTTGGAGGGAAAAGAACAGTTATGCCTTTAGTTTTTCAAGGAAGGAAATGGGCATTGAAGTGTATATACATGTACTAAGAAGCAAGCTGGATTATACTTCAGTTGAGATTAAAGTCGCACGTTCTTTAAAACCTGCTTTCAAACGGTTTATTTACTTACATTTAGCTATTTGTTTGAACCGTGTGTATGTTTTTTTAAAAAATACGCTTTGTAGTGTTGTTATCTTTTTAGAGTACATTCGGTGGACCTAGAATTTTTTTTCATTTTGCAGATAAAATCTTAGACTAGTCATTAATTTTACTTTATCAGAAAATGTCAATTATCCACTTCTGTTTGTCATTGCTTGTATTTACCACACTTTTGTCGCTAGTACATGCTTAACTCGAGGTTATTCTAGATAATCAGTATTGCAACAGGAAACAGCATGTATCTTAAGAGTGATATTTCTCTTGTTGTGCAAATTTAACGACAAGACCTAAGAATTTATCACATTTTTTTCTTGATTTTCAATGAATAAACCCATAAATACGCTTAAATAAGCATGTGATTATCACATATAACATACGTAATACCGATAGATATCGGTTAACTACAGTTTAACAACGCAACCATGGATTTTATCTACATTCGCAAGGCGGCCCATAGTTTGTAATGATATTCCTTTCATTACTTAACTTTTCAATGTGGCTATTAACTTTCCAATAAACCAGAAAGGTTATCACATGAAAACTAATCAGTGTTTATATATTCCTTCGCTACTACCTATTGCCCCGTTTATCATATTACACAAGGAGGAAAATGTAATTTTGCTTTGAATAATTTCTATTTTGCTTTTTTGACCTCAATTTGTTATCGCATAACAAGGTCAAGTTTTGCAATGAAAAGGTAAACACAATGTAATCTATATTTTCATTCTCGTATGTATTATTAGGTTTCAGTAACAGAAAAGAACTTAGCCGGTGTAATAAAATAATTACATTATTACTCAGAAAAACAAGACTTGCGAGTTCCTTCAAACAATGGAATATAATTTCATAGATCTAACGGTCATTCAATTGTCTTTCTAAATAAAGAACACATTTTGAACGATATACACGGTCAGACCATTGGTAAGAATTATTTGAATAGAAGACAAACCCTGACCCAGAATATAATTTATTTGAACCCACAGACCCATCGGATGTTATGGGCAGCATATTTATAGGGTACACTTTAATTGGAAGTGAGCTTTATCTGTTACTTTTTCGGCGATGGCGGCAGCTGCGTTGTCAAACGTTTGTAAAGGTTTTGGTTACAGTTTTTCACTTGCATAATTTTTCTAATCCCCTTGAACGATTGTCATCACACATGACATACATCTTGATAAAGATAAAACAATTCATATGCTCATTTATCCCTTTCACCTTGGGGTCAAGGTCACAGTTTGAAGGTTTTTTTTAGGCTTTTGTTTCCGTTTGTTTACTTGTATTTCCTAAACTCTTTGATGTATTGTCTTCAAGCTTAGAACGAATAATTATGAAGCTTAGTAAATGTTTCATTCTGCGGCACGAAAGCCTGCACCTTTAACTTCGGGGTCAATTTCACAGACATAAAATTTGAGATAAAGTTTTAATTGAAATTTCATTTTGTTCATTTATTTAGTATTCCTAAACCTATGATACCTTTTCTTCATATTTTGGATAAATCATTTGGATAAGACATTCTGCAACATACACGCTTGCCCGTTTGACCTTTTGATCAAGGTCACAGGCATAGAACGTCTACGTTCAGGTTTTGGTTAACTGGTTTTCATTTGCTTTTATTCCATTAACAATTTTATGAATTTTTTATACTTATGAAAAAAAACAACATTATCGCCCCTTTTACCTTTAGGTCAAGGAAACAGACATAGCAACTTTGCATTAAAGTTTAAGTTGTAGCTTTTCATTCGTTTATATTTCCTAAACCTCGCGCTATATTTTGTTTATACATAGGATGAATAGCCACGAAGCTGAGACAATTAATTCTGCAACATGCTCGATCGACCTTTTTCCCATTGACTTTGATCGTGGTCAACATGCAGGCCATGACATTCCTAACTTAATGTTACAGTTCTGAGAGATTAACATTATTGTTTTTATTTTTATTTTGTTTTCATCCGAGAACAAATATATTATCGACCTAGGCGAGCCGATGTGGACATATATTTTCGAGGGGTGACCATTGCATATGACTGCTCCTTTTGATCTGTTCTGACTGGTTAAATCGCCAGGTGGGGCCCCGAGTGGCTGAGTGGTCTAATGCGCTCTCCGTTACGGGTCACTGCCATCTCACCTCTGTCTGCGTGGATTCGAGTCTAGGATTCAGCCAATGTGGGTATGTGAGAAAGCTTGCCAGTAGTTCCTCGTGGGTCGGTGGTTCTTCCCGGGGTTTTCCCGGGTTCTTCCTCCACCATTAATACTGGCCGCCATGCATAGCCTATCGTGTGCTGAAAAATGGCGTTAATCCCCACAACAACAACAACAACATAAATTGCCAGGTAGGGTCTCTGATACAACATTAGTTTTGTTCAACCGGATACATTTGCGGTAGTAGTAAAAACCGTAAGTTACAGAAGGCTGGGTAAGGAAAAAAATCACACGATCGCAGCCAATCAGTAGAGAGAATACTGCGCAAGAATTTCATTGACTTAGTTGGGCAAATCAGAATCGCATAATAGATATTTTGACATGTTGTCATATAAAAATATGAAACTACACACACCATTTGTAAAGTGTATGGATTGTATGTGATAAACATACATATTAATTTTGGCTTCATTTACTCATCACTAACAGACTATTCATGGACCGACCATAGCTGGTGACGCTGTATCTCGAAAATAGAAACTGTGACATACTACATTCTTCGGTGTTTCATACTAAGCTACTTGAATAGCATATGACTTCCATGTATATATATATATATATATATATATATATATATATATATATATATATATATATATATATATATATATATATATATATATATATATGTGTGTGTGTGTGTGTGTGTGTGTGTGTGTGTGTGTGTGTGTAAGGGGGGTATCGTTCAGAGATTCTGACTTTATCAGGCTAACTAAATTTGTTGAGTTTGCGTTTTGTCGCCTTTGTTCTTAGCCTCACTAGAGTTATTATGGCAACATAGCTACCAAGGCCTTCATGTCAAAACAGTAAATATTTACAGTCGGTGTCTTTTCTTAGGACGCACCCCAGGATTCAGTTTTTGAAAATATTTAAGATGCATTAAAGCAGCGCTGATGTGAGAAGCCCCATTGTTCGTTATGTCAATTCATCGATATCATTTAAGACGGTCAGATACAGTTTTGCTTAAGTCTTTCAGAGTGAAAGAACTGGCTATTTTGTTTCGGAATGAATTCATAACAAGATCATTCTTTGTTAACTCTTAGCTTTTAAAAATGATTGATATCTCAGTTTTTGTGCCCCTCTATCCGATTTCCTAAATAAATTCTTTAAAATATAAATTTTGTTTCGTAAACGCGGATAAATGTACATGTATATATTTGCATAGTCTGTGTGGTTAACTGGCAAATTATAAATTAAAACGGATAAAAATGTGTGTGTGTGTTTTCGATTTTTAATGTAGTTTTAAAACTTTTTTTAGTCATGTCACTACGATGTCTGCAGTGTGGCTGTTTATAGTGATGTCTAGCACTGGGGCATCATGCCGTTGACATGTAGCATGATGTCCCACCCAGTCGCATTATCTTGACACCAGGCCGACCAGTTCTAACATTAACCTCTTAATGCTGAACGCCTAGCGAGTCAGCTGTTAGTATCATTTTTATAAGTATTTGGTATGACTCGGCCGGGGTTCGAACCCGCGATCTTTATCATCCGAGGCGGTCGCTCTAACCACTAAGCCACCGGAACGGTTAGGATAAAAGAGATTACTCGACTTAAATTTCTCTTAATAAAAATTCGAGCACTTACGTTTATCTTAAATGACGAGGTCGCTATATTTAAAAAATAAATGTTTCGCTTTCTTCCTAAAATATATCCAAATGTTTATCAAATTTAGAATTTCTTCATTGTGTGGCATTCAGTATAGTTAGAAATCAATCAACAATTCATACGTAACAAATTTCTGTCCATCTGGAAATAAATACTACATTGTCAAGATCAGACCATAATTCAAGTCTTTGAACAATGACTTTTTTGCTCCTGGCTGACCCTCCCTCATCCCTCGCAACATCACAACAGGTTATTACATCTGTTCTATGTTGAGTATTAACTTGGGGTTTTTTTTTGGTGTGCAACAATTAACGTAAATTATACAGCTGCCGAAAAGGCATAATCTATTTTGTGTTTACTTATAAATTAAAAGTGTAGTGTTGTGTACTGATTATCCTAAGCTTTACGGCTTGTCTGGCTGATAACGACTTAAGTCATACACGAATGTCATATTTTTATATTTAAGATTGTGAAAGTTTTACTGTGTTCTTCAATGAAATACAGTTTTGTATTTTTATATGACATGCGTGTTCATTTAAATATTGATAATTAAAACGTAACATTTTCTTTTTCCTGGATACAAAATCACTGCTTAAAATTAAGGGCTACAAAAAATAAGTTTATTGCCTTTTCACTTGTGCACGTCAATTTTTTTGCTGCTGCTGTTGGATTAGTCATTTTTTGATATTCCGGGTTATTTCGCTCCTGTGTTGAAGAGCAATCAATTATACTAATCGTTCGATGGGTTCAGTTTTTCATTTGTATTGAGTTCAAGATGCGTCACTATATATCGTGTCTGAAAGAATTATAACAGGGTATATTTTCTATAGTTCACACATGCAAGAGATATAAATTCCCATTCAAATCCCGAACGTTGGACATTGTGGGATGCTCCCATATTTTCCAGTTTGGATTTTCAAAACTACAGACTTTCGATCGGCTCTCTTTCGACATTTAGGCATTAGTTTATAAATTATGGATGTACTTAATATCTCATGACGCGATCGTCAGCAATTCTTTTTCTATATTTGACCCGAATGGCAATAACAGATCTTGAAAGAGAAACTAAGTGTCGCATTAATTCAAAATCATGTTTTCTTTTTCTGTCCTCACAATTATGTCTAAAATTAATATGACGACCTCGTTTTGTTGTTTTTGAGAATGTGTTGGTAAACGGGGGACAAACACAACTTCCTAAAACAACTTTAACACCACTTTTTGAAAAGAGCATTTGTAAAATAAAATAAAAAGGATAGAACGAAATAAATCAAATACAGTAAATCAGTGACAAAACAGAAAATCTTTATGTCTGTAAAAACACAAAGATAACTGTGTTAAGGGTTTACATCAAAATATTAGCTTATGATATGAGTAATTTTCAGTTTGAAATATCCCACGACGCGCCTTGGAAAACAGCTAACAATTACATGGCCGTAACACAAAGAAGCTATTCAACAACAAAAATTGACACAAAAATTGAAACACGATTTAATTAGAATTTAAAAACTATGTGTCATTTGTAAATGCAAACAAAACTTTGGTCTGAATATTTTGCTATTGCTTGCACTGAAGTCTAATCATCAATGAAGTTTACTCCTGTTTATATGTAGATATTTGGTGCACAATACAACGTGACGGCACTGGCAGCCAACTAAGTAAGCTGGAGTACCTGGACCTACTTTGCTTTTGTGTTGGTAATGATTAGGCCGTGAACCCTTGGCATCTGCTTTGCTTAGTAATACAAGACAATGAAGGCCAGGAACGTTCAAATTTTAATCTCTGATTTGCAGTTAAGCAGAAAATTATGATAAGGGGTCGTTGGCTTTTAATTCTCTCTCTCTCTCTCTCTCTCTCTCTCTCTCTCTCTCTCTCTCATGGACACATAATCAAAAAGCAAGATATCCAGTCTTGAACTACTCTTTTAAGACACTTTACACAAAAGTTACTGATTGACATATGTTTTGGACCAGGAAATGTGTCACAGGTTGTGAAATATATTATTTTGAACTGATGTAATTACTGGCATTCAACCAATCAAACACCGCTATCTGACTCATTCGAGTAGGTGGTCGATTGTTTTATCTTTGCAGACCTTTGTCTTTGGTAGCGAAGACAATCCATCTATATACTACTTTTGTAATAAAACTAACTGTTTATAAAGGTATATATTTATAACCAATAACATGTTGAAATATATCTCCAAGATTTTCCCAGATTCATTTTGATAAATTCTATGATGACAAAATTAGACTCTTGTAAGGCAAGAAGAATGATAAGACCTGAGTAAAACAAATGTTGTCTCCTACCGGATACGGATACGGGCGGAAATTCTGTTGTAGCCCGGATGTAAAAATTATCAATAGAGTATATCTACGTTCTTTAGAGTAAATGTACCGAAATATTACGAGAGTGAAACGGAAACACTGTATTTTCACGAGTGGCAGAAGTTTCCACTTCAAGAGGGAACTATTTCCATTTATCCGATCAAACAAAGTGGACATGCTCTACATAACATATTGTTGAAGGCAAGGAAGTTCGACTTACGGGACTTTTTTTCTTCCATTCTGTGACAATATGGTAAACACTATATGATTAACTGTATTACTACTGTGCTAATGGATGAATGCAATGTTTAGTTTCCAGAAAGCGTATTTACATATTTAATTCGGTTTGTTTAGGTTTTATTCAGCCTATAATATGGATGCGAGAGGTCCCCGGCCGAGTCATACCAAAGACTTACAAAAATGGTACTAACAGCTACCTCGCTTGTCGCTCAGCATTAGGAGGTTAGAGTTAGGACTGGTCGGCCTGGTGTCAGGATCATGTGACTGGGTGGGACAGCATGCTACATGTCTGCTACATGATGCCCCAGTGCTAGGCATCACTATAAACTGCCACACTGCAGACATCATAGCGATATGACTAAAAATTGTTAAAGCTAGGTTAAAAATCCAAATCACACACACACACACACACACACACACACACACACACACGCACTCACTGTCTGTAATATGGAGTTCGCTTGAGAGCCATATGACGGACTGTTTTACCGGTCAGTTCACGTGCTACTTTTGGGGCCCCGAGTGGCCGAGTGGTCTAAAGCGCTGTCCGTTACGGATCACTGCCATCTCACCTTCGTCTGCGCCGGTTCGAGTCTCAGATTCAGCCAATGTGGGTATGTGAGAAAGCTTGCCAGTAGCTTCTCGTGGGTCGGTGGTTCTTTCCGGGGTTTTCCCGGGTTCTTCCTCCACCATTAATACTGGCCGCCATGTATAGCCTATCGTGTGCTGAAAAATGGCGTTAAACCCCACAACAACAACAACGTGCTACTTTTTGCATGTATTGGAGAGTCTGGTCTCCGGTGTATACACATGCTTATCGGCTGACACATCGATAGCAGCGAGGTCACTGTTCGTTCCGGTTAGCTTTTGTCAGTTCTGTCACTGTTGCCTGTTGCCAATGTGTGGTGATAATCTGCCTTGTTGGTCTGAAATTTAACATTGCCGAGAGGAATATAGTCTTCGGTGTGGTGACTAGGATCGGTGTGGTGACTAGGATTGTAAGCAATCCGGCACCCTCATTTATTTCACCCTTTATCAGATCATTTAAATTTCTTATTTTTCATAAGAAGTTTTATCTCCATCCATCAAAGTTTGACCCTTTATTATTTCTTTCTTGTTAACTAGTTATTTACTTGCTTTTTTTAAAAATTTAAATTAAATTGTGTCTTTTTTTAATGAAGTAGCAAGTTTAGTTTACGGAAATTAACTATCCATCTGCTTCTTCTTTTTATATCTTTTTCTACATTTAGACATTACTGCATTTCATCAGATGTCTGCAGTATCTTAATCTTATAGAAAATAAATTAACCTGGGGTGGAACAGCTGAAATAAGTAGAGATTATTGGCAGACTTGACTCTGTACGTTCATACAACCGTAGGTTAATTACTAACATTAGCACCCTCTTCAACCCACGCAGTCAGGCATTCATGATGACTTCTGGCAGATAAACTAGAGAAAGTCTGGCATATAAAATCCTATATATTCTTTTCTTACGTGTTTAGGCTCAAAAAAACAGTAATAAAGAAAGAGCAAAAACAACAAACTTTGAAAAATTTAACAAAAAATTTATTTCCCTTAAAAGAATGTAAAAATGGAAAAATAAGAACTTACGGTTTTAAGAAATCAAATCCAGAAATAATCCCAAAAAATCCATGAATTAAATTTTAGAAGTCCTAGTAATGAAATGTTTAAATGAAATTTGAGTTCGAGTCCCGACGAAAAATCCAAAATGGAAGGCGATGACATATACTGTAGCTAGTATTGTGATGTTGTGTCTACAGTTCTTTGTTGCTTCACAACAATATTCCGGTGTTTGAATTTCCGAATAAAATTTCAAGAAATGTTTTGTCCAATAATTCTGTATGAGCACTCAAATAGTTCCAGGAAAAAGAATTAATCTTTTAGAATACAAATAATTTGAATAAAAATTAAAAGGTAACTCCAAACTGGTCACAAATAAACACTTTCCAGTGTAAAGGCCCAACTGACTAATTTCTCTATAGACAAAGGTTATACAGTCAAAAAAATGCAAAAAAGATACCCAAATGAGGGTCACGTGATCACATTCTAGAACATGATAGAAGCTATCTACATGTTTACGGTCACGTATTCCAGTAGAGCCTCGATCTCACTGTATGTATCCCACAATAAAAATAACTTTAAAAAAGTTGTTTACTTGATTCTTAATCAAGGTCAGGAACTAGGCCAGCAGAAAGATACAAAGTTCTATTTTTAGTGTTTTCGACAAAACAATCATTTCAAATTAATTTCTGGAAAGTATCAAATTCCAGTAAACAAAATTACATTATTTTAACATGTAATGAAATAATTTAAAAAAAAAAAACTTACAGAGAATTAAATTGAATCAAATATAAATTAAATCAAATATACATAACAACATACAGTTTATGTGAATAAACTCCCGCTTACGCTATTTAAATAAAATGATGTTCTAAACTTTGAAAATAATTTAGGATGGTGACATTTGACAAAATTTATCTCCAATATATACTGCTTTTAATTTTCTTTTGTTAATACACTGACTTTCATATACGAAAAATGAAACGGTCTTTATTTTCATTAATACTTTTCTTGAGCGGATAGATGCAGTGAATGTCGTATAGGTTGTGGTAGGCCAATAAATCAGCTCCTCACCCGTGTTGACATTGATTGGCGTTTAAGGGGCAGATACCACAATATTTTATTAAAGCCTGCAAAAATCTGCAGGGCAATCTTTACTGCATACATCGGTGTACATTTTCTACACTTACGGGTATTTCTACCGTCAGCTGAAGGGTTCTTTTGATGACATGTACATTATATTTCCGAAGCAAATTCTATGCTTGTTGACTTGTAAATTGACCCTCTATCCTGTGGCCATTTTGAATTTCGCTCTAGATATTGATGTTACCAATTACTGATATGTGTCTAGAGTGTACATAGGTTTGTTCCGGAATTATTTACATGCAGCAAAATTAAACATTTTAATGAACAAGTGACACCAAGCCATCATATCGTCCATCAGTATCAGCACTGATTGGGGGTTGGGGATGGTTGATTTATCGGACTACGGTTCTGGTACAATTGTCACGGTGGTGTCGGGTCCGACAGCCATTTAGAATGTAAAATCTTTAAACTGCTTTAATGACTGTGCTATTTTGGTAGTGGATTTCGCTTATATTCATACGTGAATTTTGTGATACTGAAATGCTTGTTCGGTAACAGATTCCGTACCCGAATTTCGATAGTGAATTGATTGCGGTTGATAATTAATACTCACCCGTCCCACATTTCTGTAGGGTGTTCAAACGTAAATGAGTGGAATGAGAGATAAAATCGTGAATAAAAAAATGTACATCATAACACTTATATTTAATCCATATTTAACTTTTGCACTGAAACAGTTACCGTTCGTCGAAGAGTGTGACAGCTATTTTGACACTTAATATGGGATTGGAACAGGTTATGAATGTTCAGTAAACCACAATTTGCACAATATACTGTATGTGGAGAACTATTTTAAAATACCGTATGTACTCGCTTATAAGACTAGTCCAACTTCAAACTGCACAGACCCAGATCTGCCGAGGAACTACAAAAATATAGATTTACATAACACTATGCCTTGATTAGTTTCTCCTTGCTGCTTTTCCACGTTATTTCTTTATAAGCAACTAGTGTGGCTTCATCAGCTTCATATATTTAGAATATAAATACCCGAATATATCTCTGCACGATCATTTTGGAGCATTGTTAAAATAGTTATTGTGTGCATTTGAATCCAGTATCAGATTCGAATTACATTTTAGATGCATCTGGCATATTATATCAATAAAAGTTAATGTGTGTTTTGTTGCACTTCATACTTCATTTATTTGTTATAACTCTCGACCAGAATTCTATATTTTTCAAATCCAAATCTTTTAAAATTGCGTTTGATATTGAAAACATTTTCAAAGCATTGAAATGCTTCCTATCTGCGCATTACATAATGATTAGTACACAGTTCGTCTTTCATACCACACGCTTTCTTTCAATCAATTTTCCCCCGAGTTTTCAGGTTCAAATCGTTTGACGTATTGATCATGTATTTCAGAAGCTATGTTCACATTATATTACTACGTGAGTTGTTCACTACAATGGTGGTAGATCGGCAAAAAGGGCCTACCTTTGACGTCATATATGTACGCTAGAAAAGTTTGTCAGGATATGTTAGTGCATTCTTTATAAATCGACAATCAGCCGAAATAAACATGAATTTGAAATTGTCAACTTCATTGAAAATCGAATAATCAGTACCTGACTGTTCAATAGGATCTGAAAATAAAGTGAAAACGTCGTATGATTAAATTAACCCCTATACCGTTGAAAAACTCTGTTTAGTGGAAGACGACGCATTCTGTATAAAATCATAATATATAAATGAATAGCTTCACGTGAATTATGGATTGTTATCTTTAAGCAATATTCAAGTCGGGTTTGAATGCCGGAGAGATATCAAAGCCATTTTTATAAAACAGATGTATCTATTCTGTATTAAGGAGCATGATCGGTCCGTAGTCATCCGTGGACGGAGCAATCAAATAATACGTCAATAAGAATGCTTTATGGAGCAATGCTTTACCACATAAACTTATCTTTCGGTAAGGAGATAAAAGAAGTACGATTTGCAATAAAAGATTATTGTCATGGCTTTCTCTCCCCAGTGTGGTCAGTGCGCATGCCATTATAAGTATGATCTTGTATGCTACAGTGTTTGCAGATACTTCGTCTGCATCTTTACATATTGAGCTAAAGATATGTCCACTGTGGTCAAGCCGAGCTGGAACCAACGTGGACAGAGTTGATCTGTCAGTGAAATCTGCAACGGCGAGCGTCTAAGGCCGCTTGTCTACCCGTGACCCGTAGATGTTAGAATAACGATTACATTTTCGCACTAACTTCAGGGTTCTTGTTAACATATCTGGAATTTTATGAAAGACCAATTCCAATTATTAGGCAGATTTTATTTAACTTTCTTAATCAGATAAGTGTATCTGAAGATTGTAGTCTGTAAAAGGAAGATCTCCCCAATGATCCTTCTTATCCAAGATATAGTTCCAGATATTTAAACGTGTGACTAAGCAAATTCTTTACTTCAACATGTGATCAGATATTATCTTTAGAAAAAACATAGTCACAATGTATTATTATGAATTTCCTTGATAACACATTTTGCGTAAACTGAATTTGAGTACGGCAAAACCTGCTGAGATTGTAACACTCTGGGGTTGACACTAAGTTAGAGTACTGTAAAATCTGCTGAGATTGTAACACTCTGGATTGACACTAAGTCAGAGTACTGTAAAACCTGGGGAGATTGTAACACTCTGGGTTGACACTAAGTTAGAGTACTGGTAAAACCTAGGGAGATTGTAATACTTTGGCTTGACACTAAGAGTACTGTAAAATATGCTGAGATTGTAACACTGGATTGACACTAAGTAAGAGTACTGTAAAAGCTGCTGAGATTTTAACACTCTGGGTTAATACAAAATTAGACTACTGTAAAACCTACGGAGATTGTTACACTCTGGATGGCACTAAATTCGAGTATGGTAAAAACCTGCGGTGATTGATAAACAATGACAATGTCATAATATTTACTTCAGAAACGAATGAAAAGTATTTCACCGTTATGTATGTGCTGTGAGGTCAAATGAGGTAGGGAACGAATATCACATTTCATTAGTTGTAATGAGCACTGTTTCCTAAGAAAATCCCAAACTGCAAAATATTTATATCATTTGCTGAGCAGATGAAGTGTATATGAGAGAAAATGTTAGTGAACTTCGCAATATATGTGTATTTAACATTTAAAATGAAAAGACGGGTTTGGAAATTATGTATCATTATTAAATAATTATTGACATATTTCTTCCATATTCACGAAAATATTGAGTTACCCTCGATAAGCATGTAACTCGGAGCTTTACTTTGTGTATCAGGTTGGAAATCCTTTCCTATTCTTCTACATTTCAGCGCTCTGCTTATGTTCCATGTTGAATTATTAATGATCATAATGTTTGAATGTGTTTACCATTTAATTTTAAGTAGGACCAGGTTTTTTATCATTTATTTCCATGCAGCTCTGCGTATATTTTTAGTCTTTAGTTTGGTTCCTGCCTGTTGATCAGGGGTTTTGTACTAATTATCCGTTGAAGAAGTTTTTTTTTTCTTTCTTCTTTCTACTGAAGGACTAATAAATAATTATTGCAAATCTTCCTAAAAATGTATTCCAAACAGCATGTTTACTTAAAGTCTTCTTGTATTGAAATCTCTTGAATTTGGTATGTACGTATGTATGTTTAGGTGTGTACATTTGTAATTGGGTATGTGAATGCATGGACGTAATGACAGAATATAATTGCAGCTCGATGGATGGAAGGGTGGATGTTTCTTTCTTATTTTATGCTTTTCTGAAAGATAGTATGGATGGATATGCCCGCTGAAAGAGATACTAAAAACAAATTTTACTTGTATGAGAATTTATTTGAAGATAAATGATAATACAGTTGGGCAAGGAATTTACCGTGATTTTATTTTAAGGTGAGTCTTTTTTTCTTCTTAAATTTAACAATATATAGTCTCCGTGGCAATTCAGAATGAGAAAGGAATTAAGATGGATTTAAGACGTTTCTTTACTAACTTATGAAAATTACAAACAACGCATGCGCTGTATTAGAATAATCGGTGTAAAATCTACCTCCGCCTTATGGGAAAAAAAATCGTCTATTTTTTAAATTAGGGACAAACATGTCGACATATTTAGTGCCAATCATTTTTCCATTATAACACACTTTCCTATATTCCAGGGAGAACATTTGTGTATGAGCAATATATAATGCATTCTCGTATACAGGCAAGGGGGTGGGGGTGGGTAGTAAGTCAAGGCTGGCCCGGGACGGTAGTATTAGTATAGTAAACAGACTGAAACTAAAGCTAATATTTATTAAGCGTTTTGAACAGTATCTTATGACATAGTTTCAGCTTCATTTGCATGATTAAACTTGTCGGAATATATAGTTCTTGTTAAAAAAAAAAAATCTTTTGTAAAATTACAAAGTGTTGTTCGGTCCGGGCCTCATTACGGGCCATGGCCCTGGGGATATATCCCTGGTTGCCCCACCCCTCTTATCGGCCCTGACAAGATCTGTGTAGATTGATGGGCTATCTGTGGGTGTGATAGCATCTGTTCGTAAAATCGAGGAATCATTTGCAGACAAACCCATCCGCAACATACATGTATTGGTATACATTTTAGACACTTACCGGTATTTCTAGCTGCTATCGTCGGTTGAAGGGTCCTTTGGGCGATATATACAGAATGTGGCGAATTTCATGCAAGATATGGCTGCGAACAAATACAGTTCAGTCTCTAAACTATGTGCAGAGTGTTCCGGGACAATTTGCATGCAGCAAAATGCCTTTTTCCGTTGGCAATTTTTTTTGGACTTAAAATTCGAGATTAAAAGCCCAACAAATCTAGTGTTTATTAATATATTGTGTTGTTTTGTTTTAAAGTAATGCAATAACAGTGTATGTGTATGTAAAAGCGAGGTATTTTTGCATATTCACTCATTTAAATATGTATTTCAAAGACTCGACGGTCCTTATCCATTGTATGTGTCTATCTTCATTACAACAGAACGACAACGGGTGAACTCCACATAAATATAGGACATGGGCCGTCACACCCCATTCTTTAAGTTTTAGCAGAGATGTTGGGGCTGGAGGTTTGTTTGGTTGGGTATTTTACAGCACATGAAACACAATCTAGCGCTGCAACGGTTGGAATAAAGTGCCTTGCCAAAGCACACACCAAGGAAGCCGATCCGGACTGAGCAGTGGTAGTATTTTAACCCGGGTCCTTTCTATTACGCCTATTTCTGCGATACAAAGCTTTGCCTCGGAGTTATGTCAGTGCTGTAATTTACAAATTCATTGTTTTCTTCCACAAGGAAAGAAACCCCAATATATTCGAACCACCTCGCCTATTTCTACCATTGGGTTGACTGTTATCGGCTTGTTATGTTCCAATTTATCTTAGAAGTCCAGGAAGTGAAATTAACCAAGCGAGATTGCAATCTTTTGAGAGGAGCACATATGAAACAAGGCCAAGCAGTGTACTTTATAACCCAAATTACATCTATCAATCAGACACTAAAATAAATAGAATTAAAAGATATTTTCATAATACTTATGATATACAAGGTCTGTTACCCACCCCCAGGATAACCAGTGAGAAAACCCTGGGAATTGTTGTTTTCTTTAATATCAAACACTGTGCAAAGTGCGAAACTGTAGAGTGCATCCATTTTAATTCCTATGAATGGAAAGATATATATGAAACTTGCAGTTATGAGGAAGTTGGGTTCGTTTAAATGTCGCTTAAATTTGGTACCATTACCATGTTTATTACTTTAGTTGTTTTTTGGGGAGGGGTGGGGTTTTTTTTAAGGATATGCGCTCTGACCTCCCACCACAACACAAGTGTCCAGAACGGGTTGGGAAATATCAGGGAAAATTCCTTTTCATACAACACACATAGTTTGATTATACGTACACCATGTATTACCGGACACAAAGGTATACAAAGTCTAATTCCAGATTTCAAGCAGAGAACAAATGATTGGTAAATCCTACTTGCAAGCCAATACTTCTTTCTGGTTCTATATATTTACTCCTTCACTCATCTCCTTCCGCACACACTGATACGTGTAAACTATATTCTAAATACAAAAGGAGAACAATTACAATGGTATTTAAGTCACGTACAATGTAAAAGACAATGGCCATATATTTTCTGTTTAAAAGAGGCGACGACTTATGCCTATATAGGGAAGAGTTATACCTAGAGTAGGCGGGGGTTTATTTTTACATTTTCACGTATTAGATTACGAGTTCTATATTGGATATCACTGAACATGTGGAATGTTTTCACTTGAACAGTAATCGGACATTATGATTATGGACGATTATGACAGGCAAAACTTACTTTAAAATCATTACGATTGATGTGGACCAATGTAATAATTTGAACAATACAGAAAATAACATATTGGGACACAGGATTATGAACTTTAGTTTTCTTAACGCTTAATGCTGTGTTAATGATGCTAGAAGAAAAACGTTTATTGTGACCTACTTTCATACGTAATTATCTACTCACCCAAGCCCAAGTAAGGAAAACATATTGTAAGTATGTTGATTGCCTGACGGGAATAAATAAAAAGTATAACAAAAATATGGGATGGGCACTTGTTACATAAGTTTGAACATAAATATACATAAGTTTGAACATAAATATACAAAAAAGTATTAAAAAATTGGGATGCTGCCGCATGTTTCGAACTCGCGACCCCTTGTTTGGCAGCCAGGACACAGACAAACGTGGGTGTCTATATATAAGATTACATAGGTATGCTTTGTGCAAGTTTTCTATCAGCCCAATTATATTTGATTTGGTTAGGGACACAGCAAACAAATAGTTTTAGTGCCAAGGCAGTTGGGGTGAAGTGCCTTGCCCATGGACACGCCACGGTAGGTAATCCAGGCTGGTCTGATTGTAGGATTCGAACCCACGCCATATATATATATATATATATATATATATATATATATATATATATATATATATATATATATATATTGCGCTAAAACGCCTTTTTCTTTAACGCATGATGAGTCGCTTAATATTCACACACTTGTACAGCAAATGTTAATGTAAAAAAATATAGCACTGCTGATAACTCCCCGCTAACATTAATGGCAACCAACACTAGCTTGCCGTTGCACGTCTTTAAATTATCGGGGACAAATTAATAGCACACACTGAGATTGTCTTACTACCTTATTTTAATTACTGCATGAATCCTGTATGATTGGTAAACTATCAATGGATGCAGTTTTATGGGACTTTTTAGTAAATGTGAGTCATTGAGGCTTAATCGTCAAACGAAATTAGCTGATGACTTGAGTCCAACTAAGGAAACATCATCATAAGTGATTTGTTTTCTTTTACGATCCAATTATTTGTACTCTTCCATCATTGTGTATATTTGCAATCCCTACAGACCATCAGATAAACAAAATTAAGTCTTTTGTGAAATATTTGGTATTGAATGCTGCGATGGAAAATGGTTCTTTAGATGAATGTATCACGTTGAAACGTTTGCTTACTGTCAGTTATCATAAAAGTATGTCAGTCAATATTCACTACAGTCAGACAGCACAAGTTAGGGCAGTCAGCTGTATAAATTGCACCCGCTTACTGCCAAGATATAACTGTTAAGAAAGACCGTGAAGCATTATCCATTGAAAACTAAACCGTCCGTTTATACATTGCGCACGTAAACTATTTTGAGACGTTAATATCTACCATTAAATAAAATTTTGAAAGTTGTTTCAATCTCTTTCCAGTCTCTGTCACGGTGTGTCAATAGGATGAACATGTCGTGCAAGCTAATGTTTAGGAAAGTTATTGGTATACACACGCCTCAAGTGGTGTTATGTGTATCGGGTTAGCGGTCCCAGCATATCTGATGTAGGACAAAGTACGCCTTCCTTGTAAAGTATCAAGAGGAAGTCACGCGCGCGGTCGGCCGAGGAGCATATCATTTGTTTGACATTTTCTGCAGTCAAAAGAAGACTATTGTCTTTGGAATTCAAGATGAAAACGGGACACATAATTGGTAATCGTAGTATAACTTATCCAGAATCTCTGGCACTTAAATCAACGATCTGGGGCGCAGTTATTGAATGGTATGTCATACATTAGTATTCAAGGAAGGATCAGGGTACACTCACCCTGGCTTTAAAAAAAGCACACACACACACACACAATTAGTCACTTGAAATTTGACCATCATTTTATTCTAACGCACGTTGATTGGGTATAATGCACAATTTGAGTAAATAGACACAAAGACTTTTGGTTTGGTGCGATTTCGATAAAAGTCGAGAGCCCTTTGAAATTTTGGAAATCGACTCCACCCCACCCAACTTGACCTCATCCAGTCCTGGTATTCCTCCTTGGAAATAAAAATCTTGTAGCGCAGTCTGAAAAGCACGTGATCATATTAATGACCACGGCAGTATTTATAATGATACCCGATGTACGAACAATATGAAAAGCGCAAAATTTGCATTAAAACTGAACCCTACCGAACAGTGGTACATATCTTGACGTCAATTGGAACATCATCGGCTTTTTCTGTCGAGTCGAGGAAGAAAAATAGGATACAAAAATATGTCTAAAATGTGCTTGTTGGTCAACATCCTCCACTTTCAGGTTTGCAAATCGGTTAGTGTTATTTCTTCCTTACTTTTTGTTTTTTATTTTTCTGTTTGCTTTGAGGTATGAGTGGCAACAGTCTAAGCCGCTCGCCTTCACAGATGAATGACAGATCACCTCTGTCCACATGGGCTCCAGTCTCTGCGCAGCCAAGGTGTATGTGTAAGAAAACTTGCTTATAACTTCCTTTGGGTCAGTGGTTCTTTCTGCGGGTTTTCCTAAAAATTTTCCTCCACCAAATATGATGTCTGCTATGTATATAGCATATCACGTGCCGAAAAATGGCGTTAAACCCACAAGATCAGACCGAATCTATTTGGAAAGTACATCTTGACTTACCATCAATACGGGGAATAGATTAGGAAGCCATTATTACTTATCTTTTCACTTTAACACACAAAAAAAATGTTTCTCGCTGCAAGTGTGGTATTTATACACATTATTGTGATTCTAAGGTTTTTCCGGATCAGTAAAGTGTACTAATTATACATGTATGATCAGTAAATTTGATAGCGGCATCGTTTGCTAAACAGTTGAATATAAATTTGATTTTGCGCAATCATGTAATCTTTATCACGGTCCTCTGAGATCAGTTGAGTCTGGGATGCCGTCAGTAATGTCTGATCTTTGGGTTTTTTTAATCACCATTTCAATACAGCATCTATAGTAGAGGTCTACACTTCTGGATTTGTCACAGACTAAGTTAGTTGAAAATTATTGTTATTTTTTTAGCGTTTATATGTACCGCATTCATCTACTACATGGCTGCTTAAAGTATCGTTCAACATTCGATCCTTTCTTTTACACCATATGTTGTCAAAGTCTGAATTTTCCATTTTGAAGCCAGCGTCAATTTCATTCTTGCATTATCTCGATCAGAAAGATAAAGTTAATTGCTTTATACATATTTTATTGTCATTTTATTAAACAAAATGGGATTGAACAAGAATTGTTTAACTTATCTAGGTCATTTCCAAAAGCAAGCAAAATACGATCCAAAGTTGCTTTTAATTTTGCAAAGAATTCAAGCACGTGCAAAAAAATAAGGTCACAGATTTCGTATATTAAAGGACACAACACATTTAAATAGAAAAGAGAATAAACATGTAGGTATGTAGTTAATTTAATAACCAATTAATGAGAGAGAGAGAGAGAGAGATTGCACTGGTTACATTCACTCTTGTCCATTTGGTTTATTTATAAATTTGTTACTCAGAATATAATTGTAAGTAATAAATAGGTAAGTATCATGCATATATTTCTGAATATTTAGGAGTATGACAGAATTTTTCTTTTCTTAGATCCACTTGACCTTTCAGTACTAAATCCAGAGTTACACAGTATGTGTGTTCAAAAAAGATAAAGTGAAAGGTCTGTGGTTATTAAATAAGAGGCAGTAGTTTATAAAAAAAAAAACAAACAGTGTTCATCATTTTCGTTGTCATAGCACCGTGTACACATGGAGAGTTAACTATATTCACTCTGTAAAGATAGGATCTGAGGGACTACATGAGTGTGTAAGTTTAGCATGTAGGATATTAAGGTGTGGCGTGCCAATATCATACATAATACGACGGTAGCCCATTATCTGAATTAGATAAATGTTTTACAGAGATAGAAAATTTAATATCTTTTGCATATCTTCATGGAGAGAGACAGATAGTCCCAAAGACCTGTCCTACACGAGAGAAAGGACGTCCACCTACACCAAGCAAACAAAAAACATACAAATACACAAACAAAAAATAAACTAAAGTCGAGTAGAGATGCATGTGATGCTATGGAAATGAAATGCCTTGTATCACTTTCGTGAAAGAAGGTTGCTTTAGTTAGGTACTTGAGTATTTATAATCAAATGCAATATGCCTAATCACTTCTTTTGCATCGTTGTGCAGGAGTTTCACAACCGGTCTACATATAGGAGACTCTAGAGCAATAAATGGGTGAAGCGTCCAATTTTCTTTCTTTCCATAATCTGTCCGAATTTTCAAAGTAGCAATTATTCCAGACCTCAGAAACATATTCTAAACTTCCGTTTGGCCAAGCTGTTCAGCGAAAAGAGCTTTTATATTAAAATTAGTCTGGATTTCTTCCAGGTTGCTCAACAGCTCATCAACTAATTGAACTTTATCCCAAAATATGTCCTGCCCTTGATTCAAATGAAAGTATATACATCTAGACATTTTCATGCTAAAAGTTATATACATGTGCGAATATAATTCTTTCAAATATCTTGGAAACACAGCTCATTAGAGAAACTGGTCTACAATTATAATTATAGATCATTTCGTTTTGTCTCCTTATAATTCGTTATGAAATGAGCTGCTTTCACTGCAGGGCAGTAGCGTCGTGAGGGGGGTGGGGGTGGGGTGCAGTTGCCCTGGGCGCCAGAGGTCCTGGAGCGCTAAAACCACGACCGCTAGAGGTCATGGGGACCAAAAACCCCTTTGGGGCTTTACTCTTAGTACGGCACTGGTGCCGGGAACATAACGGCTTCAACTGATTTGTTGATCAATATTTGCAAGGGCACAAACAATTTTTTTTCTCAACTATATTTTTAAACAGCTTATGACTAGCAGCTTTGTTTAGGTCAAGACTAGTTTTTAATTTCGTAATTTCTTGTTTATATCTAATGTAGACCTAAAATGTACGACGCCTCACTTGATATTTATGTTGCTAGTCGCAGTAAGAATATAAATATCAAGTGAGGCGACATACATTGTAGGACTAATGTGTAATGATGAATTAGATTGATAGTTTCATTTCTAACTTCAACATGCGCTGTTTAGCATTTTTTTTTTGACAGTTATGTTTTGAAATGTGACTTCATTGCACAATAGCAACAGCTCCTTTAGATTTTTAATACCATCCAAATATTTTTCAAAATGCCGAAATTGATAAAAATGACATCATGATTCATGCAACAACTTGGAATGGGCTTTATAACTGCAAAATATATGACTCAAAGACTTAATAATAACAGTCCCTATTTGCCTTTCCTGCTTTCATATTATCATTTTTAGGCCCAAATAATTGAAAGTAACTAACCAGTGTTAGAGGGGAGGGGCCCCGAGTGGCCGAGTGGTCTAAAGCGCTCACCGTTACAGGTCACTGTCATCTCACCTCTGTCTGCGTGGGTTCGAGTCTCGGGTTCAACCTATGTGGGTATGCGAGAAAGCTTGCCAGTAGCTTCTCGTGGGTCGGTGGTTCTTTCCGGGGTTTTCCCGGGTTCTTCCTCCACCATTAATACTGGCCGCCATGTATAGCCTATCCTGAGCTGAAAAATGGAGTTAACGACAACAACAACAACCAGTGTTAGAGGTAAAAAATTAAATAAAAAGAAACAAAGAAAAGGACACATAATTATTGCAAATATTGTTTGCCTTCATGCAGAAGCGTTAAGAAATCATGCAACCATTTAAAACATGCTGAGGATGTTGACATTGTTTAACATGTCAAATTTTGCATTCGTAAAGGACAAAACGATTGTCTTAGTCGTCCCCCCCCAAAAAAAAAAAAATTGTAAAAATATAAATAGTTTCATGCATCTAATGCTATAAATTTATCTCGTGTAAGGCATACGTTATTCCCATACACTAACGTAACTCTCTAGAGATTTTTTTTTTTTTTTGATGAAGTGTGACTTCTCGAGAAAGACTGCTATAATATAGCTTATAGAATTCCAACTTACTGAGCGCTTTTTTTAAAAAAAAGAAAAGGCTTAGTCAAAGTTGTCGCCCATCATAACCATGAAACTTGAATGGCCACAGCAGGTAGCGATGTGCTGTTCCACGTGTAGTGACAACTTGTCAAGCATAGGATTTGATCTGGAAATATTCTGTACATATCGCTAAAAGGACACACATTAGGCTTAGCTTACCGTAACTGGAGTCGTTAGATATACTGGTAAATGTCTAAAATGTACACTACTGAACAAGAGTGTTTGCATGAACTGAAATTTCACGTTGTACAGAATAGGCGAGTTTAGCCCCCAAGTATTCATTCAATATCAGCATAAATTTGGGGTCCGCTTTATCGGACACAAAAAAACCGTCACCTGTGCTTTTTAACGCAAATTTAGCGTTGTAATGGCACGAGTACGGAATGGAATTGACCACTAAATCTTGACACTGTTTACAGAAATAAGTATGGAACGTTGAATCCAAGTGAATGCTTCGTATAAACAAGTTTTCTCTGTCTACAGTCTTCCTCAATTTTTTTTATTCCATGTTTTGCTACCTATACAGAAAGACATTCAAACCATAAAAAAAACATCTTTATAAGTGATATTTTAATCTATAAATAAAGTGTATTTAATTTTTGTCGTAAAATGTACAGTTGAAACAAAATGTTTGCTCATGTATGGTTTTCTTTCGGACCAAAATCAAGCCATCGCTACATCACGTGTCAGAAAGACTTAATTTGTTTGAAAACAGAAATAAATCATTGTTATAAAATATAGAATCTATATACATTATGTCAGCATCAATACACCATCAATTCATTGTTTCACTGCTTTGACAACAGAGTATTCCTTATGAAAATTCTGACTGTTTTCCTTGCATACATTATACTTCTTTGTAATGTAAAGGACGTTGTATATTTGCAAGAAGGCGCAATGCATCTGCTGTGCTAGCTGTAAATTTTGACTCGAAAAATCTTTGAAGATGGACATTATTCACAGCAACATTGCAGTTGTTACTTGATAATAAGATATATTAACATCGTCGTTACTAATGTGAATAAGCACATACAATTATTATTATTATTATTATTATTATTACAGTATTATTATAAGTTGTGGAAGTAGTAGTAGAAGTAATAGCAGTAAGAACACAACTAAACAGTTTGAAATTAATGTTAATAGTCGATATTTGCATTCGCTGGAATCTACTAATGGATGTCTTAACAGTACAGTGCAGTAACACGCAGTTGTATAAATGATGGCAAGGCAAATAAGTCACACAGATGTGGAAAGCATTGTCCAGTGTAAGATTTCACTACGGTGAAGTCCGAAAGATGTAAAAAGCATAGTCCAGTGTAAGATTTCACAACAGTGAAGTCCGAAAGATGTAAAAAGCATAGTCCAGTGTAAGATTTCACAACAGTGAAGTCCGAAAGATGTAAAAAGCATAGTCCAGTGTAAGATTTCACAACAGTGAAGTAGTAGAAGGCGGATAGTTTTGACAGGAACAGGAAATCATTATTTTGAAAATGATAGTTCTATTACAAGAGCAAAACCTAAGTGTGAAAAGTAAAAATAGTCATGTAAGACAAAAGATTTTGTTGAGCGTGAATTAGAGCTGACATTACAATTTGGCATTTACATTTACTTAAGACTAGTTTCAAATAATAAATGAATGCATTATTTGTCTCACGATCTCATTTTGCAAACCGATAGTCACCTTGACAAACTGATTCCATTTCATATGTTAAAGTCCATTGTGCACTACAAATTTACATTTTTAGTAATCAGGAAAGCGTGAAAAACCTTTATACCTTAAATAATGAAAATATTTTTGAATGAGTAGGACAAGTTAATGTTATGAAGTATGGCTTATTTGAGATAGTGCTGAAATAAATATTCAAAAAAAAAATTTTTGGCGAAATATTCTTATTAGAAATTGGTATTTGAAAATTCGTTATCATTTATATGCGGGCGTTTCTACTCTTAATGCGGCTTGATTTACTCAACTTTGAACTGACCATTTATATTGGTTTCCTTTGTCTCAAGAAACCTGTGTAGCCATAATTATGTCCCAGATATTGACTGTATGGTTGAGAAAAGAAGAGAGATGACTACAAGAGATTTAAGACCAAAATTTGAAAAGGACTGTTATAGGAACAAGCATGTTCATTCAAAAAGCAGTTGAATTCTTGATTTGAATGGAATTCATAACATGCGACCATACATATCATTGTATTTTGCAGTGAATGTTTGGTGAATATGATCATTAATAATCAGTGATTACCATGGTCAGTGTACTTTCACTTTTTGTGCTCTTTATTTTGGTTAGAGTGTAAAATAATCAGAAAAACCTTAGAAGAATGATGTACAAAGTGTATTTAAAAAATATGTCTCCCTCATATCAGTGAAATGTCTAAATAAACTAAGGAATTCAACACTTATTTTTATTACGAAAAATGTTACCTCAACAGACAGACATTATTTACCTAAGACTGCATAGCGATTATTAGAAGTTTAGTGATTAATGTCAGATAAAATAGGTTGTAATAGATCGTTATAGTTTCATCAGAAGTCTGATCTGGAAAATTCTATACATTTGTATTTTGGAGAATTATTTTTAATCAGCCAGAAAATAGTTAAAACAAATCTGATGCCAAAGTACCAGATATATGGTAATGGGCTCACATTTGAAACTGGCAAATATGGTTGTTATCTTTTCTTGTCGATCTACTCCATCAGGGCTGTGATCATTTATCCCGTTTTTTTTTCAAATGATATATTTCAAGATTTTTAGTCCCATGTTTTCAATAATAATAGACAAGCTTCACTATTACAAGTTGCATGGCTCATTAGTGACCAGTTTCTGACCAATTACTGACCAGGTCAGTAGGAAACATACCCTTTGAAGTGGACCATCCTGTGGTCTAGTGGTTAGAGCATCCGCCATGGATGCAGAAAGTTGCAGGTTCGAGCCCTGGCCGATTCATACCAAAGACTTATAAAAATGGTACTAATAGTTGCCTTGCTTGGCGCTCAGCATTAAGAGGTTAGTGGTATGACTGGTCGGCCTGGTATCAGGATAATGTGACTTGGTGGGACATCGTGCTACATGCCTACAGCATGATGCACCTGTGCTAGACATCACTATAAACTGCCACACTGCAGACATCATAGCAATATGACCGAATTTTTTTTTAAAGCTACATTAAAAAACAAGTCACACACACACCCTTTGAGGTGACTCTACCAAGTATCCTGTCAGATTACTGACTCAGAATGACTGTACAATTAGGCAATCTAGATATAAAGCTAACTCGTATTTCTGTTTTATTTTCCAGATACCTCAGCAAGAATTCTTTATCTGTGGTAGCATCTAACGATTTTGTGTACTTCACTGCACTCCTTGAACTGTAAGTATTTGTGTGTTCTTGTGAATTAAGTGTATTCTGTGCATGAATGTATGACTGGTCAGTTGTACACAGGTAGTTTAGTCATCTGGAAACTGCTATATGAATCCTACAGACTAAAGTAATGAACATCTTTCTGGATATCCATTTTATTATCACCTCATTGGTACCAGCAACCATATCTTGGTTTGGTCCTGTCCATATGTCCTGTAAAGGTTGTTAGCAAAATGGCACAAAAGAAACAATTGCAATGTTCACAGATAGTTCAGTCATCTGGAAACTACATACATACATACATACATACATACATACATACATACATACATACATACGTACGTACGTACGTACGTACGTACGTAGGTACATACATACATACATACTTGTTGGGAGGATGTATCTTGATGAATACAACAACCTCATCTTAAGTTGGTCATTGTAACCCACATTTCATGCATCACTGACTTTTGTTCAATTTTGTTTTTACCTTTAATACTTGAATCATTAATTAGTTGATCAAATACATTTCTTTTTCATAAAGGGTCTTGGGTGGCTGAGTTGTCTAAAGGGCATGCCTTTACCAATCAGTGCTGTCTCACATCTGTCCATGTGGGTTTGAGTCTCAGGCTTGGCCTTTGTGGCTGTGTGAGAAAACTTGCCAGTAGTTTCCCATTGGTGGGTGGTTCTTCCTGGAGTGTTTCTGGGTTCTTCCTCCACCAGCTACATTGGCTGTTATATATAGCCTGTCATGTGTTAAAAAATGGCATTCAAACCACAACAACATCTTTTTTAGTAAATCACCCATGGAAGAAAAAAATCACTGTGACCAACATTTCACATTTTATTTGCTTGGGGTAACTCTTTGGCATTTAGCTAATGACCACAAAGCAATTTTTACATTTTTAATACTCTTATATCAGGAATAATGAACTTGATAAGTGCTGCTTCTTCATTTAATAAGCAGGTCATTGTGTCCCATATTTTATACTTCACCAACTTGGCTTAAATATTGTTTGATGTTCATTTCTCAAGCTCTGCTCATACCAAAAATTGAAAACCTGTTAGTGCCATGCCCATGAAACAAGAAGTTCAATATTAAGTTTAACTTTTATTAGGTTTGGTCCAATTTTTGCATTCAGCACATGACGAGGTTCCCATGCTACTGAGAAATTGAGATAAAGTCTGAAGAAAGAATTGATTTTGTTCTGTCTTGGAAAGAGCCTTTAAATAATTGCAAATATGGCTCAAAATTGGGGAAAATGCAGATTTTTCAGCCACCACTTGATAGCAGAAAATATACATAATTGATATGTAGTTGAACTGATTGTGTGTTTGATTGATTTAGTTCATTCCAATATTTTTGAAGATTGTGGAACTCTTCAGTCAGTTTAAATACAGTTGTTGTAATGATCATATAAATGCTTGCCCTAAACATAGGTTCTGCTCTGCAGTTTCACACTTTATATTGGGTGTGATTTTAAGAAAAGAATTTTCTAGGTTTTCCTCATCGGTTATTCTGATAATTCAGTATATAGACTTTGTATATCAAAGGTTTTGTTAAAATAACTTTTTATTACCTTTATTTGGTGCATGTTTGATGGGTGTAAGTTTGATTATGGTTATACAGCTTGGTCTTACTATAGATGTGCGCCTCTCCAAAGACTGTAAGCTCCATTTGGTTATTTTCTCTTACTGGTCTTTAAGCTTAAATTGGAAATGAAATGAGAACATTTGTTACTTTTTATATATTTTATCATTCATTTATTGCTCTTTCAGAAGCTAGTATTGTCTACTGTGGCAAAATATATTTTCCCTATTTTAATTATTGTTGAATTTGGTGTACTTGGGACTAGTTCAGGCTCCTTTTTTGAGTACATGGGAGCAATCATTTTTATATATGTCTGTTTTAGATAGTGCATAGTTTCCATAATTACTACATGTAATAAAATCTTAGTCACAGTACATGAAATCTTAGTCACAGTACATGAAATCTTAGTCACATTACATGAAAGCACTATAAAGGTATGCCAACATTCTTTCCATGTGCATATTGCCAATGCAAACAACTTCACCTTATTCCAGTCCCCTTCTCCAAAAATATATAATGACTGTAAGGTGGTATTTATATTTTCATAGTCATAACTGTAAGGCAGTACCATATTTGTATAGTCATAACTGTTGCTGTTGTTGTTGTTGTTGTTGTTGTGGGGTTTAATGCCATTTTTCATCACATGAAAGGCTATACATGGCGGCCAGTATTAATGGTGGAGGAAGAACCTGGGAAAATCCCGGAAAGAACCATCGACCCACGAGAAGCTACTGGCAAGCTTTCTCACATACCCACATTGGCTTAATCCTAGACTCGAACCGCTGCAGACAGAGGTGAGATGGCAGTGATCCGTAACGAAGAGCGCTTTAGACCACTCGGCCACTCGGGGCCCCCAGTCATAACTGTAAGGTGGTACCATATTTGTATAGTCATGACTGTAAGGCGGTACCATATTTGTATAGTCATAACTGTAAGGCGGTACCATATTTGTATAGTCATAACTGTAAAGCGGTACCATATTTGTATAGTCATAACTGTAAGGCGGTACCATATTTGTATAGTCATAACTGTAAGGTGGTACCATATTTGTACAGTCATAACTGTAAGGCAGTACCATATTTGTATAGTCATAACTGTAAGGCGGTACCATATTTGTATAGTCAATCCAAGCATACTGGCAATCAGTATAGTCAAGTTGACCCATAGACATGCAGCTCTATATCAGTATTGTTACTTGTGAAGGAGTTACGAAGACTGTCTTGTGTTACAATGTGCCAACATGTGCGATAGTTGTTTTCAGTGTGTGCTCTCAATCTGTATTAGTTTGGTGGTACATCATGATGACATTATTGCACCACACATCGTCAACGTTTGCAACAAACACTTATTTTAGAAAAAATACATCCAAACTCATTTTGAAAAGTTATTAGTGTGGTGCTACAAGTCTATGCTCTTAAAAAAAATAGCAGAAAAGAGTGAAGACAACAAGCTTTGTAAAATTTAACAAATAATTTATTTTCCTAGACTACAAAGTGAGGAAAAAACATGAGAAAAAATAACTTAAGGTTTTACAAATTAAATCCAAAAATAATCCAAGAATTAAAAAACACAAGTCCTATAAATGAAAGTTCTAAGTGAATCTCAGTTCAAATCTTGCTGAAAATCCAAGATGGAAGACAATGACATCTGTAATAGCCAGTGTTGTACTGATGTGTCTTGTTGAAACACAGATCATATTATTCCAGTTTTGAATTATGTTTAAATTCCCGTGACTGTCTTTGTCCAATAATTATATCTGAGCACTTTTGTATTTCCAGAGAAAATAATCACTTGAATTAAATAATTTGAAGAAAATAAAAATTTGTCCCAAACTCACAGGTCACAACATAATATAACTTAATGTGTCAAATGTTTTAAGCCTGACTGATAGAACTTTTATCAGAACATCAGTTATACACCTAATTAAGATGCAAAATTGATTTCTAGATGGGTGTCAAAAGTTAATGACATGCAGTCCAGGTATGACCTTGACTCAACTTACTGATTCTTACTCTGAGAAAGATAATAAAAATATTAATAAAAGTTGTTTACCAAAACTCTTACTGATTTTGAAGGTCAGCAACTAGTTACAACGTTTGAATTCTGGACAATGTCAAATCCAGTAAACAGTGTTATATTACAGTAGCATGTAATGGAATACAATTTTTTAAATCTAACAAACAATTAAATTAAATATAAATAACATATGGGTTTTTTGAGGATTTAGAAGTTGTGTTTAATATTTGTGGTAACAAATTCCACTTGGATGAAAAACTGAATTTGTATCAATCAGTTCATGTGATTAGTCTAAAGAGAAAGGAAAGTAATAAAGCCCATCTTTCCCTTTTGATATATTAAAGTTAACAAAAATGCATTGTGATAAATCTTTGCATCTTAATTTTAAGTATGCAATGAAAGCTATATCATTAAATGTGATAATTGTCAGAAGTAACCTTAAACAACTCTCTCACCCCCAACTCACCTTTGTGGTGAATTTTACTGACAGACCTTGCTAAATACATTGAAATATACTGACTGATGGGGCAATTTTGAATGCAGGATTCCACTCTGATAAAATATTTTACTTGACAGTTACAAAGAAAAGGTTAGATACATTTGCATGTACATTATGTATGTAGATGAGCTGATTATGTTTCTTCTGCCACCGAATAACATCAGTTTCTCATTTTAGAACATTTTTGGTTCAGAAGCATGCTAGTATTAAAGACACTTGCATTCAAGACATATTATTTTATAGGTGTATATTTGTATGCATGTGTCAGTGACCTGAATCGATGTTATTCCATGAAGACTATGTTTCTATTTTTTTATGATTTCCAAATGTTTTTGGACTTAGACTTTTATGAAACAGACTTCTAACATCCTTCTTTGCAATAATGTTCAAAAATCACTTGTCTTTGAAACAATTGGTATTTTTAATGCTATGGAAGGAAGATCTTCCACTTTAAAAAAATATTGAACTCTTTGGATATCATGGGTTGAAGTGTCTGTGATTACATACAACATTGTTTTACAGATACACCTGGTTTTCTTGTACCATATTTATATTAGTGTTGACAGACAAAACTATGCAAAAAGTAACTTTCATATAAAGCTGTTGAGAGAAAAAGCTAGGACCTAAGCATCTTTGCTAGCCAAGGTTTCAATATGTTAACCCTATCTATACCTTGGCAGATCAAGAAGATATTTTAGTGCTTTGTCCTTAGTGACATCTATTGGATTTCATGAGTTGCCTCCCTTAGTATGCAGTGACAACTAACCAATAGCATGTAACAGCAGTGCATTTTACATCAGTCGAAAATGGTGGAGGCTATTGACTTCAAAGAGATACTTTTTAACTTTAACATCAAAAGTATGACCACATAGCAGAGAGAACCATTACAGGTGTATCTGAGTTAAAAGTATTTGTATAACCATGGACTGGCAGTAGAAAATTACTTATTTATGAATCTATTCAAGTTGTGTGCTCCCCTCATTTTGATCATGTAGTGTGACACACATTTATTTACAGTTACCACCATTAATCGAAATGAAAAAGTGGTCAGGATGTTTAAAACTGAGAATGGTTTTCTTTTTGTCATTTCAGTGATCTGTCATTTAACTCTCTTTCATCCATCACTGCTGGTGTTTTTGATAGTCTGACGAACCTGCAGACATTGTAAGTATTAAAGAAGATTTATTAGTTTTTGTGTCTTTAATGGTAGTGATGGTGTGATTTTTTCGTGGGTTTTTGAGTGGTGTGAACAAATTATGTTAGGTGTGCTCTACATTTTCTAAAACCAAGTTATCATGTTTGAGGTGTGACTTACGATACATGTATGTATATTGTAGCTACAATATTTTAGAGTAGTTGTGCATCACAGTAGAATTTGTAATGTAGGATACTAGCTGTTAAAGTGTTCATAAAATGGAACAATTTGTGCTAATAATGTAGATGATATCAACCTGAATTATACAATTTGCTGTAGAAGATGTATGTTAGAGAACATAAAGGAATATAAGAACTACAGTGGGTGTAAAGCATCCAGATATTTTCAGAAGTTTGTTTTATATAAATTATCAATTGAAAATACAGTATTTAGAGGGTTTTTTTTAATAAATGGAAAATTAACCATAATGTTTTATATGATAGGTTCATTTTTTGCCCAAATATAATGAATAAACATTTAAGTAATTGCAAGTTAAAAATATATGTTAATATAACTTGTGAGAAGAAATGGCCAATCATCTGTGATGAATTGGACAGATATCCTGAAGCAGTTTATCATATGTGTACTTAGTGTTAGGTAACTTCCACATCAAAGTTGGTTGAATTCAGGGACCACAGACCTTCAAAGTCAGAGTTTTAGAACTTTGACATCCTGATGGTTGGAGTTTGGTGAGGGCAGCTTAAGATGGTGATGGGACCAGAGAAAGTAAAAGAAGTTAAATAAACTACTGCTAAATTGTGAGAATAAGCTTCAGATATCAGTCACATACTTCAGAATAAACTTGAATAATAAAACTCGAGAACATGTGACAATCTAACTTTGAAGCTGGCCTTTAAAACATCAACACAGGTAAAATGTTCCTATAAATGGGTAAATAGTTTTTATATCACAGTTAGTGTGTAGTGTGTTGATGTGTTGATAGATTAACATGGGGTGATTAATTTGCTGTAGAATGTTTCTCAAATTTTAGCATAATTATAGGTCAGGTCATGTTGTATTTCCCATCATCTGTTTAGAAGTTGTGCCTATTTCAAATGTGTGATATGACTGGTTTCCACTTACCAACTTTTTTATAGGAATCTGCAGGGGAATGGTATTTCCTCATTTTCATCTAAGACATTTGGCATTAAGAACTTAACATCTCTGTAAGTATGAAACAAATATACTAACAGCCATAGTTTAATCAAATTTGTAATTGTTTATTTATAAAAGTATGCATGAATTATGAATTAATGTGCATGTTTTATATCAGTTAAAGATTGATACTTATTTTGTCTTGTATCTTCATAATTATTTCAATATAGGTAATGGGTAAGAAAATGAAAAACCTGATGAATTGTGATAGAATTTAAAAATTTAACAACTTGATCCAAAATATATTCTTTGTTTGCATATGTACAAGCATAAACAGTTATTATTTGATAATGAATGAAGAAGGAGCTTCTTTTTTGCAAGGTGAGTTCAGAACCGCTCTGTATGATTTCCTTTCTTGTGGTTTTCAAGAACAAAGTTCAGCAGTGTAAAACAGAAAGGTCTGCTAATGTCAGGTGATGATAAAGCCAACCTTAAAGTAATTTAACAAGGCCTATGTAAAGACAACAGTTTCATTGCTGTTTGAGCTATTTTGCCTTTTACATGTAAATACTGTAAAACAAGAAGTGTTTGTGGGGATAACATTGTATAGTTTGGAATTAAAACTTAATCTAAGCAAGTTAATTTTCTGGTGGATTTAATTTTGTGAATATTTCTTTTCCTCAAAATTAAATTATCCAGATATTTCTGATTTTGCAAAATAAACAGAGGTAAGGGGCCTGAAAGTAAAAGTTTTTTTTTGTTTTAGGTAATTTTAATACTTTTTTTAATTTATAATTTTCTTAGGAAATAGATTGCTGAACAGAAAATGTAGAATGCAATGTAACCAGCATTTTGTTGATAGATAAAATGCAGTAATGTAGATTCACTTATCTGATTCATTAAAACTATCAAAACTTAACCCCCAGGATTTGATATGATAGCCTGATTAGACTAAATGTCAGTGTAATTATATTTATAAAAAAAGGATTTTTCACACAGAATGCTTGGCATGGTATGCGATGCCTTGACCTTTGCTAAATACCTAAAACAGTTGTATCATATGTTTGGCAGATGAAACTCTTAAAAAAGATTTGCTTGTCCAGATTGGAATAAGTATACAATTGCACAAAAAGGAAATTTTCTGTCAAATACATTACCTGATCACAATACATTAGGATAACTTCTCTACTACCTCCAAATCAAGTCCTCCAGAAGGAAAACAGAACCCTATCTTGTAGTCCATAAAATAGATAAAGGGAATCAACTCTTACATGTTAACTCCCCTTTCTACCTACCATGTGGCCATCATTGTACCCAGATGTACCAGTTTTTATTTTTGCTTCCATACTCAAAAAATGTCCAATATAGAATCCATATAATCTTATATATAAATATCAAACCATTCATCTTTATTTTTAGTGGTATAGTAAGTCAAAATGCTGTTTTATATGGTACATGCTATATTGTTGTGTATATGTCATGTTTTTGCTATTGCCATACTGTTCATTTTTGTCACATGTGATTTTAATTAGTAATCTTTTTGAGTACAGTACTTATCAACAATTAGACTTCTAAGTCATTTTGATAAAGCATTTTAGTGCTTCAATTTATATACGTCTTGGTGGATTTAGATGATATTGATGACATTTTGTCATTCAGCTTCATGCCACAGTTGTTAAAGATTTCAAAAGCTTCCAATTATCTCTTGGATCATTTTCAGTCCCAGTAATATAAGAACTTTTGAATGGTGAGTCAGTTGCATGTAACTTAATACTCACCCCACTGGTAAAAAGTCACATACAAATAATTAATCCACACATGCTTTAATGACTAGAAGTTGATCAAATGTACAGACAAGCCTTTAATGCTCTGTTGGAGTAGTCCATAACATTGTGTCAACTTCCTCCTTACATGTCTTCATGCATCTGATCATTTTTTTTGATCTTGCTGGAAAGGCTGCTGATGATAATAATTACTGCTTTTCTGTGTGCTCCCTTCCTTTCAGTTCTCCACTCTTTAGTGCATCCGACCAATTGTGGAGGTGAGAAAGCAAGAGTTCCCTATAACTTTCAGCTGTCTCTTATCTCAACATGACCCTGTTAGGGAACATATATGAGAAGAGACAATTATAACAAGAATTCACTTTGACAGTTCTCAGCAATGACAGGCTTTTCTTTTTTTCTCCTGGCCAAGCATAGTATTGGTGGTCATATGCCACTATTTTCACATGCAGGCAGGGATGAGAGAGAGAAGAACAGAGTTTTTCCTTCCCCAGGTCTTCTGTCAGTTGTCAGTGATTCATCATCCCCCCCCCCGCCATGGCCTCTGGTGAACCACTTGAGTACCAGATAACTGACTTTTTATCAGATTTGGACCATTCATTCTCTGATGATGTATGAATCCAAACCATGTCAGAGGATTTCCAGATTTCATTGTACAAACTCTTTCACTTTTGTCACCCTACGTTCATGAAGGAAGAATTAAGAAATGAGGGGCACAGACTGCAATATCTCTGACTGCCATACTCACCCCCCAAGATAAAATGTCCTGGATCATGATCTGATCGATTTAGCAACAGACTCCACTCAAACAGATGAGATTATCACTAATCCATCAATGTACAAAGAAATTTCTACTTCATTCCTGACTTTCAGGTATGCCCTGATTGAAAAGGAATTTAGAGCATCAGTTGTGGTGACAATTGCATAGTTGAAGATGCTCCACTTTAAGGATTATTATCAAGGGGAAATCAGCATTTCCTCCCCCTCTTACCTATTCTCCTGATGTAATGTGATCAACTAATGTATTTTGACAGAGAAAGCAATTTTTTAAAGTAAATTACATTTCTATGGTAATGTTTACCTGATCACATTACAAATATTCCCTCACACCCTTCCAGAGGCGTAGCTAGTGGGGGGCGGGGGGGTACATATGTCCCCGGGCGCCAAGGTACAGGGGCGCCAAAATGAGGCTTACAACGTTACATTATAATAAGTAAACAAGGGTAATATTCAAAAATGTGATTAAACGGGGAGGGGGCTGGGGCGCCAATTTTATAGTTCATCCCTGGGCGCAAAATATCATAGCTACGCCTCTGCACCCTTCCTCATAATGCAAGCTTCCTTTAAGGGTTCACTCATGGGAAAAAATGTGAATAATGTTGGCCACCTAGCAGGTAGAAAAGGGAGTTAACCAGTAAGAGTTGCTTCCCATTGTCTACATAATATATATATATATATATATATATATATATATATATATATATATATATATATATATATATATATATATATATATATATATATATATATATATATATTTATATAATATATAAACAGAAGGATATCTTTCATCTTTCCTGGATGGCTAGATCCCAAGGTAGTGGAGAAAGTTATCTTAATATAATGTGATTAGGTTAGTTACAATTATTGGAGAAGCATAATTTACTAGGTTATTTACTTTTTCCACTCATATTTAATATTTTTATTAAATATTTTATGTTAATATTAATAATTGGTTTTCCACTCATATTTAATAAGAAATTCTTGGCAGTTGACATACAGTTGTACTTACCCTGCAAAATTTTAAACATCAACATGGATGCCAGTCCACCCTTAGGTAGGGTTTTAAAAAAAAACAGTGTGCTTTTGATTTATAGTAATGTAACCTATAAGCATTTGTTTAAAGATGCCAAAATAGTTGCACTTTGTGAAATTCTTGAAAAGGATTTTATCCATAAATTCAAGCATGTTAATGATTAGAATTTATAAAAAAATTCAATTGTGTAAAAGTAGAGCATGTTTGTTCATAAACATTATGGGAGTTATTTGTTAAATTCTAAAACATTTTTTTAATTCATTTCTATTGTAATGGATAACTCTGAAATTCCCCTTTCTCTCTTGAAAAATATATACGTTCTGTATATAGTTTTGATACTACTAAAAATGTGTAAAATTTGTATATAGGTATGATGCTACTAAAAACATGAAATTTGTATATAGGTATGTTGTTAGTAAAATATATCAAATATATATATTGTTATCTTGTTACTAAGAAATAAAAAATATGTATATTGTTATGAAGTTACTAAGAAATATAAAATATATATATTGTTATGAAGTTACTAAGAAATATAAAATATGCATATAGGTATGATGGTACTAAGATATATATAAAATATACATATATTGGTATACTAAAGATAAATGATCTTTTGCTGTTAAAAGCTCAAGACTTTTGAGTGTTATCAACCTTTGTTGAAAGCCATTTTATGTATTTGCACTGTAAACCTGTGACTGCAAAGAATCCACCAGTCCTAAAAAGGTTTTTTAATCAATGTTTCTTCTTATTAAGGTTGTTAAATAATTCCAATCTTGTTTCATGATTGTTTGATTAGTCTGCATGAAGTAATTGTAATACTGGTAGTTTCAGTGCAGGCTTAAATACTTGTGTGCAATTTAATTGAATGTTAGTACAGCTTAGTAGTGTTGATATGGTTGCATGTGTTCAAATAAATTGAACATAGACTTTTGTAATATACATATTTAGCATGTTAGAAAGTAGAAAGCATTGGCTTCATTCATAGTGAAAATGGCACAGTTATGTAATATGTCAGATACCATTTTTTTCAAAATGTTTTTAATTATGATCTTCATAGCGTAACATAACTTTGGCTTCCTTACGGAATCATGATTTTTTGTGCCCATTCATGTGGCATACGTGTATGATAATATGCATACATTCTTTGGAATTTTACAATTTTTGTATCATATTTTGATGTGTTTACCGGGGACTGGTAATGGTGTTGGATATATGTATTGTGTGTGTGAATTTTTACCTTCCTTGTTGGATTTATTGTCTGCTGTATGCTTTGACACCTTGCACTTGGAAACAACTGCACTATATTCAAGACATGATCTACAGGTACAACATGGATTCGAAAAACATGCATCCTGGAATAGATACTGTCTAAACACCTCATTGGACAACGAATCTTCGGATAACGAGGAGTTCACATGAATGACCATTGATTGTAATAAATCTGCACATTTCTGCATGTTATATGTGGTTTGAATAATCTGATTACTTGTCAAATGAACAAGACTGTATATTATTATTATTATTATTATTATTATTATTATTATTGTAAATGCTCTCAGTTGTAACTCTCATCAGTTGCAGAAGCTATAACATTGAAGGCAAGAAATATCCTGATAAATGTACTCTTTTATTCCTTACTCATGTTCATTGATAACTTAAATCATGATTGCTCATGACATTATCGGGTGGGTCTCTCATTGGGGTTTGTTGCCTTTGAAATAAAGGTTCATATCAAAGTTTTGTTTGCAAAAATCTTGCTTAGTTTGGAAAAATATAATCATAAACCACTATGGCATGTAAAACTGTTTTGACTCGACTCGGAAAGAAAAACAAATTTTTCTACAGTATAACATCATTAAAACCTCTAATCGCCTGAGATGAAAATGAGTGCTCAGTGGTCGTAAACAAATCAAAGTTTTTTGTTTTAAGAAAAAAAGAAGCTCTGTAAAAACTATTTTGACTAAAATCAATACGGTAAGAATGAGTGAAATTAGAAATATACATATATCCAACATCAGATTTATTGTCCCTTTACTCCTCCGATAAAATTGTCTTTGAATCATGATGATGTCAAGGTTAGCCAATATTATGGATCTTGTAGCTTCACATAAAAATTGATTGCTTTGTTACATTGCAGGAATTTAGCTTACAACAACTTCACAGTACTGAACAAAGATTTTCTTGCTGAAGATAAAATACTATACCTGTAGGTAGCAGATGACAAAATGGAGGAATGTTCTGATGGAGGAAAATTTGCTTGTTATATGAAGATGCTACTTTCAGTCACAATTCATACATTTACCCCTCCCCCATTTTTTTCTCTCTATGAAAAACAGTCTGTCAGATGTTATCAGTGTAGATAATAAATGAAATTTAAGCATCATGACTATGGACCAGGTCTGTGTTTATGATAAAATATAAGGAAAGTCAAATTGTTTTGCATATTTTGATTTTGCACAGAGGGTAAAAAAAAATTTATGGATTAAACACTCTTTAATAAGATAATCTAATGAATGGATAGAAATGTAAGCATTCCTAATGTGAACTCGTAAGCACAAATGACAAATTGGTCAGGTCTGTATGATACCTGCACAGATGAATCAACATCAAACATATTATGTAAACAATCTAAATGTTAGAAAAGGAACAATTCTTACTCTTGAACTTTTGGTCACAAGATCTATATAACAGATGGTGATTTTTTAAAACTCTGCTTAATTTGACCGTGACTATGATTGACAAAGAACATGATTCTTTTTACATATTGAGAATTTTAAAAAATCATGGATAATTGTTGTCATTTGCCAGAGAAACATGTAAGTATTTAAATTGTTTATGAACCAATTTAAGGACAATTGACAGTTTAAAAAAAACTACATGTTGGCTAGGTTATTCTGAGCCCATCAGGCTGATACATATATATGCTGAGGACAACTCGCTTTAATAATTGGATTTATTTAAGACATCTAGCTGTAAAGTTGATCCCCATTAGGCTGCATTTCTGACCAAACAGAGTGAATCATGTTGCATTAACACTGCAAAACAGTCAATTAAAACTGACATGAAACAAAGCCTTACAATCATGATACATTGTATCTACTCACTTATAAGTCAACTCAAACTGTAAACAATAACTATCCTGATCTGCAGAAGCATAATGTGCCTGAAGATCAGGGTCAGCATTGCTTGTTCCACTGATTAATTGTAACAAAGTACAGAGATCCAGACCTGATGGTGCATTATGTGACAGCAGATCTGGGTCTGTGAAGTTTGTAATTGGAATTGCCTTATAAGTGAGTATTTACTATAAAATTCTTTTGACCTAACTAAAAGAAGATATCATAGTTTTGATGTCAGCATCACTACTAGTTACATTTTGTTGAACTAACAATGTTTATGCTAATTTTTGTTTTATGAATAAACAAACTTGTTTTTCTTTTAATTGGAAAATATTTTAAAATCAAGACAGAGAATATTTGTTTTTAATAGTTATTTTCATCTACACCACCTTTAAGACAACTCAGAATATTTCTAAGATACTTCATGTTTTTATATTTCCTTTTCTTTATTGTCTTGTTGCCTCTTTAAACTTTTGAAAGACTTGTGTTTGGATTAGTGATGTAAATGCACTGTAGTAACTTAGATAAAAATTAGATAGAGTTAAGTTATTCAGTCCAGTAGTTGAAGGCCTTAAATTATGCACATGTCAGTTAAGTTATTCAGTCCAGCAGTATAAACATCATAAATATTATAAAAGTCGGTTATCAAAATACAATCCAGGTCATCATTTATTAATTAGGTAATTATTTGAAATGCATTTTTATATCCTTTATCTGTACCTATGTATGAAGTAGATCAATATGATCATCACCACATCCATATTTGTTTCAGAAATATCAGTTATCTTCAGCTAACAAGCATCCCATCTGTCCTTTTGTCCTTTCTTGGTGGTCTTGTGTCAGTGTAAGTAACTACTGGCTAGCCAGGCTTGTATCCCAATCTCATTTACATGATGGAATACCTTTTTGTTATATCTTTTTCAGGCCATGTCTTCTCTTGCCTGAAATCATTGATAGATCTCTGTTTTCATTAACCATTCACTGTTTGACACAAAAGTGCTGCATATGCTGTCTTAATGTTGCAAAATGTCCTGGCAAAATCATTAACTTGTCACATATAACATTGGAAGATTTCATTCACAGGGTCTACGTTTGTGTCTTAGTAATCAGTGGACAGAACATAATCCCATTTCTGTTTTAATAACAATCACTTAATCAGTGGACAGAACAGAAGCCCATTTCTGTTTTAATAATAATCATTTAATCAGTGGATAGAAAATAATCCCATTTCTGTTTTAATAATAATCACTGTTATCTGCATATCTGACTGATATATTCCCGATATGGAGTTAAGGGTTGCCATATTAGAAAAAGTAGTTAGATGTCTTTTTTTAGTCTGGTGGTACTGTTTATATCTTTTTACTTCTGCTTCAACTCTGACAAAAACCCTGTGGCTCAAATAGCATTAACACTCATCAACAATATCTCTGATGTCTTGACAGGCTAAACTAATCAGAGATATGTCTTATGTCTTGACACGTTAGACTCATAAAAGATATGTCTGATATCTTGACAGGTTAGACTAATCAGAGATATGTCTTATGTCTTGACAGGTTAGACTAATCAGAGATATGTCCTATGTCTTGACAGGTTAGACTAATCAGAGATATGTCTTATGTCTTGACAGGTTAGACTCATAAAATATAAGTCTGATGTCTTGACAGGTTAGACTCATCAGAGATATGTCTGATGTCTTAACACTGTGTAGACATTTTTCGGGGTTTTGATGTCAGTGCATCCATTTACTATTAAATGCAAGTCCACAATTCTGACCATAATTATTTAGACAGTGAACAAGTTTGTTTTTTATTTAAGTTGGTTTTAAAGGTACTTTTAACACATTATTGGCTTTAACATGCTATGGAATGGGGGCTAAGTGCCTTTCCCAAGGACTCACTGAGGCAGCTGACCCTGGTGGGTGTATTGATGTTGTGATCCTTGGGGTAAAAGAGTGGTTATGTAATAAGCACAAAAATAGTTGTGCTATGTTCTGAGTCCTTTCTCCCTACTTGAAACAAAATGGATATTTAGTTTTGTGTATTTATTAGCATTATAGATGGGCAAATACAGCAAATAGATTACAGTTAGCTCAGATCAGGATTGAAATGAAATAGCTGCAGATAGCCAATTTAACTTCAGTCAAAGACTTCTCTTCTATCTGGATGGTAATTCTATCAATTTTAATATCTTTTTTTTCACAGCCATTCAAGCTTTTTAGACTCACTCTTAGTTTATCTAGTACATAGTAACTGCATATTCTCTTGACCTAACTTTAATCTCAAGCAACAACTATAGGAATGAATCACTAGCTGGGCATGGGGCTTCTTAACATTGCCAAACATTTTTGGAGGCAGGTTATGCTTTCATAATATTGTACCTCTCTTATCTGCTGTAATTTTGTATCCATTTCCTTCTTAATCCTCACCAACTGTATTTAATCTAGCAGAGTTTTCTTATTTGTTTGCAAGAAAATAATTGTTTGTAAGATTATATGACAAATAATTACAGTCAACTCTACAGCGATGTAATGTTCTAATTGTTAAAAAGATCCATGAAGCAATGAAAGTTTGACATTTTAAATATTTTTAACAAGTATTCCATTCTATTTAAATTGCAAAGCACTGTCTTTATGAAACGTTGAATCTAGTAGTGTTGAAAAGATACAGTAATTATTTCAGTTTGCTATAATTAGAAAGTGAATTATCCAGTCATGTTAACTCCAGATTGCACAGGGAATGAAAAATTAAAGGAGTTTATAAGACTATGTGATCATATGTTTGCCATGAATATTGATCCAACAATTTTCAATATATGTATATCTTATATATGAATATTAGGCATTTATTAGAAGTACATGCATGACTAAGAGAATTTGAACTTAATAGTAAATCCTTAGTTGAATTATGGTTTCAGTAAATCGTATTTGTTTGTAGTTCTTAATTGTAACCTTTTGAAATTTATAAACTTTTAATGTTTTTAGTAGTAATGATTCAATTAAACTATTTATATATGATGAAATTAAATTCAAAGAATATTTGGGTGAAAGTTAATGTATTAAAAATATTATTATATTAGATAAACATTTTTTGTCTTGCTCTACATTTGTACCAAAAATGTCTCATGTAGAGGGAATATAATATCTTTTAACTATACATGACAGTGATTTATTAGCAATGTGACCCAAGGTAGTTTCTGATGTATAGCTGAGGGACATTGTGGTATGAACAGTCTAAAATTAGTAAACTAGAATAGGGAATGCAAAGTAAGCATTTCCATGACAGTAACAGAAAACATGTAATTACAGTTGAAAAATTACCAGTTTTACTATCCTCAATATACATACATGTACATATTAATCAATACATCTATGGTATACTATCAATGGCAACAAAGGTCAGTAACTCAAAAATCATTCTTGTGCCAGGAATTATTGTGCCAGAACAAGTAATTGATGCAATAATAATAATGATAATAGAGGCAGTGTTATTGGAAATGGAAACTAGGTACATGATTTTGGGGCAAAAATTGGACTTATTGAAAACTAAATGTTCAGGAGTAAATTTTCTGATTGGCTATCTTTAGGACCCCTATCTTCTGATTTGCTCCTCAGGACCCTTAGAAAGCCCTAGGAACAGTGAATCTATTATATTTATTTTAAGACTTGTGAAGCAAGAAAAGGAACATTTTATGCAAAATGAATTTTCTGTTGTAATTTAACTTACTGTATTGCAGATGTGCTACAGTATTTTCTATGTTGACTCGGAAAATGCATCATGAACTGTGTTCTCTCTTACATCTTCTCTTGTTATTTCTTTTTTTCAGTGACCTTAGTTTCAACCAGATCACCTCACTACCTAAATCCAGCTTTAGTAACAAATATCTTCAATACATGTAAGTACCAATGCTTGAAAGTAAATTAGTTTGCAATTATGATATTACAGCTATTAAATACAATTACCAAGATATCATACAAAAATTCATTTTGGGTCATATTCCTTTGCAAGTGTTGTTACACGTAAACTTAGAGCTTACATTTTTGCCGTGTAATTAGTATTGAAGTGGTAGCAAGCTTGAAGTATATTACTAATTTCAATTAGTAAGTAGTTTTATATCATTCTATCAAATCCCTCAAAACATACCAACAGAAGCCTTCCATAGGAGCTCTAAAGATGGCTGGATGGGGCATGCTTGGTGCAAAATAAAATATGACTGCATGGACAGTTTGCTTTGGTTTGGTGTTTTACAGCATTGTCAGCAACACACGTAGATTATTTAGTGGCACAATAACTGGAGTACAAATGCCTTGTTTCCAGGGCACACCATATGGTAGCTGGTCCAGGATGATCCAGTGGTAGGATTCAAACCTGTAATGGTTGGATTCGAAAGATAAATAAATTCATTGAGATTCTAATGAGATAGAAGCCCCATTTTTGAGAAAGGTGTCCTTTAAAAGAGGCCTCCTCCACTGATTACATGTCGTGTTGCCAGACACAGAATGGTAGAGTTTTACAATTTTGTCCCCCTTATGTAAAGCAAAATCCAGACTACTGTTTTTATTCTTGTCTGTGGTTAATGATGAACTTAATATCTAGAGTTGATTTTAATCCAAGTTGTTAACTACAATGGGTTATCAGTCTGTTTTCAGTTTAATGATATGTTTCTAATATGTATTCTTCTGCCCCTGTTTTTTCATTCCCATTGAAATTTACATACTAGTAACCTTGCGAGTGAATTGTGTTACCTATTCATTGTTACCTGAGTTTGAGTTATATTTCTGCTTGCATTTAAAGCCTGTCTGACTGTGTAACAACATAGATCTTGATCTGCTGTTGCATAATGCACTGGCAGATTAGGGTCTATGTGATTGATAAAAATTAAAGAACATGCAACATAGCTCGGGCAGATCTGGGTCTATACTGTTTGCATTTTGGACACATGCAATGCATGAGCCGAATTGTCACTTTCACTATTTTCACCAGATTTTGTATATGGCAGTGCTGTGCATGAAATATATAATGGATTGTTGTGTCAAATAATTACTTTTGTGTCAATTAATTTTTTACTAGAGCATTAGTAATATATGCATAGGTAGAAAGATCTTTTAGTTATGGGATATGATAAAGAAAATGAGTAAATATTGGAAATATTTTTTCTGTATAATGCACACAGAAACTTTTAAGTACAGATGTGCTGGAAATGCGCATTAGTTTAGAAGTACCATTTGATTCTTTTGCAAACTTGAGCATGATGATATAATGCAAAATTCACCTGTTTTCACAGAAATGTCAGCTTTTGGAGGAAGAAAAGGCAAAATATTAAACTGTCCTTTCACTTGTATTGACTAATAATAATCATTGGAGTCAGCTACGTAAATAATATAATGATCTCATATTGGATGAATTACACTTATTTTTGTGTGTATCACTGCATTGAAATGATAGTCCCCATCATATCTTCTTTGAGAATCACAGACAAATGTTTCCTTATTAGTGTCATACTTATGAACATTACATGACTGGAATATGATCTGTTTCTATGATGCTCCAACACTATCGATGTTTTATAAATAAATGTTGAGTAGCATCATTTTGAATGCAGAATTTATTCCACTTTTCACATTTTCTACTTAACTGTTCACAACACTTAAATTAATATCAAAGTTGTATGTGGTGTCTTAAATGTGATTGCATTTTAGTCATACTCAATTATTTTCATAAAAGAAGAAGAAAAAAATGGTAATGTTAACATTATTTATTTTTGTTTTTCAAATATTGGAGGAGTGTAACTCAGACCTGCCAACTGTTACAATTTTGCCGTAAGTTTTACGAAAATTATCCTTGCAATATGGACTTACGGCATACTAACAAAAAACTACGGAAAGAATGATCGTTGCCGAAAAATCCGGATAATTGGTTCATCCGTGTTCTATTTTGATCCGGGTTTCATCTTAGATGTAGTGAAATTAGTCAGGGAACCAGACTAAATTTACAGCAGCACCCCAGATGCTTGAAACTGCACCTATGTGTTCATGCGAAGCGTCTGCATGATCAATCTGTTGATTATAGAATTTAAAAAAATGGTATCCAGAAAGCGATGCATTGTTATGACGAAAGGGAAAATAAGCTTCTAGAAGAGTGTTAATAATCAACACAGAAGAATAAAAAGGAGTAATTTAGATTCTTGTGAATAAAAGCTGGAAAGGACACAATTACGCTTATTGGACATCACGTGCCAATTTGAGTATGTCTCGTGGCGGGAAATATGATTGCCGTCGTCATGTGAAAATTTAACTGAAATGGAAAAGAATTTCCAAGAATAATTTAAATTTGAGAGATAGCAACAAGCCACTGAGCTGCATAAGGCTTGGAACTAGAGTTTGTGCAACTGTACTAGTGGTAAATAAAGTACGCATACTTTACAAACTTTTCAGTTGAACATAATGTTTATCATCCAGGTTCACAATAGCAGTTATTGATGTTTTGTTACACCTTACTGAAAACTGGTCAATCAACTGCCTTACTGAGACGGGTTGGCATGTCTGTGTAACTGTTAACCCCCTAAAGCTGTAAAATTCAGAGTCAGTAATTAATATCACACAAGCTGTTAAAATCAAAGAGTTAGTAATTAATCTCACAATTTCCTGATAACATTTCTGTTTATGCATACCAATGCCCCTCATGTCAGAGTCAAAAGCTATATCATAGGGTCTAAAATCCAGTTCTCAGTTCTGCTAGAAAGAATGAGAATTCAGTCTAAACTCTGCCCCAAATTACACTTGACAATGCAAGCAACCATATTTTAACCTACCAGTATGTCTAAATAGAATCAACATTGTATGCAGTGCAGTGCTTCTTTAAAAGCTTGACAAGCAAAGAGCAGAATAGAAAAGAAGTATCCAGTATGGTATGATAAAGTTATATTTACAATGAGTCACTGGTATAGGTTTCCACTGATGTATAATTATGTCAGTTAATTATTAGACCCTAGCTCTGTTGATACTTGTACTTAGTAGCATTTTGCTTCCAAACTTAAACTTGGAACATTAACCATCTGTATTCACTTATAAGGCATGTCAAACTGCAAACAACAAAGATCTTGATTTGTTGTTGCAAAATGCACCTGCAGATCAGGGTCTATGTTGTTCATTCTAATGACTACCCTTAACTAAATGCATAAACCCAGATATGCTGGCAAATTATGTGATGGCAGATCTGGGTCTGTGCAGTTTGCAGTTGGACTTATTTTATAAGCAAGCATATATGACAGGCATCGTAATATTTCACATTTACCTTTTAGTGATTAAAGCTTTAACACATTAACCCCTGGTGACAAGCTTACGTGGCAGGAGGTAGTAGCCTACTGCCGAGCTCTGTAGCATCAAGTTCATGTATGATACACTGAAGTGGGTGGTATTATAGAAAGGTAGACAGATGTAGCTCTACAATGATACCACATAATCTTGAAGTTCTAGTTGCACTACAAAATACAGAGGGAAAAACCTCATCTTTTGGATCCAATTTTTTCCCACCCAAAATTTGCCCCTGGTCAGAATCTGATTTTGTGTCCGGATTTCAGACTTTTTGGTCTCAGAGCTAAGGCAGACTTGCATGAACTGCAAACAGACCTTTGCAAAAAGTATGAAAAGATGGGCTTTACGAATAAAGAGTGGTCTTGATACAAAAACAATGGGTCCGTTAAGCAAAAAATAAAAAGAACTCCAACTTTGACCCTTCTGCTCATGTGTGAGCCAAATAGCCAATGAAAAATGATGTTTCTAACACAACTAGGCATTAGGTTATTGGAAAATCACCTGGAAGTTCATTTATTAGGATTTATTCAGAAATAGCTTTCAAAATGTGTTTCCTACTCGAATTTCAGGCAAAAACAACAAAAACATCCAGGGGTTATGGTGTTAAAGATAATTGGTGCTTTAAATGGAAATTTAAAAATTCATTTTAACGATTTTTTTCATAAGATGAAGTTACAAAATACAAATGAAGTGTTGCTGTTTAGAATAAACACAAATAATCAAGTTGGTTATGCAACTGGGTGATGCAGTTATCTTTCATCCATCTTTCATTCCTCTTTCATCTTTCATCCATCATTTGTCTATCTTTCATCCATATTTTATCAATCTTTCATTCATCTCCATCTTTCATCCATTATTCATTTTCAGCCATCTTTCATCCAGTTTTCATATGTTCTAATTCATCTAATACACTACCTCAAAATTTAGTCTTAACTGGCAGCAACCAGTTCCATACTCATTTATTTGTGATCAGCCAGTAGATTTGTCAAAGTACAGGGTAAAGCAGTGGCTAGAAGGGAGATAAATCCAAGTTTTCTAATGTTCCTTTCGTAAAAGCAGATTCTTATGCAAATATGGAATAACTAACCTTGGTCATTTAAATTTTGTTTTTATATACCCATCTCTTTAGTTTGTGTTTGTATATTAAAAAATCACTTTGTTCCCACACTTTCCATCCAAAAAAAATGCAGCTACAACACAACACACACAAACAGCACCACACTGGACTTAATGACTATGGCAAGTCGCTCCAAAATAATAATGATAACGAAATGGGGATAGAAGCAGAAATTTTCACCCTGAACTTTTGCAAAGGGAAAATGAGTATGATCCTAAGTTTCATGCATGTCGGGTTCAAGACAAGTATTGACCTGAGAATGGAAACCCCGACCTACGTACCGAGTGGGAACGGAGTACAACTCAGAACCCACATGCAGGGACAACTCAAGAAATATGGTGAAACGAAAAAAAGATCAACCCTGACGGAAATTTGTTTAAATAATATTTTAAAAAATAATTTAAAAAATAAATAAAAACAAAACAAAATAACACATGAAATCCATAATTGGGAGGATGGGGATACATATAAATCACAAACCATGACCTTTAGATATGAAAAACAGGGTGACTCCTCCAACTCTTTACCAGCATCAGCTGGAATGGAGTCATGGGGTGCCAACATAACTTTGTTACTTATTGTCCTTTTAATTGCATCTCCATATATTATATTACAGCCTTGTTAGCACATCTAGTTTTTTCGTTCACAGTACATACAATTGACATTAAAATACGTACATATGGACACATCTTTGTGCTGTCATTTTTGTAAGAGTTAATGCCCTTTCCTACTAATGGCTTAACTCATTAATTGTCTGTGTCATGTATACAAATCATGAGGTTTTATCCTACTTCCGAGCTCTGTGATCTCAACATTATTCATGATTATCCAAAGATGGTGGTATTACAGAAAATTAGATGTTGCTCAACAATGATACCAAATAATATAGACTTTCTACTTACATTACAGATATGGTGGAGAAAACCTAATTTTTAAAACCTGATTTCTTTTAAGTTTTACAACCAGTTTTATGTCCAGATTTTATACCTTTTGACCTGAGATCTAAATCAGACTAGTCTGAAACAGTTGACTTGAGATCTAAAGCAGATTAGTCTGAAACAGTTGACCTGAGATCTAAATCAGACTAGTTTGAAACAGTTGAAATATGCAAGAAGTAGGATAGGTTTGAGATATAGAATAAAATGTGGCTGGGACACAAACTCAGGGTTCCAGTATGCTAAGAAAAAGTAAGTACAATTTTTACCCTTCTGCACATCTGCCAGTGAAAAAGTCAATCAAAACATCTTTTTTACACCTTGGCATCTGACAATACAAAATTCTCTCAGAATTATATATATATGTGTGCAGATTTTGTACTTTTTGGGCCTAAGATTTAGAGTAAAAAGTGGCCATAACATGAAAATCATGGGTCCAATATGCCCCCCCCCCCCAGTCCAGTTTTACCCTTCTTTATATGCACAAGCAAAACAGCCAATGGAAAGCATCTTTTATACACCTTGGCATCCAGCAAAATAAAAATCTCTCAGAAGCAGACATAATTGGATATATTCAGAAGTAACCCTGAAAAATTTGTTTCCTATCCCCACTGCAGGCAAAAATGACACAAATTTTAAAGGATGATTGAGTTATGCAAAATATTACAGGATTTTGTTAATGCAACAACTCTTGCAGTTCCTTGTGGACGGCTCTAAATTTTGATCACGTTATTATCATAATCAGAAGATATGCATGTTGACAATAGTACTTCCACTGTTTTCAAAAGATATGCATGCTGACAATAGTACTTGCACAGTTGGCAGAAGATATGCATGTTGACCACAGAACTATTGTCAAAAGACATGCATGTTGACAATAGTACTTGTACAATTGTCAGAAGATATGCTGTGTTGACAATAGTACTTGCACTATTGTCAGAAGATATGCATGCTAACAACTAAACTATTGTCAAAAGATATGCATGTTGACAATAGTACTTGTACAATTGTCAGAAGATATGCCATGTTGAAAATAGTACTTGCACTTTTACAGGAGATATGCATACTGACAACTAAACTATTGTTAAAAGATATGCATGTTGACAATAGTACTTGTACAAATGTCAGAAGATATGCCATGTTTACAATAGTAGTTGCACTATTGTCAGAAGATTTGCATGTTTGGCAATAGTACTAACTATTTTCAGAAGATTTGCATGTTGGCAACAGTACTTGCATTATTATCAGAAGAGTTACATGCTTTTCTGCATGACCTATTCATCTCTGTCCTGGCATAGGGGTGTGATGTGGGAGAGGCTGGGGTATATTTACGTGTGCAAATCACTCATCATTTCTCCAGTTTTATTTGTTTTCTCATTGGAAGAAATGGTATGTTTCTGAATACTTTGATCTACTCTGTTTTGGGTAAGGAAGAATCCTCTTGATTTGGGGGATTGAATTTGAAGTTAAACAGATTTTGTGAATAATCTATTTCAGCATCCCTCAATATTTTTATTTCTAGAGTGCAGTGATTGAAAGGAAAAAAAATTGACGGAAAGCAGTTTACTGTCAGAAGTTATAACATATAAGCGTACATTTCTCCGCTATACTAGCTGCTACAAGTCAAAATGACAGAATGATAGAAAAGATTATTTTGCAGTCAAATAACCAAAATAGCTTCAGTCTTCACTGTGTTGTGAATGTATTAGTATACAAACAAAACAACAACAAAATATAGAGTTTTACAAAATTATCAGAGGAATCAAGGACTTGTAACAGCACATCAACCAGTAGGGGGTATGAAGTATTTAATAGTCTTCAAATGTTCACACTAGGTTATACATAATAGTAATCTCTCAGATAGTTTCATCAGTTTAAACAAACAGTATGCCCAGAATATAATGTTTTCAATTTAACTATGTCAAAATTGATATAATGATGTGTAACGATGATTTTACAATTCTGTCAGTGTTTTCAATTTGACTATGTCAAGATTGGTTGAACGATGTGTAACAATGATTTAAAAATTTTGTCCCAGCTTATTCTGTTCTTCTGATTGAGCCTTTATCCAAGCTGACAATGTGGATATATCCCCCTGGTTAGTATATTGTTCAAAATCAATAGAGTTTGTTTTTCAAAGTCGGTAGATTTTGTCCTTCTGATATTAACACAGAGACCTAAAGTCTAATCCTATTCATGAATTTATAATATACAGCTGGTGGCAGAGTGGTCTCAGACACTCGCCTTTACAGACCGCTCACACATATCACCTTTTCCCTTGTGAGATCAAGTCTTTGGCTCGACCAGTGTAGGTATGAGTGAAAGTTTGCCAGTAGCTAACTGTGGGTCAGTTCCCGAGGTCTTCCCAGGTTCCACCAAAATAAACTAGCTGTCATGTATCATGTGCTGAAAATTAGCATTGAACCTACAAAACCAAAACAGGTGATGTACAGACCTGGCATTATTCTTTTGAACTTTATAAAGTAACTGTTGACACAGTTTCAACAATGACTTGGCCCTGTAATAACAAAACTGTCTGAAAGTGAACTATTGCTCAAATTTAAAAATATTTATCTTTAAATTTGTTTTGAGTTTATTATTATACAAATCTTGGATGTATCATACTGTTTTTATCTCATATGTGCTAAATTTTAATGCTATTAAATCTTTAAGTTTCATTGTAAAATTTGCATCCAAATTCCATTTTGTGCTGTGACCATTTATTAATTCAAACTTTTAAAAGAAAATTGGTTAATAATCTAAATGTAAATTATGTAAAATACCATGCTGTCTCCCAGTGTCTTGGAAAGCTCCGGTGGCCTAGTGGTTAGAGCATCCACCTTGGATGCGGGAGGTCATGGGTTCGATCCCCGGCCAAGTCATACAAAAGACTTACAAAAATGGTACTAACAGCTGCCTCGCTTGGTGCTGAGCATTAATTAAGAGGTTAGTGTTAAGACTGGTCTGCCTGGTGTCAAGATAATGTGACTGGGTGGGACATCATGCTACATGTCTGCAACATGATGGCTCAGTGCTAGACATTATTATAAACTGTCACACTGCAGACATCATAGCAATATGATTGAAAAATTGTTACAGCTAGATTAAAAATCCAAATCACACACACACACAAACACACCCAGTGTTTTTGCAAAATCCATATAAACTACTGTCCCCCAGAATCTTGCACACTCCATGTAAACTACTGCACTGTCCCAGTGTCTTGTGAAAAAAATCCTTGTAAACTACTGTGCTGTCCCACATTGTCTTGCAAAATCCATGTAACCTACTGTGCTATCCCCCAGTATCTTGCAAACTCCATGTCAACTACTGTACTCTCCCTCAGTATCTTGCAAACTCCATGTAAAGTACTGTACTGTCCCAGTGTCTTGCAAACTCCATGTAAAGTAATGTACTGTCCCACAGTGTCTTGCAAACTCCATGTAAACTATTGTACTGTCCCTCACTGTCTTGCAAACACAATGTAAAATACTGTATTGTCCCTCACCGTCTTGCAAACTCGATACAGAGAGTTCAATATAGGTGATATTGAATAGATACCCATTGATTTTCAGGGGTATAATTATGTTTGAAGTTACTTAGAAGGGGATTAAGAGAATACAGAAGTTGATTCAAAGAAAGTAGAAGGGGATTCAAAGAAAGCAGAATGAAATTTGGAGAAAGAAGAAAGGGATTCTAAGAATGTACAATTAGATTCAGAGAAAGTGGAAAGGGATTCAAAGAAAGAAGAAGGAGATTCAAATAATGTAGAAGGAGATTACAGATAAAGTAAAAAGGAGATTCAAAGAAAGTTGAAGGGGATTCAAAGAAAGTAGAAAGGGATTCAAATAAAGTAGAAGGGATTCAGATAAAGTTGACAGGAATTCAAAGAAAGTAGCAAGGATTCAAAGAAATTAGAAGGGGATTCAAAGAAAGTAGAAGTGGATTCAGAGAAAGTATAAAGGGATATGGGGTCAGATCATTATAATAATCAAAATCTGTCATATAACTAGCCAGGTTTAGAAGTAAATCTGGCAGAACATATCCACCCTCAGCTTTATATGACAGTCCTGACAGTGCTGTTCTATTTTCATAATATACTAAAATATGATTGTAATTATGTTGAATTTTTACTAACTGAAGGTAAAAATGTTTTGTAGTTAGCACAAAGCACACTTCAATTTAGCTAGATCCGGGGGTTTTCCCGGGTTCTTCCTCCACCATTAATACTGTCCACCATGTATAGCCTATCATGTGCTGAAAAATTGCGTTAAACCCTACAATAACAGCATCAGCAACAATTTAGCTAGACAATGACAAGGTATTCTTATTCGATAGTATTAGCTTCAGTGACTGTCCCTACATAAGGCTGGAATTCAGTACACATGTCACATGCATGTAGTCAACAAGACTTGCATTTTTGGCCATTTAATTCAGTGCTTATGTCATGTATTTATCACCTTCAGAATTGTTAGGCAATGATTGTGCTGTTACATATAACAGAATAATGTGCCCAAATTACTTATTGTATGTTTGATATACTGTATGTTCTCTGAAGTTGAAATGCAAAGTGTAAACACCCAGATCTGCCATCGTATAATGTTCTGGCAGATCTGGGTCTGTTCAGTTTGTTAAAAGTAATGAATAGAACAAATAATATAGACCCTGATCTGCATGTGTATTATGCTATGCAGATCAGGATTTTTGGTGGTTGTGGTTTGATTCAGCTTATAAGCAGGTATGTATGGTAATTATCCTAAATACAATCCTTTCAGTGTTGTCATTAAGTATGGCATTAATAAATTTTGACCTTTTGACAGTTTTATGACTATGATTGAATTTGTAAAATATTTCTCAGAGCAATCTCAATCACTCTTTATCAGCTATCATAAAAACTTAACATATTTTTGGCATTGTGACATATTCTAACAGGGTATGTCACTATAAACTACATTATTCAATGAGGATAACAGTTTTTGTTCCTGCATTCAGACAAGTTTTAATTTTGCCAGCTTGAATTCTTTGGATAACAAGATGTTCTGTGATATTGTTTTTTTTCTTCTCAACTTTTTTAAAATTTAGTTAAATGCATTTCCCAGAAATGAATATACATCATATTTTTCTGTTCAAGTTTGTAATAAATTGTCCCTTTAAAGGAAGACAAACTTATAAACACAGATTTGCTTCTAGTATCCCTCAGTCACTCATATTCTTCTGACTTTTTTCATTGTTCAGTCAAAATAAAGGAACACATTGAAACAGTTGGAATATGTGCAATGTATAGGAAATATCTAAGACTAGAAAAATATTATTATCAATGTGATATCAATAGTATAGATGTGTTATAAATAGTATAGATGTGGTATAAATGGTTTAGATGTGATATAAATGGTATAGATGTGGCATAAGTGTATAGATGTGGTATAAATGGTATATAGATGTGGCATAAATAGTATAAATGTAGTATATATGGTGTAGATGTGGTATAAATGGTATAGAGATGGTATAAATGGTATATGCAAATTCGTAATATTTATACTTCTATACTCTAAATTCTCTTTGTTGTATTAATATTTAGTTCCTTGCAAGTTTATATTGGGTGATTGAAATGTTACAGATAAACTAAAATCATGAAAAAATGACATTGTTAAACAATAGTTAAGGATAAATTTTTCACCTGTTTAATTACTTAAACCAATTTTCTACCAGCATTATGTTTAGTGCATAGAATCCTTTGACAGTGCTCAGTTGTAATTTATCCTTTCTTAAATAGTCTTTGCCTTTGCTTCACTTCTTTGTACCTTTTGAGAGCAGTGACAGGTCTACTGTTGCTATGCAAGGCATGGGTGTATGCATCCAAGAATATTAGAGACATACTTCGCAATATACTGCAATATGTATTGTAACAGTTGCGTGAAATAATTCAAATTTATTTCATCATCATATTAAGGGACCACAGGAGGGTTATCGGGGATGGGATGGGGGAGGATCATAAAAAAAAAAACAGAAAAGTGTGAGCACATGATGATTTACTGCATATTTCTTGAGTGTTTTATGTTTGTGTTGAATTCACTAAATTCCTTTCTTAATTGCCACTGCAAGTCTTCTGCTTCTGCCACTTTTGAAGATTAATTATATCTTGATGCATACTTTATGGTAGTAACTACTAAACCTACCTTCCAAGCTTTGTCACATTTAAAAAACAAATTAAGCCAAGGCACTACAAACCTACTCTTCCAAGCTTTTTCCATTTATAGAAAAGAACAAATATTCAAGCTTTGTCACATATAAAACCAAAAATCTGAGACAAGAGGCTATACACCTGTCCATCCAAGCTTTGTCACACATAAAACCAAATTTGAGACATTCCTTCCAAGCTTTGTCACACATAACCAAATCAGAGACAAAAGGCAATAAACCTATCTACCCAAGCTTTGTCCTGTATAACTAAATCAGAGGCAAGTGGCTACAAACCTGTCCATCCAAGCTAGGTCACACATAAAACCAAATCTGAGACATTAGTGGCTACAGACCTATCCATCCAAGCTTTGTCACATATATAACCAAATCTAGGACAAGATGCTATTAAACCTAACCATCCAAGCTTTGTGACACATAAAAACCAGAGCTGAGACATGGTGTTACAAACCTACCCATCCAAGCTTTGTGACACATAAAAAACCCAGAGCTGTGACAAGGTCTTACTAAAGAGTTTGGTGATGCAAAATCTAATTTTAAGTATTATTTATTGCATTTGTTGCAGGTAATGACATACGTAACTTGCTGTAGTAGTTAATTGCACTTCATGTACTTATAATTATCTCATAATTGTGTCTGGTTAGGTTTCTTTGCTGTTTTATTTTTTCTAAACCTATTTTTATGTTGCAAGAAGGACACAAAAATTCTGCAATATATTAATCAGATCATCCATGTTTACTTCCCAAGCCGTTAGATCAGACATTTGACCAACAAAATTTATTTGCCAAAAACAATTTCTCAGTGCATCATTTGTATTCATTTTCTAATATACAAAATATCTTTGTATAATTATATTGATGCAACAAAAGAATGCAGCCTTGCAGTAGTCAGATGAAGTTCTGATTCTGGCCTTACCATTTACCATGGGTAAAGGCATTATTATCACCTTTGTCAAAACCTGAGTTTCTGTCTGCATTCATGTATGAATGTATGACATTGATTGGGTTTATTACTGAGGCTGACTCAAAAGTGAGGTCATATTGTCTATAATTTATGACATTTGGTGTGTTCATTAGTCAGGTTGACTCAAAAGTAAGGTTACTGTAACATATCTTCTATAATGTATGACATCTGGTGAGTACATTAGCCAGGTTGATTCAAAAGTTAATATATTGTCTATAATGTATGACATTTGGTGTGTTCATTAGTCAGGTTGACTCAAAAGTGAGGTTAATATATTGTCTATAATGTATGACATTTGGTGTGTTCATTATTCAAGTTGACTCAAAAGTGAAGTTAATATATTATCTATAATGTATGACATTTGGTGTGTTCATTAGTCAGGTTGACTCAAAATTGAAGTTAATATATCGCCTATAATGTATGATATTTGGTGTGCTTATTACTCAGGTTGACTCAAAACTGAGATTGACATATTAACTGTAAATCTTATTTACCCTTAGATATATCATATACAACCAATACATCAAGATTACATATTTTTGTACTTTAATTTTTCACATGAAGAAGTCTTAAGAAAATTTTTAAAATTTTATTGTTAAAATGAGCTGAAAATTATAATAACAATTGGCTTTAATTCCTCATTCACTCAAAATTTAATTGATAACAATTTTACAGAATTAATAGACACAGTAAATTTGAGATTTAAACCTTTAACATACACAGTTCATTATTTAAAATTTTTCCATTAATGGTTGATAGACTTTTTGTCAATGTTTATCTTAGATGCATGTATTCAAAAATCTTCTTTTAGTGTTCACTTGACAGAGTTAATAGAAATACTATGTCGATCAAACTGTGTACATAAATTATAATCTTCTTCGCAAATATGGCAATTATAAGTAGACATGATTGTATGCATCATGCATTACCACTGTCTTGTCATGTAAGTAAAAACAACTTAGTGAAATGTCACATACAGCACTACCCTCATCCATTGCATTGTCCATGGGTGTCATGGAGTATACTGTACTATAGTGAAACGACATTGTAACACTGTCCATGGGAGCCGTGAAGTATACTGTACTATAGTGAAACCACATTATAACACTGTCCATGGGAACCATGAAGTATACTGTACTATAGTGAAACCACATTATAACACTGTCCATGGGAGCCGTGAAGTATACTGTACTATAGTGAAACCACATTATAACACTGTCCATGGGAGCCATGGAGTATACTGTACTATAGTGAAATCACATTATAACACTGTCCATGGGAGCCATGGAGTATACTGTTCTGTATGGAAACCACCTTATAATGCTGTCCATGGGAGTCATGGAGTATACTGTACTATAGTGAGACCACATTATAATGATGTACACTATGCATACAATTTTACCACCACTAAATAAAATGGGATTCTTACCATGTTTATATTTTAAAATAAAGAAGGGCCCTGTAGTGAGGGAATTTTGTATGTTGTAGAAACCATGTCAAATCACAATATTTGAAAGAAAATCATCCTATTTCATTGGACCAGTGGGAATTAAAACATATACAGTGTATTTGCCCATGTAGTATTATATTGTGCACTCAGCGATCAAGATGTACTAGCATTCAAGATGCCAACAGTTCATGGTGTCTATGCTGTTTGTTTGATGTCACAATGCACATGGTTTGATATCACAATGCTCTTTGTTTGATATCACAATGCTCATGGTTTGATATCACAATGCTCTTTGATATCATAATGCTCTTTGTTTGATATCACAATGCTCTTTGTTTGATATCACAGTGCTCTGTATCACAAAAAGGAATGAAGAACACAGAGCGTAATCTGTTAGAACATTGTGTTACAGCAGTGGTGCTCACTGTTTGCATTTAAGCATGCATTACACATGAGCAAAGTATGGCAGAAACTGGTATATTTGTTTGTTTCTTTGTAATCTGTTTGGTGTTTAATGGCACATCAACACATGAAAGGCTGAATGGTGCTAAACTGGTAGATAATGGACATAGGTTTTTCATCTGCTTCTAAGACACTGTCGACTCTAGTAATGTTAAAGGACAGCAACCTGTGTTCTGCTAAAATAAAAAATCTTAAAGGCTTACTGATTTTGATCCATCCTAAATAATGTCACTACCAATGATACCATTAATTATCATATATATTTGCTTATAAGATGAGTCCAGCTGCAAACTACACCAACCCGGATCTGCCATTGCATAATGTGTTGGCAGATCTGGATCTATGCAGTTTGTTAGGAGTATTCAGTACAACAAACAACATAGACCCGGATCTGCAGGCACATTATGCTACAGCAGATCAGGATCCTTGTTGTTTGCAGTTTGACTCCACTTAAAGCAAGTACATATGTTATCCTCTATATACCTTAGTACTTTCATATGAGCATGTACAGATCTTATTCATCATAAGCAAGTTGACATTTCATCTAAGAAGCTTGCAGTTTTGCTTCATTCTAAACGTTTAGTATCTTAATGAAATAGGCATATGGCTTCTCTTCTTCAGCTAGTATATAATGTTACATTTCTAAACAAATCCTGCTATATTTGTCTATTTATAGCATGTGTCCAACTGTCAACAGCTTATACCCAGATCTGCTTTCCCATAATGCAGCAGCAGATAAGGGTCCATGCTGTTTTCTCAGAATATTAACTCATTCGGCCCCAATCCTGCCTGTAGGCATGATGAGGCTGTACTCTATTTCCGAGCTCTGCAGCATCAAGGTCATTTAAGATATACCAACGTGGTGGTATTACAAAAAAGCAGACAGATATAGCTATACAATGATAGCAAAAAATCTGGAAGTTCTAGCTGCACTACAAAAATAAGAGGGAAAAATCACATTTTTTGGACCCCTTTTTTTTACATAAAATTTGCTCATGGTCAGAGTGCGATTTTGTGTTAGGATTTTAGACCTTTTGGCCTCAGATCTAAGGCAGACTGGTCTGAACTGCACACAGACAGGTGAACCTTTGCAAAAACTAGGATAATGTGGGCATTTGGAATAAAGAGTGGTTTCCATATGAAAATAATGGGTCCATCAAGCAAAAAAAAAAAGAACTCCAACTTTTAACCTTTTGCTCATACGCAAACAAAATAACCAATGAAAAATGATGTTTCTAATACAACTAGGCATTAGTCTCATGGAAAATCTGTTGAAAGCTGATGTATTACGATGTATTCAGAAATAGCCCCCCAAATTTCTTTCCTACGCGCATTTCAGGCAGAAGCGACAAAAAATTCTGGGGCCAAATGAGTTAAGAAGAGCAAATAGTTTAGACCCTGATCTGTAGACACAGATGATGGTAGATCTGGGTCTTCAGTCTTTGCTTCTGGGCATGCAGTATACTGAAGCAAGTATGAGTTAAGTCACAGGGGTACAAAATTCAACTTGATCCATCTGCTTTTTGATCATCCTGTTATAGCTTGGGTATTGGGTACTTTACATCCTGTTTTTATATATTGAAATATGTAAATAGACTTTGTATCTTGTATCATACAACATGCATTTCTTTCTTGTGTTTGGTTGAGTAGGTGAGTAGGATAAAGTGCATGGCTTATATTACAGAGCAGCCACACAATTAGTCTTCAATTATACTATGCAATTTTACAGCAATCTAGCTGGCAATAGACTCACACAGCTAGGTGATGATGTATTTTTCCATGAAAAGAATAAAGAGATTACAGAGGTGTAAGTACAGGATGCACACTATAGTTAATGGACTGTTCTTCCAATAATCCTTAGAGCAGATAGTAATGCATGCCCTTTTGCTTGTAGTACAAGACAATATTTATATCATCTTTGAATTCATACTGATACCATTTTACTAGCTGGCTATATTTTATCTATTTCACCCCACTGCTGATATAGTCTTAAACTTTTTTCATGCATTTTCTTTATATTTCACACTATTTCCATAACCCTTTCATTTTACAAGCTGTTTAATGCCTTGTTCAGAACTAAAATAATGATAATAATAATAGTAATAATAATATTATTAATAATAATAATTTCGTTTAGGTTTGATTAACATATAAATAGTAAATATAACAACTCAAACTAAATCATACAACATATGACACAACATGCACATAAAAAAACAATAAAGACAGACATAAACACATGTATGACTTTAAATACATGTAGTACGTTACATATTACAACACATTGTCTCACAATATGACAGCATAGCAATATGACATCATATCAGTATGACATCATAGCAAGATATGATAGCAATATGGCATTATAGTAGTAGGACAGCATAGCAATATGACATAGCAGTATGGCATCATAGTAGTATATCATAGCAATATGACATAGCAATAGGACCTCATAGCAATATGGCATTAGAGTAGTAGGACAGCATAACAATATGACATAGCAGTATGGCATCATAGTAGTATATCATAGCAATATGACATAGCAATAGGACCTCATAGCAATATGGCATTAGAGTAGTAGGACAGCATAGCAATATGACATAGCAGTATGGCATCATAGCAATATGACATAGCAATAGGACCTCATAGCAATATGGCATTAGAGTAGTAGGACAGCATAGCAATATGAGATAGCAGTATGGCATCATAGCAATAGGACCTCATAGCAATATGGCATTAGAGTAGTAGGACAGCATAACAATATGACATAGCAATATGACTTCATAACTCCACATGTGTACAGGATTAAAGTAGATGCCATTTCACCTTCTAAGGTTCTGGAATTAGAGATAAAGAGATTGCTTATTGAACTGCCACCTTATTATTTGAAAAATTCACTCTTGTTATTCATTCAATGTCAGTCTTTGTATTAAGGATAACCATACAATTTGGATTCGATATCCAGAAGGAAAGTTAAAATTATTGTACATTATGCTTGCAAAGTGTATTGAAATTGACCATATTTTCAAAGCAACTGACTTGATATTAGAATTTTCCAAGAACAGCTAACTCAGAAAAACACCTTGTCCCATCCCAAATCATTAGAGGTCTAGAGAGCTGCTAAAAGATCTATCTGCTTAAATACAGAGTATAATGATGCCATGATGAAATGGTGCAGCAGTATTTTCCAGGTATATCAATATTCTTGTGATGAGGTAATATGTCATGTCCCCCACACCTTAGCCCCTTATTGTGATATACACAATGCAAGCTTAATATATTTAAATAATTTTATACATTCAAGGATATTTAATAATTGGCTAGGATTGTAAGAATATTGAGGGTCTGATCTAGCTTCATTTTCATTGTATCAGTTTTAGATTTTGTAATATAATATGGCTAGTTTTTATAATTAATTGTTTAATAAAATACATTTGGTCTTCATTTAACAGTAAAAACAGTAATTAAGTATTTATATTTACTTTGATTTTTTTATTTTTAAAAATCAATACTTAGGTAACACTAAATGGAAATAGACTCAGAATATATAACACAAAAGATATTGCATCAGGCCTGTGTATGTCTCATAATGCATATTATTATATTGGTGATGATAAATTTAGCAGAAGTAGTTTCACAGAAATTATTTCAGCAAAAATGCCACATATTTTTGCCATCTATAGTTATCCTAAAATAGCAAAGGCAGGCTAAGGCAGTGAAACTGAAATGGTTACAGCATGTCATTCATAAGTATAAATTTTGTAATCGTTTCATTTCTTTCTTGTGCACTGCATTACAATTTCATCTATTTTAATCATTAACCTCTATTATAAGCCATTGTCTCTCAATAAGTTGCTCATTTCTTTGGAATATTATAAAATTTATATAAATAGTATACCATATTCAACATAATACATGTGCTGTGCTTGTGAAAAAGATGTTCTTTGGTAAATGCAATAAGCTTACATTGATGACATCAAAATGTGTTCTCATCATACATAAAACATACTAGAAGAGTTAACTCCCTTTGACTATGTTCTGCATTCATAACTTTGGAGTTGATTCTATCTTTTTGAGATTGATTTAACCTTTCAAATTAAAGAGTAAGAAGCCATCATGGATCTATGGTTGTGAGTTTTAAAAAAGTTTGATTTTCTGGGCAAGTGTTGGCAGCAGCGTCTCTTTCACATACTAAGCCACGATGAAGACACATGTTCCTAATGGATATACTTTGAGGTTTGACTAAGGAAGTGTGTTTGTGCAGTTATTGAAGCATATGTATCATGTTGAATATGGTGGAAAGAGTTTGATGATCTAACGAATAAATAATTATTCCTTCATTTCTTAATTCACTGTTACATATTATCATTTATGTTCTGTTGCAGCACTGCAGTACCAATTTAAATGATAAAATAATTTGTTAATGCACAAAGCCTTATTTGTGGATAATTAATATAGCCTGATGGATTTAGACTAAATTTGATAAGTACTTTGCACATCATTATGAAATAATTTGAACTAAATATTATCAAATTTCCATGCTATATAATATTTTGACTTTTTTCTCTTTATATTGTCTTAGATGAAATTATCTTTCTAACCATTATCACAACATTGAAATACAGACAGTTGAAAAGGCTAGAGAATAAATGAACGATGTTCAATTAATTCTTCTTTTTACTCTTCAAGGGATGTTCTAATAATTTTTGGCATTTTGAAATTACAGTTAAACTCTGATAACTCAAACGTTGGTCACTCAGCTATGTGGTAAAACTCAAATGGCTCACTTTCTTCCGATGTAACAGAGACTTATATCTACCAACTTGAAAAATTCTAAACATTCAAAACTTACACAGATAATTCAGGCCCACATCAATAAGACTATTTTATGTTCCTCCGAGTATGTGAATGAATTGTGATGGTAACCAGCCATTTAACAACAGTAGAAATACTGTGAAAAACATCACTGCAGTAATTAAAAATGCTTAGAAGAACATATAACATCAGTAGAAATACTGAGAAGAACATCATATCAATAGAAATACTGAGAAGAACATTACATCAGTAGAAATACTGAAAAGAACATTACATCAGTAGAAATACTAAGAAGAACATTACATCAGTAGAAATACTGAGAAGAACATTACATTAATAGAAATACTGAAAACATCAATCACATTATTATAAATACTGAGAAGAATATTACATCAGTAGAAATACTGAGAAGAACATTACATCAGTAGAAATACTGAGAAGAACGTTACATTAATAGAAATACTGAGAACATCATATCAATAGAAATACTGAAAAGAACATTACTTCATTAGAAATACTGAAAAGAACATTACTTCATTAGAAATACTGAAAAGAACATTACATCAGTAGAAATACTGAGAAGAACATCACATAAACAGAAATACTAGGAATAACATGACATAAGTAGAAATATTGAGAAGAATATTGCATCAGTAGAAATACTGAGAAGAACATTGCATCAGTAGAAATACTGAGAAGAGCAGCACATTAATAGAAATACTAGGAAAAACATTAAAATTTTCACCTGTATCATTAACCTTGATATTTTTCAAAATGATAATGATTGTTTTAGGCATACAGGTTGCCAGAGCAGTAGACTTTTTCCATTTTTAAAAAGTATTTAGTGTATCACTTATGCATCTCTGCAACACATTTTTTAGGCATTAGATGGGGTAGGGATTAGAGTTAAGGTCTCAGTTTTGATAAATGATAGCCTTTTTGTGTGTGTGTGTGTAGAGGGTGGTGGTGAGTTTTAGAATTAAATCTCAGTTTGATGATGAAAGCCTTTAAAAGCCTCATTGTTAAAGCTGAGTTATCCATCATTTAATATTGTAGATGTTCAGCTAACATTGTAATAGTACATTTAACATTGTAGATGTACAGTTAAAATTTTAAGTGTACATTTAACATTGCAGACATACATTTAAAATTGTAAGTTTACATTAACATTGTAGATGTACATTAACATTGTGGATACAGTTAACATTGTAAATATACATTTAACTTTATGAATGTACTATAAAAATCATGTGTGTACAGTTGATATTGTAGATGTACAGTTAACATTAAAAGTGTACATTTAACATTATAGATGTACAATTAACATTGTAGGTGTACATTTAAAATTGTAGATATACAGTTAACATTGTTAGTGTACAGATAACATTGTAAATTTATGCTTAAATTAAAGGTGTCGAGTTAGCATTGTAGATGAATTCAGCATTTTTACTTGTCCAAAATATGTTGTGATTTGTTGCTGCAAACCAATTAGTAAAAAAAGTTTGATTACATCAGAAGTAAAAGGTGAGCTTGAGGATAATATTGATAGAGACACTTAATCTCTTTTTTGAATATTGATTTATGCATATATTATCTCATCTCATGTAGTTATAATAGTTTGGTTAGAAAAGGCTCCTTGAATTACTGTTTTTTCTGACTCTGGCAACATCGAATTCAGATTATCACAAATAAAAAAAATATGTCCAATTTTCCATTTGCTCATCTCCCTGATCTGAAGGATAACTTTAATTGGTAGTTTTTGCTTCCAGTTATTTTAAGATGAGTCAGATCGAAAGTGTGTCTCATGATTCACAAGTGGTACACAGGAAACAAAATATTGCTAATTTCATAAAAACTGCTTTTTCCAGATACATACTGAATTGCTGCCTCTTTTTTTTTCCTGGTATATTCAAAATGCTTCTGTTACACCCAGTCTTGTCTAAATTAAGCCATGCAATGTGCACTTCTTGTGTACCACTTGTGAATCAGCTACGAGTGCAGCCCATTTGGATACTGAATACATGTAGACTAGCCTACTAATTATGGCCATTTCTTTCATAGTGCACAAAGTTGTAAAGTTTCCTTGGTATTTTTATTTACAACTGTCACAATATATCAAAATCTCAAAACATATCTTGAAATTTTGACCAAGGTAAGGACTTGAGTACAGTGGAGCCTCATTAATTCCTCAGACTGTTATTTGGACTTCAAAGAGATCCAGATGACAGAGTTTGGATAACTGATGATTTACAATAAAACCTGCCTTACAGACACATGAATATAAAGGACACCTACTTAAAAAGGCTATTTTGATGCCTTTCTTAATTTCATTCCTTTCAAAGACCATTAGATACAGGATACTTGTGTATAAACACTTGTCCATAAAGCACACCTGTCAACAAGGACACCTTGTGTGGTCCCTTCATTGTCCTTTAAAGAAAGGTTTCAGTGTACTTCATCAAATGACAGTAGTTCAGTCATGAGATATTTAGATTTGCAAAAAAAGAACACTCCTGTTTTTTTCCTGGTGAATCATACGGAGTCCTAATTGAGATAGATTGCACAATAATTCATTAGTTAAGAAAAGTGTTTGATACCTTTTTGGATTCTTTCACTTTATTGTATGAAAATATAGTAGTGTTAGCAATTCTAAACCATAGATTTACCCTTCTTAGATGTAGAAATTCAATTAAGACATAATTATACTAAACCCTTGTATTGTGTTTTAACAATATTTTGGGATGATTTTCAGACATAGATTCAAAGAGATATGTCTTGCATATGACTGCAAAACATTGATTTTTATAGATGTATTTAATACAGTAATAGAGCAAACAGAACCATGTTCATTTTATATGTATATAATTTTAGAGATGTTTATAATAAAGGTAGTGAGAATTTTCAAGGTATTTGTTATAATTTGGACACACATTGGCTTTCTTTATGTTTTTGAATAATAGTAAAGAAATGCAAATTGTCCCTGTAAAAATACATTCCAAAAGCTTTGAAGTTTTTAGGGAATACATTTGAATTATGGTTACACAAATTGTAATGAGTATCTAGTTGCAATTTATAGCAGTCTGAAAATGCTTCCTCTAGGATGAGTATGTCATTTACTGTTAAAGACAAAATACAAAAACTACTAACAAATAACAGACTGAAGGTTCTTTTGATACTCTAGTTACATGTTTTAATTTCACTACAGTTTGAAAATGAGTAAGATTGAAACATTAATTAGGTGGTTCATAGTAAATGAGGTGGCACACATTAATGAGGTGATACACATTAATTAGGTGGTTCATAGTAAATGAGGTGGTATGTATTAATGAGGCAACACATTAATGAAGTGGCACATTATTGGCTGACAGTCTAATGAGTGCTTAAAATTAAATGAGATGGCACACATTAATGGGATGATTAATATTAAATGAGGTGGTACACATTAATGAGGTGATTAATATTAAATGGGGTGGCACACATTAATGAGGTGATTAATATTAAATGAGGTGGCACACTTTAATGAGGTGATACACATTAATTAGGTGATTAATATTAAATGAGGTGGCACACATTAATGAGGTGGTTAATATTAAATGAGGTGGCACACATTAATGAGGTGACATATTATTGGCTGACACTTTAATGAGTGCTTAAAATTAAATGATGTGGCACACATTAATGAGGTGATTAATATTAAAAGAGTCGACACATTAATGAGGTGACTGATATTAAATGGGGTGGCACACATTAATGAGGTGATTAATATTAAATGAGGTGGCACACATTAATGAGGTGATTAATATTAAGAGTCGACACATTAATGAGGTGGTTAATATTAAATGGGGTTGCACACATTAATGAGGTGATTAATATTAAATGAGGTGGCACACATTAATGAGGTAATTAATATTAAATGGGGTGGAATGCATTAATGAGGTGACATGTTATTGGCTGACACTTTAATGAGTGCTTAAAATTAAATGAGGTGGCACACATTAATGAGGTGATTAATATTAAATGGGGTGGCACACATTAATGAGGTGACATATTATTGGCTGACACTTTAATGAGTCTGCTTAAAATTAAATGAGGTGGCACACATTAATGAGGTGATTAATATTAAAAGAGTCGACACATTAATGAGGTGATTAATATTAAATGGGGTGGCACACATTAATGAGGGGATCTTGCATCTGCTTTTTGGTATAATAATGATGAGCAGGTGCATGTTAATTATGCCTTGCTTTTTTGAAAGAATTTGTATCAGAACGTAGTAAGTTACACAAAATCAGCATAACATAAAATTTGGGGAATGGTTGACACAAATTTTGTTTTTACATTACTACATTAGCTAGGTTAGCAATTTTAGGTCCATCTGTGCCTCTTGTTTAATTCATTTCAGTCCAGTATTCAAATTAAATGTCATTATCAACTGTAAAGCTCACCAGAGAATGGCTGTTTGAAATAAACAGATAAATATATTGTGTTAAAACATGAAGTTCTGTTTTGTACAGGATCAAGACACCAATGTTGTAAATATTCATTGTTTGGACCATGGATCCATATATCCTAATAATAATCCACTTTTCTCTCCTTTGCATTGCATGATGTCTGAGACCTTTTCAGCTTACACTTTTAATACCTTTAGTTTTCTATGTAAAACTGACCCAATCCCACCCCACCCCATTTTCAAAGTATTACTTGTACTGGAAATTTTTGTCCATCATCCATCCATACTTGTTTTTATTTTTCTGTGGTTGCTAAGTAAAAATTTAATATAGTCATCATAAATATATTTTATATAAAGTTTTACAAGAAACATTTTTCTCTCTATAATTATAATTAAGTGTCTTGCAGTGAACATCTTTCTTCATTAGTATTGGACATATTTTAAGTTCAACAGCAAGCATTTTTTAAGTAGTAAGTGTAAGGTAAAAATTACAATCACTTTCCTAGATTTCTACTTTCAATATTTCGTAACACTTCCTTTTTTTTACCTCAGAAGAGTAACCCAGGTACTATGATATGCTGGTTACTGTATATCAGTAATCAAATACTAAAACACATTCTGTTCCTTTTTGTACAACATGCAAGTTAAATCATTATTGGCTGTTAATTGTTCTGATTTTAAATAGACATTTTAACATTTCTTTTCAAAAAGATTGATAAATGTTTCTTTTGCTGCTAAATGAAAAATGTTAATTTCCTTTACAGTGATCTTAGCCACAATCAGATCAGCAGTATCGCTACAGATGCCTTTATCTCCCTTTACTCAGCAACGACTTTGTAAGTAGCACACTACAAAATTTCTACATTGAATTTAATTTTTTTGCTCCTTAATATATCTTTTCAGAGAAAAGTGGTGAACATAGTATTTGTGCTACCATTTGTCTTTCCATTTTACATTTTTCTCTGTAACTTTAAAGCTGTTTGTGATAAGGGGGTGAAAGATGCCATGCTTGTATGTCATCACTTTATAGGAGCATGTCACATAACATATTATGGGTCCTATCCTCAAGGTCAAGGACATGCCTTAATATTTTATGTTTTCCTTTTCAATTTGTCATTAAACTTTTTGAGATTAATCAATGCAGTTTGCCATAATCATTTCGTCATTAGCAAGTGTATTGTGTACCACATTGGGGTCATATCGTCTTGGTCAATGTCACGGTGATGTGTTGAATTTTTCTATCATACTCTCCTTTCCACTCTTTGAGATCAGAGCTATTTGAGATAAAGGATTGAAATCTGGAATGCATGATGATTAAAAAGTTGTATGTGTCACATTGGGGTTTCTGTCTTCAAGGTCAAAGTCACAGTTTGATAGTTTTATGTCACATTTGCCCTTCTGCTGTTTAACTTAACAGCTGCTTCAGATAAAGGGATCAGACTTCGTTCACAAGAAAATTTGTTGTATTGCTTGTTTGAGGTTTTATCCTGTTATGTGTTTAGGCTCTAATAAACTGCAACACAGAGTGAAAACAACAAGCTTTTTTAAAATTTAACAAATAATTTATTTCCCTGGAAAAATTCTGTGAAAATGAAAAAAGGAATCAAACTTACAGTTTCAAGAATCAAATCCAAAAATAATTCAAGAATAATCCAAACATAATCCAAGAATAATCGGCAAATTAAACTGCAAAAGTCCTAGTAATAAATGCTCTAATAATTTCAAGTTCGAATCCTGATGTAAAATCCAAGATGGATGATGATGACATATGCTGTAGTCTGTACTGTTGTTTTTTAGTTCCTTGTAGAAATACAATTAATGACACTCCTGTGTTGGAAATCCAATTAAATTTGTAAACAATGTCTTTCCAAAATTTCTGTGTGAGCACTCAAAATATTTCCAGAGAAAAAAAGAATTAATCCTTTTGAAATCCAACTGATCTGAAGAAAATTATAACTCAAAATCTGGCTACAACAAAATAACTTGACATCAGTGTAAAAAGCCCAAAACTGAGAAATCTCTCACTATGCATCTCTATTAAAACTAAAAAATGTGCAGTAATGGAAAAACCGGAATTGTGAAACACAGGGCCACGTGACCATGTTTACATATAAAAAAATCACATACACAGAATATGGCCTTAATTAAAATTGTTTACATCTTAAATCATGATCTCAACAACAACCAATCATTTTAAAATAAAAATAGAACTTATTTAAGTGGTTGCTACTAATTTTGAATCAAGGTCAGGATCAAGGTCAATACCAGGTGTTTACGAAAGAATGATTCAGGTCAACTAATTTTCTGGAAAAATATCATCTCCAGTGAATAAATTTACATTATAATAGCATATAATAAAATAAAAAATTTAAAACTGACAAACAATTAAATTAAAATAAATATGAATTAAATCAAATATACATAACAGTCCTCAAGGTCAAGGCCACAGCTCAATACTTTAAGGTTTGTTTGTTTTTTTATAAGCTGTTTAAGGTACAAGGATGGACCATATATGCTTATACTTTCATGGTATTTAAGGTATCACAATCAAGGTTTTGTCTTCAAGGTGAAGGTTTCATTTGAAATCTCTTTACTGCAGTTTTCTTTTAATGCTTTTTCAGACCGGTCAATTCATTTGTTACTTTTGATTTCTGCCTAGTAATTCTCCATCTCTGTCTTAAAGGTCACAGTAAGATTTCATGATTGTCAACTTTTATGGCCTTACCATGGGACGAAAATTCACTGAATTTTCTTGTTTAAAATATATTTGATAGTTTTTATTCTTTTGCTTGTTACATAAATAGCTGATTATGGGCAGAGTTCCTCAGTGGAGATGAAATGCATGTTTAAACAAAAATAATTATAATAATACTAATAATACAATGATTTAACTATATTTGTTGGGTACCAGTGTTTATTGATTTCGTGGTAGCTTCAATCCACAACTTACAGACTCTGTGAACTATGTCATAATTTATAGACTCTGAACTATGATCACAATTTATTGTCTCAGTGAACATTGATCACAATTTATAAATTTGGTGAAATATGATCACAATTTATAATCAGCAAACTATAATCACAATTTATACTCAGTGAACTATGATCAGAATTTATTGAATCAGTTAACTATGATAATTTTATGGAAACATTGGATTTAAATCCAGGTACTTGATTACTGATATTATTATTATTATTATTATTATTATTATTATTATTATTACTATTAGAAGTAGTAATAGTATTTTTATTATTATTATTATTATCATTCGTAATCACCTAATCAGATAATGATTTTTATTACAATTGTTATCAGTGAATCTACCAAAATTAGCTGAGCACTCATCAAATGTGAAATAATCTTGAAAAGATAGAAAGTTATTAACTGGCCAGAAGTAACATATCAACCTACTGTACATGTCTTGCTAAAATACTAATATCTCAATCCTTCTATCTATTGATCTATCCATGTGTTACAGAATCCTGCAACATAGTTTTAGTCCAACAAGAATGACCTCTGCATTTGATGATTTGTCAACTTGTTTACTGGGGCTTAGTGATCTGAGACAAACAAGTATTGTGCATGCTGCAATTCCTGTTTAAATTGCTTGCACATGCATGCAGTTAAATGGAATGCATACAATGCAATTCCTAAATACTGATATGTGTTTTGTTGAGTGGTTGTGGTCTTTATGACCATTCAACTGAAGGGCAAAATGAACAGATCATTGTAATTATTGTAGGCCTGTATATTGACCTCTCTTTCACAGTTTATTCATTTTAAAGTTGGTATGACAGTTTATATTGTTGGAATAATATTTCTGATTTTTAATAAATTTCTTTTTTCTTTCAGGAATCTGAGTCAAAATAAGTTGACAACTATACCAATTAATCTGTTCAGTGGTGTACCAAACTTACAAAAGCTGTAAGTGTTTCAGTGTTGAATAAACAAATGAGATAAATACTGATTACAACTGAATAATTATGTATATCAGTTGTACGCATACATTTCTTTAGCATCTGCCATATTATTTTCCATCTCAGCTGTTAAGTTTTTGTTTGTGCTTGTTGTAGCAAATTTTGTGTTGTGGCTTCACTTGATACCAGAGAAAAGTGCATTTGAACAAAGCAAATAAATGTTATTATGCATTCATCATTTGCATTGCATACAGTATTTCTTCCATGATAGGACCAGGGAACCAGTCTAATAAACTTGTAAAAAGCAAAGGGTGGGCTTGTTATCAGACATGGGTTAATTATCAGATCAGTATGGTATTTATACCACAGAATGGTATGCTGGGAAGAAAATAATTACCCATTACTGCAGTGTGGGCCTGATCCATAGACTGTCATTTCTGCTCTTGATCCTAGTGCCAAGTTAAACTGCATAGTCACTGTGCTTGATCTGTGCTCAAGGACTGTTTGATATTTTTAGAAGAGAAATTTAATATTTCTAATATGGCCTCAAATATTGTAGAGTATATATGCATTTGATACTTTTTCAAATATTGCAGTATGATGGCAGCAGTCATTCATTATCTTTGATTATTAAATGGAAAAATTAATGTTGAAAAGCAAGGAAGACAGCACATGGATGAGAGAGAGAATCAGACAGACAGATAGACAGACATAGAGCGTCCAGACTGCTGACCTATTAGTTCCTTTGCAGGTCAAGCTCAGCTGAACTATTGCAGTGTGCTCAAAACAAGAGTGATGTTTGTTGTAGAAATACTGATATCTTTTTAAAGAATTTGTTGCTTTGAACTTGCACTTAATCTGGAAAAAATATTAAGTTGGATCTATGAAAATGCAGAGGTCTGGATAAGCCTATTTCTCATTAGTGTCTAATTGTGATTATTTTTTGAGTTGCAGCCTTGCAATTTCCAACTATCTCTCTTCATTCACACATGCTTACAGCCAGAAACACACACACACACATTTTCCATTGATCATCCTATGAAATTGATCAGAAATATATTGACTTGGGCATAGATGAACAGTAGCCACGGGATCTTTTATCATGACTATTGATTACAAATGGCGGTAAATATTAGTACAGTGAGGTTCGAATGGTTAACCATTAGTACACTCCAGTTTGGATCAGTAACCATTAGTACCCTGAGATTTCAAATTAAAGGAATTTTAAGCTGGTTTTATTCTTGATTTGTCCTCAAAATTACCTAAAAATCATTGAATTGTGACAAAAATATCTTGAATTTATCTAACATGAACACATAACATTAAAACTAAATAAAGTAAATCATTTTTATGTTCAGAGTTTTTGTTATTTACTTATTTTCTAAAACCAATTTTAAAAAAATGTACTAAAAATTGGGTGGATCAAATGACACAAACCACTGGTACTTAACTAAGTGCCACATGGAGAGGGTTCTATATTTGTAGGATTAAATACTCCCTGGTATTGTTTAGATTAATACTCCCTGGTGTTGTTTGGATTAATACTTCCTGGTTTTGTTTGGATTAAATACTCCCTGGTGTGGTTTGGATTAAATACTCCCTGGTGTGGTTTGGATTAATACTCCCTGGTGTTGTTTGGATTAAATACTCCCTGGTGTTGTTTGGATTAAATAATCCCTGGTGTCGTTTGGATTAATACTCCCTGTTGTTGTTTGGATTAATACTCCCTGGTGTCGTTTGGATTAACTACTCCCTGCTGTTGTTTGGATTAATACTCCCTGGTGTTGTTTGCATTAATACTCCTTGGTGTTGTTTGGAAGTCTGAAAATATTTGGAAGTCCTTAAAAACTCCTTGATAAAAATATGGCTGTAAAAAATATGAAAATTTAATCACAGTTAAATTGATTTCATTATAACTATTTCATATCCCTTAGACCCATGTTTCACTGATGCCAAGTGCCAATGGGATTCTTTAGTCATGGAAAGCCACTGTTTATTTTTAACACTACATTTTATATATAATTTCAGGTACCTTGACAACAATTTTCTTTCATCACTAGATTCCAGTGTATTCACCTCTCTTTCATTACTTGAGAAATTGTGAGTTAATGATTTTTGTTTGGTTTGAGCATAGTTTGCTATCCTTGATTTGTATCACATTTTTGTAACTTCTAAATCTTTTTCTTTTAGAAAAAAATGTCTTGTACAAGTTTTATTGCAGATTTTGTCATGACTTGTAAATATGTAATTCTTCTGGTAATATGACCATGTGAGTGTATGGTATTGTCTTATGTCCAATGTATTTTGTTCATTTGTTGGTCATCTGTTGTCCATCAACAATTGCTATTTTGAACTTTTCATATAAAACTGGATTGATTATTTCAACCAAATATATTAGAGAGCATCCTGACATAATGGCTCTTAAAATTTACACACATTATGCCTGTCCATTATGAAATAAGGCACCATTACTGAAATAAATAATCTGTACTTTACTTCTTTTATAAAATTAATCAGACTGAACCAAATTTGACAGAAATCATCATAGAATGAAGACCTTTCAAAATTTTACAAATTCTCCTAATCTGCCATCAAATGTGGCCACTGTTTCTAAAGCAAGAAAATCTTTGGAGAACTTTATTGTGAACAATTCTTAAAAGAATTTACTGTTAACCATATTTTAAAATAAATCACACTGGTATAAAGGTCTTTCTGGTTTATACAAATGATGCTGATCCTCCATCCACCATCAACACTGTTATTGAATATTCTAAAAACCTTTAAATGACTTCTTAAAACTGCTTGCCAGAATTTGACTATAATCAACAGAAATTGCCGTGGCATGGAGGCCATTTTATACAGATGGTGATCAGCCATCATAGATTGCCACCATTACTAAAAATAGAAATATCTTGACATAACTTATTCTCAAACATCTCACAACAGAATTTGACATAAAGAACCCTGGCATGAATGCATAAGGGCTTTTGAAATTTGTATAAATGAAGGCTCTTGAAATTTGTATAAATGAAGGCTTTGGAAAGTTCCATAAATGATGGTGGTTCACCATTAAATATGACTGCCATTACTAAAGACAGAAGAAATATTTTAACAGCTTCTTAATAGCTATACAACAGGATTTGACCAGATTTTGACTCAACAGGATTTGACCAAATTTGACCCCCTAAATCATCCCGGAATGCTGATCTTTCGGTCATGCATGAAAGATGCCAGTCTATCATGCAATATGGCTGCTTTTAACTGAAATTATAAAACCTATTTTTGTGACCTAAATTGCATTTCACACCTGTTTAGATGATTCAGGTCCATACAAAAATAGAAAAGATATTAAATGACTTTGTCACAAAAATCAATCAACCAAGTTTTGCCAGATTTGACAGAAGACATTCAGTCATAAACGAATTTGAGTTTTGTACTAATGATGATAATTTGCCATGAAATAAGGATCAAGATACAACAAAATATAGAAACCTTGAAACCATTGTTTTCATAATATATGCATTTAACTGAAGTGGAGTAAATTTCTTCTTGGCCTACAGCTCTTATATAAATTGATTTATAGGCATATATGTAAACCAAGTAAGAGATGCTATGTGCACTTGGACCCTTGGTTAATATTTTCGGGGATTTATTATTTGCATTTCTTATTTTCTTTATTGATGACAGATACTGATAGAAACTAAGCTCTAATGTGTCTGTCTGTCAATATTTTTCTCTCTTGCTAAAAAGAAAAAGACCCCAGGGAGTTGCACATAGCTGTTGTCAGACCCATACATTCAGTACTGACAAGGTCTACAGAATGTAGCAACACTATTTTATATCCTTCACCAGAAGGAGTAGGTACTACAACATTACTCAGTAAATGCAATAGCTGGACCAATGAATATAAGTTGACATGACTGAACAACATTTATTAATACAGTGGATTGGTTGCAGGACTTGTATTTATTTCCTAAATATAATGCAGTTGTGTAGTTTATGAATTACTGTGTAAATTAATAAAATCAAATTGCACTATAATTCCCCTTTCTTTGCAAGTTCTTCTGTTTTAACTAAGTCATAAAGAAGTAATTCTAAATAATATTGTTGAAAGAAAATCATTCAATTCAGATTATTTGCATCAGTAAGTGATTTCTTAATGGCAACACACATAAAACTGTGCTACTACTAAATTCTTCAGTTGAAAGTTCTTTACAAATAATTTCGTTAAGAGTTTAATTTATCTTTACATTTTGTGATAAATGTTATCTGATATTTATTTCAGGTATCTGCAGAATAATAACCTCCCCACCCTAGTTTCTGGAACCTTCAGCAAGCAGACCAGTTTAACAACAATGTAAGTCTGTTCTTCTGCAAATAAAAGCGTCTGACAAAGTATGCTTATTTTCTCATATAATGGGTACCCAACTGCAAAACACCAATGACGCTGGTTCCACTTTCATAAAATGTCTCAAAACTGAGTGAAATTTCAGTCCAGCTTTTACAGGTTGATTTTTGTAAACTACTTAAGGATAATTGTATTAAACTACACTATAAAACAAGCTGATTTCATTTAAGCTTAACAATAAAAGGGTATGAAATTTTCCTGAGGGACACATTTTCATTTGATTATGTACTCACACTGAGAAGTTTTATGAAAGTGAGGCCCTGATAATAATATGTCTGATATCATGAGAACAGTGCAAACCCCTGATTTTGTTGATTACTGCATAACACATCCAGTTTTCATAAGGCTGAATATAAGTATCGACTGCCATCTTTGAAAAACATTAAAAAATGTATGCTTTACCCATCATGCACTGCACTGATATGATGCTGCCTACCAATCACTGCAGTTCAGGCATGGGCATCCAAACAAGTTGCTGCCACGAACCATTTAGAGACAGAGATTTAAATAATTACTGGCCTTTTTTATTGGCTTGCCAGTTTAAGTTAGTGCATGATACAGCCACAGATTGGGTCTACCCTTTTGTTGTTGTTGTTGTAGGGTTTAACGCCATTTTTCAGCACACGATAGGCTATACATGGCAGCCAGTATTAATGGTGGAGGAAGAACCCGGGAAAGCCCTGAAAGAACCACCCACCCTTGAGAAGCTACTGGCAAACTTTCTCACATACCCACATTAGCCGAATCTGAGACTCGAACCCACGCAGACAGAGGTAAGATGGCAGTGATCCGTAACAGAGAGCGCTTTAGACCACTCGGCCACTCGGGGGCCCCTACCTACCCTTTTGTAGTTTGGTACATGCTGTTCACATGTAATGTTGGTATGTTAATAATTAAACATTGTTACATGCAAGCTATTGTAACTAGCATTTGGATTGGTTAAAATTGCACCATGTGATAAAGAAAACTAGAAATTATTTCTTCAGAACACCAGAAAGGAATTACTTTCATTTTGAATTATCCAGGTTTCTCTGTTCATCCAGATAGCAACATAGGTTAATGGTTAATAATCCTTTTAATCATGCACATCTAAATTTGTGTTAAAGTTAATGTAGACCCTTGGTTTCAAGATCTCTGAAATGATGTGTTAGGGTACACATGTTAATGTAGACTCTTGGTTTGAAGATCTCCAAAATGGTGTGTTAGATTACAGGTGTTAGCATTTAAACCTGCATTGTTTCATTATTCCTTTGTATTGATTCATGTATTAAATTTGTATGTCCTTTGAAAGAATTTGTAGTCAATGATTCAAATTCAGTTATTTATTTCTTCAGATTTTTCAAATTAATTTTATGTTTGTAATTATTAAAATTGGACTTCATGTATTAGTTTTGCTGTGGTCATGATTCATGCAGTGTGTAGTTGATCTTCAAGCTTCGTGACTTTTTAACTCCTGTAGAATATTGTTTGGTTCTATTATTTTGTTCAACAGATTATTCCTATTACAACACCTTTGGCTATTCTGTCAAAATCCATCTAAGAAATACTTTAGTGTCATGCTGAAATGTAAGGAGTGGGAAATTGGTGGATAATGGTGGACAACTCAGCGACAGCTAAAGTTTGTTAAGGCCTAATATAACAATGTCAAAAGTATTCATACCGTTATATAATTATTTGCACAAATTCAATAAAAGAAAGCTCACTAATAAGTTTATACTTAAAGAAAAAAAATTGTAATAAATGTTTGAGCCAATATTATGTAATGTCAACCAGTAGGTTGCCATCATGGTGTACAGTGTGCACATGGTATCATTTGGTAAGCTAAGTACATCTGTTTAGAATGGCAGCTATTGTAGTCCATGAGGTGTTTCTTCTATTATTGGTGGAAGGGCCTGAGTGTGACTATGAATGGTTTTCTTCATGCATCTGATTATGGCACCAGCTGGATGTTCCACTGAAAGTTTTATGCATCAGGGCCTGCTTCTGGATTTAGATTTGTCACAGTGCACGTGTGAGCCTGCCATCAGAATGTGTGTAGAAGGCTGTTTCTTGTTCTTGAAGCCGATTATTTGACAATCATGAAGCCTGAAATGGTGCATGTTGAATGGCTGCAGTCCAGGTATTCTGTGCTTGAATAAACTACAAATGACCATAACAAAAGCTGTGAAACAATATATGTATTGAAGTGAATACCAAAATTCCACTATGCTAAAAAAAAAGCCACACTCATTTTGATTGCACTCAGTCATATACCTTTTACAGTTGCTCTTAACAAGCTGTATAAGTGGTTTCTGCCATTGATGAATCACAGCCAGATATGCAAGTTGCTTCCAGTGGTGTTCATCATAAATGGTGTTCATCATACAGTGGTGTTCATCATATGAACATCTTTCTATGCTCTGCTACAGATGTGGATGAGGCATTCATTATGTAATATTACCCATATCTGCTTATCCTTTGGTCTGTCCATCTGTCACACTTGGATTAATTTTGTAACTAGGTCAGGGAATTCATATAGTGCAAACGAGGTGTATGTCGTGAAGCAATTCCATTCAGATCTATGAACATGTTTCTTGTTTCTCTTGGGAAGATTAAAGTTGTGGATACAGGCTTATAACTGAAAAGATTGGTTGTTGTAAAATTAACATAACATACTGATTGTAGTAAAATTAACAGAACAGACTGGGTGTAAAATGAGAAACATTGCTCTTAAAGTCTGTTGGATCTCATGACTTTAAAAACAGTTTTTTATTCATTTCTGTTGCAGCAATTAAGGTAGATTGGTATTTTGGAATAGGTATAAATTTAAAAGATTGGTTATTTTGGAATAGGTATAAATTTATAAGATTGGAATTTTGGAATAGGTATAAATTTAAAAGATTGGTATTTTGGATGAGGTATAAATTTAAAAGATTGGAATTTTGGATTAGGTATAAATTTAAAAGATTGGTAGTTTGGATTAGGTATAAACTTAAAAGATTGGTATTTTGGATGAGGTATAAATTTAAAAGATTGGTATTTTGGGTTAGGTATAAATTTAAAAGATTGGTATTTTGGATTAGGGATAAATTTAAAAGATTGGTTCACCTAATGAATTAAGTTGAAAAAAACTTGGTCATAGTGAAGGGTATTTGAATTAAAAATGGCTACAGGAGAGTGAATTAACAGTTCAAATCCCTGCTTTGTAAGGACATATACTATATTTATTCTTTATTAATTTCTCCTGGTTTATATAACAAATTTTCCACCATATAACCTTGTTATTTAATAAACAATCTTGCAAAATGTTTGAACACTTGTGTAACTTTTTGACACGTGTTTTTGTTTTGAGTATTGAAAACCACATTTTTTTTTCAAACAGAAATTTGTCTGGCAACCCCTGGGTCTGTGACAAGAATCTTTACTGGCTGAAGACGTACCTAACATCCAAGCTGACTACACTGACAATTGAGAACACAAATAATACACTCTGCACTGACAGTATAGGGAACACTTTCCCACTTCTTGACACGGGAGATTACTTCTGGCGTAAGTTGAAATATTGAACACTACTTGAAGCCTTTTTTATCCTGCTCTGTAACATGTGTTAAGACAGTTAAGCATCAAAGTTTAGTGTAACAATTTTCAGCATCAATCTGAGCTCAATATTTTAGTCAGTTTTTAGCAGCATTCTCATCTCAAAATCTAAGTCAATTTTTTTTCTAACATCAGAAACCTTTTTGCAATGAATACATGAAACAAATATAGAAATCATACTTGCCACATGTAAAAATGTGGTGTTTTTTCACCCACTTCATGAAATAAATCCATTATTCACTCACTTCAAGCAAATATAATCTATCTATTCTTGTCATTTATGATCCTGTATTGTCAAGACCTTTCTGAGCAAGAGACTCCAACTAAGATTCCAAACGCCGGAATCAGATGTGGTAGCTAGTGGAAGCAGACATGGCAGAAAGCTAACTGCAAAGTTTTGTGTTAGTTGAACATGAGTTTCTTGCTAAAAATGTTTTGAGAATATGGGGCATGTAATAAAACTTGAGCCGCTTGAATGGTTTTATTGTCAGTATCAGTTTTGTCTGTCATTGTTATATTATTTCATGAATTATGTAATTCTTGCAAAATACTCTTTCTCTTTAGCATATTTCACCTGACCATATTCAAGCATGTCAGATTTTAACACTTTATGAAAATTTACCCACACAAGCACACACCTCATTTAATAATTACACACCTGTCTCGAATGCACTCTGTGAGAGTTATCAACATGTGCATGTTATGTGTCCCAGGTGGTTCTCTTGTTTTCACTTCTGATTTTTAAAAAAAATCTATGTTGAACCTAAATAGAAAAATCTTTGAAGATCAAGGCAGTCTATTTTGAAAAAAAATTCTTTATTGTTTGCATAGGGACTGTTTTATTTGTGCCCTAAGATTCCAGTGTGAGGATAAGAGGTCAGATTTGACTGAGAATTGTTACATAGAAGGGAATAGTGGAATTAATCATAAGAAATTGTGTGGTATGACCAAATATATTTTCATGACATGCATTTGTTACAAATAGGTTTCACTGTGATTACATCTTGCACCAGTAGGACACTTTTTCACATGCAAGATTATACATTCTGTATTTCTTACAGAACATATTGGATTGCTTTAGGGTAGGGAGGAATATGTACATGACCGTATTTGACACTGAAGAAATATTACTGGAGATATTGGTCAATAGTTTTTTTGTATAGTGTGTGTGTGTGTGTGTGTGCGTGTGTGTGATTTGGATTCTTAATGTAGCTTCAACAATTTTTCAGTCATATTGCTATGATCTCTGCAATGTGGCAGTTTATAGTGATGCCTAGCAGAGTCTGGGGCATCATGTCGCAGACATGTAGAATGATGTCCCACCCAGTCACATTATCCGGACACCAGGCCAACCAGTCCTAACACTAACCTCTTAATGCTGAGTGCCAAACGAGGCAGCTGTTAGTACCTTTTTTGTAAGTCTTTGGTATGACTCTGCTGGGGATTGAACCCATGCCCTTCTGCATCCAAGGCAGATGCTCTAACCACTGGGTCACCAGAGTGGTCATATCGTTTTGCTGTTGCTATATTATTTAATATATTCATTACATGTAGTAGAATGCAAAACCCTGCATGTGTAGCATGTTAAAGTAGCATTTGCATTATTAATTACCATTACCATATGTTTGTTCTGCATTGTTCAGCTGCATGAATGTTACATGTCATGTTACATCTGCCATAGTCCATAGCTTGAAAATAATGTCTGACAAAAAATGTTTGAGTTAGATGTGACACAGAAATTGATTCATAAATGCACTCTTGGCTGTATGAAGTAACCTTCATTTGGTTATTAATACTGTGAAATCATTTTATTTTATAGTCTACTAGGTTTTCTGTTATAAGGGGAATTTAAGTAATACATTTGTTTTATTGGGGGAAGATAACATTTTAATAATATGGTACTTACTACTATGTTACGATTTTTCGTGTATTTAATTCACTGACTGATCAATGATGTAACATATGAAAAAAAGGTAAATGTTACAAGATTTATAGTCTATAATCCAAGTCAGTGAAATTCTAGTGAAAATAGGGGTCAGTAACTAATTATTGATTAATAGTAGTAATAGTTTTGGAAAGAGTATTCAAAAAGAAAAAGACAACCAATTGTGTTAAGATGATGAAACTCTGAGATTGAAATGCGCAAGGCACAAGGTATTGTATCATTTATGTTTCAGACACAGTTTTTCGAAAGACTTTTATTGATGGCAAAATATTTGCATCAAAGCCAATAGTGCTAAGAAGACAAAAAAAATCAAATATAAGTAAGAAAATGGAAAGCTCTTGATTCACAATATGCTGTTTAGAGCACACCAACCAAAACAATGTAGTGCTTGACTATAAATATAGTGGCAACGGGGATACTTGATCCCACATTGCTTGATGATGCTTTGGCTTGGTAAACAGGATTGCTTCTGGAGATCTGTGATTTTATCTATTCTAGTTATTATTATTTTTGTTGAGAAATATGTGAGAAGAGTGGAAGAATGGCATATATGAAATTTACACTTCATATCTCTAATGATAGAGATCTCATTTTGTATAGCATTTCAGTACTTGTTCCTTGCAGATATACCCGGTAATGCGTAACAAAATTGAATTACAAATAGCCAGAAGGTTTTAGTAAATATTTTCTTTACTTCTGAAAAATTTTGCTGCTTTCTAAGGACAGGTTAGAGATTTAGTTTAAGATAATGAGTAAATATATCTTCTTGACAAAATTTATAAAATTATAAATATCTTAGTTACTTTAAAAGCCAACTTTTTGTTTTTATAACAAAGGCTTACTTAAAATGCTGAACATATCAATCATTCAACAATCTTCCATTTTTCTCATCCTCTGATTTGCCTTGTAGGACCGAAGATATTGTGAAATAATGATTCCTCCCTGCCCCTGTGTTCAGTTATTTAGGCTTTTAGATTTTTAACTTTTAACATTAACAGGGTTAAGATTTCATTTGTTATTGTTAGTTAAAACGTAAGTTATTGTTATTTTTGTCTGAATATATAGTTTGTTTTGTTATATCAAGAGTTTGTTGAACATTTAGTGTGCTTCACAGTAGATAAGTTTGGATCGTAGCTATACACTTTTTCAATACTTAGAACAGTAGAAATACGATTTGACCTTTAAGATTTGATCTCATGTTAAATCTTGACTAGTATTAGTAAACCAAAGTAAGATATTAAATATGTGGGACCCAAACAAAAATCCCCGATGGCAGTTTGTCAAGGTCCAGTTTTCAAAAGTTCCACTATATGGTAATGGTTCATCAGTTGATCAAGGCAGACCTGAGTTGAGTTTATTGAGTGTGGCATTAACTGCAATTTAACTTCTGTATTAAATCCTTCTTTTGAGCAGTGCCATCAAACTAATGAAGTCTAAACTAAATTTGCTGTAGTAATTAACATAGAGTATTCCCTCATTATAACATTGTCCAATTGAGTTGTTCAGTATACCACCTTATGGAACTTTATGCATAATTTTACAAATACATAATAAAATGGAACCCATGATCATACCCACCTTATAACAGAACATTTGTTGTACTGAGGAATGTTTTTTAGTGAGGGAGTACTGTACTTAGACATTTTACTAACAAGGGGAAGAAATTGTGTATGGGGATGTAAAAGCCATTTACTGTTTCTTTTTTATCTTGCATCTGTCATGATAATCAAAGATGCAAAAGCTACAAAAGTTTATGAAAGTCATAAGAAACAGTGTTTGACCACACCATCACTTTTTAGGAAAAAAAGTTCCTTTCAAAACTTTCAGCAAAAAAAATCCTGACAAAGAAAGCTTGATGCACTGCCTCCTGATTGAGGTGAAACAGCAGGATTGTAATTGATAAGTTACTCAGGATACTGATTTTCAGAAGAAATACACAGAATACCATGAACATCAGTGTTTCAGACATTTAATGTGGATTAAATTTAAGGTTAATTGTGATCACAATTTTGAATTTCCACTAAATGTTATGTTTCCTTAAAAGTTCACATATATGATTTAAACGAGACTTCAAGTTATTTGATATGGCCATACATATAGCTTACTTTAATTTATGTGTTTGTCTTCCACTTATCATTTTTAAGCACAATATGTGAAAGCATGCTCAATCCAGTTTTGTGTATATCAGCTAAAAGGAAACTAATATTCAGCGTAAGGCAGAATATGTTTTGGTACAAACACTGATTGTTACAAGAAAGCTACTCATTATTGATTAGAGTTATGCACCTTTTATAATGAGTTATTGATTAGAGTTATGCACCTTTTATAATGAGTTATTGATTAGAGTTATGCACCTTTTATAATGAGTTTGCCTGGCTGGCAGACTTTACTTGATTGTATTTAATCACTTAATTCATTGTGATTTCAAATTTGTCCTAAAGTCTGATTGATTAGTCAGGCCTGACTTGTATTACAGTTATGTCGCCATAAAGTATATTATTTTTATAGTGTTATATATTTATCTGCCTGTTAAATTTCCTCGTTAAATGTATAATATTTGAACTATTGGAGATGATTTGGTGAAAAATTACTACAGTATATTTATAAAATGACAGTAAGCTGTTTAGTGTATATTTAGACTGCTAGCATAAATATATGGTAATACCAAGGTCAGATGCAAAACTTTGATCTAATTTTGTGTCTGCTGTTATACAAATTTTAAAACTGCTGGAGATACATTTAGCTAAGCTTTACCTTATTTTCCTTAGTTCAGCATAGTGATGAAAACTTCACTCTCTTTTGATATATCCTGGATTGAGCATGGCTTGTTTATACTTACTAACTCTATGTGCATTTTGTATTGCTTTGTTTATTTGTTTGCTTTAACATTTATTAACAATTTCACACTTACTAGTCCGTAGCAAAAGGTCACTTCGTTCACCTTCCCCACATCCAGTAGACTGGCAAAATTTCTGTAGGCTATATGGCAGTCATTCCTCTGGGAGCCATTGCAATGGTAAGTTTTTGTGTCCATTCATTTTTATGGGGAGGATCAAATCCATGATTGTGATGGTCTGTCCATCTGTGTTCTAGTTTACACATTAAGGCCTTGTGCTGCTGTACTGGAGAGAGCCTGTTAATATCCCCCCCCCCCAAATTACATATTCTCTTCTCCTCCTCCTGTGAGTATACTCGAAACTGAATCAAGATTGTATTCAGTAAGGCTGCAATGTTTACCAAATTTTTTAAATATGTACATGGTTGACAATAACCAAAATTTTTAAATGTGTACATGGTTTACAATAACCAAAAAATTTAAATGTGTACATGGTTGTCAATATCCAAAATTTTTAAATCTGTACATGGTTGACAATAACCAAAATTTTTAAATCTGTACATGGTTGACAATAACCAAAATGTTTAAATCTGTACATGGTTGACAATAACCAAAATTTTTAAATCTGTACATGGTTGACAATAACCAAAATTTTTAAATCTGTACATGGTTGACAATAACCAAAATTTTTAAATCTGTACATGGTTGACAATAACCAAAATTTTTAAATCTGTACATGGTTGACAATAACCAAAATTTTTAAATGTGTACATGGTTGACAATAACCAAAATTTTTAAATATGTACATGGTTGACAATAACCAAAATTTTTAAATCTGTACATGGTTGACAATAACCAAAATTTTTAAATATGTACATGGTTGACAATAACCAAAATTTTTAAATGTGTACATGGTTGACAATAACCAAAATTTTTAAATGTGTACATGGTTTACAATAACCAAAAAATTTAAATGTGTACATGGTTGTCAATATCCAAAATTTTTAAATGTGTGCATGGTTTACAATAACCAAAATTTTTAAATCTGTACATGGTTGACAATAACCAAAATTTTTAAATCTGTACATGGTTGACAATAACCAAAATTTTTAAATCTGTACATGGTTGACAATAACCAAAATTTTTAAATCTGTACATGGTTGACAATAACCAAAATTTTTAAATATGTACATGGTTGACAATAACCAAAATTTTTAAATGTGTACATGGTTGACAATAACCAAAATTTTAAAATGTGTACATGGTTTACAATAACCAAAAAATTTAAATGTGTACATGGTTGTCAATATCCAAAATTTTTAAATGTGTGCATGGTTTACAATAACCAAAATTTTTAAATCTGTACATGGTTGACAATAACCAAAATTTTTAAATCTGTACATGGTTGACAATAACCAAAATTTTTAAATATGTACATGGTTGACAATAACCAAAATTTTTGAATGTGTACATGGTTGACAATAACCAAAATTTTTAAATCTGTACATGGTATACAGTAATAAAAATTTCTAAATGCATACGTGGTATTCAGTAACCAAAATTTCTAAATGTTTGTGTGGTTTATGATGACCAGAATTTCTAAATGTTTGTGTGGTTTACAATAATGAAAGAGATGCCATATAATCATTATCATTAGACACTCAACCTTTCTCCCAGTTAACCTTATTGAACACCAGACAGCTGCAGGTCATGCCATGTTCATTTTACAATTGTTTCTTTTGCTGGCTGATCTTTGATTTACTTTGTTTTTGCCGTCTGGCATATACCCATGGGAATTTCTTTTGCTGTACATCTTTTACTTGCTTTGACAGGATACAGTTTGTACAATGTGTTGAATATATCTCAGTTTCAGTAAAAACATCCTTAAGGGTTGATCTGATAATGTTTCTCAATCAAATGCATTGTCTGATCATAATTACATTAGGGTATCATTCTCAGCTCCCTCAAAATCATGTCACCTGTGAAAGACAAAAGAAAACACCTTTCCATCTACACATTATATCAATGAAGGGAACTAACTCTTACAGATTAATACTTCTTTCTGCTAAACATCCACCTGTATCCTGGATGTAATCTGTCTAAAAGTTAGATTGTAACTTGGAACAATGCCTCCAAAGAATCAGTTGCAATTTATATTTGATTTTGAAATTGCAACAGTTATTTTTAGTGTTATAGAAAGTCATAATAGATGTACCTGGTGTAATGCAACATTTGCATTTTTCCAGGTGAATTTATTTGTATTTATGCATTTTGTACTTGGGTCATTATATCCATGGCAACACTGAAGTTTCACTAAGCACTGTTAAATTTCATTTCATTACACACTTCATTGGTCATCTTGGTAACTCATTGGAGTTCACCTTATGAACAGTTTGTATAATAATTGTATATGCACTTGCATGTAGTTTTGGTCTTATTTCCTATGGAGTTTAAATGCACTTGCATTCTTGATGAAGATTTCTTGATTTGTACTGTATTGACAACATATTTTTAATGAAGGTTTCTTCATTTGTACTGTATTGACAGTGTAATCTTGTTGAAGGTTTGTCCATTTATACTGTATTGACAGTGTAATCTTGTTGAAGGTTTATCCATTTATACTGTATTGACAGTATAATTTTGATGGAGGTTTCTTCATTTATACTGTATTGACAGTGTAATCTTGTTGAAGGTTTATCCATTTATACTGTATTGACAGTATAATTTTGATGGAGGTTTCTTCATTTATACTGTATTGACAGTGTAATCTTGTTGAAGGTTTATCCATTTATACTGTATTGACAGTATAATCTTGTTGAAGGTTTGTCCATTTATACTGTATTCACAGTATAATTTTGATGGAGGTTTCTTCATTTATACTGTATTGACAGTGTAATTTTGTTGAAGGATTATCCATTTATACTGTATTCACAGTATAATTTTGATGGAGGTTTATCCATTTATACTGTATTGACAGTGTAATCTTGTTGAAGGATTATCCATTTATACTGTATTGACAGTGTAATCTTGTTGAAGGTTTCTTCATTTGTACTGTATTGACAGTGTAATCTTGTTGAAGGTTTATCCATTTATACTGTATTGACAGTGTAATCTTGTTGAAGGTTTATCCATTTATACTGTATTGACAGTATAATCTTGTTGAAGGTTTCTTCATTTGTACTGTATTGACAGTGTAATCTTGTTGAAGGTTTGTCCATTTATACTGTATTGACAGTGTAATCTTGTTGAAGGTTTGTCCATTTATACTGTATTGACAGTGTAATCTTGTTGAAGGTTTATCCATTTATACTGTATTGACAGTGTAATCTTGTTGAAGGTTTGTCCATTTATACTGTATTCACAGTATAATTTTGATGGAGGTTTATCCATTTATACTGTATTGACAGTGTAATCTTGTTGAAGGTTTATCCATTTACACTGTATTGACAGTGTAATCTTGTTGAAGGTTTATCCATTTATACTGTATTGACAGTGTAATCTTGTTGAAGGTTTGTCCATTTATACTGTATTGACAGTGTAATCTTGTTGAAGGTTTGTCCATTTATACTGTATTGACAGTGTAATCTTGTTGAAGGTTTGTCCATTTATACTGTATTGACAGTTTGATCTTGTTGAAGGTTTATCCATTTATACTGTATTGACAGTGTAATCTTGTTGAAGGTTTATCCATTTATACTGTATTGACAGTGTAATCTTGTTGAAGGTTTGTCCATTTATACTGTATTGACAGTGTAATCTTGTTGAAGGTTTCTTCATTTGTACTGTATTGACAGTGTAATCTTGTTGAAGGTTTATCCATTTATACTGTATTCACAGTATAATTTTGATGGAGGTTTATCCATTTATACTGTATTGACAGTGTAATCTTGTTGAAGGATTATCCATTTATACTGTATTGACAGTGTAATCTTGTTGAAGGTTTGTCCATTTATACTGTATTCACAGTATAATTTTGATGGAGGTTTATCCATTTATACTGTATTGACAGTAATTTTGTTGAAGGATTATCCATTTATACTGTATTCACAGTATAATTTTGATGGAGGTTTATCCATTTATACTGTATTGACAGTGTAATCTTGTTGAAGGATTATCCATTTATACTGTATTGACAGTGTAATCTTGTTGAAGGTTTGTCCATTTATACTGTATTGACAGTGTAATCTTGTTGAAGGTTTCTTCATTTGTACTGTATTGACAGTGTAATCTTGTTGAAGGTTTCTTCATTTGTACTGTATTGACAGTGTAATCTTGTTGAAGGTTTGTCCATTTATACTGTATTCACAGTATAATTTTGATGGAGGTTTATCCATTTATACTGTATTGACAGTGTAATCTTGTTGAAGGATTATCCATTTATACTGTATTGACAGTGTAATCTTGTTGAAGGTTTCTTCATTTGTACTGTATTGACAGTGTAATCTTGTTGAAGGTTTATCCATTTATACTGTATTGACAGTGTAATCTTGTTGAAGGTTTATCCATTTATACTGTATTGACAGTGTAATCTTGTTGAAGGTTTGTCCATTTATACTGTATTGACAGTGTAATCTTGTTGAAGGTTTGTCCATTTATACTGTATTGACAGTGTAATCTTGTTGAAGGTTTGTCCATTTATACTGTATTGACAGTGTAATCTTGTTGAAGGTTTGTCCATTTATACTGTATTGACAGTGTAATCTTGTTGAAGGTTTGTCCATTTATACTGTATTGACAGTGTAATCTTGTTGAAGGTTTATCCATTTATACTGTATTGACTGTAATCTTGTTGAAGGTTTATCCATTTATACTGTATTGACAGTGTAATCTCGTTGAAGGTTTATCCATTTATACTGTATTGACAGTGTAATCTTGTTGAAGGTTTGTCCATTTATACTGTATTCACAGTATAATTTTGATGGAGGTTTCTTCATTTGTACTGTATTGACAGTGTAATCTTGTTGAAGGATTATCCATTTATACTGTATTGACAGTGTAATCTTGTTGAAGGTTTGTCCATTTATACTGTATTGACAGTGTAATCTTGTTGAAGGTTTGTCCATTTATACTGTATTGACAGTGTAATCTTGTTGAAGGTTTGTCCATTTATACTGTATTCATAGTATAATTTTGATGGAGGTTTCTTCATTTGTACTGTATTGACAGTGTAATCTTGTTGAAGGTTTATCCATTTATACTGTATTGACAGTGTAATCTTGTTGAAGGTTTGTCCATTTATACTGTATTGACAGTGTAATCTTGTTGAAGGTTTGTCCATTTATACTGTATTCACAGTATAATTTTGATGGAGGTTTCTTCATTTATACTGTATTGACAGTGTAATCTTGTTGAAGGTTTATCCATTTATACTGTATTGACAGTGTAATCTTGTTGAAGGTTTATCCATTTATACTGTATTGACAGTGTAATCTTGTTGAAGGTTTGTCCATTTATACTGTATTGACAGTGTAATCTTGTTGAAGGTTTGTCCATTTATACTGTATTGACAGTGTAATCTTGTTGAAGGTTTGTCCATTTATACTGTATTGACAGTGTAATCTTGTTGAAGGTTTGTCCATTTATACTGTATTCACAGTATACTTTTGATGGAGGTTTCTTCATTTGTACTGTATTGACAGTGTAATCTTGTTGAAGGTTTGTCCATTTATACTGTATTGACAGTGTAATCTTGTTAAAGGTTTGTCCATTTATACTGTATTGACAGTGTAATCTTGTTGAAGGTTTGTCCATTTATACTGTATTGACAGTGTAATCTTGTTGAAGGTTTGTCCATTTATACTGTATTGACAGTGTAATCTTGTTGAAGGTTTGTCCATTTATACTGTATTGACAGTGTAATCTTGTTGAAGGTTTGTCCATTTATACTGTATTGACAGTGTAATCTTGTTGAAGGTTTGTCCATTTATACTGTATTCACAGTATAATTTTGATGGAGGTTTCTTCATTTGTACTGTATTGACAGTGTAATCTTGTTGAAGGTTTGTCCATTTATACTGTATTCACAGTATAATTTTGATGGAGGTTTATCCATTTATACTGTATTCACAGTGTAATTTTGTTGAAGGTTTCTTCATTTATACTGTATTCACAGTGTAATTTTGTTGAAGGTTTCTTCATTTATACTGTATTGACAGTGTAATCTTGTTGAAGGTTTGTCCATTTATACTGTATTCACAGTGTAATTTTGTTGAAGGTTTCTTCATTTATACTGTATTGACAGTATAATCTTGTTGAAGGTTTCTTCATTTGTACTGTATTGACAGTGTAATCTTGTTGAAGGTTTGTCCATTTATACTGTATTGACAGTGTAATCTTGTTGAAGGTTTGTCCATTTATACTGTATTGACAGTGTAATCTTGTTGAAGGTTTATCCATTTATACTGTATTGACAGTGTAATCTTGTTGAAGGTTTGTCCATTTATACTGTATTCACAGTGTAATTTTGTTGAAGGTTTCTTCATTTATACTGTATTGACAGTGTAATCTTGTTGAAGGTTTCTTCATTTGTACTGTATTGACAGTGTAATCTTGTTGAAGGTTTGTCCATTTATACTGTATTGACAGTGTAATCTTGTTGAAGGTTTGTCCATTTATACTGTATTGACAGTGTAATCTTGTTGAAGGTTTATCCATTTATACTGTATTGACAGTGTAATCTTGTTGAAGGTTTATCCATTTATACTGTATTGACAGTGTAATCTTGTTGAAGGTTTGTCCATTTATACTGTATTCACAGTATAATTTTGATGGAGGTTTCTTCATTTGTACTGTATTGACAGTGTAATTTTGTTGAAGGATTATCCATTTATACTGTATTCACAGTATAATTTTGATGGAGGTTTATCCATTTATACTGTATTGACAGTGTAATCTTGTTGAAGGATTATCCATTTATACTGTATTGACAGTGTAATCTTGTTGAAGGTTTCTTCATTTATACTGTATTGACAGTGTAATCTTGTTGAAGGTTTCTTCATTTGTACTGTATTGACAGTGTAATCTTGTTGAAGGTTTGTCCATTTATACTGTATTGACAGTGTAATCTTGTTGAAGGTTTGTCCATTTATACTGTATTGACAGTGTAATCTTGTTGAAGGTTTGTCCATTTATACTGTATTGACAGTGTAATCTTGTTGAAGGTTTGTCCATTTATACTGTATTCACAGTATAATTTTGATGGAGGTTTCTTCATTTGTACTGTATTGACAGTGTAATCTTGTTGAAGGTTTGTCCATTTATACTGTATTGACAGTGTAATCTTGTTAAAGGTTTGTCCATTTATACTGTTTTGACAGTGTAATCTTGTTGAAGGTTTGTCCATTTATACTGTATTGACAGTGTAATCTTGTTGAAGGTTTATCCATTTATACTGTATTGACAGTGTAATCTTGTTGAAGGTTTGTCCATTTATACTGTATTGACAGTGTAATCTTGTTGAAGGTTTGTCCATTTATACTGTATTCACAGTATAATTTTGATGGAGGTTTCTTCATTTGTACTGTATTGACAGTGTAATCTTGTTGAAGGTTTGTCCATTTATACTGTATTCACAGTATAATTTTGATGGAGGTTTCTTCATTTATACTGTATTGACAGTGTAATTTTGTTGAAGGTTTATCCATTTATACTGCATTGATTTAAAACTAACTTAAATTTTATACATCTCACTAATTAAAAATGATTCCTTCAGATATTTGAGGGGTGCACTTACCAATCATACTGCATAAAACTTCAACACATGATCGCACATATTACTACATGATTTGTATTAGCTGATACAGTGTCATGTCATTTGTGATAATTCATGACATTGCACTATCATGATGTCATAATGACTTTTATGGCCTCAGGCAATTGACTTATTTTTCATTCAGTTAAAATATACAGAATTTCAATTTTCTTTATTAAGTCATAGAAAATAATTATATACCTTGAATTATTTTTGTAAATATGGAATCTTATGAAGCAGTAAACCTGTCATATTAACCTCTGCTTCAAATCGCCAATATGAAAATTACTGGTTTATAAAATGTCATATTCATCTCAACAGAGATTGATAATTACAGAATATTGTACCGTATCATTAGAGGTAATGATTGCACCAGATCTTTAGCCTTGCACAAAAAATTGTAACAGGCAATGTGCAGTTTTATTCTCTCTTCCTTCAACATACACTGTCCCCCCAGGTAAATATTGACCACTCCCTGAAAAGATTGTAACAGGCAATGTGCAGTTTTATTCTCCCTTCCACCAACATACACTGCCCCCCAACAGTAAATATTGACCACTCCCTGAACCTGAACCCGCACCGGTTCTGGTAAATATGGAACACATCCTGAACTTTTGTAAGCATTGCAATGTAAACACAATATGAATTGCTTCTTGTCACTGTAGCAAATAGAGTACTCTGTTATTTAATAGGACATAGATAATCCAGTCTCAGATAATCCTTGATGTGATTTTTTTAAAATTAGGTTAACATTGTTTGAGTGACGTCTTCCTTGTTTGTGTGTAGTAAATGTCACGCACCCTGCACAGTGTATGCAACTGATGTATGCAACTAACCACATTGTATGCAACTAACCACAATGCAGCTAATCTTACTAATCATAATTAAAATGAACAGCAGAAATGTCATGCTGTCATTCCAGACTTGTGATGTTAATAAATGATTCAGTCACTAATGACACATATTTGTAACATGCATTGACCAATTTTTCCTTTTATCTGCAGGTACAGTAATCTTATTAAAATAAATGGCATAGTTGTGTCATGCAAATATACTGGACATGTGATGTTAGTGCATGGTTCAGCCTGTTTTGACCCATAATTGTAACATGAATGATCCCCTTTCTCATTGATCTGCCAATGCTGTAATCATTATATTGATGTTATATCATTTTTGACTGATACAGTCATTATTTGAAGTATGGAAAACAAATGTATAATGTACATAAATTTATGACAGATTAACAAAAAGTAAATTAAAAATTGCTAAAAAATTTAGGATATGAATGGTAGAACTTGATGAATTAAAAAGGTAGATAAAGACAGGGAAGACATGCTGATGATTTCATGATGGAAGGCAAGGGAATTCAGGCTTCCTAGTTCACACTACAGGATAAGAATTCTTTTTTTTTAAGGCTGTATAGTCCATACATCTAAATTAAAATTTAAATATAAAATAAAAGTATTTTAAGCATAGCAGATCATAGGTATCTTATTTGAACTATACAGACACATTGACAGCAATAGCCTCTGTCCCTGAGCAATGTTAAGAATGAAATCATGTCAGACATTTAAAGAGTAATTAGTTCCATCTATCTATAACAAGATTATTTAATTGATTGTCATAGTTCCACAGAGATTTTAAGATGGAGTTGTCTAATTTGATTGCTGGACTCTTGGTGGAACCAAGACTCACAAGTTATTTGAAAGGTCCATCCATGATACAGGCTGAAAATGTCAACATTCTTTGTTTGTGTTCAAATTAACTTTTCTGTTTCTTTCCATTTTATCTTTTTCATATTGATTTTAAATAACAATCATTCTTATTTCATGTAATCTTGTGAAATGGATACTTGCAATTATGTTAAGTATTTATGTTTATATATATATATATATAGAGAGAGAGAGAGAGAGAGAGAGAGAGAGAACTGCAAATATACACTAAACAGAACAGAAAATGCTATCCCTGGATTCGAGGAGAATGCTTGATAGTACTAAGGAGAATTAGTATTTATTATAAATAATTCTATCATACAGGTTAGAAAATATTTTATTCACTTATTCTACGGAGATTCAAACACAGGTCTGCCAGTAAATGGCACCCATCACCCAGTTGCCTGCATTCACCAGCCCATATCCCATCATGACCAAGCACACATCTTGCTGAGTTTCTTTTGAATGAAAACTTTATACATATAAAACATACAAATACACATACATGTACTTGCCTTTGAATGGAGTTAAGATTGTTTACATGGAATTGAGTATTGACAAGGGAATGAACTCTTCACATCCTTGTCCATTGTATCTGCAACAAGATGAAGTTCTGTGCCGTTTGTGGCTATTCACAATAAGTTACTTTTTTTTAGCTTCTGTTTTCATTCATCTTGATTAAATAAATAAAACAGACACCTTAGCTTCTTGAATGCTCAGCCACGAACTGGCAAATGTATGGAAATGAGTGTGGAATATAAACTATGCCAAATGATGAACCAGGAAGATGTAATTCAAACATTTCAATGTATTTACATTTAATCTAAGTTATTATCCTGTCATTGCTACTGACCATAAAAATTGTTTTTATCCTTCATTGGTCTCTCTCTTTCCCCTTTCCTTTGGTCAGTTTGACTTTAACTTTTACCATCATTTGTATCTTCATATTTTCAGAGACATTCTTGCATGACACAGGCAAAAGTCCTCTGTGCCTTTCTTTTCATGAATTTTCACCCATATGTTGCTACAAGGGTTCAGGGAGAGGTGGGAGAGAGAGAGAGAGAGGAGGGAGGAAGTTAAAGAGTATGGTTTTTTGCTATCCTGACAGACTAACCAATAGTGAGAGAGACAGGGAGAGATGTTTAGGGAGAATTACCAGAAGAGCATTTTTGTTATTGTCAGTCCCTATATTTCTCTGTTGCTTGATTAGTAATGCTGCCTGACCAACCAACACACTGAAAGAAGGGGGGGGGGCAGCCTTTGGACATCTTCATATTCAATTATTAATTGGATTTTAGAACCTTATTATAGGTTTAAGAAAAAACACAACAACAAAAAAGAATTAAATAGATTACAGTATGTGTGCCTTGTAACCAAAAAATTTACTGTATAGTGTCAACATGTTATTGCAACTTTGTGTCATTGAAATTATGAACACTAGATTAAAATCCCAAGGAATGTGTACACATACCATTATGATGAACCAGGTTCTTGTAGGTTACTTGGTGTAAGTTCAGTTTCAAGGGTGGCATCAAGCCTAAATTCCTTTCCTAACTCACTCCCTATTTCTGTGTATTTTATCCCTTATACATGAGACGAGGGGGGATGCAGGAGATAAAAGGAAAACAGGAAGGTATGTGATGAAATTGTGCACCATGTTAAATTCATTTAGAAAATGGGATCATTAATATATTTTATCATTGTTTTACATTTCTAATGATTAATCAGTGGAAATTGATCAATTATTTATAGGAATCGATAGTATACAGATGAAACAATGTTTATATATGTGTAATAATAACTTTCACATACCCTGGCTAGCATATTGAAATGAGTTGGAAACTAAATGGAATAAGGAACCTGCAAGAGGCAATTCAGACATTTAAATGTATTTACAGTTCATCTAAGTTCTTATTATAATTTTATGATTTAATTAACACTGCTACCAACCATACAATTTTTTCTTTCCTCCATTTCTAACTTTCCCTTTCCATTGTTTCGTGTTACTACATTTTTCCATTATTCATAGGTCCAGAGACATCACTGCATAACACACAGGTGAAAATCTGCCACGCTCATTTTTTAAAACAGATTTTCACTGGTATCTTTCATAGAAAGTCTACAGAGAAAGAGAGAGAGAGATATTTGATGGTGGGGTTGGGGAGACATGCGATACAGGCATTCAGTCATTCATTCAGAGAGACAGATGTGGTGGTGTGGTTGGGAAGACTTATCCATAAAGGCTCATTAATTGCCCGTCCCTGTGTTTCTTTATTGGTTGATTAGTCTGCATTACCAACCCCCACAATGATAGAGAAACGTGGAGGGAGGGTAGATCGGTCTTCTTCGGACATTTTAATATTAAATAATATGTTGTTAGACCCATATTAATAGGTTTTATAAAACGTGAAGAAAGAACTAAAAATAAAAAAAGCATTGAACAGATTACAGTATGTGTAAATACAAATACCATACAAGTCTTCAGCAACTATTGCAGCTTTGTATCACTGGTATGTGAACAGTGTATGAAAATCACTTTGTATCACTGGTATTGTGAACAGTGTATGAAAATCCCATGGAACCATTGCACTTAACTGTTGTGAGGTCTCAGGTTCTTGTAGGTTACTTGGTGCAGGTTCAGTTATCTTTTTTTCTCTTACTCCACATACTTCCTCGTATTATTTCCCTTATGCATGAGAGCGAGCAATTTTGATGAAACTCTGAAACATGTTTAATTCATTTAGAAGACGGGGATTATTAATATTTTTATTGTTATTTTATTACACTATTAATGGTTAATCAGTGGTAATTCATAAGAGATTTAAGAAATACAGAAGCAATATCCTGTTGAAATATAACCTGATGTTGAAACAATATTTATGTATGTGTATTAATGCACAATGGGTGGATCTCAATTTGATATACCAATAGCATTGGTATATCAAATTGCTTTATACCAACACTTTAAAAGCCATGTTATTTTTAATGTATGTGGTATGTGTGTGTATATATATATATATATATATATATATATATATATATATATATATATATATATATATATATATCCATTACATTTCCAGAACAGTTTCTGCCCAAAAGGATTGGGCATGTTAAGTAGTATCTTCAAGGTTTTTGTAATAATTGTGTACATTTAGTACCATGAAATAATTTAATATCATCCTGTTGACTCAAGTGTCCTTGCATCACAAACTGACAAGGAAGCATATAAACATGTCATTTACATTATTTGAATAGCTTCAGTTGGGATGCAGTGACTGTCAGTGAAGAAACAAGCCATTCATGTTACAATGTCATGTATACATTACTGTAGCTTCAACTGGGCAGCAGTGGCTATCAGTGAAGAAAAAACACATTCATGTTACAAGTAATATACATATATATCAGATATATAAGATCTCTCACTCATGAAACCTTTTTATATGCACTTGTGCATGCATTAAAATGGGTTAATTAATGAGAAGTGAGGAGTGTGCTACATACTTTACATAAACCACTTGTGCCTGGTTTTCTTCCCTTGTACAAGCCTGATGGCCAGAAACAAATGCAAAGCTGTAAAAGAAATGTAAAGGTTATTCTTCATTATTTCATGCATTTCTTGTTTCTAAAGCTTGGCTACCGAACATCGGATGTAAGACACTGGCAGTAAACACCAGAAATTCATTTTCTAAAAACAAAATGGAACAGTGATCACTGTTAATTTACTAATGTCACATTATATTTTGGAAATTAAAATTAATAAACTTAATGTGCTGTAGTGAGTTTGTTAAAATTATATATTTTTGACATATAATAGCACACTGCATTGTATGAATACATACTTGCATTAAAATGCTGATCGCCCACAATGTTCCAGTCATGCATATATAAATGCAGTGTGTTTTTAACAATAGATTCTTGTATACTGTTTCATATTTAGATTTTTCTTTTATTTATGTAATCCAGGTAGGTGACATATAATCAGTTTTCCAAAACATTAAAGAGTTTTTAGAGACTTCATTAGTGAAGTTGATTGAATAATTTGGGTAAATTTGACTGCATACTTGCCAAAATGTTGTATATTTTTAACCTAAGCTAAACCACACAATCACCTTATTGCAGGACCAGAGGACATTTACAGTTGTTATGATGATGAATCTACAGGAGACAACCAAGTCATCCTCTTTTCAAAGTCGTCTTTCAAGATTCCTGCGACAGAGTGTCAAAAGTATTGTTTTGAGCAGGATTTGCGGTTCAGTCTGTACGAATCCATGGTGTGTTTGTGTGGTAATGTTGGCACACGTGCTGGTTGCTATTGTCCATCCTCTTCTGGTTTTTCATGTTCGCTGACACAGATAAATGGTGTGCAACATGTTACTGCTGGGATTGCCATACAACCAGTACCAACACTGACAGTTGGGGTGGCCTATCAGTTCAGTGCCACCACAACCTTGGCTTCTGTAAGCAATTTCATTTGGTCTTTTGGAGATTCCAGTTTAACGTATCCAGTTATTGCATCTGGGTCAACAGCAAGGTCACACACCTATATTCGGCCAGGCAATTACACAGTAATGTTGATGGCCTGTTATGGAACATCAATATGTGACACTGGAACTGTACCTGTAATAGTCCAGGTAGCCTACAGTAGCTTAGTGACGTACTTAACATACGGACGCACTGCACATGATGTCTCCCAAAAACTGGATGCCACTTCCACCTTTCTGCAGGGCTATGATTTCCAGTACACATGGTCCCGCACTGACAGCAGGGGAACACTAACAACAGGTGAGAAGTGTAATTTCATTGCAGGCTTAACTATCAGTCAAAGATATCTTTTGTAATGAGAATGATCCACATCATCAAAATGTTTGTTATCAAAAGATTTCAGTTATGCCATATCATCTTTGTTCACCAAGTGTGACTTTACCGAACTCCTGACATGATGAGATAAAGAACTAAATTTACATTTTCAGGTATCAGTATTATCAGTGTAATGGCACACAGATGCTGATGCTGCCCATTGGTATACAAGTATTATTTTTATGATGGTATAAATTAAGTATGTTTGTCGGATGCTGAGTATTCATGCATTGCTTTTCAATGTGTTTGATTATTGATTGAGTTTGTCTCGCCTAGACTTGTATTTTAGAAGAACTAGACAGAGTATTTGAAGAATCATAACTATTCCATTTGCAAACGGTTGTTTTTGTATTTCAGTGAAAATGTGCCCATCAGGATGGTCAGCTTATCGCTACAAGTGTCTGAAGCTAAAGACTTCAGCCAAAGATTTCACCGGTGCTTCAAGTGATTGTACATCAGATGATGCCACTCTGATTTCATTAGATTTTGGCACAGAGGTGGCTGAAGTGCTCAGTCTCTTCAGTTTGAGTGGTATGTTCAGATATAGAAGTAAAACTTGATATATAACAGAGATAAACTTGTTTATCTTGCTTGAATTTTTGCAATTTTCAATGTCATCTAGGATTTAGGTTAAAATTGGTAGCAGTTTGAACAAATAAGAATAATTATTGTTTACATGGATCAAATTTTTATATAAATTGTCTTTATTGTTTATGTTTAACCTTTTAATTGCTGGAAATGATTATGTCAAGTTGTCCATTGTTTGAAATCGAAGCATAGAAAAACTGAGTATTTTTTTTTCTGCCTCTGGTTATCACAACAGCAAAACTAAAAAAAAATAGATAAATAGAAAAAATAAAAAGATAAATAAATAAATAAATTGTTCTTAATAGCAAGGGTTATTATTTACTAACATTGATATTTGTGGCTTTATTTTAGCTATCATCATATTAATCAATACTTGTCATGTTCTGAAATACCTGTTCTTGTAAGAGTCATACATTACCTACCAATATAATATTGCTTTTTACTTATGGGACATTAAGTTCCATGTCCAGTCTACATGTTATACATGATCATCCATGATTCCTTCATCCTGTTGAGATGAATGGTTCTAGAACTGAGAAGAGAACCTTGTTCCAGTCTGATGCCTGTATCACAGCCCCAAATTCTCTTTATTTCCTCTTTTTATCTTGGATGCATCGTCAGTAAGATATGTGTTGTTAAGCTTGACAATATTGCTCTGTTGGTTTTCTCAACATATTTCCATGCAATTCAGTTACATTTTTCATTCCTTTAAGTGTTAGTCTAAATAGTTCTTGCTACATTTGAGTGTTATTTTTCTATTAATTTGTTCACTTAGTTTTTGTTTAAAATAGGATACAATCTTGATAATTAGGTAAAAGGTATCCCTAAGTATAATTCTGAGTATGTGCCACTTCATTGTACCAAAAGCACAGGTAAGTTATTCCATCCCATTTTTACTTTGGAATTTGTTTTTTTTTTTTTGTATCATTTTTTTTGTCTGTGCACAGTTCAGAACATGAGCATATAAATAGTCATGTGGACTCATTAAGGCACATATTCATTTGTTGTCCTGCGTGTATTTCCTTTTTTCATCCCATTAGAGTAAAATCACATTACATATTTTATACATAATTTTTGGACAGTGCATTGATAATTGTTGGACAAATATTGCAAGTGTAAATATGCTGTGGTTGGATAAAGTTCTGCCAGTTGGGGAGTCCAGTTCATGTCTACATTCTTCTGTTAACAAAGATGAGTTTATTTACTTCATTAAGTTCACGTTTAAAGCAAGCTTGCATATATGGTAGATTCCATGCTACAGATATACCGCCCCTCCATCCCCACCCCCACCCTTGCTATCATCTGAGCAGTACTCAGAGTTTTACTTGTTATTGTTATTGTCTTAGGGGTTTGCCATTTTTCATGTTATGATATGTTATACATAACATAACAAATCCTGTGGGGGTAAATTAGCCATATTGAAACAGACAAGACCATTTTCTCCAATTCCCTTTCATGAGTCTAATAAAAAAAATAGCAGCCAAAAATGTTCATTTAAAGCAAAATATTCCAGAAGACGGGGTTAAAAAAGTTTTCCCACAATTGCAGCCATTCAGTAAAGAGGATACTGCACAGTAATTTAATTGTCTTATTTGGACCAATCAGAATCACATAAAGTGATATTTGAATGTGTGGTAATATCAAAAATATGAAACTGCACATACTATAGGAAAAATGTTTTGACTGTGTGATAAAAAATGTATATGACTTTCACTCAGACATGCCATAAGGCCCTTCAGCTTTGCAGTTTCCATTGATCTTAATATGCATTTCTTTATATCCAGTGTTCTCTATACATAGGAATTGTCTCTAATTCTGTGATTGGCCAGAAGTATCCTAATTGTGAACTCTTCTGTTCAGACTTGCTTCTGCTTCTATAGTTTTCACCAAGATTAGAGGGCATTCAGAGCCCACCTCAGGTCTCTAGACATTCCAGTCTTTGCTAACTTGTGGGTACTCAACATCCTCAGAGATTCCCTCCTGATGAAACTGTCCCATTGTTGAGATGTCTTTATTTATCTTTGTTGTGTTGTCTTTATTTTTCTATCCCAGGAACCCTGTTCTCCTTGGCAGACTTGTTCTCATTAGGAAGTGTTTTGTCCTTGTGCCCTCTGCAGTTCAGTTTGCAGTTCAGTTCTGGCAAACTGGCAGCCACACAAGGACCCCTCTATCTACATGGATACCCCGGGATCTTATTGTCCCCACCACCAGTTGGATGGCTCAGTCATGACTGATATTGGTGGACCAATGTTCAAATCCACAGACCTGACCCCACTCCTTTCTGCATGATGCTTCATAAGATTATGGTTGGAGCATGCACCTGGAGCCAGATGTCCTTTCAGTGACCACATTCCAATGAAGATGCATCCCTTCATTTAAATAACTTGGGATCGCAGGTAGAATTCAGGCCCTTAAGTGATGTGTCAACCTTATTGGGTCATTGTATGTGGGTCTCAATAGACAACACATTAGTAGTAAGGCACCTCAGGGTTAAAGGGCTATTCATCTCCCTTTTGCTTTGCTTGTACATTTGGACCCATCCTACATTAAGAAAATGAAAACTGCAGAAGAGATCATGCTCTAAATCCACCATATTCTTCACAACAGGAATATCGTGGTACAGCCAGTCTAAAACAGGCCAATAGTCCTTTAAGAATATTTGCAGCATCAGGTGGTGCTTGTAGAAGAGTCACTTTCTGACTGTAAACAACTCTGGTGGATTTGTAAAGATGAGAATGGCAACAATAACAGCAACCCCATTTTCATCTCCCCAGTCCTGATTCTGATGGTCTTGTTAGTGACTGTCTTCAGTATTGGTGGGATTGTGTATTTTTGTTTATGACCTTCCTTCCTTTCAGACTGACTCCACATGTGTGTATTCTGGTAGCTCGCAATGGGCTCTGCATCATGTTTCTGCAGTGTCCTTGATTGTTTGGTAGTTCAGGAGGTTACCAGAGAGTATGGACATTCTGTACAGCAAATATGGTCTCTGCTTCCAGTGTTTACAAGGCAAAGCAGAGAGTCTTTTGTAACTGGGGCAGCAGGAAGCACTTTATCCTAGCTATCTTCTGTGCAGTGGCCAACTTCTTCTTTCAAGGAGAGAGAATGTTCAGTGACCACTATTAAGGGTTATAGAGGGCAGCCTCTTTTCAGTGCACTCAATTCTGTAGTGGTCCCACCATCAGACTGGACCCTCATATTTCTAATCTTGTCATCATATTTCTGATCTTGTCAGGTACTTGGAGCATCAGAGACTGGTTTCTTGCTCGTACTTAGAGGGAATCTATCATATGCTCTTTGTGTCTTCAAAAAAATAAAACAACTCTAAAAGAGCAAGTGCCCCATATGAACCAGTAAGTGTCTCATGCTTGTTTTAGCCATGATAAGGAGGAGTTAGCTTCTTGCCATTTCAGCAGCAGTAAGTGGTTTATGGTTCAGTGGGGATTAAGACTTGGTTTTGCTTCCTTACCAAACAGGGTTGCTGGATATGAATCAGCTCCCTTCAGTTCCTCAACTTTCATTCAAGATCCCCAGTCTCAGCTATATCTTTGCTGGGATTGGTCAAGATAGGCTTCTTGCCCAGTTAGGTTCTTATGGCATTTCTTCTCAAAAGGGACCTTTATATGAGAATTTTACTCATAATGTTAGAACAATTGCTACTTCTTGGAATTATCGGAATCCTAATCCTGGCATGACTTGATGAAAACCACCTTGGGATGTCTCATACTAACGTTTCATTTAATACATTTGATATTTGACATGTCTGAACAAAAGAATTTGTTTTAATTTGACTCGGTTGTAATTTTTTTACCTCATTGCTCAGTATTCCAACAGGTTAGGGTAATGAACACTCCTACCATAAGGGTAGTACATAGGGTAGTGAACACTCCATAAAGGCAGTACATATGGTAGTAAACACTCCATAAGGGTAGAACATGGGGTAGTAAACACTCCATAAAGGCAGTACATAGGGTAGTGAACACTCCTATCATAAGGGTAGAACATAGGGTAGTGAACACTCCATAAAGGTAGTGCATAGGGTAGTAAACACTCCTATCATAAGGGTAGAACATAGGGTAGTGAACACTCCATAAAGGTAGTACATAGGGTAGTGAACACTCCATAAAGGTAGTGCATAGGGTAGTGAACACTCCATAAGGGTAGAACATGGGGTAGTGAACACTCCATAAAGGTAGTGCATAGGGTAGTGAACACTCCTATCATAGGGGTAGAACATAGGGTAGTGAACACTCCATAAAGGTAGTGCATAGGGTAGTGAACACTCCATAAGGGTAGAACATGGGGTAGTGAACACTCCTACCATAAGGGTAGAACATGGCATAGAGTACACTCCTACCATAAGGGTAGTACATAGAGTAGTGAACACTCCTACCATAAGGGTAGTACATAGGGTAGTGAAAGCTCCATAAATTTAGTACATAGGGTAAAGAGCACTCCATAAAGGCAGTACATAGGGTAATGAACACTCCATAAAGGCAGTACATAGGGTAATGAACACTCCATAAAGGCAGTACGTAGGGTAGTGAACAAACCATAAGGGTAGAACATGGGGTAGTGAACACTCCATAAATTTAGTACATAGGGTAGTGAACACTCCATAAATTTAGTACATAGGGTAGTGAACACTCCATAAATTTAGTACATAGGGTAGTGAACACTCCATAAATTTAGTACATAGGGTAGTGAAGACTCCACAGAGTTTACTGAAGTGTCGTGTCTACAGAAACATTGTTCAAGAGTGTTTACTCTATTCATAATGACCAATTCCACAGAGAACATATGTACAAACTGAACTCTAAGTTATGCCATTCAATACTGAAAATTACCTCAGTTAAAATACTTTAATCGATAGTCCTATTTTAATGCCTTTCAGTTTAATGTAATACAAAAATGTACAAGAAAATGGTGTCAGTTTTGCACTTTATAAATCAATAAAATTAACCTGTAATTCATAGTGAACTGGTTTAATTTATCTGCATCTGTTTCATGTCTTGGTATGGTAGCAGTTCATTTTTGTAGAATCTACATTGAAGAATAGAAGCCAATATGGTGGCTTACAAAATTCGAACAGATATTCTTCTGAATTTAAAACTTTTATTGAATGATTTTAAGTTTAATAATGTTTTCAAAACATAAATATTTATCAGATGAATGTTTTGTTAATGATTCAGTTTAACCAGTACTCATCAGCTTTGATTCTTTCCCTGGTGTTGGCAAGGGTACATTTCATACACAATATACATTTGATATACAAGATACATTTGATATACAATATACATTTGATATACAAAATAAACATTTTATACACAATATACATTTGATATACAAGATACATTTGATATACAATATACATTTGATATACAAAATAAACATTTTATACACAATATACATTTGATATACAAGATACATTTGATATACAATATACATTTGATATACAAAATAAACATTTTATACACAATATACATTTGATATACAAGATACATTTGATATACAATATACATTTGATATACAAAATAAACATTTGATATACAATATACATTTGATATACATGTAATATCATCATGTAATATCATCATTATGTAACATCATTATGTAATATAATCATGTAACATCATCATTATGTAACATCATTATGTAATATCATTGTGTAACATCATCATTATGTAATATCATCATTATGTAACATCATTATGTAATATCTTCATTAACTAAGGATGTCATCACATACTTGCACCAGTTTGACAAAGATGACCTCGTTACAGCATAGATGTGTGTGTGTGTGTGAGTGTTTGTGTGCATGTAAATGGTTAATTTGCCACAGGCCTAGTGTAGAGTTCTAAAAATAATCATACCGCTTTTGATATCAGTGTAGCCTAATTCTTGCTGTGTGTACTGAAATGAACATCAGTGTTAACAAAATACAGGTCACAAGAAAGATTAATTGGTACTGTGAAAAAGGGAACAGAAATTAAATTATCTTTGACTTTGTTGGGTTATATGTTATTTTTATTTCTTTCTATAACTGCTAGGTTCCTCATACAATGTTCTGACCAATGGGATGAAGGTGGCAGGTATCTACCAGTGGATTGCCAGTGGACAAAAGACCTACTTTTCCAACCCAGATTTGGTGGACTCAACAAGTGGGGATTGCATCATCATACAAGCTAGTACAGGAAAATTGACCACTACACCCTGTACTATGGCCCATACATACATATGTCAAAAAGGTTTGCTAAATTCATATACATTTTGTCTGACCCGTGAAATCAAGTCAGACATGAATTGCATTATGATGGTTTTTGTAAATTGTCAAAGCCAGTATTGGTTTACGTTAATTATTTTGTGATAATGCTTTTCTCCAGGTCCTATCTTATTTGAAATCTGTGTAGGATAAAGCTCAAGTATAAGCTGAAAGACCAAAAATGTTGACAGTACTTAACTTTAATTAATGTAAACATATAACTATAATAAGGATATAATTATTGAAATGTAATGAATTCTTTGTCCACTCTTTGAAAAAATATGGGGATATTGTGATTCAGTTTGTATGTACATCCAATCCTTTTGTAAACAGCCAGCAATGGGAAAAAGCCAGATTGATTGGCAGTTCAACTAACCATCTTATTATTAAGTACTTCAAACATTGTTCTTGTTATTATCATTGTCGTTGTTGCCGCTGCTGCTGCTCATTTTATTGTTATTACTACAATATTAATTTATTCAGTTTGCATCTAATTGGCAAAATTTTCTGTTAAAAAAATTCACTGTATAAATATGTAATTTAGAACTTCTAGTAGTAAAGGGTTTCTTTCATACATTTATTGAATTCTCATTCTGTCTATTTTTCATGCTGTACATTTTTGGATTTTATATACAGTAAAGAGGCAATTAGACTAGCAGATTGTATATGGCAGCAGTAGTTAAGTTTCTCAGAAATAACAGACCTAAGCCAATATAGAAGTGTCAACCAAACAATTGACAGGTCACATTTGCGCAAAATGGATATGTATATATTTAATGTAATTTCTTTTACCATTGGGGGAAAAGTGACAGGATTGACAATGAGAAACGGGATGGCTGACCAGAAACACACATATTTAGGAAACAAAGGGCAGTTGACGGGAGGAAGCAAGTGACTATTTAGTACTTTTATAGAGGAAGTTTCATGGGGGTGGGGTGCGGGTGGGTAATGGGACTTTCTGTTTAGACCAAGTAACCATTGGATAACTTATATAGGCCTAGGTACATGTCAGATTGGGATCTCTGGGTCATACCTTGTGGTCTCATTGGTATCATTTAATAAAACTGTTTTCTGTTACAATCAGCATTGTCTTGAAGAATTTGTTTGGGATAATATGACCTCCTTTAATGTTCTGTTGGTGTCTGTTTACTGTCTTTTATCTTGGTTCTCTTTCTCTCAACTTCCTACCTGTTTGGAAAATTAAACTGTCTATCTAGGATTGAAAATTCACTTTCACCCCTATACAGGGGAAATTTCCACACTCTTTATCAAAAGATGAAACTCTTTTCTTCATTTTACTCCTCTGATGTTTCAAACCATGGAACTAGAGGCAGTGTAATAAATTTCATACTGAACTTCTACAATGACAGCGATGAAAACCCATTTCATGACTGTTTCAATGGAAAACTGAACACATTTCTAACAAGCCTAAAAATAGAACTTTCAGACAAAACAATGCAGGAAATGTTCTAGAGATGACATGTTAGAGAGAAATCCTAAACGTGGTTTCATCACAGAATGAAAGAAAATGAAAAATAATAGAAAGTTTAATAAGAGAAATGTTTAGGCAAGCTGGAATGTTAATATTGTTGTAAACATGCCTTCATTTAAGTTGTCTGACTTAGACACAAGTCTCCTCATCAAGGGCCTCAACCTTTGTCCCAGACTGAAAACACAGTGTATTTAAAAGGAGAATGAGAATCAAGGAAATGTTATGGGATGATGCTGGAGATTCAAAGGTCACTGCTGATGAGTCTCATTCCAAAAATGCAATTATGTTCCACCCACCTAGTAAAGTTTCAGCTTTAGAGGCATTCTTGACAGTGTTGGAAAATGACACGAAGTATGATGTACAGAGCCATACCAAAAAGGATAATTAATCATACAGGAAAAAAATATTGCTGAAAGGGAAGATGTTATCATCAAACCAGGGGACAAGAGGTCCTCTGTTGTCATCATGAATTTGTGTGACTACATCAAACCAGCAGACAAGAGGTCCTCTATTGTCATCATGAATTTGTTTGACTACATCAAACCAGCAGACAGGAGGTCCTCTATTGTCATCATGAATTTGTCTGACTGCATCAAACCAAGAGATTCTGTTATTGTCGTGAATTCATCAGACTACATCACTGAGGCAAACGGGCATCTTTCAGATGAGAGATTTTACAAAAGAACTGAGTCATGACCCAACAGCTGAACATGGTAAAATTGCTTGTCAGACATTAAAAGATATGCTTGGTGCAGGACAGACACATTGACAGCAAAATACTAACTTATATCCTATCATTTGGCCCCAAACCAGGGATATTTTGTTTTCTCCCTAAAATGCACAAAGAAGGGAACCCAGGGAGGCCACCTATTTCCAGAAACAACCACCTGACAGAAAAAAGTCTGATTTTGTTGATTTCACCTACAGCCTTTCATGGAAAAACTACCTTCATATGTTTTTATGATACCACAAAGTATCCCAAAAGTAGACACAATACTAACCTTCCAAATAACATTCTCCTCATCACCATGGATATGTTCTTTATACACCCACATGAGGAAGGTATCACAGCCAGCAAGGAAGTATGGGATAGTTGACCTGATCCTAAATCCCGTCTAACATTCTTGTCAGTCAAACTTTGAATATATGTTCTCAAGTTTAACAATTTTTTATTCAGCACACCAACACTTCAGTAGAACTGTAATATGGGCACTAAAACGGTTAAATGAAGCACCCTATAGACATCTAAGCTGTTGCTGATTCATTGATGATATAGAAATGAAATGGATTGAAACAAGTGGCAATTTTAAAATATTTTTTAAATTTACAGATAACTTCCATCCCATAATTAAATGCATGTCCAATTCATCAAACAGGTCCAGTATACATTTGGATATTCAATCTGCCCTCCTTGAGGGGGACATGGAAACTGACCTGTAATCTAAACCTATTGACTCTCATCAGTATCAACTCCCAACCATCTGCCACCTCCACCACATATTAAAAATTCTCCCTTATGGTATGTGCATTGATACCAACACTTACTTGCTTTAATGCCACTACTTTTGAGAAAAGATACATAGACTTCATCTTGCCTAGAGAATATTGATGGGACAGCATTGAGGAGGCTGCTAACTAAACTAGACTCCTTGATAGAAGGGCCCTTTTGAAATATTAAGCCAAGAAAACCACCAAGCATGTTCCATTTTGTAACTTTCCAACACAGGTTTACAGATTGAAATCTCACAAATGTTTCTTGATTTCTAAATTTAACCAAATTGACAATTGTTCCAACATGTAGATTAAGTACTTTTTAATTCTTACAAAGAGACAAGTAATTTAGTTACCCATTAGCCATGAGTTCAGGTTGTGTACTTGTAGAGCATTGAAAATATAGAGGGCCAGGAGAGAGACATGTAATCTAGGAGAATATTAACTTGGAGAGATATGATATAAGCTAATTATTTGTTCATCCTAATTGGTTTGAGTTTTGAAATACTATCAGTTTGCAAAGTAGTTCACATAACTTTAAAAATAAATTAAGGCAAAAATATACAGTATACCATGTGCTTTGAGGCTTCAGTATCTATCTATTGATCTGTCTGTCTATATATCTATCTATTGATCTATCTATCATCTATCATCCATCTATCTATCTGTCAATCCATCCATCCATCGATCCATCAGTTGCTGTATAAATAAAATTGACCTGGCAATGGAATATAATACTTTACATCAAAGTTTGTTCAAATGGCAAGTGCTGTCAAAGTTTTGATTCTTTTATGCTGAATGGCTTTTTTTTTGTTTTGCATCCCAGATCCGATGGCATGTCCATATGGAGGCAGTGTCTACAACAATACGCAGTGCTTTATAGTGAATAGCCTATCAGCTAACTGGAACACAGCTCGCAGCAACTGTGAATCTTCTTACCCCAATGGAAAACTTGCCATCATCAACTCTGCCGATGTCCAGAATGTAGTCGTAGGCCTTTTAGCAAGGTACTCTAGTACAGTCAATTCATTTACTTGCTTATAAGGAAGTCCACAAAGAAACAATATAGACCCTGATCTGCCATCATGTTTCATGTACAAACTAGCAGATCAGGTCTGTCCCATTTGTTCTATTGATTATTCCTAACAAAATCCCTAGACCCAGATTTGTCAGCACACTATGTGATGGCAGATGTGGGTCTGTGTAGTTTGCAGTTTGATTCAACTTATAACTTATAAGCAAGTAGAGACAGTATTATCATTGGTATCAATATTTAGGGTTTTGCAAAAAACAGTCCTGTTTTAAATCATGCATTGGGGGAATGGGACTAATTACTGTTTCCACAGAATGGGTCTTTAAAATACCTGGTTTGTATAGCCAAAACCATTCAATATTCAAACATGGGTACTCCATGGAAAAAAAAGAATTCATTATATTTTTTAATGAGATTTTTATCTTGGTTGGTCATGGGGTCAAGTGAAATTATTGTACGGCCCTGTGTGTATAATACATCATCTGTTATGTGTTGTACATCTCTCAATAATTGCTTGTTATCACTGTGAAAACCATATTTACAATCCAGTTTGGGATACACTTGAGTATAGTCTTTTACCGTCAAGATTTTGAACAGATTTTACAATGTGCGAAATCCGTTCATTTGAGTTCGTCTTGATCAAATTTTACAATGAATGAAATCCATTCATTGAGTTGATCTTGCTTCAGATTGGCTGAGCTTGTTGCTGTTCTGGAGGAATAATATTTGATCCAGTTTTGGTCACATTTGGAATATAAACCTACAGCATCATAATCTTGGATTTTCTTGATAATGAATGAGATCCACAAATATTGTTGGGATGATCTTGCATCTGACCAAGCTTGTTGACACTGTGGAGGTCATAATTTTTATCCAGTTTTCGTCAAACATGGAATATTAGCTTATATCATCAAGATCTCAGAAAAGCATGATAATGAGTGATATACATGCATATTAATGAAGTCATCTTACATCAGATTGGCTGAATTCGTTGCCATCCTGTATTTGTATTAATATTTGTGTTTTGCTGTAAAACCACTGTGTTTGGTGCAATAAAAGTTTTTATTTAAATTATATTTTCATTTTCCATGAGATAAATATAACTCTCAATTGATATTCCCCCAGGTTTTCTGTGCATGTGGTCCAGTAAGCCCTTGGCTCATAAAGGCAGCCATCTCTTTGTTTTCAAGTTGACAAACCTTTTGATAGAGCTGTGAATTTAACACATGTACTTGTTCAGTGTCATGTAGAGTTATACATTTTCCAGTGAATGTTTGACTTTAATCTCTTGGCTTCATAATGGATGCACCCTTTTTGTTTTACCCTTGTGACAATCTTTTGATCAAGCTACAAGTTTGTTACTTGCTCAGTGCCAAGTAACAATGAGTGGTTATTTGAACTCTTTACGATTTTGCAACACAATGGACGTGTGTTCATTTGTGGCCTTTAATAGATTTCATACACTGTATGATCAAAGTGTTTCAGAGCCCAATCTCAGTCTCAACATATGCACCTACCTATGACAGTGAAGCTGAAGAAATGCATTTGTATTTATGATGCCTAGATAATGACAGTTTACAATGACTTGATTTGATGGAGGATTTCAGAACTTCATCAGACAATGAGAAGGAATTCTTGGACTTCGTTCCAGTTGACATTAGATACTGACATTTATTTATACAGAAATGTGGACTTAACTTTCATCGTATATATGTTGGAATTAATATATTACAGAATAGTTTGAATTGGCTCATTTTGAACTATTTTGATATTGATTTGTGACCTATAATTGAATTCATGGGTTTATCATATAAATAGATTTATAAATGTCAAGCATTTTTTGACATTTTCCACTGAATAATATAATTGTATTTTACACTATTTTTTATCTATCTCTCTATCTTTTTGTTTGCTCAGTTGGACTTGTTTGTTTTTCAAAAGTGCAACTCTGACTCTCTAATGATAAGTCATCCATTCAGATGGATCTGACTTGCAAAATGCACCCCAGCATATTGGAGTGTCAAAGAGAAATAGACTTTTTATAGCCAAAAAATGGGGGATGTGGGTGGGTGGGGGTCAACTTTAAGTGAGTGTATACAGTAATTTGCAAAATGTAAAGTACAAATATTAAGATTTTACCCATATATAAAATGCAAAATGTGATAATTTCAGTAGTTGGAATAAGGTGGAAGTGTGATTCATTTTTAAAGACAGAATGTCGAAGCACAACTGTAATTCAGAGAAGGATGAACGACTGGCAAAGTGGTCAGAGCCTAGGCAAAGTGTGCAAAGCCCTGTAAAACTAAATTTTAGAACTTATGGCTGAAGGAGTTTATTCTTTGTGATCGTCACAGCAGCAAGTAGGAGCATTTTATTCTTTGTACATACTGCAAATACCGTATCAATATTTAAAGTCACTTTGAACTGTACCACATCCATAAAGATAGTGACACCACCCAGCATCAAGACAACAGTAACATCCAGTTCTGAATGCAATTAAATATGAACAATGATGACACTTGCATCACCTTGAGACTCTCGCATTGAGATTAGTCAAGTCTGAATCTAGCTAGGAACTGACGATTTTATTATTGGGAAGATCAAGGCCCAAGTCTTTGAGGAAAAAATTAAAAGTGACAAATAGCTTGTAAAAAATACTTTTCCTATGATTTGTTGAAAAAAACATTCTATCCATGATATTAGTTACAATAAAATTATCAGTATATGAAAAAATTCCAATGCCCCCTATGTACCACAAAATATATTGGTCATTTCCTTAAACCTGTATTCCTCTGTCCAGCTGATTTTAAAGACAGAAACTTACTTTTTAATTAATGTGTGTGTGTGTGTGTGAAATGCTTGAAAATGTTTTAAATTTAAATGCTCAATGGAAAACACTTTTTAAATTTGTTTTATTCCTATTTGAATTTCTAGTTATTTTATTTAAGTTTACATGAGTAGATAACTTACTCTCAATTGTACAGTGTTGCTGTTTTGGGGACATGCCCCTTTGGGACCATGACAATTTGTGACAGAAGACACTTTTTGAGTCTTAATTCCCCTACCACCACACCACTGTCTGGAACATTAAGGAGACTATTTCTCATTTGATTTCAATAAAACAACTTGGTAAGTAGAATTGAACCACGCATATTTTGGATGAGTATGATAATGCATGAGATCTATGCATATTTATTATACACCTGTCCAAGGAAATAACTTTTGTCAGTCTTGTAAAGTAGGTAAAATCAACATGTTATAAAAGTTAGGAGTTTGTGTATGTAGGGTTGCATTCTTTCATTATTACATAATCATGCTTAACCTTTACCTCATAGCACCTGCCAGTGAACTGCAGGTTAATAATGCATTGCTGCATTGTAAAGTGTATTATAAATACTTGCCTCAGCTGATTTCAGTATAACTGGCTAGAAAAACCTTCACATTAATATATACTTATTTAAAGCTCTTGTAATCACTATGTTGGGGGAATGCCTGATGTTCTTTTATCTCTAAATGACTATTTTGGGGAATGTCTGATGTCTTCTTGTTTCTGCATGACTATTTTGGGGAATGTCTAATGACCGTTATCTCTAAATTACTATTTTTGAGAGTGTCTGATGTCCTGTTATCTCTGGTTGACTATTTTGGGGAGTGTGTGATGACTGTTATCTCAGAATTACTATTTTTGGGAGTGTAGGATGTCCTGTTATCTCTCGATGACTTTTTTGGGAGTGTCTGATGACCATTATCTCTAAAGTACTATTTTGGGGAGTGTGTGATGACTGTTATCTCAGAATTACTATTTTTGGGAGTGTAGGATGTCCTGTTATCTCTCGATGACTTTCTGGAGAGTGTCTGATTATCGTTATCTCTAAAGTACTATTTTGGGGAGTGTCTGATGTCCTGTTATCTCTGAATAATTAATTTACTTAAGCATGTTATGACTGTTACATAATATTATCTCCCAGAAAGCCGTTAAACCAGAGGGGAAAATTCTCATCAGGTGGTGCTATGAATTGACCATGCAGATAGCAGTTGTTTGCCATGAAGTTCTTTTATGGAGTTATGGCAGGGGTGTCCAAAAAAAGCTTTAGAGGTGTCAAACGTTGCTTGCATTGAAATGAGGAAAGGGCACTTAGATGTGATTGTATGTGGGAAAAGTTTGTATAAATGGTCAGCTGATAAGTTATGAAAGCCAGGTGAGATGTATTAGGCCACATGGGTCTTTTGCTGGATTTTTATATCCTCACTGTTATCTGAAGCATCAAGGATAGTGTGATACAGTTCATCCATCTGCCCATTTGCTCATTATCCTATCATTGCATTATTACAGTGCTAACTGTATGCAGGCAGCCAGTGTTATTGTCTTCCTTAAAGTAATATTTTCAAATATATTTGAGCAAAACTGAATATTTGTATATGTAATAATATGGATTTCATGGCTTGATGTCAGGGCCATCGTCTAGGGATGGTGTAAAAAGCAAGGGGTATTTAAGATTACAAAGTTGATCTAGTTTGTCTTGAAGTTCAAATATGTGCTGCACTTTATTACCAATTTTGTATGCATTTAAAAAGCTTAGGAAAGCATTCCCTTTCATACTAACTATATCAGGACTATCTTGATGAAAGACGACACTGACTTTATTTTATCAATTAGCTGCTCTCTCTAAATTTGATTAAATCAGCCATGATTTCATGCAGCCAGTAACTTCATGTATTTTGCTGCAAAAATGTCATTCTGGTATTGTAGTATTTTTTATACTTTATTCGTTGATTTAGTCAATCAGTCACTCAGTCACATAATTTAGATCTCACACACAACTTCAGTGACTCAACTAATTGATGAATGATTCAGTCACTCAGTCTGTTTAACATGTATTTTACAGGCTTGATAATTTTCCTGACAAATCTGGGATTCTGGATTCATAGGGTCTGGTTTGTGCATTAAAGTAGCTAGAGGAAATACCTTCAGTGTAACTTTTCTTCCTGATCTATCAATATAATGCAAGATGCACATACCTACCATAAATGCTCACTTATAAGTCAAGTCAAACAGCAAACATCAAATATCCTAATCTGCCATATCACAATGCACCTACAAATCAGGGTTTATGTTGTATTTTCTACTGATTACTCCTAATAAGCTGTACAGACCCAGATCTGCTGGTCCATTATGTTATGGCAGATCTGGGTCTATGCAGTTTGCAGACGGACTTGATTTTTAAGTGAGTATAAATTTAGTAGTAAATTTTAAGTGAGTATAAATTTGGTAGTAAATTTGTTACTCAAGCCAAAAAAGAGAAAATTGAAAATGTAGGGTTATGTCTTCCTTGCAGTTAGAAACACTGTATGAGCTACATTTTAAAATGGTTCTGAATTAGACATCCTTCATCATTCTCATGCCTGAATATTTTGTGTTTTTGCAGTGCTGCCATTAATGAGGCATGGATAGGACTATCTGACAGAGTACTTGAAGGTTATAAAGTCTGGGTGGATGGCACAAGCTTTGACCCCTCATCAGATTTTAACTTAATGAGTGGAAGTTGGACCTATGATTGTGTTGTAACAAACAGAACTTCCTGGCTCAGTGTTAACTGCAATTCTGGCAGAGGTTATGTTTGCCAATATAATCTCAACAGTAAGTTATTGTTTTACTTTTGTTCATAGAATGTCATGAATAATTTTTTTTAATGAGATTCTTTTTTATATGCTTGTTGTAGGTCAGGCCTATTTGTGTTATAGCATTGTCTTTCCATTAAAATTTTCTTGTCTCACATAACTGTGCAAGTCATGGAGAGAATTTTCTGAAACTTTGTCCACATATATATGCTTTTTCGATGGTGTGTTGTGAGTCATAGACTGGTTCCCATGTTAAAGGTCATTGTCATGTCATGGAAAAAGGCAAGTTAGAGGCCAGAATCCCTGTCAGGACTGCAAGTTTTGAATACCTTCGGATGTTTAAATGAAAATATTGGAGTCTATTCAAGATGGTAGAATTTTTATTGTGGTTAAATGTCAGTAATTTTTCTATTAATGTGACATTTTCATGAAAGGGTATCTAAGAAAATTTCAAATTGATCAACAGATTCCATTTCAGGAGGTTTGTATTTTAGTTTCACATCCATTATGATTGACTATTTTTTTACCAGACCGGACAACTGTATCTTCCTTCATTGCTGGAAGATATGACCTGGATATACCTGAGGGACAAAGTCTTATCAGCCTATCTGAGGTTTCAGTGTTTACTGGCTCAGCCACTTCTACTGTGTATATTTTCCCTGGTAAGTTCTTATCATATCTTTTTTATTTAACAATACTTGAATCACTCTAAACTCCAAGAAACGATAAACAGAATGTATTGAATTTGGGCCCTTGTTAATTTGACACAGATGAACATTTCATGCCTGTTTGAAAATGTTAGGGTAAAAAAAAATCTGCCAACATGTATGATTTAAGTGTAAGTGTTACTGAAATAATTTGAAAGTATAATAGTACTAAATATGAAAATATTATTGATGGGGTCAAAACAGGATACTGTCTTTTCTGGGTTTGGTCAGGATCTGCATTTAAAATTTCAAATTAGATTCAGTGGAGTTCATAAGGAAACCAGACAAACCTACAGGAGTACCTCAGACACTTTAATCTGCCCTTGTTTTTATCAAGCGTTTGCTTGTATATTATAGCATTATCTACAAATGTCATCCAAGAGAAAGAAATGCTTGATGGCAGATGGGTTAAACAGCTTCTTCAAAGTCCATTTAATCTACATAGAAAGATAAAACAAATAATCAGATTCTTGGCCATGCCTGGAAAAAAACAGAGAAGGAAACAATTATATTTATTGGACAGACATCATGTTGTGCTGATGTTGTTGGAAGAGATGATTGACACCATGTGAAATACTCATCTCAAAAAAGCCAAAACAAAAGGAGCCGATAACTTTTATGGGGTTTGAAAATAGTTTTTGTAACTGTACTGGAGGTCACTATGTTCTATGTGTTTAGTTGAACATAATGTTACCTTTCATAGCTCACACTTCTTAACTTTTTAAATGCATGTTTTCCAAGTTGATAACAACAGTATATGATATTTTATTACACCATACTGAAGCTTTATGTAACTTTTTTAACAATATTAACAGCGATGTCTTATAAATCTTATTAACGTTGGTAGGTCTGGTAGAGCCTTGTGCAGTTATCACATGTCTATTTTATCAAGTTTACATCACAGGTACAGTTTATTAATGATTTCATAAATATATTATCTGAAATATTTGTATGAGGAAGGGTCCCGAGTGGCCGAGTGGTCTAAAGCGCTCTCTGTTACGGATCACTGCCATCTCACCTCTGTCTGCATGGGTTCAAGTCTCGGATTCAGCTAATGTGGGTATGTGAGAAAGTTTGCCAGTAGCTTCTCGTGGGTAGGTATTTTCCCGGGTTCTTCCTCCACCATTAATACTGGCCGCCATATTTAGCCTATCATGTGCTGAAAATGGCGTTAAACCCTACAACAACAGCAACAACAACATTTGTATGAGGATTTTGACTTTCTTTGCAGTTCTTAGTTTAAATATTTTCATTGGTGAACTCCGTAATTACATACATTATTAATATCATCTTGACTGTAAGATTTGATATTTTGCTTTTGAAGTTGTCTTAACTCAATAACACCATATGCCATGTTCATGCATCATGAGATTGAACCCTACCTCTGAGCTTTGTACCATCAACCTCATTTATGATACACCAAAGTGGATGATGTTAAAGAAAAGTAGACAGATGTAGTTCAAGATAGATACCAAACAATATGGATTTCCTATTTGTATTACAAAATACATTGGGAAAAACCTAATTTTTTGGACCTGTATGTTTTAGGCCAAACATTACAGGTTTTCAGAACTTGAGTTTGTGTCTGGATTTTAAAATATTTGGCCTGAATTATAAAGCAGACCAGTCTGAATTGCACATGGACAGGTGAACCTTTGCAAAATGTAGGATAATTCTGAGATTTAGAGTAAAAGTGATAGGGACACAAATGTCATGAGTCCACTATGCCAAAAAAGTCTTACTTTTACCCTTCTGCACATGTACAAGCAAAATGGGTCTTGTATACACCTAGGCATCAGGCTAAATGAAAATCTCTTGGAAGCAGATGTATTCATATGTAGTTAGAAGTAACCTCACACATCCATTTACTACCCTCATTTCAGGTGAAGATGGAAAGACACTCTGGGAGTTAATGAGTTAATTTTGGCAAATGCCTCTTTAGCTTTATGTGACAACCCTCCCTGTGAAATAATTCTGATTGACATTCTTTAATTTTGCAAGATAGGTTTCATGTAAGATATCACTAAAATTTCTTGACCAAAAGATTTTAAATTTTTAAGCATTTTCAAAATAATCTTCAAACAGCTGGTAATATGGTTATTGAAGAGCACAATATTATTGGACAGCACAATATTATTGGACAGCATAATGTTATCAATTGCGCTTACTGAAGTTTTGTTGGATCTGTTCATAATTAAAATAAAAAACTAAGATGCTTTGCCATATTTCAATTCTTCAGCAATTGTTCATAATGTATTTCAGGTTTATGGTTCACTAGATCAGGAACGATTCGCAGCTGGAATTTCCATGCTAAACCTCTTTCAACATCTGCTAAAGTTATCCTGCAGGTGTACAGACCAACATGCACATCAAACTATGTCATACAGCCAGGTATTGTCAATTACTAGTTTTTATTTAAGGATCTGAATATTTGAGATAAAGAACAGCATTTTTATATATTATGTAGAATTACTTTTATATGGAAAGCATCAGTGGAGCTTATTGTAATGTATATTATCACTTAGTACTTTTGTTGTAGTGATGCTTAACCTGAACAATAGAGTACAATGGAATGTCTCTCGTTTCTTCATATCTACCTTACTGCAGAAGATTAAGTCCTTTCAATGGTAATGTTTAAGTTAAATTAAAGTTCTCTAATTTCTGTTTCAGCTTGCATACCTGGGGTAGCCTATTCCTCGTGCAGTACAAGTTCGTCATCTGTTTTGAAGTGCCAGACATTTTCCACACCAGATGACAAGAATCCATGTTATCTAACTAATACATCCTTGCCATATTATGAGATATGCAGCTGCCGCACTAAATCTTACACCTGTGGTACAGGCACAGTTCCAACATATCATCTGCTTGGACAGACCATGGTTAACCTAGATGCTGGTCTTGAACAGACTTACACCGTCTCAAGTGATATAGCTGTCAAAGAGTTTGATGTTCTTGGATTTCAGTTTGAAAGCTCTTCAAACCCAATTAAATGCACAGGATCAGGTACAACAGATGATGAATTATATGCTGTTCCTTATGCAAGTTGGCTGACAAAAGGCTATGACGTGACAGTGTCTTCTAAGCAGAGCATGACCTGCTATTTTCAAGCTGTATATGCATCATCACAGGAAATAGACATTCCTTCGAACTTGGCATATTTTAATTCAGTTGGTCAGTATACAGTGCAGATTGAGATCCCAGAGAGCAAAGACAAGAAATCCTTCACTATTGATCTGATTGAACCAGTGGCTAGTGTGGTGTGGGTTTACCCTGCGAAATTGGAGCCAGCTGCAACCATAGGATCAGAGGGCACAGTCTATGTGGAATATGGTAAAGTATACGAGTTAACTGTCAGAGCTGGAATGGGAAGCAGTCTGTCATCCATCTGGAGTCTTGATAGAAGTACATCAGTCAGTTTCTCATCAAGTTGTCCAACATCTGTAGCATCAGCAGCTGTGGAAGATTGTAATACCACATTATACTGGTCAAATACCCCATATTCATCGATGTCCTACAGATTTGATGTTGGGGACATGACTTCTGTAATAAGTGTCAATGTATCCAACTCGGTCAGTTACAAGATTATTCTTGTGGACCTAGTCAAGCTCACACCTTTAACATTGATTAGTCTGAACCAAACAGGACCCTCCAATCCAATGCGAGTTGGAGAAAATGGCTCATTCGCGGTGTATGGAGTTGTGGGTGATGTGGACCATTATTATTATGCAGTAAATGGCACAAATGTAACTGGTTTCTCAGGGACATCAATGCAGTACTTGTTCAGCAGTGCTAGCACATACAATGTAACAGTCATGGCAGTGAACAAGCTGGGATCTACATTAGGAGCTTGGAAAACTGTAGACGTAAAACCTGCAGCTGGCTTCACTAACCTCAAGTTTACAACTACTTCATTTTTGGCAGCAGTGAGCAAAAATTATATGCTTTCAATATCAGTGGGTGTGTCTGTTGGAGCAGAGGTGACAGTTGAGTGGAATTTTGGTGATGCAAGTAGCAGCACATCTGTATCCATTATAACATCAAGCTCAACTCTGTACTCTAGTGAAAACAATACTTATTTATCAGTTGGCACATACACAGCCACATTGACTGTGAAGGATGCGTTTGAGGAACAGTCCCTCTCTGTTAACATTACTGTCTGTAGTTCTATTCCAGCCTCTGCATCGGTTGCAGCTTCAGTTAATGAGTTCATTGTTGGAAGCTCCGTCAGTTTTGCTGTAACAGTTCCATTGTCCCCTGGTGCATACTGTGACATAACATATACTTGGGACTTCGATGATGGGTCTTCCTCCACTGGACCAACAAATGATTCTTCAAGAGCCAAAACCTTTACATCAGCCAAAAGTTACAATGTGACTGTCCTTATCAGTAACACAGTCAGCCAGCAAACTGTCTTTGTAAATGTTACAGCAATAGAAAAAGTGCAGGGATTAGAACTTGTTTATGATGGACCAACCCTGCTGACACAACCTACAGTATTTACTCTAACAACCACAGCAGGAACAAATATGTTGTACAATTTCTATTGCTCATTATTTAATGATACAGTGGCAAGTCCCACATACAGCTATACTTTCCCTAATAAAGGCAGATATGATGTTACAGTTGTTGCCTTCAATACTTTTAGTTCTACAAGTCAGACAATGACAGCCTATGTCATTGACAATATTACATTGGAGCTTACTGTTGACACACCAACGGGTTGCTTTGCCACCAAAGAATCCCAAAATTTTAAGGTCGAGGCTTTACATTACAAGCCATCTCTTCTGACCTTTTACTGGTCTTTTGGAGATGGGACAAGTTCTAATATGAAAAATTATAACAAGTCCTACACATTTCCAGGCCAGATGAATGTAACGCTTACAGTTTCAGATGGGACAACTACAGCTTCAGAGAGCAGGTCTGTTTGTGTTATAGAGAAAATAGTTGGAGCCAAAATCAGCAATAATGGTCCCATTGGACTGCCAAGTGGAGGGGTAGCAATAGCAACTGTCACTGTGGTTACAACAGAGGGTTCAAATTTGACATACCTTTGGACCCTTGGTAGCAGCATCCACAGCATGACAAATAACAGCTTTACAGTCATCGTGAGTTTACCAGGCATAATCCAAGTGAATGCAACAGTCTCTAATATTCTTTCATCCACCAGTTTGTCAACAGACATTCAAGTTCAAACTTTCATCTCTGGTTTAGCAATTATGTGTCAACAGTGTATTTATAACTCTGCTAAAGGTCTCTATTATATAGGCAAAAATTCCACTGTAACGTTCATTGCCAGTGTCAATGCAGGAGATAATGTGACCTATATCTGGGATCTAGGGGGAGGAAATTCTGGCTTATTTGGAAGTGCACAGACAACTGCTTACTCCGTTGAAGCCACATATAATGTGACAGTGAATGCAAGTAACAGTGTAGGATCGTCTTCCGTCAGCATCACTTTGACTGTGGAACCCAAGATCAATCTGGTTACAATTCATCCAACAACATTTCTTTCAGCTACAAATACAGCTGTTACATTCAGCACTACTGTTACTCCAGTTGGTATTTCAATCAAATCCTATGAATGGATTCCATGCAACTCTTGCATAGCTCAAAATGGAAATTCTTCAATTACATTTAACTACACTACAAAAGGATACCAGACGTGTAAAGTAACAGCTTCAAATGATATTAGTAGTGTTTCTGCTAATACTACTATCCGTATTGTGGAGAAGATAGAATATGTGATAATCAAAACAAATCTTACCAACATAAATTATGCTCCTTTTAATGTCAGTGTTTATTTCTCTGCTGAATCAAATACAGATGATGATGTGAATTACAGCTGGATTATCAGAAAAGTGAGTACTTTTGATTATAGTAAATCTACAAAAGACATTGTGTATGTATTTGATAACTTATCAGTTAAATATTACACTGTTAGTATAAGATGTATGAATTCAGTGAGCTCTTCATCTGCAACAGCAACTATTTACATTGAAGAGCGAATTGATGGTCTTGTTCTGACTTCAAATGTCTCATCTGCTGCAATTACACCTGATATGTCCCTGCTTCTGACAGCCAGTGTGACATCAGGGAACAACATCAATTATACATGGTCACAAAATGTGTCAGGAGTTACAAGTGTATTCAGCAGTGGTAGAAATGGCACATCAGTTTGGACTCCATCAGGGTCAGGAATGTACAATCTCATTGTCACCGCTACAAATAATATCAATACAGAGGAAGGATCTAAACTTGTAGAAGTCCAGGAAGTTATTTCAGGCGTGAATATGACATGTACTTGGCCAACAGCTAGACAAAAACCCTACATTGCAACCAGTGAAACACTAATTTGTACAGCTATTGTTGTAAGGGGAGATAATCTGCAGTATTACTGGAGTGTGTTCCATGACAGAATCTTAGATTACTCCATTATATCACAGACTCTGAGTAACACATTTTCAAATCAAAGTGTCTACAATGTGACTTTGAAAGTTCAAAATTTGGTCAGTGAAGAAACCACTTCCATGTTAGTTTTTGTGGAAAATGAGATTCCAGCCTTCACATTAAATGCGGATGTCAACCCAGCCAAAACTGGACAGATGGTTACATTTACTACATCTCTAATGGATTTGTTGTACATCAAATTTAACTGGACCATAGATGGAGGTGCATTAATTTTCAATGAGAATGGCACAATACCATCCACTTTTACTGCTGGAATGCATAGTATTAATGTAATTGCCTTTAACAATATTTCAACTCGTAGTGCAGACCTGAGACTCCTTGTGCAAGATCCTATCAGAAATCTGACTGTTGGCAACTGTGCCAAAAGACAGAATACAACACACCCTTTGACTCTTATTGCCATTTTTGATGCTGGAACAAATATCAGCTTTGTCTGGACCTTGTCCATCTCTGCAACATCCAGTGAAATTGTTTATGGTACTACTCTCACACATACGTTCACAGAGGCTGGAAACTACTCAGTGCAAGTTAATGGCAGTAATTTGGTCAGTTCTGACACTTATCAGTGTGTAATTCCTGTGATTGGAATGATAAGTAATGTGACAGTTCATTTATCAACCTATCTGTTTACAAATTACACCATCACCTTCACACTCACAGGAACCAATCTTGACAATAGCAATTACCTATGGTCCTTTTCTAATGGAGAAAATGTCACAACTACAGCACCATCCCTAGATAAAATGTTTAATGTGAAAGGTAACTATACTTTGACTGTGATAGTCTACAATGATATAAATAGTGTTTCCAAGGTTATTTTGTTCAGCCTGGATGAGCTTCAGTGTGTCCAACCATATGCACAGATTGTAGGGCATGACATTAGGACAACATTAAGGTCCCGCTCATTGGAGTTTGAAGTCAGTGTCAACAACTATGACTGTATCTACTACACAGCTACCAACCAATGGAAAATATACAAAAACATCTGCAACAGTACGGCACTAGGATCTGCAGTGACACTGGACAGTAAGGTCATTACATCAACACCGCAATTTGCTATTCCAGCCTCAACATTGAACTATGGAACATACTGTGTAATTTTCACTGTCAGCTATCCAGACACCCCGCTTACAGCTAGTGTAAACTTTTCTCTGAACATTGTGGACTCAGCACTGCAGGCCCTTCTTGTCAGTGGAAGCGAGTCTCTCTATCCAGCAGGGACAGCCTTCACACTTGATGCCAGCACCTCCTATGATCCAGACAATGTGGCTAGCACAGTGATGACTTATAATTGGACCTGCTCATGGACAAATCCATCAGTAAGTTTAAGTAATAGATTTGTTGTTGGTTTAAACAGCCCTTTTAACATTATTGGCTAGATCATGCCAAGGAAATGGGTGCTAAATGCCTTTTTAAAGACCACACAGAGGCAGCCCCAGCCCTGAGGCTGGCCTGGGTGGGTATCAAAACTCACTTTATTAACTGAACTAAACTACCATGGTTCCCTATTAAGAATGATAACTTTTTAACCTGGATCAAATTATTCTATCCAGAAACATTTTCATTCTAAAACTGAAGAATTACAACAAAATATATAGGATATTGTGTATATGCTTAGAGGATAGAATACTGTATATATTCATTTAAACAGCATAGACCTTAATCTACTATTACATAATGCACTGGCAGATCAGGGTCTATGTTGTTTGTTCAACTGATTGCTCCTAACAAACTGCACAGACCCACATCTGCTGGTGCATTTATATGGCAGACCTGGGTTTGTGCAGTTTGCATTTGGACTCAACTATAAATGATTGTATATGGCATACATGTACTTTGAAAATGTTGATAACATAGTTTATAATTTCATGCTAATGTCATTCTGATTAACATTATGACTGGTACTTGTATTTTTTCAATGAGATTTTACAACAATTACATAATGGATTATTGTTTTAAGCCATATCTGTTATCAAATTTTATCATATTTGTTTTCAGGCATCTACTTCAGACATGTGTACCTATGTCATTGGAAGAAGCAGTGCAACTATCAGCATCCCTGCTGGTTCCACAGTGTTAGGCCAGAACTACAACATCAGTGTTATTGTGTCCGCTACTGGCAGGATTAGTAGCACAGCTACTCAGATTGTAAGTCTGGTTCTATTGCTATATTTATCACAATATGATCAAGTTATGACTTGTCAGTGAAAAACTGTCAAAATCTTATCTCCTTTATGAATCTGAAAAAGAAAGATCAAAGACATTGTGCATTTTTACATGTATCCTATAGGCAAATAAAAAAAAATAAAACAACTTATGTGTAAAAAAAATACAATCCAGTTATATCAAAAAATGTTGTATAGACTTTTAATTTTTTTTTATTCAGCATAAGCAAAATTGTTTGAATACATTGGCATAATGTATCACTAATCAGCACTAGCCCTGTTGCATGTTCTTTACTGTTTGTTTTGTAATCTTATATCAAAACTACCTGTGTTAACACAGAATTTAAACACTGTATCCTGTTCCCTAACTGCAAGTAAAGGTAACTCTGGTTGCAAGACACTAAAGGAGACTTGGGAACCATTATTGGTTTTTGTCAGTTTTACTTGAGCATAATGTTGACTATATCCTGCCTATCTATCATGCCCAGGAAATGGTAGCTAAGTGCCTTTCCAAGTTTATGTCTTGGCAGCCAATATGGTCTGGCCTGGACAGGTATCAAACTTGGAACCCTTTGATTACAAGTCATACACTGTATCAGTTCAGGTACTGCAGCTCCCCACTTTTGGTTTTGGATAATGTCCCCTGATTACTCATTAGGACAATATGTCTCAGGACAGTTCATTCCCATGATGTCCAGTGGCTAATCATTAGGACAATATGTCCTAGGGCAGTTTATTCTCATGATGTCCAGTGGCTAATCATTAGGACAATATGTCCTAGGGCAGTTTATTCTCATGATGTCCAGTGGCTAATCATTAGGACAATATGTACTAGGGCAGTTTATTCTCATGATGTCCAGTGGCTAATCATTAGGACAATATGTCCTAGGGCAGTTTTTTCTCATGATGTCCAGTGGCTAATCATTAGGACAGTATGTCCTAGGGCAGTTTATTCTCATGACATCCCCTGACTACTCATCAGGGCAGTATGTCCCAAGGCATTTTATTCCCATGATGTCTCCTGACTACTGATCCTCATTTCTGATTTTTAAAAACTATGTCCTAACCTTGGCAGATTTTATTAGCACTTTCAATCAAAACTGCTTTCATAAGTACATTTAGGGCTTAAGGTTTTGTTAAAAATGAAAACAGATCATGACTGACAAGTGAATAAACTCTAATAATTTACTAGATTGTCTTCCTTTGGACAGTTATAGCCATACTTTGATCTTGAAGTCTGATTTTTTATCTTGGAGTCTACTTTTTGATCTTGGAGTCTTCTTTATGGTCATGGAGTTCACTTTTTTATCTTGGAGTCTACTTTTTGATCTTGGAGTCTTCTTTATGGTCTTGGAGTTCACTTTTTGATCTTGGAGTCCACTTTTTGATCTTGGAGAACTATTATCACCAAAAATGAATCTAATGGTTCTTTAAGGTATAAACAAGACAGAATTAGAATTCACCTTCTAATATCTTTATATGTGATTATTATTATTCTTATTATTATTATTATTATTATTATTATCTAAAATTTGGACTAAACAAAATTATATGTTTCAGACCATGGAAAAATTAAAACACTCCAGTTTTTTTCAAGCACAAAATGTATCTCACTATTATTGTTTATCATTGCACCAGAAATTCATTTAAAACTGTGTTGTAGTCTTGCATAATCCATAATGTGGACAAGTTGGGTTCAGAACAATTGTCCAAGAGGATGGTGTGTTAGGGATGAATTGTCATAGAACAATAATTTTTTATTAACATCACCAATGGCACTGGTGACAACATTATATAGTCTTTTGATGAGGCTGATACAAAGATTTATTAACCTTTGAAAAAAGATACCGTATATACTTATTTATAAGATGAGTCCAACTGCAAATTGCACAGACCAGGATATGCCATGTCTGATATGCTGGCTGATTTGGGTCTATGCAGTTTGTTCAGAGTACTCAGAACAACAAAAAACATGCATTATGCTATGGCAGATCAGAATCTTTGCTGTTTGCAGTTTGAATCAACTTGTAAATGAGTACAGATGGAACTCTCAGATCCCACAGGCAAAGGTGAATGTCATTTTTCTGAGATTAATAAATTCTTTAACAACCTAAGTAAAAAGTCAGTGTTTTTCTGTATGTGACATTTTATTTCCTTTGCTTGTAAAGTATGAAGTATGTGACATTTTATTTCCTTTGCTTTTGGGGCCCCGAGTGGCCGAGTGGTCTAAAGCGCTCTTCGTTACGGATCACTGCCATCTCACCTCTGTCTACGGCAGTTCGAGTCTAAGATTCAGCCAATGTGGGTATGTGAGAAAGCTTGACAGTAGCTTCTTGTGGGCCGGTGGTTCTTTCCAGGGTTTTCCCGGGTTCTTCCTCCACCATTAATACTGGCCGCCATGTATAGCCTATCGTGTGCTGAAAAATGGCGTTAAACCCCACAACAACAACAAAAATCCTTTGCTTTTAAAGTATGAAGCATGCGACATTTTATTTCCTTTGCTTGTAAAGTATGAAGTATGTGACATTTTATTTCCTTTGCTTGTAAAGTATGAAGATCATGCTGAGTTAAAACTTTGTGAAAAATGTAAAGCAAAATGCTGATAAAAAGAGGGTTTTAAATCATTAGACGATATACTGAAATGAATTGAAATTATAAAAATCACAAGAATGAAGAATAATTAAAAGCAAAGAAAGCAAATACATACAAACAACCTTTTTTTAACAGATGACAGATGGAAAAGGCAGTCCCTCATTAATTAATGACGTGTGATGCATTATTAAGTAGATTTACATAAGCTCTGCTTTGAGCACTGTTGATCTATTGATTAAGTGCCAATTGAGCTGTTGGGATCTTATATTTACCCTGTGCAAGTGAGGTTGAAAGAATGTTATACAAAAAATCATCTGACAATCTAACCAGTCAGATCAGAGCAAAGTCAGAAGTCATCATAATAATAAAAGTTTGTTTCATTTTTTTCATTCTCATGTAATGATGGTACATAATGGTGCAGTTTGCAATTGACATGATGTTCAACAGAGCCTTCTTTTTCAAAGTTACATGCAAAATAACTTTAATTTATATTTTCAAACCTTTTGGTGATGATTCATTTTTTAACTTTCAGGTATTAATTGGGTCACCTCTTGCCCCATTTGTAGTTGTGACCTGCATCTCATGCCAAGCCAACAGTAACTACAAGATCAGCAAGACATCACAAATTTCTCTATTAGGTCGTTGTACCAACTGTCAATCAGGGGTCACAACCACCTATCTTTGGACAGTTGAGACAACTGCAGGTGTATCAGTAGGTTTGTCACCTGGAGACACCACAACTGGCCTTCAATCCACCAATTTGGTTATTAAATCAGGTGTACTTGATGATGGTAAAGCATACAGATTTAAGTTGACTGTGGCTTTATCAGGCCAGACTGGATATTCCTCTATTACCTTGGACTCCAACACCCCTCCAAGTGGTGGAACATGCATTTTGGAGACACCAACTATCACCTACTTAGAACAGAGGTCAAATATCTCATGCACTGGATGGAAAGACTCGGACAACATGTCGGAAGTGTACTATGAGGTGGTAGTAAGAAGAACAATCGCTACAGCTGTTGAGGAGTATCTTGTGTATTTTGGCACTCAGGAAAACACCTCTTTATACATTTCTCCCTGGCCTGATACAGGTGATGCTGCTGTCAATGTAATTGTCTATGTAAAGGATGATCTGGAAGCCAGCAAAGAGGCATACAGCTGGTGAGATAACTGTTTCTTGCTTTTTGGTGGCATATTTGATTTATTGAGGTAGTTATTATATTCTAACAATGAAAGGCCTATTATTTGACATATGGTTTCAACCTCCAATCATCGTATTTTATTCATTTAGATTTATCAGCCACTTATTGTTTAATCAGAATATTATAATAATCTTACATAACAGATTTTTTAGTTTGATATGTATGGTACAGCTCTTTTATTTAATCGTTTCTTTTTTCACTTGCTAAATCAGAACAATGATGCACTAAGCTTTAAGTCATCAAGGAAATTATGAAGTTAACTCCTAAAAGATTTTTACATCTACTTATTGTCATTACTCATTGCTCATTGTCATTTACTTATTGCTCATTGTCATTTACTTAATTGCTCATTGTCATTACTCATTGCTCATTGTCGTTTACTTATTGCTCATTGTCATTTACTTAATTGCTCATTGTCATTACTCATTTCTCATTGTCATTACTCATTGCTCATTGTCATTTACTTATTGCTTATTGTCAGATTTTGTTGCTAATGGGGAAAATTTTGTCACAGCCTAAATGGAAATTGGTATATAAATACAGAATTTTTTGCATTTTGTTTGGCAATCATGGTCAGAATCTATTTAAGCTGCTATGATGCCTGACTAATGACATATCTAATCTTTACTTCATATATTTGTAAGAATAACTTGAGCAATTTGTTATGCTATACATGTCTTACCAGTTCATTTTCTTCATATAGCCTGCTGTTCTGAAGACTTTGATCAAAGTTTTCAATGGTAGAAACATTGCAAAGCCAAAGAAAATGATCATGTGATACACAAGTTATATGTAAGATGTTTGTTTCTTATACAGGTTGCTGAGTTTTAGAAGTCCGTCCCTCAGACCAGGCCAAACCAAACTAGACTATCTGGTTGACAGCATGAAAACACAGCTCCTGGACATTGTTAACCAGAACAATCCCTCTCTACTGGTTCAGTACATCATCTCCACACTGATGGTGCTAAATGACTTGTCAGCTTCTGCCAGCACCTCAGACACAAATCTAACCACCCGTGCTGCCATCAGAGATCTAGTTACTGTGGCAATTACAGGGCTCCCCATAGATTCAGTGTCAGAGATACAGCAACTGGCATTTGCATTCAAACTCCTAACAGTAAGTCACACAGTGTAATTTCTTTTACTGTATGTAATCACTTATAAGATGATTCCAACTGCAAACTGCAAAGACCCAGATCTGCCATTGCCTAACACACTAGCATATCTGGGTCTGTGCAGATTGTTAGGAGTAATCAGGAATACAAAACAAATAGACACTGATCTACAGGTGCATCATCCTATGGTGGATCACGATCTATGCTGTTTGCAGTTGGACTTGACTTATAACTGTGTATATATGGTACTTGTTTAGCCTTATGTAACCCACATTGAAAGTTTGTAATACAGTTTAAACCTTTTGTGGTTAACAACTATGGAAGGGTGTGGAAACATTTTCTTATTTTATCATGTTTTATGATGGAAATTTCATAAACATGCTAAAATACCATTGCTTGTGATCTGTCCAGATGTTTTGACATTGGTTGTTTGTCTTTGTGAATCAGTATAAATGCTTTGACATCGGTTATTTGTCTTTGTGAATCAGTATAAATGATTTTACCTTGGTAGTTTGTCTTTTTGAATCAGTATAAATGCTTTTACATTGGTTGTTTGCCTTTGTGAATTAGTAATGCTTTTACATTGGTTGTTTGCCATTGCGAATCAGTATAAATGCTTTTACATTGGTTGTTTGTCTTTGTGAATTAGTATAAATGCTTTCACATTGGTTATTTGTCTTTGTGAATCAGTATCAATGCTTTTAGATTGGTTGTTTGTCTTTATGAATTAGTATAAATGATTTTACATGGTAGTTTGTCTTTTTGAATCGGTATAAATGCTTTCACATTGGTTATTTGTCTTTGTGAATTAGTATAAATGCTTTTACATTGGTTGTTTGTCTTTGTGAATTAGTATAAATGATTTTACATTGGTAGTTTGTCTTTTTGAATCGGTATAAATGTTTTTGCATTGGTTGTTTGTCTTTGTGAATCAGTATAAATGCTTTTACATTGGTTGTTTGTCTTTGTGAATTAGTATAAATGATTTTACATTGGTAGTTTGTTGTTTTCAATCGGTACAAATGCTTTTACATTGGTTGTTTGTCTTTGTGAATGGGTATAAATACTTTTACATTGGTTGTTTGTCTTTGTGAATTAGTATAAATGCTTTTACATTGGTTGTTTGTCTTTGTGAATTAGTATAAATGCTTTTACATTGGTTGTTTGTCTTTGTGAATTAGTATAAATGCTTTTACATTGGTTGTTTGTCTTTGTGAATTAGTATAAATGCTTTTACATTGGTTGTTTGTCTTTGTGAATCAGTATAAAAGTTTTTACATTGGTTGTTTGTCTTTGCGAATCAGTATCAATGCTTTCACATGGTTGTTTGTCTTTGTCAATTGGTATAAATGCTTTTACATTGGTTGTTTGTTTTTGTGAATCGGTATAAAAGTTTTTACATTGGTTGTTTGTCTTTGTCAATCAGTATAAATGCTTTTACATTGGTTGTTTGTCTTTGTCAATTGGTATAAATGCTTTCACATTGGTTGTTTGTCTTTGTCAATTGGTATAAATGCTTTCACATTGGTTGTTTGTCTTTGTCAGTTGGTATAAATGCTTTTACATTGGTTGTTTGTCTTTGTGAATTGGTATCAATGCTTTCACATTGGTTGTTTGTCTTTATGAATCTGTCAAGTGAATATGATACAAATCATTTGTTGTTAGATCTAGCCATTAAAGAACTGAAATTCACTATGATTTGCTAAATATTCTTGCTCTTTATTGTTTTTTCAAACTTCCTAAATTTTTTATGTGTAATAACACATTTCCTGCCATAAAATGTTTCATCTTTTATCATTCCCATGCCAACTGACTCAGTTGATATCAAGGATAATTACAGTTTGCAACTGTATTTCACATTCTTAATATTTATATGTATGTAATAAGCTTTAGATGAAGCAGAGAATGTTTGTCAGGGTATGATTTTTATTGTTCTGAAATTTTCAGGATTCAGGGTATGATTTTTATTGTTCTGAAATTTTCAGGATTATGAAACAGAGATCCTGACTGATGAATACCAGAACCTCATCATGAACACTGTCAGCCACCTTATTGAGATCCTAACCTCTAAGGTATCACAGGGAATGGACCAGGATGACTTTGACCCTGACAACCTACTGGGTGTCATTACCAACACTGTTGAAGCCATAAATTTGTCACCAAATGTCATAACAAAGTCCAATACTACTGCTGTCTTTGGGAATCATTTCCAGTACAGACCTTCCATTAGCAATATTCTCTCCTCCACTACATCTGACCCTAAACAGCTCGTAGCTGATGGCTTTGAAAGTGGGGAGAAACTTGTTGGAATTGCACTGACCACTAAGCTTGTAGGAGAAGATCCAGTCAACGTGGTTATGTCAAATGGAGTCACCTTCAAGGGTCAGAGAGTCCTAAAAGAAAATATCTGGACTGCCCCTCAAAACCAAGGGTCTCTTTTTTCCTGTGGTGTGAATGTACTTGATGGAAAAATATCAGACAAAGAGGAATTGTTTCAGATTGTGTTTGAAGCATCTAAAAACCAGTTTGACTGGGAATACATTGGAAATCATGTCATTAATTCCAGAGTTGCCAGCATGAGTTTCAAGAACATCGACAGTAGCGACATTTCGATCTCAAATTTAGATGAAGCCAGTGAAGTGAAGATATACATGTTTGGTAGCAAGGCAAATACATATCACATTACCAATGGAAGCATTATAAACTCCACTGGTTATGATCCAACAGAGGGATACACTTTCACAACATCAACATTGGATGCTGGGGCTTCAAAATTGGTAAATCTTAATGTAAAGAATGCAACATCAGGGGTTGCCTTACATATTCCTGTTCAGATTTCATTCTACCCTACAACTGCTGAAGAAGAAGCAGGAAACAAAACCATCCAAAATGGCACATTGAATGTCTATCTTGGAATTAATAAAAAAGAGACAAAGTCAAGTGACTATACACCTGGATACTTTAAAAGTATAACAATGGACATGATGACCAAACAGTATGACCACAGAGCTTATACCTTCTTCATTCCAGCAAGGTAATTATATGCACAAAATATTTAAAATGCTCTTTGCAAATACTTTCCATTCTCTTCGGAAATGAGTTTTAAGAAAAATGTCATAAAGAATTTTCTGTCAATTCAGTATTGTTATTGCGTAAAAAACAGTTTGATTGTTTTTTTAAGTCTAATATGGCTTAGTGCCATGGACATACAAGAATTAAATCTATCATGACAAGAAACCTTGAATCAATTAATATGTACACCTGTAAAACTCATTTGCTTGGTTTTTTGTTATCATGAAGACTAAATAAATTCAAGCCAAAACTTGTAAAACTGTGTTATTAAGTGTTAAATTTCATCAGTGGAGATGAATGCTGATTCATTTGTAATCTTTTAATTTGATGCCGATGTAAGCCTATAACTGATTAATTTAATGTAGATGTATTTGACCTATTAATTGTATGTACATGTATGCCTAAATGTTTATTACACTTTAAATTTTTCTGTTTATCAGCACCTTCAACCCATCAGACAAATACAGCTTGGCTATATACAACTTGGAGCCAGACAAGAAAGTTAATGTCTCCATAGGAATGCTTTTCACATCATGCCAGTACTTTAATACTCATACCCTGTCCTGGGACATGAGTGGCTGTACTCCCTTAGAGGAGTCCATCCCTACTGTCACTGCTTGTTCTTGTAACCATATGACCTCCTATGGTGGAAGCTTCCTGATGCCACTTGATGCAATTGATTTTGCAGACTTTGCAGTAAGTTCTAAGAAATAAAAACAATTAGTTATGATGTAAATTTGAACACCTTAATGATTGTATTACTGAGTCATGTAAATTATTGGTTTATTGGAAAAAAAGTCTTTCTCCAAACAACTATATTTAACTTTTCCTTGAGCATCTGAATTAGTCACCTTTGTATGTGGTTTGCCAAAGTGGAACAGTATGTACTTTTAGGTCAAAATATGTATGATTCCCAGCCCTCCACCCCCCCCCACCCCACCCCCCCGCGAAGCTGTTGCCCAAGCCAGAATTTGATGTTTTCAAAGTTGTATAATGTTTTTCATGCTAGTGTTGCTTTGGTGTCATTCAGTGCCAAGAGTTGAAGTAGAAACCATAATTTGGGGGGGGGGGGTAACAAGAGGGAATCCAAATTTAAAATGTTTGATATTTGACATGGACTTTAAAGGATTTGGTGACAGCTAGGTTAGTTTGTTTTATGAAATATTTATGACAGTCATATTCCAGTTATCAAGGTGGATTTAAAAATTGAGACATTTAGATGTTATCAAGCCTTTTTTATGGTTTGTTGTAATATTTTACTTAATGTCCATTTTGGAGTTACAGATTCTGTATCATGAGGTTTATTAACAAGATTTTACTCAGTCAATTTAATAGTCTTGATTGGTTCAGATTAAAATTCTTGATGAGCTATAAGTGATGCTATGATCTAAATCACTGTAGTCAGGTTTAGCCTCAAACTTAGCGTTGTATATTCATAATTTATATTGTTTCCATGAATAGTTACATACATTTAAATTTCTGTATGAAGAAAGTGAATGATAGTTTAATTTTTCATTGAATTTTGTCTATTGTATTTTGTAATGCTTACAGAAACTGGATTTGGCAGCCAACCCAATAGCAGTAATAACATGCAGTCTCTTGCTGTTCCTTTACATTGTGATGGTCATTGTATGTGCGGTGCTGGACCGCATGGACATGAAGAGAATCTCCATGGTACCCTTGTGTGGCAAGGATGGCTCTTTTAAGTATGAGATCACTGTGGTCACAGGGAGACAGGCAGGAGCAGGTAAAGATTTATTGTTTTTTTCATACAAGGCCTTGGTTTTTTTGTGTGTGTGTGTGTGTTTTGTTTGTTAGCAGAACACTTAAAATAAAGCTGTAAATTGAACAATGCAGATTATAAAACATTTAAATCTCACAGTGAATCAAATCTGAAAGCTGATAGTTTTGATAACATGGTGGATCCGACACTTCTGTGTACAAAGATACTTCCAGATATTGCTTTTGATACGGTGGCAAAATCTTTGTAATTCCTAAGCAAATCAATAATAATGACTTGATGATGCATGCCAAGTTGTCATCATAGAATAGTACAAGGTTTGTACACATTTCATTGCCAATCCAATAAATTTCAAATCTGCTGATGCTGAAGATGGCAATAAACCTTTCACTCTCTGAGATGTAAAACTCTGTCTTAAACGAGTACATGGAATATCACCAGGACTAGATGATATTCTGCTTTGGTCAGGAAAAGAAAGTGAAGAGAATATAATAGTTACAATGAAAAAATACAAGGAAAGATAGATACTCCATCAATAATGATGTTGCCAAAACCACCTTGCAAACTGAGTAGTGATTTAGTAATAATAATAATGATAAAAATAATAATAATAACAATAATAATAATAATAACAATAATGAGAATAATCATAAAGACTATTTAAAGAAGGATAACTCAATTAGTTACAGAACTAATTGACCTTGAGGCCTTCTAGCTGTTATGTACAATATATACAACATCATGGGATAAATTTGGCTTGACACTAAACAATTAAGTTATTTTAAAAATCAAAGATTCAAGCCGGGGACATATGCATTGTTGGATTTTTGTCATGTTGACAAATTCTACTCTGTGGGAGGATGTATTCACATCAAACAGATGGTGGTTTTTTGGACACAAAAAAGCAAATTGCTACACAGTAGTAATGGGTAAGTATTGCCCAAAAACTACAAACTAGTGAAAAGGGATTTCAAAGGTTTTACATCTTTTGCATTTACCATTGTCATTTTTATATACATTTTATGGAATTTTAATATCTCAACATTTGATATGTTATCTTATACACCATGTTTACATTTATTTAAAATGGTTTATGCTCCTATATTTTTGGGGGGCAATCCAGCTTTACATTTTTCAAAGTTTACCTTTAGGTGGTACTCCATAGCCAGTACTGCACTGAGGTGCCATCAAATACTACTACATGCATTCATCCATAATCACATACATGGAGCATCTCAAAGTTACTATAAATGAGCAGAAAAAGAGCAAAACCTGCCTGATTAGTGTAAACTATCTTTTCAGTATTTCTTCCTTTTACAGCACCCTTGTTTAGTTTTCCTTAAATTTGTCTTTTAATATTTCTCGTGTATAATAATGGATGGTAAGAAGCAAATTTGAGACAAGTGGCTCATACAAGTAAAACTTCAGCTGTAATGTAAGCAAATTTGAGACAAGTGACTCATATAAGTAACATTTCAGCTGTAATGTAAGCAAATCTTATACCAGTGGCTCATATAAGAACACTTCACCTGCGATGTAAGCAAATTTTAAACAAGTGGCTCTTATACATAACACTCCAGCTGTAATGTAAGCAAAATATATGCCAGTGACTTATATAAATAGCACTTCAGCTGTAATGTAAGCAAATTTGAGACAAGTGGCTCATATAAATAACCTTTCAGCTGTAATGTAAGCAAATTGAAGACAAGTGGTTCGATAAGTAATACTTCATCTGTAATGTTTGCTGTTGTGTTTTTCTGTTTGCAAGTAAATTGGAAGACTTAAATGGGTGTAATTAGGTGTGTATGTTTTCTGTTGATAATTGTCTTGAATTACTTGCTTTTGTTCTTTAAATATATAAAACTATGATATCTTGTCATCTGCAGTAGTGTTCTAATAAGACAAATTAAATTTTCTTTGATCACTGTTATAATCAATTTAAATCTAAATTGCCCTGATTCATTACTAACATGCATAGTTAATAACTATTTGTTACAATATGGTTTATATATATAGTTAACTATTGGTTACAATATAGTTTATTTATATAGTTAACTATTGGTTACAATATGGTTTATTGATATAGTTAACTATTTTTTACATGGTTTATTTATATAGTTAACTATTTGTTACAATATGGTTTATTTATATAGTTAACTATTGGTTACAATATGGTTTATTTATATAGTTAACTATTGGTTACAATATGGTTTATTTATATAGTTAACTATTTGTTACAATGTGGTTTATTTATATAGTTAACTGTTGGTTACATTATGGTTTATTTATATAATTAACTATTTGTTACAATATGGTTTATTTATATAGTTAACTACTTGTTACAGTGTATTTCTTGTAACATTTTTCTTGCATGTTGCACAGTTATTGATAGAGCAATTAAACCATGTGTCTTGATGATATTATAGGCACCACAGCTCATGTTGGTGTACGACTTTGTGGGGAGTACGGGAAAACAAAGCCACAGCACCTTCAGAAAGCTGGCGCCTTCCAACGCAACTGTCAGGACAAATTCATCATTGCACATGATGTAAATCTAGGAGACATATCTAAAGTTTCAGTGTGGCATGACAACAATGGCAAATCCCCATCCTGGTACCTTACTCAGGTAGGAAAGATTCATTTGACATAGTAATAATGTTGTCTCTTGGCTTTCAAAAAATTTTTATTGTTACTTTTAATTCGACTTAATTTTGAACTTTGCATCTCTTGTTGTTGTTGGTTTAACACCATTTTTTCAGCACATGGTAGGGTATACATGGCACGGTATAATTGGTGGGGGAAGAAACCAGGAAAACTCTGGTAAAAATGACCAAACCATTGAAAGTCATTGTCAAACTTTCTCACATACCCACAATGGTCACACCCAAGACTTGAACTGACATGGATAGAGGTGAGATGACAGTGATTAGTAAAGATGAGTGCATTAGACCACTCAGCCCACCCACCCCCAACTGCTCTCCTGTACATTTTTGCATTAATTGAATTTTTATAAATTTCATTCCTCTTCTGTAGCTTCATAATGTATGTATGATTATTTTATATATTCCCTCATTCTGATGTAGCCTTTCACTTTTTCTCTGTCTAGTCTAGTGTGAAAAAAAAATGTAATCTTTATACATCTTGGATTTACTGAAGGATTCTTCATAGTGAAGATAACTGTTTATTTTGAAGACATATTTTTATCAGGCCAAGTACATGTAGTTATTACATCATATCATTCTTAAACCAAGTGGTCAACATTTACCTCAGATATAAACTCTTTTATCTCCTAATTTGTTCTCTTTGTTCCCCCACCCCCCAAAATACATCTTGCATGTGATTCTTAGAGCAAAAATGATTTTCAAAGTATTTATTATGACAGATCATTGTGAAGGACTTGCAGACAGACAAGAAGTACTACTTCTTTGCTGATTTCTGGCTGTCTCTTGAGATGGAAGGAGGGATTATACAGAAAGATCTGAAAGTAGCAGGTACAAGAGATCTGACTGTTATATCATGACATCTGACTGTTATATCATGACATCTGACTGTTATATCATGACATCTGACTTATATCATGAAATCTGATTGTTATATCATGACATCTGACTGTTATATCATGACATCTGACATATCATGAAATCTGATTGTTATATCATGACATCTGACTGTTATATCAATGATTTTCCATCATAACGTCTAAAAACAGTAGTTGTTGTGTTGAAACTTGATGTTTCGTAGAAAGTCCATGCTAATGGGACCAATAGAGTTTAATAATGCTGGAAAATAATAAAGTCCATATGAATGAAAATGAGTTTTTTTGGGTTTTAGCATGATCGATGATGTTTTTGTCTGCATCTAGTTCACCACTGAAATTTTATGAAGTGAATATTTGAGAAAACCTGGACCAAGTAAAATATGCAGGCCTATGATTTTATTATGATTTTAGAAAAATGTATTAGCATATATTTTTCCTGCTACTTTAAGCAATATGGCTATTTCAACTAGTACAAAAGTTTATTATTCTTCTAACAGTTTATGCTCATCTCAACTTAGTTTTCTCACAATGACATCAGTATTAGAGAAACTATATAACCTTTGTTCTTTGATGCTTATCATTCTTTGTTTTTTTCCATAAAGTTATCTCTTTTCTTTCCCTAGACTCCTCTGAGAGACATCAGTTTACCAGAATGTTTTCTGCAGCCACCTCCAATTCATTGGCAGACAAGCACTTATGGTTGTCCCTCTTCAATAGGCCTGCCCACAGTCGCTTCACCCGTGTACAAAGAGCCACCTGCCTTGTCACTCTACTCTACACCTTCATGTGTGTCAATGCCATATGGTATGGCCTTCTGAAACAAAAGACTGATCCTACTGACTTGTCATCTTTCAGCTGGGAGGAAGTTGTTGTAGGGCTTGTATCCAACATCGTCATGTTCCCAATCACTTTCTGTCTGATTTTGCTCTTCAGAAAGAGCAGGTCTAAGGTAAAGACTTTGTTTTTATTAAGATCAAAGTTATAACATTTCAGGGCTTCAGAAAGAGCAGGTCTAAGGTAAAGACTTTGTTTATAATAAGATCAAAGTTATAACATTTCCGGGCTTCAGAAAGAGCAGGTCTAAGGTAAAGACTTTGTTTTTAATAAGATCAAAGTTATAACATTTCAGGGCTTCAGAAAGAGCAGGTCTAAGGTAAAGACTTTGTTTTTAATAAGATCAAAGTTATAACATTTCAGGGCTTCAGAAAGAGCAGGTCTAAGGTAAAGACTTTGTTTTTATTAAGATCAAAGTTATAACATTTCAGTAAGTCAGATAAAGGCTCCAATGTATATGTAGGCTGATTATTGATAATCTGTCAAATTCATATGGCTTAGTGATACAGACTTTGACAATGAACCTGTAGATCTATAATTTTAGAAAGGTCAGCAGTGATTGGTCACATGGCTTGAATCTCTATCAGACAGTCAATCAGTTCCCTCAAGATTTAAAGCACATGAAAAATTCTTTGGTACAAAATAATTATATAGCCATAAAGATCAGATTTTACTTTTAAACCTATCTCCAGATAACAAAAATGTACAAAGAGGTACAGTGGTCAAAAGTTATATTAAACCTAACGTACAGGAAACTGCTCTGATTTGTACAGGCAGGCACACAGATTAATTAGATAAAAGATTTCTATTTATAGAACTCTGGTTTTGGCACATTAACAGATGCTATGAGGTAAAGGGTTAACATTGGGAGTATAAGTTCCACGATCTCTTGAATCCAGCAATTCCAGAAAAACTAGTTTCATCTCTCATGTCTGTATACCTTATAGATAAAAGGAAGGAACTCTTATCTCTTACATCCCTTTACCATTGCAAGGTGGCATTAGTTTAAGCTTTCAGTCAGTACAAATAAAATTGTCCTACATCGCCTCTTCAAATCCTTCTAGAATCTTTATGGTTCTGAGCCAGCCGTTGATAAACTGAGTTGAAATTTTGTGTTTCAGTGTAAACAATGGATTAACAACCACTGTTGTCATATTTTTGTGGATATATTTTCATATTTTTCTCAGTTTATGGCATTCATTTTTTCTGACCTGTAAAGTCACATGCAATATAACAAGACATATATGCATGCTATACTTTTTTAATTGGAAACAGTTGAATTTTATAATGTGTGATACATGGGGCATTATTGTTGATATTCATATTTCAGTTTTGTTTTTAATCTTTCTTGTCTTTTCAATAGCAGTGGTGACAAAATGTAATAATTGTTACAGGTACAAGGTCAGAAATGATAAACATCAGTCTTGCCTTGCATGTACCAAATTTACTTCTACAACACCATGTAACATTTGCAAGTTTTAGGATGTGGTCTTCTTGCCTCGGGAATGGCTTCAAGCAGACCAGTGGAAGATAAAAGTGAAGAATGTGTTGTGTTGAATCTTCAACTGAAATTATGTTCCCTCATCAGCATGGGAGGGATGCTTTGTTGGCATCATCTCCCTCCACCTGCCAAAGATGTCTAGGAAATGGTTGTCAGCTACCAATGCATCCAATCAGCTAGTGATAGATAATACAGTGTCACTATCACCATCCGAAGTACACCAGACCAATATCTTCATGGAGCTGATGAGGAGGAGATTGATCAATGAGTCTATAGTGCAGTTGCTTTCATTGGGGGGGGGGGGATAATTCGCCATCCTTCTTCATATTTGCATAGTAATTCTTTTGTTTGCCAGGAGAGCATCCTCTAATTGCTCAGCAATAGTGGCTTAGTGGTTACGGGAATATCCACCTTTACTTAGGTTGGCAGGTGGGCATAATTTCACCCCCCAAATCTGAATAAGATGGGCCTTTTTTTAGGATACATGGGGGTTTGATTCTGATTTTGCTGTCCATTTCATTGTATGCAGAACTTTATGAGGGCTAAGACAACTGGTCCATCTGTGTTGCCAGCTGACAAGCCTTCCAGCCAATTGCTGAGCGCTTCTTCAAGCCTGCAATCCAGCTGTCTTTTAGGTCTTTCATACATTCTTCATTTAAGCCGGCATCCAGTTCTCCTTTTGGCCTTATATACAGCTTATCTAAAAGGGAACTACTTTCCTACTCTTACCAAACATGCTAGGACTACTTAAGCAGATACGGAAGTGTTGCTGGATGTTGACCCTCCTCAAAGATAGCAGGAAAACTCCAATCTGATGAGTTATGAGAATCCCAGCATGGAAAGGACAAATTTTATTGAAGGCTGTGTGGAACAAATATATAGATGGCAGCAAACATTTCACCCTAGGAGGCAATTTAATAAGGGAGAAAGAAAACAATGTTCTCTTCCCCAAAACCTCCCAACAACTGCCATTGATGCATTAACCTCACTGCCCCCAGAGTTTTCCAGTCAGTGCCAGACCACTCCATGCCCATTAAAGTCATGTTTGGATCAGCCTTAATCCAAACAATGAATGGTTGATCCAAGTAGTTTTTGGAGGAACTACAGATTTTATTTATATAGACACATCCTCTTGTGTTCCCCTTCTACAATGGACATTGCAGCAGGTCCCATGAAGAATGCAATTTTAAAAGAAACAGTTGCTTTGTTACTTTCCAGATAGACAGTGGAAAGAGTTCATAGGCTGTACTCAATAGAATTTTATTTGTCTTTACCAGGTATGAGAAGCAAATAGCAAAATCAGGCCAGTGATACACCTCACTAACTTAAACAAATTTGCACTAGCATCAAAATTCAAGATGCTAAAGTCATGATCAGTATGTCCTTCCATCAAAAAGGACAAGTTCATAATCAGCCCCAGTCTGAATGTCCCAGTCCTTCCATCAAAAAGGACAAGTTCATAATCAGCCTCAGTCTGAATGATGTCCCAATCCTTCCATCAAAAAGGACAAGTTCTTAATCAGTCCCAGTCTGAATGTCCCAGTCCTTCCATCAAAAAGGACAAGTTCATAATCAGCCTCAGTCTAAATGATGTCCCAATCCTTCCATCAAAAAGGACAAGTTCTTAATCAGCCTCAGTCTGAATGATGTCCCAATCCTTCCATCAAAAAGGACAAGTTCTTAATCAGCCCCAGTCTGAATGTCCCAGTCCTTCCATCAAAAAGGACAAGTTCTTAATCAGCCTCAGTCTGAATGATATCCCAATCCATCCATCTCTACACAAGTGTATTTGATTTGCATGCTATTACCATTTCCATTCTCTACCTTTTGGACTAAAATCTCAGCCCATGGTTATTTACAAAATTAGTCATCTGCATCAGCTCCTTGTCTAGGACCTACTTGTTGATAGGGACTTTGGCATATTAGGGTGATATTCATTTGCTAAATGTAAGGAACAGTCTTATCTCATTTTTACTCACATGGGGTTTGGAATTGGGAAACGTTGGATCTTGTCCACTTAACACATCGCCCATCTTAGTATGGAATTTCTGATCCATTTCAATCTTGTACTTCTCTCTCTTTTTCACATTATTAAATAAACAAATTATGAAACACTCAAGGTGAATTTCAGATAGAAAGCTGGTTTATGCAGAGAGTTTTTGCAACTCCTAAGCTTATTAAGCACAGTAGAGGATTTGATTCTCCTATGCTGTCTCTATGTACTATGTACAGATGGTATTGCTTGCTCAAATGCACACATTTTCCTGTTTCTTTCAGCACATCTCCACCCCATCCAAGTTAAAACGATTCCTGCATTAGTGGTATAACAAGCTATAGCCAAAAGTAGGAATTTTGCTGGAGAATTCTGAACCAGATGTTAGAATTTCTAGAGATGGAAGTTTGAGGTGGGTGGGTAGGGCTAGTCTGTTGCCTCACCCCATGGTGAACGACAACTGGAGCCCACAGGAGAAAACTCTTGATATAAACCTCTTGTTCATGGTGGGAAAGTGATTCTCATACAGTAGGACAATTCTTTGTGATTGCTTACCTCTTATAATGGTGGATTAAATCACCTAACTTGTGTTATCTGAGCTAGGAATTTTTATGCTGGTGCTCCTTGCACAAGATAATGATCCAGGTCAGACACATCCCTGGCAGACTGAATTTATTGACACATGGTCTGTCGGGAAGGGTCAAACTCTGAACAGTCAATGGTGCTTTCATCCATCAGCTTTTGGTGGATTGCACATTTTGGAGACATCCAACAATAAATCTCTGTGTGATGAGGTGGAATAAAAAACTGCCCACCTTTTTCTCTCATGTCCACGACCCAGAATCCTAAGGGAATGGATGCTTTGGCAGTTAGGTTGGATGGGATTTGGGGCTATGCTTTTCCTGCAACTGTTCTGACTCCAAGAATCCTTAAGAAAATCAGGGACCAGTATTACAAAGTTGTTCTGGTGGACTCAGATGGGACAAGTTATGGGTTAACAATCTGCTTGAAATAGTGGTAGATGTCTGCTGGAATATCCTGTCAAACTTCAATATGCTCTGACAGTCCCACTCACAGGTGTTGCATTTCTGTCCAGACAGGCTTCTTCTTCATGCTTCTGACAGTCCCACTCACAGGTGTTGCATTCTAGTCCAGACAGGTTTCTTCTTCATGCCTGTGACAGTCCCACTCACAGGTGTTGCATTTCTGTCCACACAGGCTTCTTCTTCATGCCTGAGACAGTCCCACTCACAGGTGTTGCATTCTAGTCCAGACAGGTTTCTTCTTCATGCCTGTGACAGTCCCACTCACAGGTGTTGCATTCCTGTCTAGACAGGCTACTTCTTCATGCTTCTGACAGTCCCACTCACAGGTGTTGCATTCCAGTCCAGACAGGCTTCTTCTTCATGCCTGTGACAGTCCTACTCACAGGTGTTGCATTCCTGTCTAGACAGGCTATTTCTTCATGCCTGGCTCTTGTAAGGAGAGCTTTGCATAGAAAGTAGTTTCAGCCTTTATATGTGGAGAGAATCTTGTGAACAAGAAGGCCCTAAACTTTCAATGCCAATAAAGGGAGGCAGCAGGTATTCAGGGACTGGTGCAAAGACCATAGTATCATCCCTTTGAATGCCCTGATATCTCCAGTGACTAACTTGTTTTCTCAGGCTGCTCAAGAAGAAAAAGTTAACTTCATTTACTATTGCTCCAAGATTTCTGAATATTCATGTATCATTGTAGTGTAAATATAGGTTGTAACCTGGATTGGTCAGACCGGTAGGCCAGCTTTGACCAGAAATAGGTCTAAAACACTGACCCTGTTTCCAAATGTTTTTTTGTGTGCAGGTTTTGACTTTGTTTAACTTAATGAAGTCGGGACCCTAATCTAAAGCCTTTTTGAAGCTACTATCTTCCAAGATATGCTTTCTGATAGTAATATCCTTGGCATGCAGAGTGAGTGAGTTGTCTGACTCATCAGAGGACCTGAACTATCTCCAGCTCAGATTGGATGGTCTTGCATGGTATTAATAATGCAATTAGGTTTCATGGCTAAGAAATAGTTACTGTTTGTGGGCATTCAAATGGACATTTTCCAGTCTCTTTCCACAGTTAGCATGTTGAGAGGGGCAGCTAACCAGTCCATGCTCTCAGAATTTATTTGAAAAGCATAGAGAAGAACTATGGGTCTTAAAAAAGTATTTTTCTGGCCATCAAAGCAGATAATGAAATGTAATTAACTCGTGAAACCTTTGCCTTGTGAGTTAAAAGGTTAATATGTTTGGTATATTTTGAATTATATCTGGACCGTATTGACTTGTGGGGACTTCTGCTCATGAAATGAAAGCAATTTCAATAAGGATCTCATCTGTGGCAGCGTTTTGATCAGAGTCAGAATGGAAGCTGTTAAGATCTAACAAGATGTGACTTGAGTTTGGTGGGTCCTGTTACTGCAACCCGAAAGGCCATTAGACCCTTTTGAGGTTAGCACATCTTCGTCTCAGAAATGGGTATAGGGTATTCACTGGATTTGCCCATGTTTTCTTTGCTGAAGAAGGAACGGTCATTATTTATCATTATTTGTGTGTTGTGGTCCCAGGTCATGTGAACATCTGTTGTGCAGCCATTTTATTATTATCTAACAGTTTACCCTTCTTATAGGGAGTTCAGACATTTTTCCCTTGAATGAGGCCTGTGATAGATGTTGGATGTTTCTCCTCTTTTTACCTATTTCCTAATGTTAAGGTGATTGGGGAACATATTTAAAGCAGAAAGCAAACTTTTTGTAAAATATGTTTCTTAGAGATTACTTACTCTGGAGTCACGTAATTCAAGAGGTAGTTGGAGTTATATTCTTAGCATTAATGTGATCATTGAAGAAACATAATTTGATATTTTAAAAATTGCTGTCTTTGAAAAATATGGCCATGTAAGGATAGGAAATGTATACTTTTTTGCAAGGGTATTAGTGCTGAAGGATATCTTGGAACTAATTGATTTATAGCTAATGTTCCTATTTATCATACTATATTTAACTTAAAGCTCAGAATAAATGGAACATGAATACTGCTCCAAAAACTGCCTTTGAAACCTTTAGCTTTTATTTTGAAACTCACAATTTCTTCGACTTTTGTGAAGGCTCTTTTGTTGTCATGAAAACAATTTGTTTTAAAATGTCTCTTAAAATGTGAAGATTTTCAGACCTTGTATGTACAGTCTATAAAAAAGTGTGTTTTTATTCCAGTCATCTCTTTTTGATCATGGCACAAAACCAATGACTGCCCAGACTATTGAGATTGACAACATGTGTGATGCTTCACAAGCTGGAGACTCCTTTCGAGGGGAACAACTTATTCCATATGACCTAGAAAGGGAGAGCACTGTTGATTCCTATGATATTATGGTAAGCTGCTATATATGTATTTTTTTTTTTTTTTGATGTAATATTGGTCATGTTTGGCTTATTGTCAGCCAACTCCTTTTGTTCATAGTCAGCCTTTGCCAAATATAGCATACTTGGTCCAGAATTAATTTTGTCCTTCTGAGAAGAAGGAAAAAAATCATTTTTCATTGTAGAATCTAAATTGGATTTGTTTTTCTTCTCAAAAATAAATGTGGAAAATAAAATTAGGCTTAGAAAACAACATACTTTCTAAATTTAAGTACAAAAATATCACATTTAAATTTTGTTGAATTTTACATTAATAACAATGATTGATAGTGTATTTGGCATCGACTGATAATCTGTTAGGCATTGATTGATGATTAATAGTCTGTTAGGCTTTGATTGATGATTAATAGTCTGTTAGGCTTTGATTGATGATTGATAGTCTGTTAGGCTTTGATTGATGATTGATAGTCTGTTAGGCATTGATCAGTGATTGATAGTCTGTTAGGCATTGACTGATGATTGATAGTCTGTTAGGCATTGATTGCTGATTGATAGTCTGTTAGGCTTTGACTGATGCTTGATAGTGTTTTGGTCAATGATTGATGATCGATAGTCAGTTAGGCATTGACTGATGATTGATAGTCTGTTAGGCATTTATTGATGATTGATAGTCTGTTAGGCTTTGACTGATGCTTGATAGTGTTTTGGACAATGATTGATAGTTTGGCAGTGGTTTGAGTTTGATAGCCTATTTGGCATTGATCGATGATTGATAGTCTGGCAATGATTGATGATTTATTGATGATTGATAGCCTATTTGGTGATGGTTGATGACTAATAGTGTTTTAGTCATTGATTCATGATTGATAATATTTTGGTTATTGATTGATTATTGATAGTGTTTTGGGCATTGATTGATGATTGATTGTTTGGCACTGATTGATGACTGATTGATGATTGATAGTCTGTTGGACATTGATGATTGATAGTCTGTTTGGAATTGATTGATGATTGATAATCTATTTGGTATTGATATCAATATCATTAGCTGGGAACAGAGCTTTAGACCCAAACAGAAAAACATGTTATCACTAGAAATTCTTATTTTCATTTTCATTTATTATCATCAAAACTAAATTTTTATGACTATTTGATGGGGATTAAATAATAATGTTTGTGGTACAAAACTTTCAGCCAACATCAAGTCTTCACAGAACAAAAGCTGGGAAAATAAGACGTGAAGGAACTGATGACAGTCTGGCCAGCTCCACTGGGGCAGGTGCAAGGCCAAAGGTAAGTAGTGCAGTCTTTTTACTTTCCAGCTCATTATTTTCTTGACCGAGGGATTTTTTTGTATTGGGTTCTAAGTAGCCAATGATTGGTCCATGTCCCCTTAAAATATATTTAAAAATCTTACAGAATTTCTTATTTCAGCAATTTAATTCTGAAAAATCTCTCCCAATTAGTCAGTTTCTTTCTTCTGACATGATTGATCTAGGCCTCATTCCCAAGCAAAAGAATCTCTAGTTCAAATACAGTTTTATGATGCCGATTTACCTTTCAAAAAAGAAAAATAGACTTTTTGAAGTTAAATTTGTTTCCTACTAAGAAATTGTACGTTCTTATTTCATCACAATCATTATTTGTTGAAGTAAGCTAATAAGTGGTTATTAACGTATTTTGATTTTCAATTTATGTTCTGCCTTAAGGACATAGGATGGTCATCATTTATCTTTAATGGCCAGTTGTCCTTAAGTCTTATAAATGCTGTGATTGCTTGACATGATAAAAAGTACTAAAAATCTGGATATAATCTTGTAAAGAAATATTGTTTTTCATAAACAGTAAGCATACACGTACATGTATGAATCCAAGCAATACAAGAGTCATGTTTGGTCCAAGCATTATCAGCAACTGGGAAGACATTTACAGCGGTAATGGTTGTGTTGTAGTTGCTGAATGTGTCAGTGTGAGTGAAATTGTGATATTTGCAACTAAACATTCATTTGTGAGTGAAAAATCTCAAATATTCACCATTTGGCAACACTAAGAATGATACTACAACCATGGCAACACAAAGAATCATGCTACAACAATGGCTACACTAAGAATCGTACTGCAACCATGGCAACACTAAGAATCATATTACAGCACTTGAAAATGATATCAGCAGTTTCTAATGACAGGTATACCAAGTTTTATGCTGAAAACAGAATGTGGCTTAATTCACAGCATAAACCCTTCTAAACTGTGAGACTGTCAGTTCATTACATTAAGTGTTCATCGTCACGTGTGACAAGTCCGACTCCCAGCCTACAAAAAGAGTCCTAGTAAGTGACATGTATAAGACCAGTAACCAGTTTATTTAAGATACGGCCTGTGCAGTTAATCTCAGCTGCTTGTATGGATTCATAAAAATGAGGACATGAAAATTGAAAAATTACTGCTGGCAGAAAAATTAGTTTTTTGATCTACAAAGAACATGGATATGGCTAAGTCTTTATAATATAGCTGCTTTTAACAAAAGGTGAAGGTAAACACACTTTATATGTGAATTTGAGGGCATGTGAAACAGCTTGCAGAAAGATGGTTTCGAAGCTCCCAAATACTGAATTTCAGTGATGCCATGGGTTGAAGATGGCCAACATATCTATAGCACTATTGATTAAAAAAAACAAATTTTTTTTATATATAAATACTCTTTAATTGACTACGGCTAAATATGTCACTTATTGTCATCTTCCAACGTTAATTTTTCTTCTTAATTGTTTTTTGTTGCCCATGATTATATTGACCAGAATATTATGGCATGGCGGGCAAAAAATAAAAAAATTTGCTAAAAGGTTCATAATGGTTGCCCTTCACTTCTAAAGTTTGAAAGGTTCTTGGAGCTATGAATGTTGATATTTCATCAGACAGTGCTGGATTAACTTTGTTGAATACCCCATTCATTTGATTTCTTTGCCAATTACTGTGAGAACTAGAATATGATGACCTAAAAGCTTGAATTGTCACTCAAATTTTCAAGGAGTTTGCCCATGACTAATAAAGTTTGAAAGATGCTTGAAGCTCAGAATGTTTATATTTTATGTGAGAGTTCTGGTTAAATTTTATGAAATTTCATATATTAACAATGTAAAGCAATATGCAGACATGACACTGTGTTCAATTGAACCTTGCTGTTAAACATGTAATTCTTCCAGCCTCAGACACTGCCAAGATCAAAACCAATGTGGAGCCATGATGCCATCTTGAAGTGGCCAGAGAAGATGCCATCATTTATGGAGGATGCAGATTCCAGACCATCAACAGGAGCTACTGTCACAGATACTCCCACTACTAGTACCACCACCACCATTAATGTCAAGCAGCCACCCACCAAAGCAGGTGGTGCCAGCAATGGCACTAGAAAAGTAAGTTTGGTAACAATCCAGAGTAAAGTACAGTTGTATTATGTAATTTGATATTTCATATATATTTTTGTAAGTTTCATTGCTATAGTATGCTATTTAAAGATGCATCTGTTCATATGTATGTAATAGAACAAGAACCCAACAGACAACTTCAGATCAATAAACATGATGTTTGCCCTTTAAACCAAAAACATTTTGCTCATGTAGACTGATATTGCCTGAGATTTTATTCCATCTCATTTCAGATTGTGTTTCTTCTCTTTGTCTTAATTTCATTACTTTTCTACAGAAATTGTAATAAAGCAGTCAGATATGGTTTTGTCTTTCTATTTGTGTGCCTAATAGATACATGTATTTTGTCAACATTCATTGATATTGTTTTCCTACATTATAACCATCCTGTTACCAACACTCTTTCTGAATGGATGGTTTTTATTAACAGGCAGTTTTCATTAAAAGAATTATTATTATGTCTGGTTGTCCCTAAATGGAAATGGTGCACATCAGACATGCCCTCGGACATACAGTATCTTGCAAAACTTTTCACTACTCATACTGAATAGGTGGTAATTATGACAGGGGTTTTCACTACTCATACTGAATGGATGTTAATTATGACATGGGTTTTCACTACTCATACTGAATGGGTGGTAATTATGACATAGGTTTTCACTACTCATACGGAATGGTTGGTAATATTGACATGGGTTGTCACTAATCATACTAAATGGGTGGTAATATTAATGTGGGTTTTCACTACATATACTAAATGGGTGATCATGTTGACATGGGTTTTCACAAATCATACTAAATGGGTGGTAATATTGACATGGGTTTTCACAAATCATACTAAATGGGTGGTAATACTGACATTGGTTTTCACTACTCAGTACTCATACTGGATGGGTGGTAATATTGACAAGGGTTTTCACTAAAAGACTTCATATGCTGTTTGTTTGGATCTATAACAAAAATGGCATTGGAGATACAGTATGGCTGCCCTGGTGGCTATCTTTGAAAAACAATTAACTACTCCTGAATGGATGGTTTTATTGAGGTGGGGTTTGCACTAAATGACTTCTTCCGATGTCTTGTTTATCAGAAGTGAGAATGTTGTTATATGTGTCTGGTTCCAATGAAAATGGTCATCCAATCTCCAAAATGGCATTATAGCCCTCTTGGAAGCCTTGTTATCACTACTCTTACATGAATGATGGCACTGATGTAGGGTTTTCATTAAAACTACTTCTTGCAATATTTGATTGGTTCCAAATGAAAATAATACAGATGTGATCACCAACTGTACTTTTGTGAAGTTATGGAAAACAGAATTGACCTTGAGGTCAAGTAAATGGTCTTGCATTGTGTATTTCACTGAACTTATCAACACAGTTACTTTTACATATACAGATAATTTGATAAGACTGTGCATTTACTTGCATTGCAATAAAGACAGTGATAGCCAGTGCTCTGATGTTGATTTTAAGGTCAAAGTTCTTAACTTAGGTTTAAAGCTGTACTGAATTGTAAGTATAATAACACAGACATATATGAATGGATGTTTATGAAACCCAGCTTATGGATATATACTGAAGAATACCTTGAATGATCCCACTAAATAACTTGTTTTTTTCCAACAAAAAAATATTTAGATTTTTACCAAAGTTAAATTGTGATATATCTTGACATTTTGACTGTTGGAGAAAAGTTCAATGACCTTTGAGCCATGATATTGGGTTCAGGGTCAGAGGGCATGATAAAGAATTTGGTGGTGCACTTTCAGATATCTTGTAAATATTTGTAACCATAACATGCAGAAATAGTTTTATTAGCAAATTTGGAACATCTGAGTTTCTCATGAATATCAAAGATGGTTTCAGGACACAGATAAACAGAAGAAATTCCTGGAAATTCCTTTTTGTCCAGTGGAGCATTGATAATGAGATTCCAGTTGTAAAATACACCACTTGAACCACAACAAAAACATGCTGTGGAAAAGTACATTGATCACTGTTAACAAGAATTTTTATACCTTAGACATGTATTGTTTCATATGCTAGTACATATTTGTGGCAATCTGTCTTCTACATGACAGATTTGCTTTCTGCTCAGAATATTTTTAATATTTTGAAGTACTTCCTGAATGTCTACTTTTTGAAGGACATTAAAGACAGAAACTAAATTTGAAATGGATCAGGGCATAAGATTGAGTAAACCTAATTCTAGTTTGAGTTTAAATTTTGAAGGGCAATCTTTGAGGAGGTAATACATCTTTTTATATGTCCCAGTCATATCTTTAGAGGGGGAATAAAGTACTGCCCATCATTCCATCCATTCATGTCACATTATGTCACGTCCATTATAAATTTCATTTTTGCTCAATAGCTTTTGATGGACTTGATGGGTTAAAACTGAATTTGGTATGTGTCGTTGTGCAAAGAAGACGTGACCCTGATTGACTTTGAACTTTTCCTTTCAGTTGCATCAGAAATATTGTGTCTGCATAAAATAAAGTTTCATGGACTAAAACCAAATAACTTTTCATGGACTAAAACTAAATTTGTTTTGAAGCTATACATCAAGAAGACCATTTTCTTGTTGATTTTCACCATTTTCCAACACAAATGTTCAGAGTTCTCACCCCAGTTTCAGAATTAAAACTGAGCCCTTTAATTGTATCAGATTGTTGTCAAAATCCATGTCATATTAACTCATTTCTAGTTGGCTTCAAAGTTTGCCTGTGTATCTTAAATTATGCATCCACATTACAGTAATCTGTGCTTACTGAATACATTTTTACTTTGGACACATAACTTGTTGATCATAGCAAGGGATAACTGTGATACTGCAATGGAAAATGAAAGTGGTTGTTAATTTTTTTTAGACTGAAGGGAAGTCTGGGTCAGAAGATCTACTATCATACCTTGACCAGATGGAAACAGAACTCAAAGACAAAGAATATAAGGCCTCTGTCAAGAGAACTGGCTCCACCAAGCAGCCTGTTTCTGTCAGGTTAGTTTCCATCCCTTCACACAGACAAACACACAGAACACTGTGACTTTGTAAAACAAACCACACAAAACTCTTAATCTGCAATATTCTGCATTTTTGACATTTTCTCTATGATGAATAGGTGTAGATGTTTTAAACATTGGGGGTGGAGGAGAGTTTTGACATTTTCTCCATGATGAATAGGTGTAGATGTTTGAAACATTGGGGGTGGGGGAGAGTTCTGACATTTTCTCCATGATGAATAGGTGTAGATTGTTTGAAACATTGGGGCAGGGGAGAGTTTTGTAAATCTCATCACATAGTCGGCACTTCATAAATTTTATAAAACAGGTATTTGCAAATTTGGGAAGAGAATATAGCTTGAAAGTCAGTGCAAGATCTGAAAGGAATATTTACAACAATTAAATACACAGTTGATTGTATCTTCTTCTAGTTAGTATCAAGATGTACAGACCAAAAGGTGCATATAAACATCTGTGCATACAATGCAACTTTCTTATCTCTGTTGGCTATACTGTTGCCCTCTGCTAAAGTATGACCTAGGTGACATTAGCAGCCTGAAGAGAATGTAAAATCAAACTTCTAAGAGACTGATTTAAAGTTATATTGCTACAGGATGTTAGATGAACTGTAGGTTGAGTTATTTATTTTGTGTCAGGTTCCCAAGGACTAAATCATAATGAATGTCTGCTACTGTAATTTGAGTTAAGAAAGCAAGGACTTTCTCCCATCCCACCCCCCCACCAAGACGAGATGAAACTTTAAATGCTTTTATTAGAATATTGTGAAAACTATTATTTCAATTTTGTTATATTCATGTTGTTCAGAACTGAAACTAAACTGTTTTTGAGTATGTTTGTACAACAAATCTCTCTCTCTCTCTTTCTCTCATATATTGGTTGGACCATATTTTATTTTGATCAAGAGGTGCAAAAGGAAAAATGTGATGGAATACATATGCATCCTTCTCTCTGTATTTCTCATCCCCTCCACCTCCACCCCCACACCCAAAAAATGCATTTTAGTATTAATGATGCAGTTTCCCTATTGCTGGTTATCTGAGATAGCATACAGTGATACTTTTAATAATAATGAAACCGGAAGTTATTATCATTTAATTCCACTCAGCATTGTGAGTTTTATCCTATCTGTAACTCAATACATTTTTGAATCGGCATCATTATATGTAGCTAAAAGTATATAATACATTTAAAATACTTCTTGTGAAACAAATTAGGTACATTAAGTTACATTAATGTTCCTGACTGGAAAAGTTACTGAGTTACAGGTAGGATAAAATCGCAATGATGTGTGGAATGAAGTGAAAAACATAATCAGAGGTGTTGATCTGGCCTCGTCTTATACTCAGCATTGACTTATATAAGGATGAAGATGGAAAGTTTGCCAAATTTGCTGATTCACCGTATACCCCACATCAACTTATAGGCCAGCAAATATGGTAAATTGAATTCTATTACAGACGTGTCTCAGCTGATAAGTCCAGCCATTGGGGGAGTCTGGAGGATATATTGAATTCTGATGATGAGTCCACATCAGGGAGCCATAGTAAAAGGCTAAAGAAGCGAGAATCCAGAAGCACTCTTAGTTCTGCAGCCAGTAAACCCTCCACCAATCAAAGTCAGAGAAACTTCAACCCCAGGGAAGAACCAAGCATTAACCAAGAGAGGTAATCAATTCTGACTCTGTTTTACTAAATGTCAGATTACACAAAGTGTAGTCTACATTATTTTTTGTATGTTGTTGTTTTGGGTTTAATGCCATTTTCAGTGTCTGATATAGGCTATACATGGTGGCCAGTATAATTGGCAGAGGAAGAACATGGGGAAAACCCCAGTAATGATCACTGACCCACATGAAGCTGCTGACAAGATTTCTCACATAATGAAATGGGCCAAGCTCAAGACTTGAACAAACATGGACAGAGATGAGATGGTAGTGATTGGTAAAGGCAAGTGCTTTAGACCACTCGGTCTCCCGTGGCCACCATTTTTATATATAACAATGATTACTTATGTCTTTTTTTTCAGTTCACAAGTTTTGTGTTTAGGTAATATTTCAAGTACTGTGGTAGGATATTTGTGTTTCACATTAAAACATTTCCTGTTTTTTTTAATGTAAAAGAGAGGTATCTCATATTTCCAGTGTCATTTGCAACATGTTTTACATTCTTTGTTATTTTGACCAACAAGATGACCATGCTATAATTTAATCAACAAACAGACCCCGATCTTTTGCTGCTTTTTATTTACTTTTGACATTTCTGCTTTACCTAAAATTTTGCACGATAGCTTTCAAAAAAGATGTATTTAATAATGACTTGCATTTAAAGCAGTGACATTATATTTATAAAGAAATTGTTCATTCACTCAACTTGATTTGAATGGAGAGAGCAATGTTATTTATTTAAATTAATTATATATATTAATTGTTGAAGTTCACTCAGCTGAGGCAGTAAAAGCAAATGATTGACATGTTATTCATTGATAGGTATTTATTTTCAAATTCAGTAATTTTATTTATTTTCCACTCAGTACTGATTAGCTGAACCTGTTCATGATTCAAAGTTTAGAAATATCAGTCCAGAATCATAATTTAGAGTGTAGAAATGTCATACATGAATCATAATTTAGAGTGTAGAAATGTCAGACATGAATCATAAATTAGAGTGTAGAAATGTCGTACATGAATCGTAATTTAGAGTGTAGAAATGTCATACATGAATCATAATTTAGAGTGTAGAAATGTCAGATATGAATCATAATTTAGAGTGTAGAAATGTCATACATGAATCATAATTTAGAGTAGAAATGTCAGACATGAATCATAATTTAGAGTGTAGAAATGTCATACATGAATCATAATTTAGTGTAGAAATGTCATACATGAATCATAATTTAGAGTAGAAATGTCAGACATGAATCATAATTTAGAGTAGAAATGTCATACATGAATCATAATTTAGAGTGTAGAAATGTCAGATATGAATCATAATTTAGAGCGTAGAAATGTCATACATTAATCTTAATTCAGAGTATAGAAATGTCAGTCCTGAATCATGATTCAGAGTATAGAAATATCAGACCAGAATCATAATTTAAAGTGTAGAAATATCAGTCCAGAATCATAATTTAGAGTTTAGAAATATCAGTCCAGAATCATAATTCAGAGTTTAGAAATATCAGTCCAGAATTTTTTTAAAAATCATTATTTTGTGTTAGTTGATCATCAGGAGCAATCATTGGACTAAGTCATGCTGCAAGATAATCCCTTCTACTCATATGGAATGCATTTGGTGGAACTTTAAAACAGGCCGAGTTAGAATTAAACATGGAGTAGCTGAGGTAGCACATTGCTACCTGCTTTTTATCTGGTTATGGAATCGCTTATCAAGAGGCAAAAGTGTTACTGGAGATTCTTTTTTCTAAAAATGTTTTGATGTCAAACATTTTCTATCACATTTTTTTGCTCCAAGAAGCGAATTGATAAATTTGGTAGCAAGTATGCCACTTGCTTCCATGTATTTTTTAACAAAGATGGCTGTATGCTTGAAATATTGTATGCTTTAACTCCACTTACAGTATCTTTATTAATATGGTCAATATTTATTGTAACAGAAATGGACAGTCTCGCTGGCCAGTGTCTCGCCAATCTGTTACCACTATCAGCAGTGCCAATGGAGAGTCCTTATTTTATAGAGATAACACAGGCCAGAGCTTTACTGGAGCCCTTAAACGTGAGTAAATCCATTATATTATGTGAAAGATGGTGTAGGAGAGAGAGCATTTTCTATTACTTCAGAATTTCTGTGGGAGCATTGAGTTTGTTTCCTAGTTTTCTAACATTATATTCACTCTTTAAAAAATAACAACAGTTTACCTCACAGTTTGCATTGCAGTGGTATGATAGCTTATTGTTTTCCTTCTGTTTTGCTTCTTTTTCTTTATTAAAACAACCGAATGTTCAAATTGTTGTTCGCTCTTTAAATAATTCAGTAAACTAATTTCTCTGAATCAATTGATTAAAAATTAACTTCATAGAAAAATCTTAAATGTTTCAGCTGGCTATGTTAGCCGCTTTAACATGGAGGAGCCAGTTCTGTACCACAAACCCAAGAATGGATGCACCTTGCCACACTGGTGTGTTTATCTGGCCTATGCCCTGTGTTTCCTGCTTAGTGTCGTATCCATTGCATTGGTTATACTATACTGCTACAACTTTGGCTATGACCGAGCCGTTAAATGGGTGCTAGCATTCATCTTTGCTCTTCTGCTGTCCGTCTTCCTGTTTGAACCTCTTAAGGTGAGTCAAGATTTTATTGCTTTAGTCCAACCATATCTTAAATACTTATTACATTTGGTATATCTTTGCCCCATTTTAAGTTGATTAAAGCAAAGTATATACATTAAGCAACATTTATCAGCAGTATGATATTTTGATAAAAAGGATCTAAAATATCACTAAATTATTTTGAAGTACCATGTTATTGGTTGGTTTGAATGAGACTGGTTTTATTGTTTCATTAATTCCATCAAAAGTAGTTTTCATTTTGGTTTGCTGGTGTTATTTTTTTCCAATTTTTCAAATGATCTAAAGTTAGAAAAATACATTTATGTAAGTTTCTTTAATAAGTTCTGCTTATTTTGTAATCCTTAATTAGTATTTTGAATAAGTTAAGTTTATCAAAAGATACATTTTCATGATTTTTGATTATTCAGGCAATGGGTTTTGCTCTGTACATGGCATTATGTTCTAAGAAAGTCGAACTGGATGAAGAGGAGGACATCATTGATATTGAACCTTCTCTTGACAACACCAATGAAAAATTCAAGGTAAGACACAGTAAGATTATTGAACTTCTTTTTTGCTCCACCACATCTGTGCTAGAACACAGTGTTACCCTTGTCCATCCATTTGGCAGTCACACCTTGGTCAAAATTGGCATTCGGATCATTTCAAAGAATGTGGTGGAACATCCATGTTTCATGAACACATTTCTAATTGGGGCCCACTCAATGAAATCTGCAGTCATAAGGATGTCCATTAATCCAGTGTCCTTTCATCCATCAGGAATTTAGTTTCCACAAGATAATGTCATGCATTTATTGGATTTCAAATATAATGTGTTATGCAATTTTTTTATAGACGAGAATGTATGTGCATATGCAGTAGTATTTGATGGCATCTCAGCACAAAAGTGGCTATGTAGTGCTGTAGTACATTCAGGCCGGACAAAGACCTCTAAGTGCGGAGACACTGAATGAGGTCAATTTCCAGCATTCCACAACATCATTTACAGAACTTATGCTCCTTGTGTCCATTAACCTGACTAAAGTTTCTGCAACATAATTTTCCCAAGGAATGTTGGATTTCAACCGAAATTGGCATGTGGCTTTATGTTGATGAGACCTTCAATGAATTCAGTTTCTAGCTTTGCACAATATTATTTACAAGCATTATTGTTCACAGGCACTATCTCCTTAATAGCCCATTCTCCAGACTTTGCAGTATAACTTTACAAATGGTTAATTGATTTCAATCAAATTTTGGTTTGGGCCTTTGTGTTGACAAGACCTTCAGTGAGTTTGATTTGCAGCATTCCACAACCTGAGACAGAGTTATGCCCCCTGCTTGCCCATCTTAATGACTAGGTACAAAGTAATACTTTTCCAAGGTTTGTTTAGTTTCACCTAAATTTGGCTTGTATACTTAGGTCACAATTATTTTCCCTATATAGTGTCTACATTTGTTTGTATGTACTGAACTTTCCTGTGTGTCCGAATCCTGATAAACTGTGTTAATCTAAAGTATCTTATTGGGTGAATATTGATGATGTCACCAAATTTGAATATTCCTTGCATATTGGATCACTTGTGCATCAATATTGCACATAAATTACAAACTTAGCCATTCTTTGACAATTTGGAAGAAATTTCGAAAAGCTAGGCTTGTTAAGATGTGACCTCATGGTGAAGTTTTTGTTGTAGGTTAACTTGCATTATTTTGAAAGGCTTAACTGTTAACATAACAGTATGTCATGGGTTATATATTTCACTTCCAGAAAAATTTCAATGCTCTACTACCTTATATACTGACTTATAATATGAGTCAAACTGCAGACTGCACAGACCCAGATCTGCCACCAGAAAATCTTGGTCTGTACAATTTATTATGAGTAATCAGTACAACAAACAACATAGACTTTGATCTGCAGGTACATTATGTTGAGACAGATCAGTGTGCATTGCCACCAAAAATAAATACAAAAATTATGGCCCCCCTGATTGCCTTCTGACTTTAGTTTCTGATTTATTGGATTTCAGCCAGACTAAGCATAAGCCTTATATGGATGATATCATAAATGAATTTTATTTCCAGCATTCCATATTAATATTTAGTTATGTCCCATAATCACCTGTTCTCCAGAATGCGGTTTCTATGGTATTACTTAATCAAGACAGGATTGTGAGCATACAGCTTGATACTAATGTGATCTTGAATCTGTTCAATTTCTAGAATTCAATCTTTTTTTGGAGGAGTTATGTCCCATGATTGCCCATTCTCAGAGTTATGTCCCATAACTTTGTTCTTCTGTTTAACCCATTACCTCATGCAAGTGCCTTTGGACACCTCTACTCTGTTCACATAAAAGCGTCCTTGGATGCCTCTACCTAGTTCGCATATAAGTGCATTTGGATGCCTCTACCCGATTTGCATACAAGCGCTGTTTTGATGCCTGCTGTAAACATCAGCCATTTTTAGCAGGTTTTCATAGCACCACCTTTGGGGAAAACCACCTGTTAGATACCTCATTCATTGCTGTGAATGACCATTACGTCAGATCACATGGTCGCTGTTTATGCTCAGGTCGAAATCTGCTATTTAAAGTAACTGGGTCGTATTCTCCACAATCCATAATGGAGGTCGCAGATTTTTTTCAGTTATCAGGCAGGCCTGTGTGTATGGAGTCGAATAGGTAATGTGTGTTCTACTTATATTGCACTGTGCTGGGTAACTTTGCTAAATGTGTATCGAAGGGCTAAAAAGCCATACACTCTATGAGGTAAAGGGCTAAAAAGCCATACACTCTAGGAGGTAAAGGGCTAAAAAGCCATACACTCTATGAGGTAAAGGGTTATGGCCCTGCAAAGCAAATCATAGTAAGTAGAGCATTTTGTGATGCACCAATTGCTAATGGAATGATCCCTCATTTGTAAGATTTTATCCATGAGCACCATTCTAATACCCATAATATACAGTTTAATTACTTTTCTTTTTTCATGTCAGGTAGGAAAAATTCCATTTATTTATAAACAGACTGTCTGATTTGGTGGAACAATACAGCAATACTCAATTTTTTTGCTAAAACCCAAGGGATTGAATGGTAGTTGTTCAACCCAAAGGGACTAAATGATAGTTGTTCAGCCAAAGGAACTGAATGATAGTTGTTCAAACCAAAGGGACTACATGGTAGTTGTTCAAACCAAAGGAACTGAATGATAGTTGTTCAAACCAAAGGGACTACATGGTAGTTGTTCAAACCAAAGGGACTAAATGGTAGTTGTTCAACCAAAGGAACTGAATGATAGTTGTTCAAACCAAAGAGGATGAATGGTAGTTATTAAGACCAAAGGGACTGAATGGTAGCTATTAAGACCAAAGGGATTGACAGATAGTTGTTCAAATCAAAGGAACTGAATGATAGTTGTTCAAACCAAAGAGGATGAATGGTAGCTATTAAGACCAAAGGGATTGACAGGTAGTTGTTCAAACCAAAGGTACTAAATGGTAGTTGTTTGGACCAAAGGGGTTGACTGGTAGTTGTTACAACCAAGGGGACTGAATGGTAGTTTTCAAACCAAAGGGACTGAATGGTAGTTCCTCTGAGACACTTATAAAACCTTGTAAACAGATTTTAAAATCTTCCAGCTAAAATTAGGAATTTTTATACAGGTCAGCCTTGCTTAAATGAAAATTATTTTGGATTTTTTATGTAGTAATTAATACACTTTTACAGTAATCGTTTATAGTTAGACATATTTAAGGTTTAGGCTTTATACTAATATAACTTTCGGGATCACTTAAACTCAAATTTAATAGTTACAGCCAGAGATTTAAAATGATCAATGCATTGAAAAATTTCAACATATGTTAAATATTAATCTTCATTTTTTTAAACAACTTAACATATATAGTGTTTATGACAAAGGCAGTTTTGAGTTTGACTTTGCACTCAAGTTGAGAAACTTAATACTGGGCCAGGTGAATCAATTGCTATAGCAAGGCATTCATTGGAAATCAGCTTCTGTGGTCCAAATTGGATTCTCAGTATAGTAAAACTCATTATTTGGATGGACCACAATGTGTGTATTATTTTTTGGCATTGTTTTACAGATATTTTATATCACCTTTAACATAATGCAACATATTTTAAACTACATTTGGCATAATTTGACATCTTTTACATCACCTATGTTATAGGAGATAAGATTCCGTCCACTGGCTGGATATGCACTGTTACAGGCCGAGGAGGAAGGCCGGAAGGTCTGCCGCATGAAGGTGATGGTGAGACAGTTCTTTGCTTACATATTCTATCTTTCGCTTCTGCTGGTCATCACGTATGTACATCTGAAGTATGATGGGTATTTGCAGACCAAGAGCATTGAATATGACTTCATCACTGCCACCACACCAGACTATGTCAGCTTTAGAAACATCAGCAGGTATATATAAATATTTACACTGTATAAGTTACTTTGGAATAATAGATAAACATTAATCCGTTTTTTATTTTGTTGATTCATTAAGTTTACATGTGTTTGCATATCCTATCTGTCATTTGACTTTTATAATTGAAAACTGGAAATCAGACTTTTAAGTTAAATTACACCTATCCAAGTGCTCGTGGATTTTTATCACTCTATGATATTTATTGAAGAATTTACTGGTAGTACAAATCCTGGGTATTGGATATTGTGAAAGTGAAAAAATGAGAGATTTTTTTTACAGAAAGCTGATTGTTACAAAGATTTTTCATAGTTTGCATACTTTTTACAAAGATTTTTCATAGTTTGCATACTTTTTACAAAGATTTTTCATAGTTTGCATACTTTTTACAAAGTTGTTTCAAAGAAATTGTGATCTGTAAAGGCAAACTCTTTAGACCACAGAGCCACCTGGGGGCCCTTTTACAAAGTTGTTTCAAAGAAATTATGATCACAGCCACCTTGGGGCCCTTTTGCAAAGTTGTTCCAAAGAAATTGTCATCACAGAGCCACCTGGGGGCCCTTTTACAAAGTTGTTTTGAAGAAATTGTGATGACAGAGCCACCTGGTGGCCCTTTAACAAAGTTGTTTTAAAAAGAAATTATATTCCTTCTGGCTATTATACTTCCATATAACTATGTTTCTGTTTGTTTCAGTATCAATGAATTCTGGGACTGGACTGAAAATGTCCTTACAAGAGGATTGCATCTACAAGATTCCAATACACTTGAAGAACATGGAGAACTTTTGGGAACAGCCAGGATGAGGCAGATACGAGGAGTTGGCAGTAAGGATAGTTTTTAAATAATGTCTCAGAATATAAGTTGATAAAGTTATAGGATTATTATGTCAAAATAACAATTACCTTCACCACAGGCAAGACCTCTTTTCTTTATTCATGATCGGCCATCAAGCAGTTGCAGTTATGTTTTACAGAGATGGCTGTACTTTTACACTCATTAGGCTTTAACATTATGTCATTGCATAAATTCAGGTAATGTGTTTTTGAAAAGATTTGTTAAAAATATTGCAAGAGTGGAATTTCATGTTCACAACATTGGTCATTTTGTCAAGTTATGACTATATAAGTCATGCAACATTGGTCATTTTGTCTAGTCATGACTGTATAAGCCATGCAACATTGGTCATTTTGTCTAGTCATGACAATATGTCATGCAACAGGGTCATTTTGTCTAGTCTTGACAATATAAGTCATGCAACAGTGGTCATTTTGTCAAGTTATGGCTATATAAGCCTTGCAACATTGGCAATACTGTATAGTCAATACTACATTGGTCATTTTGTCTGATCATTACTATAAAAGCCAAATATTTGCCAAAGAGACTGAAATAAGCTTAAGAATTCTATTTATTTAACCAGAACATATTCTGTTGATAAAAATGAACTTTTTTGTCCAACATGATATGTTCATTATTTTCTTCAGCATCACATCATTTCATAAAAATGGATAGCACTATACAATAAAAGATAGCATATTACAATAACAGATGTGTCTTTTTTTTTTCATTGCAGATCTGTGAGAAATAAACAAAGAATGATAGATTAAAGATTTTACAGGATGAAGGACTCTAAATGTTTTGGTTTGTGTTATTCATGTACCATTTTTTGTTGTCAATAAATTTATAATGGAATTTTTTATTGCAGTGACATGTCAGGCCAAATCAGTAGCTGAATTGTTGGGTGCCAGAATGCTGACAAATCGGACATGTCATGGCACCAGCTCCTATGATGAAAATACAAAGTCGTATGGGGAAAGTTGGAATGAAAGTTCACAGAACCTTTCCTGGATGTACAGCAGTGCGGCACAACTTGGCAGGTGGGCATGGTTTAGAAATATTTTCAATCATTTGAATCTAGTTGAGCCAGATCACCTAAAATGTGTGTAAGAACAAAATGCAGAAAAGACAATGGCTTAAATTTGTGATTAAAGCGTCACAAAATGGAATGCTCTTTGTAACAGAGAGAATGTGTCAAAATAAGCTTTAACCTTTTACCTCATGCAAGCACCTTTGGACGCCTCTACTCCATTTGCATGGAAGCGCCTTTTGACATTTCTACTCCATGCATGGAAGCGCCTTTTGACGTTTCTACTCCATTTGCATGGAAGCACCTTTTGACATCTGCTGTAAACATAGGCCATTTTTAGCAGGTTTTCGTAGCGCCACCTTCGGGGTAAACCCCCTATTAGATACCTCATTCATTGCTGTGAATGACCATTACGTGAGATCACATGGTCGCTGTTTATGCTCTGGTAGAAACCTGCTATTTGAAGTAACTGGGTTGTAATCTCCACTCTCCAAAATGGAGGTCGCGGATTTCGTTCAGTTCTTTTCATGATTAGAATCACAACTATGAAAGCTTCAATAACTTAGGTAAAGGCTCTGATATTGATGTAGGTAGCAATTAGTTTTTATAAATTATAAAATTCAGATGACTTAGTGATGTAGACGCAGACAAAGAACTTGTAAATTTCGAGTATGAGAAATGGCAGCTACGGTTGGTCATGTGGCTTCACTGACTTGATGGTGAACAAATTCTCTCAAGATTTTAAAGCATATAAAAAATTCTTCCAGGAAAAATAATTACACAGCTATAACGATCAGACTTTACTCTTAAATTTTTCCATACATAATAGATGTGTACCAAAAATGTAAAATGGTTAAAATTGCTGTTAAACGTGACATAAACTACACTGCTTAACAGTTAACAGGCAGGCCTATGTGTATGTAGTCAAATAGGTAACAGGTGTTCTATTTATAGCGCACTGCACTGGGTAACTTAGCTACATGTGAATCGGAGGGCTAAAAAGTCACACACTTTATGAGGTAGAGGGTTAAAATTGTTAATATTAATATTAATTGCAAGCAAAAAGCATTCTATTTTACATTACTGCCACCATATCACTGGCACACCGAATATAAACACACACCTGCACAATTATATATAGAATATATGTACATGTAAAGGATTTATTTTGAAAATGTTGAACCATTAAACTGCTTTAAACTTAAATGTGTTGTTAATGTGCAACATTCTCAGTTTAAACTGAAAACTTGGATTTGAGAAGAATGCGGTGGCTGGAGGTAAAAAGAATAAAATAGATGTATAAAAAACACATAAAATACAATAGATGTATAAAAGAACACATAAAATACAATAGATGTATAAAAAAACACATAAAATATAATAGATGTATAAAAAACATAATATGCATTAGATGTATTTAAAAAGCATGAAATAAAATAAATGTGTAAAAAAACAACCCCAAAATACAATAAATGTATTATAAAAAGCATAAAATACATAAGATTTTTTTTTTAAAAAAACCAAATACAATAGATGGATAAAAATCAACCCCAAAACTACAATAGATGTATAAAAAACCCAAAATGAAATAGATATATTTAAAAAAAGAAACAATAGATGAATTTTAAAAAATGCAATAGATGTACAGTACACACAAGGTTAAGTTTGTTGCAGTTTCATTGATCAGCATACCATGATAAACCCAAGCTAGAAGAGAAGACTGTACCCGAATGTTTCCAAATTTAGGTAAATTTATATCAAAGAAGGCCTTGTCTGATAAGCACACATTGTGTGAGTCTTGCTTTTGTGACTTCCTGGTGCAAAAATCTTTAGACCTGTAGGCTATTTGTGGCATAATTTTTATCCAAAATTGGCAAAAAAATTAATTTCTAAAGTGTCATTCATTGTTTTCATAATTGATGGAAAACATAAGCAAGAAGGCTTCACTTTTTGGAATTTCCCAACCTAAATATAGCATTTTCCCGAAATCAGACCTTAGTGTAACTTACTTAGATTGGTCAGTATCTTTTGCTACACATTGTATTTTGGACTTCCTGTATTTCATGACTGAGCAGAAATTATTGATTAACTGCAGTATCAAGTGTTGACATTGTAGGTTTATGAAAGATAACTTACATTAAGTTGGTCAGAAAGCAACAATACAAAATTTATCAAATACTAATGACCAACTCAGAGGCAAACCTAGATGCAAAACTATTTTTGGAAAGCATTAAAAATGATTGGAATGAATCTCATAAAGAAAGTAAAAGGCTGTGTTTGTACTTCCTATGGTATAAATGTTTTGTTGTTAGACATCCAACAGTAAAGCTGTTATGTCCTCTGTTTCAGTGGGAATAAGCTTGGATTCTTGGGTACCTATGGTGGTGGTGGATATGTTCAAACTCTGGGAACAAGTGAGGCAGAGACAGCTAGTGTTGTGGCCAACCTCAGGAGCAAGGGATGGATAGATCTAAGGTACACAAAGTACAGGGTAATAAAGTTATTTTATGCACCAAATTGTAACACTTCTTCGGACATATAGAAGCTAACTCATACAATACTGGTATGATCAGAACGATTCATGGAAAAATTATATCAATAAGATGCAAATCTAATTTAAATTTTTTTAGATTTGTTCAAATTGCAACAAAAAAACTCAATTCTTTTGCACTGAGCAAAACTATATTGTCGTGTCTTGCAAGTTATTATAATAAGTTCACAGGTATATACTATTTGCTTAATGTAATAGGCTGCCATTTTCAATATTGACACTGATCTTGGCTAGCACTGTATATACTATTTTCTTAATGTAATAGGCTGCCATTTTCAATATTAACACTGATCTTGGCTAGCACTGTCTATACTATTTTCTTAATATAATCGGCTGCCATTTTCAGTATTAACACTGATCTTGGCTAGCACTGTATATACTATTTGCTTAATGTAATATGCTGTCATTTTCAATATTAACACTGATCTTGGCTAGCACTGTCTATACTATTTTCTTAATGTAATAGGCTGCCATTTTCAATATTAACACTGATCTTGGCTAGCACTGTATATACTATTTGCTTAATGTAATAGGCTGCCATTTTCAATATTAACACTGATCTTGGCTAGCACTGTATATACTATTTTCTTAATGTAATAGGCTGCCATTTTCAATATTAACACTGATCTTGGCTAGCACTGTATATACTATTTGCTTAATGTAATAGGCTGCCATTTTCAGTATTAACACTGATCTTGGCTAGCACTGTATATATATTTGCCAGAATTAATCAATTTCCCTTCCATTATCCCTCTGACCTGACTGAAATGGGGGTGGGGGATATATTCAGAGTGATGTCCATCTGTCCATATCTAGAAGAGGGGGTTTCCATAACATAACTTTGGTTTTGATGGTTTGGCGGGGGGTAGCTTCTGTAACCTCATTTTTACTATGGATTTGGGCCTGTCAGGTACTATAAATTTACAAAAGCAGAAAAAGTAATTTTCCTTTCTGGCTTGCAACTGTAGTTTACTGTGCCTAACCTTCTTAAACCTCATAGGTAGTCAACACGTCAACAGAAAGCTAAGAAGTGAACGTCACCAGAGCTGAAATTGTAATTATTTTTGTTTATAATATAAGTCAGGTTTCCTTGACCCAGTTTTCAGGAAACTTCATAGATGGTCTACACTTGGGCAGAAGTGAAAAGTCAAGATCACAGGAAATAAATTGTCATTTTGGGTTTCACATGAAAAGTCCACTTCCTCATGTTTACTGCACCCATTTTTTTATCATCTTCATAGTTGCATTACACTTGAGAAAAGAAGCTCTCTCTTTTTTCTGAGATCGACAAGTCAGTAGTCAAGGTCACTGGACATAATATTGCAAAATTGTGCACAATCAAGTGATGAGGTTGTGTGGTTAACCATTTTTCTGACAGCTATTTTGAACACAGATTGTTGCTTTAAGAAATACATAAATACATTTTACTCATTCATGCTCTTTCTGTTCTTTCTAGTACAAGGGCAGTAGTTTTCGAGTTCACTAAATTCAGTGCTGGTACCGAGATGACAGCTCTGGTTTCATTTCTCGTGGAATTCCAACTGACAGGCAGGATTGTCACTAGCTATGAGACCCTCAGTCACCATCTACTGTGGTTCCAGCAGGGACAGGCTGACCCACTTCTTGTCTGTGAAGTAAGTAATGGATATCAGGGTTCTCAATAGATTTAAAAACTGAAGAGTCATTTGACCCTTGACCCCAATATCTCAAAAGTACAAATTAAAATCTTAAGAATATAAACTGAAATCTCAAGAGTCCTTTGTTGTTTTTTTTTTATAGTCATAAGCTCATAGCTAGGATTGTTTATTATTTGTGGAGTAAACTGATGTTTATGATTTTTGTCTCATGTTGAATAAAGAGAAACATATGTACAGTATTTTGTAAGAGACTCTGACTTAGTTGACAGTGAAAATGACATGATCATTGCTGATTTTTGTATAAGTCCTTCATCATGAAATAAATTGTCCTGAACTGTGTGACCTTTGACTCTCTTACCCTCTATAACAGAGTTGTCAATCTGTTATTCTATCACATAAGCTACGGTCTGGTGTTTTGTCTTTGTTCTACAAGCTTCAATGACATTTAGATGGTCAGGTTTTTTTATGATGACTTAGTGCACTTTTTTGAAGATTGGATCTGCCTTGGGCAAATGGGGTTAATTTTCCAGTATCCTTACACCATTTACATCTCATCACTATATTTCCATCTTTAAAAAATTTGTCACCTATGGAAATTTACTTTTCCACTCTACCTTAAATTTTCTAACAAATTTCAGAGATTAAGTCTTCTTCTCCACAGAGTGGACACAAACTTTCTGTTGTTTATTTTTAGTCCGAGGTCAGAAAATTCATCATTGGCAGGTCACTTCTGAGACTGCGACAGAAAAGAAAATACACTTCTTTCCACCATTCTGATTTAAAAGTTCAGATGTATTCACTGAGCATAATGTCCTGTAAATTTTGAATGAATGATACATTAATTGGAACATGTGAGTTTTTAAACATTTTGTCCATTGAAGCAAACCAGTCACCAATAAAACACAATTCAAGTTTGTCCATTACCTTTGACAACTGGCTTCATGAGCAGCCAGATTTACAAAAATTTTCTCCAATATAGTATAATTTGATGTGCAATCAAACAAACACCAATATTTGATCAGAAGTTAATCCAAGCAAATCATAATTCTGAATTTTCAAACATTTCACCAAATGAAGCAAATTAAATGATAGGAGAGGACAATTGGAGTTTGACAACTTTCCTTTGACAACTGGCTTCGCACTGCCGTATTAACCAGTTTTGTATGTTTGATTATAATTTGATGGGCAATCTAAACAAGTCCTGATATATATATGATAAAAACTTAATCCATTAAGTTATAATTGTTTCCCCCTTCCTCTAACCATCATAAATATCAAAGATAATCTAACATTGATTTAACTATGCACACCTAAGCATGACATCAGTGACCTGTGAGCTACACCATATCATTTTTACATAGCTGTGATATTATTAGGTTGTTGTTGTTGTTGTTGTTGTAGGGTTTAACGCCATTTTTCAGCACACGATAGGCTATACATGGCGGCCAGTATTAATGGTGGAGGAAGAACCCGGGAAAACCTGGAAAGAACCACCGACCCACGAGAAGCTACTGGCAAGCTTTCTCACATACCCACATTGGGTGAATCCGAGACTCGAACCTACGCAGACAGAGGTGAGATGGCAATGATCCGTAACGGAGAGCGCGTTAGACCACTCGGCCACTCGGGGCCCCTATTATTAGGTAACAAAGTGTAATTGGAGTCAAGCATCATATTGATGGGGACGTTTGGCATTCATATCATATTGACAAAAATTCAACTCCATATTGACACACATCTCATTTGAACATGAAAATTTTAAAGTTCCAAATTGACACACATCTCATTTGAACATGAACATTTTAAAGTTCCATATTGACACACATCTCATTTGAACATGAACATTTTAAAGCTCCATATTGACACATATATCATTTGAGCATGAAAATTAAATTCCATCAAATTATTCAAATGTGTGAATTTGATCTCTTTGTCTGCTGACTGAGAAGTTCTTAAGATCCAACGATGAGCCAAATTTTGTTTGATGCATTGCCTGTGTCAAATGAATGTCTTTGACACCAATGATTGTAAACTCCTTAATAAGATGAAACAGACTTAATGGAGACAAAGAAATCTTTCTGGCCTATCACAAATTAAATTGTATATTTGTCAGTTGATAATATACCGTGTATGTTTATTGTCTTTGACTGACACTTGGCATATGAATGTTACATTTGGAGAATTTATGTTCTGCTACACGTGCTATGCCAATCATTGACTTGTCAGATTGCCAGTTTCTCTTCTTCTTTTTCAAATTTTAAATTGTTTAAAGAATGTAATTGAATATCATTTTCATTATTACTTTTTGCATGATTTTGCTTACATTTAGTTAAGTTATTGTCAATGGGTATATTTACCTCATCACCGAGCACACTTTCTATGGGGAAATTTTTTGACAAATTTGTTAACGCGATCCTGCTTATATCACGATGTTATTTTTTGGACCCTGAGCATCACGTTTTAATGATTTTGTTTACCTGTATCTCATTTGAGCACAACAAATTCATCTCCAGATCATTTATTCCCAAATAAATTTTATACCTGATTCAATATGTCCTCAAAATTTGATGTAGAAAGAAAGAGCAAGTTTTATCAAGTTGAATAAGGGAAGCTTTCATTTCTCTCCATTATAACAGAGCATCAGAACATTTTGTAATTTATGCTTTTGAAAATTTTGTTTTACTAAAAGTAATGAGATCTTTAAGCAAAAGTCTATTGTCCCCCTGCTAGTATGCTTTGGAAATTTTGTCAAATGTTTGCAGAGATGTGATATTCAGTGGTAAGGAATCACCTGGAGTATAGCCACCATCATGACTTTAATATTTCTGATTGCATATCATTGATTTTCTCCCACAGATTTTATATGTTGAATCAGTTGCAAATTATATTACATTGGCAGATCTGGTATAGTATCCTTTTTATCACATGTACACAGATTCTGTTACAAATTATATTACATTGGTAGATGTGGTAGAATATCCTTTATATTACATGTACACAAATTCAGTTACAAATTATATTACATTGGTAGATGTGGTAGAATATCCTTTATATTACATGTACACAAATTCAGTTACAAATTATATTACATTGGTAGATGTGGTAGAATATCCTTTATATTACATGTACACAGATTCAGTTACAAATTATATTACATTGGTAGATGTGGTAGAATATCCTTTATATTACATGTACACAGATTCAGTTACAAATTATATTACATTGGTAGATGTGCTATGATATCCTTTTTGTCATGTGGGTAACAATAATACAATCCTTTGTTGCAGGTGATATTGTTCCTAGTGGTTATGTATACCCTTGTGCATCTGGCTGTGAGCATTCGGGATCAGAAGAAAAAGTTCTTCATGGATTTCTGGAATTGGTACGAGATGCTGACGACTCTTCTGTGCATTCTTTCAGTTGGCCTGTATGTGGGATCAGTAGTGGAGGCCACCAATACATTCCGGAGCTACTTTAACAACAAAAATGGCTTTACCAATTTTGAGCGTACAATATATGTTCATACTGCAATGAAATATGTACAGGCCTGGCTCCTCTTCCTGCTGATATTCAAGGTGGGTATCAGTTTCTATATAGCCCTTACAAATATTCAAGGTGGGTATCAATTTCTATATACCTATTGCTGATATTCAAAGTGGATATCAATTTCTATATACCTATTAATGATATTCAAAGTGGGTATCAATTTCTAAATACCTATTACTGATATTCAAGGTGGGTATCAATTTCTATATATCTATTACTGCTATTCAGGGTGGGTATCAATTTCTATATACCTATTACTGATATTCAAGGTCGATATCCATTTCTATATACCTGTTACTGATATTCAAGGTGGGTATCAATTTCTGTATACCTATTACTGATATTCAAAGTGGGTATCCATTTCTGTATACCTATTACTGATATTCAAGGTGGGTATCACTTTCTATATACCTATTAATGATATTCAAAGTGGGTATCCATTTCTGTATACCTATTACAGATATTCAAGGTGGGTATCAATTTCTGTATAACTATTACTGGTATTCAAGGTGGGTATCAATTTCTATAGACCTATTACTGATATTCAAGGTGGGTATTAATTTCTATATACCTATTGCTGATATTCAAAGTGAGTATCAATTTCTATATACATATTAATGATATTCAAAGTGGGTATCAATTTCTATATACCTATTACTGATATTCAAGGTGGGTATCAATTTCTGTAGAACCCTTACTGATATTCAAGGTGGGAATCAAAAATTCTTATATAGCCCTTACTGATATTCAATGTGGGTATCAATTTCTATATAGCCCTTACAGATTTTCAAGGTGGGTATTAATTTATATATAGCCCCATCTTATATTCTATGCAGGTATCAATTTCCATAGAGTCCTTACAGATATTCAAGGTGGGAATCAATTTCTATATAACCTTACTGATAATCAAGGCGGGTATCAATTCTTATATAACCTTGCTGATAATCAAGATGTTTATTAATTTCTATATAGCCCTTTGTCTTCAAAAAGTATTGCTGTAAAAAGCATTTTTTAGCCATACACTGGTTATTTTCTCCAAAAATGTTTTTATCATTAGCATAACTTATTTTAATCCCAAATAATTATCAAGAGTGCATAACCTTATATACAGACTCTGGAACATATTTGTGTAGATTTCCCAGTCTTTCCATGAGGCCTGATGCATTTACTGGTTGATATTATCACTACTCTTCCTCAATGGATAGACATATTAATATTGGGTTTGCACTGAAAGACTTCTTATGATGTCTACATGGTCCAAAATGAAAATGGTGCTGATCTGATGTCTGTAATGAAGGCCATCTTGAAAACCTTCTTATCACTACTCCTCCAACATGGATGGTTATATCAACATGGAGTTTTCACTAAGAGATATTTCATGATGTCTATTTGGTCCTAAATGAAAATCCTACTGATCTGGCATCCAGTATGGCTGCCATGGTAGCCAACCTTAAACATATTGTTATTGCTACCTCCCTGAATGTATAGTCATTTTAGCGTGGGGTTTTTACTAAAAGACTTCTGACATCAAGTATGGCTGCTACAGCTGCCATCTAAAAAATACTTTTATTGCTACCTCTCCTACATGGATGGTCGTATCAACACATTTTCACAAAAAGACTTCTTACCTTCTGTTAGTCTTAAAACTAAATAATATAGATCTGAAATCCAATATAGCCACAACAACAGCCATCTTGAAAATCTTGTTATTGCTACTCCTGAATGGAAAGTCATATCTTGAAAATAGCACTATCTTGACTCCTCCTAAATGAATGACTATACTAACATGGTGTCTTCTCTCTCTTAATATACCTAGTTTGTCCTAAATGAAATGGTGCCATCTTATATTGTTATCTTTACTCCTCCCAAATGGATGGCCATACTAACATGGTGTTTTCACCCTCTTAATATACATGTACCTAGTTTATATTGGCAACAATGATTGTCTTAATAAATCTTGTTGTTATTATTTCCCCATAATGGATAGTCGTTATGACATGTGGGTTTTCCCTAGAACACTTCATCCTAAAAGAAAGTGGTATCAGGATGACACCCTATATGTACATCACAGCAGCTAATTTGAAAATTTATTATTGCTGAAAAGTATCAGAGATGGCTTCAACACTTGACAGTTTAAAGGAAGGAATGGTCTTATCATGAATTTCTGGAAATTCTTTTCACCCAGCAGAACACTGGTAATCTTGAGGGACTATTGTTCACTTTCCACACTGAAAGCTATGCAAAACCTTAAATTTGATAAATCATTAATATCACACACTTGGACAGAAATGTGATTTGTTCATACAGTATGGAACAAATATTCTATACTGTCAGCTACCTAGTCACATTGATATTAAGGGTAGTGATGGGGCAGCTAAAGCAGCCAAGTGCCCTGCAGTCACCTGATTCTGAATGGGACATCCCATATACAAAACAAAATTATTATAAAAGTCAGCATGTTATGTAAAAATGGTAAAAATATCAGGAATGAAAACTCCATAAACAAGCTTTGTAACATGAAACCCATTATTAGAGATAAGCTTCCATACATGCCAAGTTTTCTGGGATCAAATTGGGGTGATCAGTGTTCACAATCAGGGAGATTGGATCCAAATCAGAGAGTTTAGGGTAACAATCATTTTTGTCATAAATTTAAACATGAAAGTGCACATCATACCAAAACTAAGTAAATTAACTGCAATGAATAATAGTTACTTAACTGCAATGAATAATAGTTACTTAACTACAGTGAATAATAGTTACTTAACTACAGTGAATAATAGTTACTTAACTACAATGAATAATAGTTACTTAACTGCAATGAATAATAGTTACTTAACTGCAATGAATAATAGTTACTTAACTCCAGTGAATAATAGTTACTTAAATACAGTGAATAATATTTACTTAACTACAATGAATAATACTTACTTAACTGCAGTGAATAATATTTACTTAACTATAATGAATAATAGTTACTTAACTACAGTGAATAATGGTTACTTAACTACAGTGAATAATAGTTACTTAACTACAGTGAATAATGGTTACTTAACTATAATGAATAATAGTTACTTAACTACAGTGAATAATGGTTACTTAACTATAATGAATAATAGTTACTTAACTACAGTGAATAATATTTACTTAACTACAATGAATAATACTTACTTAACTGCAGTGAATAATAGTTACTTAACTGCAATGAATAATAGTTACATAACTGCAATGAATAATAGTTACTTAACTATAATGAATAATAGTTACTTAACTATAATGAATAATAGTTACTTAACTACAGTGAATAATGGTTACTTAACTATAATGAATAATAGTTACTTAACTACAATGAATAATAATTACTTAACTACAATGAATACTATTTACTTACCTACAGTGAATAATAGTTACCTAACTACAATGAATAATAGTTACTTAACTACAATGAGTAATAGTTACTCAGCTTTATAAAGTTTCTTATGTTATTTTTTCTGTGCTTCACACATTTAAATTTGTTTATCCAAGCACTGTTGAACTTGCAAACATATTTTTGTCAATGGCTTATTTTCCTTTGAATCAGTTAGCATATGTTTCAACATGGTACCAAAATTATATTTCCAAAGAGTTCAAGAACTGTTTTTATATTTGTTGCATATACATGACACATTACTCAGTATTGAAATATTCATGAACAACACAAATTATGTATACAATAAATGCATCAGTACATGTTGCTTGCAATAATTTGATTGGTTGTTAGGTAGATAACAACTTGATTGATGGATTGTGATAGTCATAAACAGTCTATTGAATGTGCATATAGTTGGAAATACCTGTCAATTTTCACCGTGTGAGACGGAAGTTTTTCTAATGCAAATGCAATGAAAGGACTTTAACATTGCTGTACCACTGGAGAAAATCTTGACCTTTTTGAGTGAATGAAATTTATACAACAAATTATGACCATATATTTTATATACATTTTACAGAACTAGAACATCTTAACTTATTTAATCATGTAGGATGACATGTTTGCATTTATTTGGAAGGCTTTATCTTTCTTTAGTTTTTGTATAGTTCTTCATTTTTGCCCTTTATCTTTCTTTAGTTTTTGTATAGTTCTTCATTTTTGCCTTTTTAGAACTTTACTTTTGATTAGCACCAAATAGCCATTATTGTGCTGAGGTATCATTAACAGTTAAATACATGTTTGGTGGTGTGCCATTGTGGTATGTTTTAGTTATAACAATGTGAAAGTTGCACATTTTGCTCTATTTTTTATTATATTTTTACTCTATTCAGGTGGTGAAGCAGATGCGATTCATAAAGTTTCTACATGTGTACGAGTTGACATTGAGCAGATCAGTTGGAAAGTTGATGGGAGTTGCTGTCATATTTACTGTCTTATTGACAGCCTATGCCATGCTTGGAAACCTGGTAAGCTGCTCTCTTTTGAGGAGACCAGTTTTCTTGGGATGAAACTTATATGTTTTTGTACACATTTTATGTAAAATTCTTGTGTATTTTTTAAATTAATTTGACATATCAAAATGTTTATATGCTAACTTAACATTTTAATACCATACCTGAGAAAGGAATAGATCACATATCAGGTACTTTATTTCTTCATTGGATATATTGGCAGTAGACACAATTGTGCCTTCAAAACAAGAATGTGATCTATACAAACTTGTCAAGGGCAGTTGTGTACTTGCTTTGGATTTTCTTTACATCGGAGTCGACTTATAACTCACTGTTATCAGATTCTGTTAATAACAAATTTTTTACCAAGTCTTCGAAAGAAGCGTTTGTATTGGTTAAAATAACAACATGTGATGCAGAAAAATTTAAGTTATTAGTTGATAACACCAGAAAGAAACTATTTGTTTATTCATGAGCTCTAATGATGAAATTTGATAGTATTTGTAAACGTTTTTAAAATATAGTTCTGTGTATTTATTTGTTGAGAGTCATGTTTATTTTTATGCCTATTTGTAATTATAAGCATTGAACTTAATGTTTTACAGGATTTATTAAGTAACGAAATTGATTGAACACTAAACATGAATGACCTTCATAATGATTGTCATGCGTATTGTTGAATTGATATTCGTGCTTCATTACTTTATGAATCCTGTAAAAATTTAGGCTCAATTCTTGTACAAATTTAAACTCACAAATCTTAAAAGAACTAAAGATTTAAAAATGAACATAATGTTTACAGATGTGGGCATGGCATCAAATTCTTTATTATGTACAATTTTCAGGAAGACGTCATTGTTTCTTTCTTCATTAATGCTAAATTTTTCAATAAACCAACTTAGAATTAAGAAAATTAGACTAATTGTGGTGATCTTACAAATAAATGTCAATAAAATCTTCAAGAAAGTATTGATTTTTCAATTTGTTTTTATTTCCAGATGTATGGAAAGGTGATTGAAGGTTTCCAGTCTGTTGGACACACAATGGTCAGCTTGGTGGAAAGTATAAGAGGAACATTTGACTTCTGGCCACTTCTTGATTACCATCCAATCTTCAGCCACTTCTATTTCTACTCCTTCTATGCCTTCGTGTATGGAATTACCATAGCACTAGTCATTGCCATCCTGAATGATATGTACTCTGTCATTCGCTCCCAGATGTTGTGCAAAGTTGCGCTGGAGATACATGACTATGAGATGATCGATTTTATGTTGAATCGCTTCAAACTCTGGTCTGGAATAAAAAAGCCTAAACCAGTATGTAGACAGAGTGTACATTACGTTTTTTTTTTTTCTCCTATGTTCCCCATGATGATCTGATATTTTTAGTGTGCATTTGAATGGCAAGATGAAGGTGTCACTTTCCCAGTAGTTTCAACAGCATTAACGTGCCAGGATAAAATGTATAAAATGAAGTCACATATCTACACAAGAAAATTCATCTTTGATAGACTATTACTGTATAACTAATGTTCATACCCTCATTTTCTTTGTGTTCCTGACATGTCTGCATAAGCAAAATCATAACATACACTGTTTACAGATGAGACTCCAAGTTCCCATTGTTTTAATTATGTGCCGTGTTTACATGTTGTATTAAGATGTTGGATGCCATTAATTGACCTCTCAGTCTATGGCAACAACTATCCAATAGACTAAGGCATAATAGACATTCCTTTGGCCCAATGACCAATCAGATAAGGCATAACAGACACTCCTTTGGCCCAATGACCAATCAAATGACCCAGCCTTCAGTTTGGCCTAACATATCAACCCTCATGTAGTTTGGTATAGCAGACTGTGAGGAGCCCACTGGGCAGCCTTTATAGTTGAATAAATCTCTCATCTTTTAAAGAAATTTTTTTTTTGATTGAGAGCAGAGCATTCTTCTCAAATCTGACAGGTCAGTTTGAAAACCAAATTGTATTTGCACAAAACACTTTTATTGAAAATTTTACTTTGTTGTTTTTGACCTTGTTGTTCTTTACTTTTTTGTTTCTATTAATTTCATTTTAATGTTTTTTTGAGTAGATGGTTTATATGGGGCCATCCATTTAGTATGTATGCAAGGGGGAAGGGGGTATTAACCCAAATGCATATGCTTGTGTAACGTGGGTGGGGTGTCTACTGATAATGTATGTATGTACAGGAAACAGGAGGGAGTGAAACCTTGATAATAATTTGTCTAATACGTAACCTGTTCAACTCTACACTAGACAAACTTTTTAATGTTACACAGCTTATTTCTTTGATGCAGCCAGACATTCAACATCAGTGGACTATCTGTTTGATTAAACATGTTAATATTATTAATCCTTGATCGTTTCTGTGAGTATTAAATATTAGCCATTCTATAGAATTTGGGGGTGTCAAGTTTACTTACATGGAGGGGTTAAAAAAAGTATGCATGTATATGGGGGAGGGGGGGGTCAAACTTTGCCAGATTATTGTGTACTTACTAAATGTATGGCCCCTATCTTGAAGACTTGAGATCATATGAAACTTGTTAATATTTTGCACTACCAATCAAAAATTAAAACACCAAAATCGAAACTTTAAAAATAAGTAATATAGAAATTATACTGTAAAGTTGGTTCTACTCATAAATGCATAAAACCTATTTTTAATGTTCAGTCCCTGCAATAGCCATCGCTGCTACACAACTAAAGATTTGTTGCCCAGTCTGGTATAGTTTTCATCTTGAGTCAGTTTAGTACATCAAGATAGAATTTGTACCCCAAACATGTTTAATGCCTTGTAACTTCACAGTAGTATTAATTTTAGGTTATAAGCACTTGAAAGTTAGACGGTTTTGGGGTCTTTAAAAAAAAGTATCAAAGGAGACTTCATTTGATGAAATATAAACATTTTGGAACTGTCACAAGAGGTTTACTTAGAGGTCTGTTAAAAAATGATTCCTAAATCTAATTTTTTTATCTTGTTTCAGTCTCATTATCTAATAACATGTCACAAATATTTTTTTTAAATTATGTACAAAAATTCATTTCCTTATAATTTTCAGTAAATTTGTATTTGTTAGTTGATTTACAGTAAAACAACAATTATACTGATAAAAAGGTTGTGACACAGAGTATATGAACCTTAATCTTTTTCCAGGCTTTCAGAAAAGTCCGCTTCCAAGGGTTGCCCTCAGCATCTAGTCGTGCTTCCTCTAGTTACTCAAATCGACCTGATTCATCCAGTAGTACATCGTCCACCCCAGAGTATTCTAGGGCACAGCTTGACAGCATGATGTTACGTGTAGGACCAACATGGCAAATGGTTCTGAAAAGATTTGAAAAGGTTGGTGCTTGTGCAATTAAACTGTAGACCTTTTAAGTTTTTGAAGTCCCCTCCTTCCAGTTAAATAAATACAGAGATTATCACAAATGGTAGTGTGAGATTATGCAACCAATACAAATTTTGCATTTCCTGATAGACATTGACTTTGCAGCATACTATAAATTTGACCTTCGAGTCATAGGGAAATTGGTGTGTAGAATTTGAATAAACAATGCAATTTGTTCTCAAGGTCATAGGGAAATCGGTTTAGAGAACTTGAATGATGCAATTTGACCTCAGGGTCATAGGGAAATCGGTGTGTAGAAAAGTTTTACATCAGAGTCATAGGGAAATTGGTGTGTAGAAAAGTTTTACATCAGAGTCATAGGGAAATTGGTGTGTAGAAAAGTTTTACATCAGTCATAGGGAAATTGGTGTGTAGAAAAGTTTTACATCAGAGTCATAGGGAAATTGGTGTGTAGAAAAGTTTTACATCAGTCATAGGGAAATTGGTGTGTAGAAAAGTTTTACATCAGAGTCATAGGGAAATTGGTGTGTAGAAAAGTTTTACATCAGAGTCATAGGGAAATTGGTGTAAAGAACTTTAATAAATGATGGAATTTGACCTCAGGGTCATAGGGAAATTGGTATTGAGAAATGATGCTGTTTGACCAATGTGTCATATGGAAATTGTGTTTTGAATATGTTATGTTCTGTATGTTTAATAATATACAAGGGTTGACCCAGAAATAAAAGAAATTTAATAGGCTTTTCATAACTTATGTGAAACAAAAAATTGTCTAAAATTAATGTGGCATTTTATCTAAATAAATAATAACTAAAGTTTCACCTAGCTATGTTTTTAACTAGAGGTTCAACTAATAAGAGTAAATATCCTGGAAATTGAGTATAATCATGTGTTATATTTGGTATAGTTTTGTATTTCAGTAAATTTTAATTTAAAAAAATAAATAAATAAAAAATAAAAAATAACAGAGAAACCTTTTATATTAATCAGTTCCTTAGTTTACATATCCCTCTTTTTATATTTCTTAAAACAGATTGAGTCCTTGGATAAAGAAGAGGAAAAACTACTCAAGAGAACTGAAAATGAATTGAAAGATTGGAAGTTTAGACAAAAAATTGGTAACCTAGAAAAAGAAGGCCTCAAATTGTTAGAAACAAAACCTCCCTTGGACTCTAGATTAAGGCAATCTATTCCTCAAAGAAAAGCATTAGCAGGTAACAAGGCTGACCGTAGGGCTCCAGCCTCTGTGTCAACATCAAGAGTTGCGGCTACACCTCCATCACAGAAGGCAGAGGAATCAAATAGCAGACGACCCTTGAGTGACCAGGGGGCCAGAGGAGATTCTATTACCCCTAGGTCAGGTGCAGAAACACCTGCACCAGACCCATCTACCCTGAAAAATTTTCTTAAGATATTGAAACCTTCAAAAACAGCATGGAATAAGTGAAGATTTTATGCAGTGTGCCAGTTTTATCATGTGTTCAGCTCGAAAGGATGTCTGGGATCAGACATGTCTGGAATTGGATATGTCTGATATGTCTAAAATCAGACATATCTGGTATGTCTGGAATTGGACATGTCTGATATGTCTAGGATCAGACATGTCTGGTATGTCTGGGATCCAAGAATATGCCAGTGACATGCTGTATACACTTATTGTTAAACTGGAAGATTATCTGACTTCCTAATTTAGCTCAAGTCTAAAGACTGCCTTGTTTTTGAATGCTTTATATTTTGCCAAATGGAAATCCACAAGTCTTTCTATGGATTTTAGTTCGGAGAGGTGGAGGAAAATTGTGTCATAAAGTTTCGTTTGCTGAGAAAGGAACTCACACAAATTTTGCAAGCTCACATGTCACATGTATTATGAATTTACTTTTAAGTCTTTAAAAGCTCACATGTAACATGTACTATACTTATGACTTCATTGTAAATCTTTAATATATTTTGTACATATTAGCGATATCACATGTGCCAACTAAATAGAGTTTATACATTTTATTGTTTGAATCAAGCAACATTTATTTTAAACTGCTGTAGTGTATGTCCAGGAACAATAGTAGTGGAAAAATGAAAGTGTGTGCGGATGCAGAGTACAAATAATTAAACAGTAGTCTTTGAAGAAAAATAACTAGTCTATGTTGTTTGAAATAACTCCAGTAAGCTAGCATAATTTGTTGCTGTTGTTATTATAATCCTTTAATCACTTTTTAAAAAATGCTGATTAGGAAAACTATTACTTCACAAAATAATTTAAATCAAAGTAGTGTGCATTTGTCCATTGCTTTATTGGTGCTTCAACTAAACTTTTGTCAGATAAAAAATCCATGCCTTTAGCCTGCTGTAACCCTTCTTTATATTCACTAGAGTGCCTTTGCAGTGGGTTGTATTTTACTAAAGCATTTATTCAGGGGTAATTGTCCAAAAGGATCTGTTCTTTGTTTCTTTATTATATAGTCTGTATAGATCTACCTCTGCATTGTAGTTTAGAGTAGGGTTTCCTTTGTCAGAGTTCTCCGTCCAGTTGTGATTAAGTACAGCCATTAAGCACAGACCTGTAGTATGTGCCACCTCTTTTCACAACCTGATGCATCAAAAAAATGACAGAATGAATAAATTTCAGAACCACCTTTATAATGTCTGTCCCATCTTTTGGTTTGGGAAATGATGTGGTTACATAGAAAGGCCCTATAAAATGTAGTTGGCCCAAGTCATTTTGTGTGTGCCTATGAATAACCATTTATTGCTCAACAGTTTTGTTGCCATTTTCATAATAATATGTGGATCATAGATTTTTATATAAAGTTTTTACTGGTTAAACTGCTGGTTTTATATTAATCTCTGCCTTTTCTGTGTATGATTCAAATTTTCAATCAAGATTGGCATTTACACTTACAAATCCATCCATTTTTTAATGCTTTGCATACAGTAATGCCTTCTGCTGGTTATGATGTTGCACCTATGTTCTTCTGCAATAAATGTTTACCCTTTACTAATGCACACTATTTATTTTTAGCTCTTGAGTTTTAATATTCATGCCAATATGTCATCCAGTTTACATTGTGTTTTTTTAAATGAATTTGTTAATACCTAAAGAATTAATGTTTATTAAGATTGAAAATAAAAGCCACAGATACCTTAAGTGCATTCTGAATGTATCAAATTGGATTAGTTATGTTTGATATAATTCAGGTACACACAGTTGTTATTGTTTAGAAAAGCAATTACCAGAGAAGCATCTATTTAACTGAAAGCATGTCTTCCATTATGATGTTTTTACTGTAAAACTACAAAACGTCATGATATTTCAGCAGGAACTAATTCATGACTGTAAAAGGATTGTGCTTTTTTCTTCCTCCAAAAGGGTTGGGTGGGGGAGAAGTCATTCTATACATTAGGGATAGACATGTGGAGTGAATTTTACCAGCTTTAAGTTGTGTGTTGCACATTTTTGATCTCTGAAAATAATCTTGGTCTCTCTACCGTCTCAAATAGGAGCAGCAAAAGTTTATATAACTATTTCCAATTAATGTTATTTGTCATGTTTAGATATTTAAACATTTTTGGAAAACACAGCAGTACCATTTTCAGTATAAATGCATAATTTGCTACTAATCTTTTAAAACATTACACAAATTATGCTTTTTTATAGTGAAGTGTTTTTGAAGCCTGTAAAGCTGAATTCATGTGGGGAAAAAACAATATAAAAACTTAATAATGGCATAAACTGATTTTATACCTTTCCAAAGAATAATTTAATGCAGAAATGAATGTCTGAGCCAAGAAAAGAGAGAGAATCCAAGAGCGGATCCCATACCATGAGCCAATGAGATACTTGTAAAAGTTCTAAAGTTATTTTCACTACAACATTAATCACATATGTATTTCACAAAGGAAAACAAACTGATAAAAAAAAAGCATGTGGATATGTATAGAACCAACCAATAATTTACTTTGTGAGTGGGCAAAGTGAAGTGTAGAGCGTATACTGTCATTGTATCCGAGTGTCACTGCCAAACAGTTTTGCACAACCTTAAACCTATGTTACATAAAACAAATAGTGAAATACAAAGAACGTGCTCTTCATATTAATTAAACATTGGCTTAGGGAGGGAATGCAGCTTTAATTAATCAGTTTTCTATTTTACCCAATTTAAGATTGCATCATTGTCAGTGGTACCTTATGTCATGATTACCATGTTTCCATGATATACAAAATTGCATTGGCAACTCCTTGTGACTTACTGACTGTTGGCTTAGAAACTGAAACATTTTGTTATAAGAAAAGAAATTATTTTAAACGTGAAAAGGGAAAAAAATACCTTAGAGTAAAGTCATTTTATTCATATGCATATATAATTTTAAACCTTGGTTATTTCACTCTCTATAAAATTATGTTTGATCATGTTTCACAGCAAGTAATATTGCATTAATTAGGATTACTAATATATGGATCAAAACCTCTTTAAATTGTTTGATCCAGTAAATACCATAAAAATGCCTATAAAGGAGAAAATATCTTATAAACTTTAAATATAAAACAAAACATTTTCCTATGGCAAGAGTTGCAGTCTTTCAGTAAAAACCACAATCTTCAGAGACAATGGTTTCTAAAACTTTATGATGCTTCTCATGGTGCAACTATTCATTTAAAAGATTCTTGTTCCTAGCTAAGAACAAGGGAGATAATTGTTACATTGTTGTCACTGTTGAATTACTCTTTACAGTATTAAAATAATCATGTGATAATTCTGTTGATGTCTTATTCAAGTGGATTTTTTGTTAGAAATTTTTATTGTACATATATGAAACAGAATTTGAGGTATATTTTCTATTGACCTTATTTATTTAAATGTTACCAACAATGGATGCTCTCCTGTACCAACCCGACGAATGTCAATAAAGTTTTGCTCTTTTTGACTGATTTGAAACATGTCTACTTTTTGTTATTTCATTGTCCACATTTCCAATAGGCTTAAGGAAAATTAAAATTTTTATTTAATGAGTTTACAAAAATAGGTATAATTAATTATTTTTATTTGTCCTTTTTGATAAACTTATTAGTAAACAACCAGTATTATGTAAACGACAAGTGTTACGAAGCAGTAAAAGAAATTTACTTTTCAGTTAGTATCATAAATAAATTTCATCAATTGTAATACAATTTAGAAAGTTCTCTGAATATAAATTAAAGTACCTAAATTTATTGACTGTGTATCAAATTTACAAGAAGTTTTGATAACTTCAGTGAAATTCTAAAGTCCATGGCTGCATTCAGTAAATATAGAATTAGGTGTCTGCAGTATGATCCTGATTGATGACATTCTAGTTTGTGACACAAGAAATAAAGTTAAAAGTTTAAAGAGGTAGCTTGGTAGAAACAAACTGTGCAAATTTTGTTTCACTTGAGCATGAAAACTTAAAGAGTAATGGATACCCTAGAAGCAGAGTTACTATACTTATAACTGGTTTCTCATTAATATCCTATGTGTATTTAGAAGTTTTCTGATGATGCTGAATTGAATAGAGTGATGTTCATCTGTCAATCAACAAAGAATGCAATTCTGTGCCATCTCAAGTGGAACCTAAGTCCACCATGTTGCAAATGCTCTAATAGAGAAGGCTATTCCACAGTACATAACTGTCTTCTTCCCTTATAATTTAATCTAATCAATTACAATCTAGGGCCATGTTGCCTGATGCAAAATAAATTTACACACAGAATTTTCAAAAGTTTTATTTTTAAGTAAATTACATTTCTTCAAGAATACTTACCCAATCACATTCCAATATTAGCCTGCTATCTCACGAATCCAGCCCTACTAAAAGACAAAAAATATCGTATCCTGTCTATTTTTAGACACACAATAACTCTTGCCCATTACCTCCCCCTGATACCACCAGTTTTTATCTGAGCAAAATACTAACGTCAATGTGCTCATAGTGGAGTGGTTGGGAGGGTTTTTAAGTAATGCGATTGGGTAAGTATTCTTGGAGAAACAAAATTTACTTAAAAATTTGCTTTCTCCTTAGAATACATTCCCCAATCACATTACATTAGCAGAATAAGTACAAGGAGGAAGGGTGATCCAACCTCTACCTCGTGTATCCTTCCGGGGATGAGTGGCTGGATTCCCCTAATGGCACAAGCAACACAGCCCGGGATCCCTTGACCTGGGACCATTAAATATGATTGTCTGAGATGAAGTTGAAATCTTCTCACCACAAAAATTTTCACTAGCAAATCAAGCCAAGCTAACAAGCTCTGTCGATTGATCTAGTTGGGTCTGGTGCTGCAGACACCCGCTCTACGAGATCCAAAGTTTGTTGTTGTTGTTGTTGTTGTTGTAGGGTTTAACGCCATTTTTCAGCACACGATAGGCTATACATGGCGGCCAGTATTAATGGTGGAGGAAGAACCCGGGAAAACCCCGGAAAGCACCACCGACCCACGAGAAGCTACTGGCAAGCTTTCTCACATACCCACATTAGCCGAATCTGAGACTCGAACCCACGCAGACAGAGGTGAGATGGCAGTGATCTGTAATGGAGAGCGCTTTAGACCACTCGGCCACTCGGGGCCCCTCCAAAGTTTGTCTTTGCGATGCTAAATCTATGAGGTAAAAACAAGAAGGTTGACTCTACATGCCAGCCAATAGCTTCTACAATTTATCAGATCAAAACATTGCATTTGAAAGTGAGGCACACAGAGATGGCTCTAATCTCATGATCTGTAATCTTCATGAGGTGACTATGATTTTTTCAGATCTCCGAATATGCCAAGCATATAACCCACTTCAGCCACAAAGCAATGGCTTGAGGGGTGATGTCCTGTTTTCTGGCCTTCACCGGGATGAAGAGGCATTTCTGCATGCTACGACTTATCTCTGTGTTTCTCAAGTAGTGCTTGACGGTGCAGACAGGATCTTACATGGCTGCTGCTCTCGACTTGTCTATCAAAGAGAGGGAATGGATGACTCATTGTTTACTGACGGATGGTAGCTTGTTTCTGGCTACGAAACCTGGTTATGTGAGGAGGACTACCAAACAATCTGACCTGAAGTAAAGATAGTTCAAGTTGACTGAAAGGGCATCGAGTTCACTGACTCTGCATGTGGAAGTTAGAGCTATCAGGAAATATGTCTTGTATGATAGAAAGTTTCGCGAAGTGAGGGCTAGGGGCTCGAACTTGCTTGAGTTGGGCCATGTTAGAAACCAGGACAAGTTCCATTTGGGAAACAATGTTATAGATTTTGGTTGCTGAAGATCAAAATTGGCTAAAAGATATGAAATGATGTTTGAATGTGTCCGATGTTAAAGATCAATAGTGTGTAGAAGAAGACGGTCCAAGCAGGAGTGGAACACCCTTGATCGTGGTTGCATACGTATATTCGGGTTGGGTGGAATCTTCCTGGGTAGATTGCTTTGATCGAGTACATCGGTGACCCAACAACTGTCCCACCTGAGAGGGGCGATCAGAATCATCTTGCAATTCTGACCTCATAACTTCTTTATTATTCTTGGTATCAGGACTGGGGTCAGGGGTTGGCAAAGACACACAACCCCTCCCAACTGATTGGATATGTAACTACAGCCCAAGCTTCTGGGTCTGGAACTGGAGAGATGAGGGTGGGCAACTTGTGATTCAACCTTGAAGCAGCAAGATCGATCATGGGGCATCAGTCTGAATGGTATGCACAAAGGGAGTGAGAGAGAGAGAAAGAGACTAATTGTGCACTGAATGGTATGCAGATAAAGAGAGAAAGTAGCTAATTTGCTGTTCCCACCAGTTCTAATTTCCAAGTCACATGAAGCACAAAATCAGCTTTCATAATTAAATTCAAAGAAATCTGGAAATATTTACCAGGACATTTTTATTTTCATCATTTACATACGAAAGAGGACAATGACAACATTTTTAATAAAAATACATTTGAATAAATGTATTTTAAATTGATTAAAGAGATTATTTATTTTTTAATCACTGTTCATAAACAAACTGACCTTATGTTCCCAAATACTAAACTGATATTTCATCCAACACTTGACTTTTCACCAGTTTGTTAGTACATTGGTACCCCTCTTGAACACCTTGACCAGCGGCCACCCACTTCTTATGGACAGCATACCTTGGCACCAACAAGTTTGTGTTCAAAAGTACCCCTCAAGAATGGCCACCCCTCTAGTGTGACCTGCGGCCAGCATATTAGTACAAAAATGTAAAACGTTCCCCACACAAATGGCCACTTTTATTTCGAATGTGTCCAGAACCAATAATTAATTCATATTGTAAGGTAAGTAATTAGATCATCTCTACCGTTGATACCTGTCTGCCAATGTCAGGTTTCCATTACTGAAAGAAGTGTTGGCTAATGTACATGTAACACTAAGATTAATATTATATCATTTTCTATACAAGCCGACGTTTACAGTAAATGGGCTCACGATAGAGTTTTGGGCTTCACACATCTGTCGAGTTCTTCTCTTTGATAGTTACAACTGGACATAATTGTCAAGATCATAACATGGTCAGCATAGGCTAAATAGAGATACTTTGCAATTAACCTTGAACAAAACAGGGTACCAGACAATGTCCAAAAAATCATGTGACAATACATTTATTGCTTCCTTTATGAAGAAGACATTTCATCCACTCTACAAAAGTTTTGTCTGCATAATTAAATCGCATACAGTCAGCAACATTCGAATAAATCATTACCAAACATTAACATGTCATCATGTAAAGGGAGACCTATTATTTTAGAAGAAAGTTGGTTACTCTACTCGACATCGGGTGGGGTGGGGTGAGAGACTTTCCGAAACAATTTTATGTAGAAAAGACTAGAATAAAAAACAATACTATGCTGAAAAGACTCGAATAAACGTCATAACCGATAAGGAGATTATTCAGGAGCAGTGGCAAAATGGAGCACATGGAAAGAGAATAATGTATGTACCAAGATTTAAATGACGTTTTTGAATGGTTTTGCAATGTGCATGACAACAATACCTTCTCGCATATCACGCTTATGTCAAGAATAAGAACTATTAATGTATATTCAGTTGAAATAGGTCTATTCTTAAAACAAGAAAAAACTTGTAATAATTATTGTTACTTTTCAACAAAGATATTAAATACTTTGAAGTATGTAGCTTTCTTACTATGTACATTACATGTACTTCTCACAAAAAATGTACTACCCCTCTGGAAAGGCCACCTGTCTTATAAGGCCACTTTTCCAGTGCAGAAGGGGTGGCCATATAAGTGGGGGACCATTGTAGTAACCATGGACTATACAGTACTTGTAACTCTTTATTCATGTTTGATATATAATAATACTACTAATAATACTGCTAACAATAATATGTCACACAAATTTCAACAATGAACTGGAAGCAGGCTAAAAGTCGGGTTTTGAAAATTTGAGGGCTGTTGTTGGATTTATGTTCCATTAAGGCCTATTGTAAGGTATCTTACATACCCCCCTTACCTCAGAATGTTAACTCCAACGTATTTCCATATCTGGTCAAATTTCAACTTTTGAAATCATTATATAACAATGAAATTACCAAATCGAATTTGCTACTCCTTGCATTGGCTGTGCATTAGTACAATGCCATAATTATTATCATCTATTTTAATTTAAATAAGGAATATTTAACTTTTTTGACCTCCACTGTCTCTCTAAAAATGACCTAACATTTTTTTTAAGGATCCCTTGTTACCCAAGAAACCAAATGATCTACTTCAAAACCTGGCTGAGGCATGAATTAAGAGTAATATATAACATCTGCATTGGCTAAATATGTAACCCTAAAAAAATTAAGTTATTTTTATTATTATTATTGAAATGTACAGTCTGTCTTAAATTCAGTATTTAAAAAAGGCCTTACTTGTGCCTGTAAAAATATGTAATTAACTTTAACAATGGCCAAGGGTTGTCTGACTTTGTCAGCACTGTACTCGCACCTATGTTTATCAGATGAGGTCATCCTTGCTGGCATGAGGTCATCCTTGCTGGCATGAGGTCTTTCTTGCTGGCATGAGGTCATCCTTGCTGGCATGAGGCCATCCTTGCTGGCATGAGGTCATCCTTGCTGGCTTTCCTAAACGTACCCTGCCTATTTAGCAGCAGCAGCAAAACAAACTACACTCTAATAAAAATCAGTTTTGGGTTTTGTCGGCTTAACAGCACTCTGGACACATTATTGGCAATATCATGACAAGAAAATGGAGGTTAAGTGCCTTTCCCAAGACCATGCCAAAGATAGCCAGCCTGGTTTGGTCTAGTTGGCACTGAACCTTGACCCTTGGAGATTGCTAATTTGAACTATTATTTAAAAAAATCAATACAACAAAAATTAATATTGCAAGTTACAATGTAGCAACAGAAAACTCCCTTGCACAACTGATGAACTGAAGAATTTGCTTTTATCAGGGATTCCTACTATTTAACAGAATTCCCATTATTCGTCAGTAACACTTTAAAACTAAGTGTCCCTTGCTGGCATTTTAAGTTTACTAAACAGTCACTGCTCCTTGCTAGCATTTTTAATTTGCAAACCATTTATTGCCCCTTGCTGACATTTTAAGCTTGCTAACCAGGTATTGGCACTCAACGGCATTTTAACTTTACTAGCCAGGTATTCCCGTTACTGGCATTTTAAGTTGCTAACCAGGTACTGGCCTTTGCTAGCATTGTAAGTGTGTTAACCAGGTACTGGCCCTTGCTGGCATTTTAAGCTTGCTAACCAGGTATTAGCACTGGTTGGCATTTTAAGTTTACTAGCCAGGTATTCCCCTTACTGGCATTTTAAGTTTACTAGCCAGGTATTCCCCTTACTGACATTTCAAGTGTACTAGCCAGGTATTCCCCTTACTGGCACTTTAAGCTTGCTAACCAGTCATTGCCCCTTGCTGACATTTTAAATTTGCTAACCAGTCAAAGCCCCCTGCTGGCATTTTAGGTTTGTTAACCAGGCATTCTCCAAGCATGTAAATCCACTCTCAATGGAAATATGTGGAATAGAAGATCTTGTGCTAACAATGACAAAATGTCTAAACTTACTCCTGGAGTGGATAATGTCTGCATTATAACATGGTAAACATCCCTGTATAAAACTACACTGAAATATAAGAGCTTTATTTTTATAACAGACCACTTTCAGATACCATAACTATCTTTATGAAAAGATGATTTACATGTATAACCAGACTACTGTTAGAGGCCTTAACTATCTTTCTGAAAAATATTTAAAATTGTTGCACATGCTTCAATAAAAATGCCCTGTAAGGTTAGAATGCATAAATAGAAGAGTTTATGAGAAAGCTGTCGCAGTTGAACAGTAGTTTCTATCTTAAATTGAACAGTACTACACCTTACATTAATAATATTAATGAATTGTTTTATTTAAGAAAAACAAATTTCAAACATAAATATGAAAAATTCAATATGTGTATGTTGTATTACAAATGTCAATGTTTGATCACTATCATGCTGTTTAATACCTTTAAAAAAAGCCAATTATTTTCACGTTTGTGATTAAAGGTAATATACAAAATGTTGACTGTTATCTCCCAGAAATAATGTGACTCACCTCAGATTCTACATAAGTGAACCAGTACATATTAACATAAAAAGTACAGACACCAAAGTTTCTTTGCTTCAATACAGAAAATATATTGTTTTTTATAAAGCAATCTTTAACTATGGTAATTCTAAAACTGTTACAAACACCGACTCAGACAGTGGCTCAAAGTAAGGGGAATAACTCTTGCAGTCTTTACAAATGAATGTGTGAATTGCCAAAGATGTTGCAATATAAAATATTATCATGACAGATCCCCAATACAATCTGGAGGGTGAAAAATCCTGAGCTTATTTTCTTTTAAGTGACATTATCAAAGACTTTGCTTTGTTATCACTATTCAGTACAAACACCTTAGTATAACTTGCCTTTTAAATAATTAATTACATCAAAATGTATTTTTTATTATTAAAACTAGCCATATATGACAAAGCTAAGAATAAATCAAAACATGAAAAAACTAGACCAGTAAACAAATCTCACAATGTTGTTGAATTTACAGTGCTGAATTCATAAAACTACATAATTATCTAAGTCCCAATGTTGTATTGTCCTTATCACAATACTTGGGTGATGATATGATAAATTGTTTTGTCACAAAAATATTGATATTCCAGATATATACGTCACCATATTATTACAATCCCAATTTACATTACTAAAAGTATATAAAAAGCATTCTTTAGTAAGGATACAGAATGGGCCAAAGTACAAAATAGGTGACAATGACAAATTTCTATACATTGAAACAGGAGGGGAGACAAAGTCTAACTGTTGCATTAGGGAATAAAACCTGGTTTGTCCATCCTGCAGTCAGGTGCACATACCACTATGATACTAAAAGGTCCGGACCAAATGGCTGGTTAATAACTATGCTAATATACAGAGACCACTACACTTTTCGCCCCTTACCTAAACATTTGTCCTCCAAAAATCAATGAGATTCATGTCTCAGAGTTGATGAAACTGATTCTCAGTGGGACCACCAGCCACTGATAGCTGGACAGGCCTCAAATTTAACAGATGTGGAAAAAAAATCAACCTGTGGTGGCTAGGAATTGACCCCAGTTCATGTCTCACAGTCAGGCACACATACCACAAGACTAAAAGGTCCGGACCAGCTAGGCTGGTTAGTAAATGTGCTAGCATACTGAGACTGCTACACTTGGTTAGGAAAAAAAAAAAGACTAAATATTCATGATTGTCACTAGCATTATGATTTCTATATAAGCTTTGTGCGATCTTGATTTGATCTGTAAATTGCCCATAAATGAAAGTAAATAATTCCTCTTTGGCATGCAAAAATTACATGAACAACAAATACTGAATATCTTAAGATGGAGTTGGGATTGTGCAAAGACAACTAACTGAGGTGTGTGATTATCAATCTGACAGGCAGTATACCGATGTCTGAACAGATTCATGTGACTGTATTTGAGACATTTTTTGAAACATCTAAATAGGTACAACCATATGGTTTTAAAACACAGGCATTAAAAGGGCAAGAAACTGGAAGTTTGGTTGTGCTAAATATTATCCATGTCTGCATTCATCTTTTCTCAAAGAAATACAATTTCACAAGAAAAAACATACTTGGACATTGTTTTGACAAATGCAGGAATATCATTAAAACATAAAAGTATTCTTTACTGCACTAAACACAGGACAAATATAATTCTTTCTTAAAAATCAAAGCACTTTGTTAATCTGATCTCAAAATCAGAACTGAATGCACACAAACCTGGAAGACCAATAATTTCATTTTTCAAACAGCAACACAAAATAACATTTTACAAGCAAATTTTTAAATGGACATATAAACTGGTGTCTTCACCATTTATTTTCTTGACCTCACAACTTTAACAAATACAGTGGAATAAAACCATTGATGCTCAAGAGTCCAATAAATACATGTCTCACAATTCAACACAGTTATTTCTTTAAAGCTAAATTACATTTGGGAAACTGATGTTAGTTTAAAATGAAAGGTCTTCTAAAATCTTCTAGTCAATTCATTGTGAAGCTTGCTGTCACTTGGGATCATAGCCAAAATTCATTCTAAGCTGCTCAAAGAATATGAAGGTCAGTACTGTCTGAGGTCCAAGTCGTACGAATGCAGGAATAAAACCCTGAAAAAAATAATTCAAAACCTTTCAATCACAGATATGAGTCGCCTCAAAATTAATAAATACATGCTGTTTTCCTTGCTGAGTATTTTGGTGAACTACATGTATGTTAATTAGGCAATTCTAAATCTGTACCAGAATAACTCCAAAAGACGATTTAAACTTACTTGCAATCCCCAAATACAACACATGAAAGCAAGCTAACAAAAAATTACTAAATGTAAGCAATAGATATAAAATTTAAGTAAGTACATATTTATTCTGTTTTGAATTCATTCAATCTTCTTTTGGTAGGAGTGTTTTTTTCTAATAACTAATTGTCCCTAACTTAACTGCACACAAAAAACATACATGAATATACAAATAGTTCCATTTTATGAGATTTATCATCAGCCTCAAAATGTCTTTTAGTTGCAATTAAGAATTATCACACTGATGAATTTTCACATCAAATATTAACCAATGCTAGGTTGTATGAAAAACTTGTCACATCAAATATTAACCAAAGCTAGGTTGTATAAAAACGTGTCACATCAAATATTAATCAATGTTAGGTTGTATGAAAAATGTGTCACATCAAATGTCAACCAAAACTAAGTTGCATGAAAATTCGTGCCACATCAAATGTCAACCAAAATTAGTTTGTATGAAATCTATGTCACATCAAACGCATATGAGTATGGTGTTGATATTTGACAAAGCTAAGTCTCTCCAGCTATTTCTTTGTGGGGCCCCGAGTGGCTGAGTGGTCTAAAGCGCTCTTCGTTACGGATCACTGCCATCTCACCTCTGTCTGCATGGGTTCGAGTCTCGGATTCGGCTAATGTGGTTATGTGAGAAAACATGCCAGTAGCTTCTCGTGGGTCGGTGGTTCGTTCCGGGGTCTTCCTGGGTTCTTCCTCCACCCTTAACACTGGCTGCCATGTATAGCCTATCATGTGCTGAAAAATGGCGTTAAACTCGACAACAACAACAACTATTTCTTTGTAACTGACTTAAATGATAAGAAGAAAACAGAACAGTTAACTTTTTTCAGATTTGAATTTCAAATCATTTTCTACAGTTACGTATGAAAAGACAACTTATTCTCAATTGGGCATTGTTTTTTGGGGTCATGCACACTGATGACCCCCTATGGATCTCGAATTGCACTTTTTGAGTCTCAGAAACCCCCCAACATTGTCTGGAAATATTGCAGGAATGCAAACATCAACCAAAGCTAGGGTGTATGAAAAACCTCCTGTGGTTTTCTTTTCTTGATGTCCAGTAGGGACGGCATCACTTCTTTTTTTGGAGATCCCTCACTTATAGTGCAATATATATACTCCTCTCCCTCGATAACTTGAGCACAACAGGGTCCACAAACATAGACCGCACTATAAATGAGGCGCGAGTTACCAAGGGACCTCCAAAAATTGAAAAAAATCTGCTTTGACATCAAGAAAACCGTGGTGGTGGGGTGAGAGCAGCGTTAGGATACTGGGCTGTTTAATGACTGAATCCTCATTTTACAATCACGTCGAAAATAATTTTCAATAATGCGCTTTTTCTAATGAAGTTGTTCATTATTCTGTTTAAATAACATTTTTTTTTCTTCAAATATCCAACATATGAAAGATCGTTCCAAATGGTTTAAACAACCATCATGTGTACGCGAAAAATCTGTGCATTATGTCACTGCTTTTTGTTTTCTTGAGTCTGGTTCCCATAGTGGTGTTTAATAGTATCTAGCCAAATCGGTAGTCCATAATTTGGTAACTAAACTAACTGTTGATACACCACCAAACAAGATTCCTTTTTTTTTTTAAAAAACATGCAACATTTATTTTGTGACATGTCTACATCGAAACTCAATTTTTTATTGTTCAATTAGTACAATGTTAATGTTGTGATTTCATTGGAAGTAATTCTTATCATCCCTGAGGATATCTCTAAATGCCAGTTCAAGAATTCTCTGAACCTCGCTTGCCCACAATGGTCTGTATCTGCGAAATCAAGCTCTCTATTTTACGAAGTATTCATTTTTCGCTTGGCTGCCTTGTTATCTTTGATCGCAGTTATGAAAGAGTCGGTTAATTTAAGGTAGTTTATGTTACATACACAATAACGTTTATTATAGTGTTTGATTGATAAAATGAAGTGAGTTCACCCGACATACGACCGAGGCCGCTAGATTTTAAGTTAGTCTGATATGTGTACCTTTTAACTTTTTTTTTATTCCACCTCCTTTGTTTTATTCAAAAGACATAATTAACATGATAATACAAAGGGGGCCAGCTTTTTTATTCAGAGCAACAATACAACAAATACTTTCGCAAGTCAGTTATCAAAACACGGTTCGGCACTTAATTAGGTTCTCGAAGAAACACTCGCGGACATAGCTGTTACAGTAGATTGACGCATTTTACGTTTAATTACAAGAGGACGCATTACATTTATGACAGTTACACTTAAAAGGAACTAAAAGATGGAACTAGAACACAAATTTCAATTGATAAAAAAAATTATTTAATTTGTACTTATTTATTAAAGTACTGCCTCCACTCGGTGTAAATAATATTTTCATTGATACAAATTTCCTTAAATATAGTTAATTGCGGTGTACTAGGAATGTTGTTTGGAAAGAAAATGTAAAAAATTGTATCAGCTATTTTTTAATCTGATATTTCAGTGTTGATTAAAATTTCCAGGTTCTATCTACTGTTTTTGATGATAAAATGAGCAATATATCAAAGTTGCCGTTACCGATTTTATTTGCAATTTTCTTTAATTTCAACAAATGGGAAAAAAATTTTTTTTTTCTTTTCTGGTTTCAAAAATGGGATCCATGCCTGACCTCATGTTATAAGCAGGTTTGCAAGTTATCAGGGCTCTAGTAATCGAGGGAGTGGTGTATATAAATATGTATGTGTATGTGTGTGTATGTATGTGTGTATGTGCATATATATATATATATATATATATATATATATATATATATATATATATATATATATATATATATAGTGTGCCTAATTTTTTACCGTGATTGAGAGTTGTGGTATTGATGCTTACCTAATTTTTGTCATGATTTTTAAAAGTAAACATGATGTTTGCTAAACGTTGAATTCAAGGCCTAACCTTAATTATAGACTTAGAATATTCTGAAAGCAAACTTGTTAACAGTTCAACTAGGTTTTTCCAGAAAACTGGTTGGGTCACAGGTCAAGTGAAGTTTACTTATAAAGAGGACTGGTAAGTAGTTATTCATTCCCGTTATCAGTCTATGGAATCACTTACAGTTGTGTTCAGATATAATTTGAGAGGAATTTATTTAAATTATTCATTGGATTTACAAAGTGCTCCTTGACTTTTTGGACTCAAACAATACTTTGACATTACTGAGGACTCGTTCAAAGACATTCTGGATCATATCATTGTGATACATCAAGACAATCAAGACTATTGGAATTCATTAAAATTTTTTTTATAATTTTGGACTTGTGATAGGACATTTAGGATTACTTGGGATTTACTTCACAATACTGTAAGTTCCTCTTAAAGTTTCACTTTGTAATTTAGAGAAATAAATTTTTTGTTGAGTTTTACTAAAATTGCTGGTTTCACTTTGTTTCTTTTACATAGTTTAAGAGTTGTAACAATATATATACACCACTTCCTCAATAACTCGCTGAGGTGGAATAAAATAAAAGTTAAAACGCACAAAAGTCTAGCAGCGCTGGTTGTATGTCGAGTGAACTCACTTCATTTGATTAATCAAACACTGTCATAAATGTGATTGTGTATGTAATATAAACTACCTTAAATTAACTGACTCTTTCATAACTGTGATCAAAGATAGCAAGGCAGCCAAGCGAAATGAATACTTTAAAAAAAAGGAGCTTGATTTCAGTTACAAACCATTGTGGGCAAGCGAGTTTCAGAGAATTCTTGAACTGGCACTTGTACTTGTACTTGTTAGGTGGTGTATCAATAGTTAGGCTAGTTCCCTACGCTAGGGACTCCTGATTTGGCAGGATAATATTAAACACCAATACAGGAACCAGACTCATCAAGAAAACAAAATGCAGTGGCATAATAAACAGATTTTTTTGTGTACACGTGATGGTTGTTGAAACCAGTTGGAACAATCTTTCACATGTTGGACATCTTGAAAATAAATGTTATTTAACAGAATAATGAACAACTTTATTAGAAAAAGCATGTTATTAAAAATTATTATCGATGTCATTGTAAAATGAGGATTCAGTCATTAAACAGTCCAGTTCCCTAACGCCTCCCCCCTTATGGTTTTCTCAATGTCAAAGCGAATGTTTTCAATTTTTGGAGGTCCCTCAGTAACTCACACCCTTGCTTATAGTGCGGTCTATGTTTGTGGACCCCACTGTGTACGCATTATCAAGGGAGAGGTGTGTGTGTATATATATAGATATGGCCCTCTGGGAATGTTTATGTATGATTGACTGCAAAATGTTCCTGTAAGACATTAGCATTTATGAATGTAACTTCACAACTCTAAAATCAAATAATTTAAAAACTTCCTTATTTGACAATACAAACACAAAAGGTTCAAATGACTGAAGTCAAACTGCCATGATGGCTGGTTATAACTGCTTCCTAATCCTGGCATTGTGCTTCCACTAACAAAGCATATTAAAGTATATACATTACTTCAATCAGGTGAACTGTAGTGGCTCAGTGGTCAGCATACTGGATGCACAATCAAAGGGGTGAGGGTTCAAATTTTCTAATCATATCACTGAACCAGCTTTGGTCAGATACCCTGATGTATTCTTGGGCAAGGCACTTTACTCCAACTACTTTGGCACAAAAAATCTGCTTTTGTTGCTGTGCCACAAACCACCAAACCAAACCAAATCTTTCGCTTTTATCATGCTAAATCATATTTAATATTCAATAATTTTTATACAGATTGCCTCACCTTGAAAAATCCCATAGGTCCATTCTTGGCTATGTCTAATGCACAAGCTGAAAGTCCCTGAAAAATATAATAAACATCATTATAATATTTACAATTGAATTTTTTCAAATCGGTTGGTAAGAGCATTTGAACAAAGATTACCAAATGCCCAATAAGATGCAATAACCATTGCCATAATTACAGTGAAACTCTGCTATAACATGATGGACCAGGTTCACAAACTGCCATCCTGGACTGAGCAACAATTGTACACAAGATGCATTTAAGACGAGGAAGACTTAATGGCTTTATTGTTGATTGACAATTATCAGCTTTTTAAGGAGCTAATATCTTTTAAAAATATAAGTGACAAGAAACGCTATTTTGTTTCCTTAAAGAATACGATATATGTTGCCAAATGATTACAGCAGCCTCTTGTTTATTTTGGCCCTAAAGCTTTGTTGAATTTCAAGTAATTCATGAAATTATTGTACAATTTTGGATGCCATGTTTTGGCCATGCAATATCTGAATTGGTGTTATAATGAAGTGCATTATAGCAGGGTCTCACTGTACCATTTTGTTAGTTTTCAACTGGGTAAACAATATCAGTGTGAAACATTCTTGTTAATTCACCTTTCTGATTAATTAAAGAAAGCTTACAAGAGCAAGATTTCTGTTGGCAATAAACACTGTACACATGGGGATTCTTATCCAAGACACCTAAAACACATAGAGTCAGAACATAACACCCCCATTGCCAATGTATGATTATACCAGCTTTTTCATATGGAAACAATGCTACAGATAAGCCAAGTATTCAAGTAAGTGCCCATTGATGCTTGTACATTAAAGAGCCAGGGATGTAAACAACAGTCAGCTGGTGATGACACTTTAGCCTGTTGTTTTTACTGTCTGAACTTGCTTATAAGACCAGTCTAACTGTAAACAACAAAGATCATGAACTGCCATAGCATACTGTGCCTAAAGATCAGGGTCCATTGTGTTTGTTCTACTGATTACTCCTAACAAGCTGCACTGACCCTGATCCGACAGCACATCATGCTTGGGTAGATCTGGATCAGTACAGTTTGCAGTTGGGCTCATCTTATAAGCGAGTACAGACAGTACTCATTATCCCCATGTGCCACATTTACATATCACAAGGTAGTACCCTAGTTCTGACCTTCGTAATGTCATCATCATTCAAACTACATGTAAGCAGGTGGTATTACAAAAAAGACAAAGATGCAGTTCTACAATAATGAATAATATCTATTCACATTAAAAGCATACTTTTTCAGACAAAAAAATATTTCTTTCAGAAATGGAATTTGTGACTGGATTTTAGTTTTTTGGACATAAGATCTAAAGCAGTGTGACCTGAACTGCAAATGGACAGGTGAACCTTGCAGTTTTCAAGGGATTCTGGTATACTGAGATTTCGGTTTTGAGAAGTTTTACTTGTAAGCTGCATAAACTACAATGGCAAGAACCCCCCAAAAATTAATATAATTTCATATATTTGGTTTTCAGGTGGAGGTATGTAGAAATCATGAAGATTGTGTCACCATTCAGTGTTCCACCATTTATCAGTTCATGTGTATACACAGATTCTCCAATGTAAGCCATTAAAATCAGCTGTTTATCTTGGTTCCTTTCACTGAGACATGCGCATTGGTACTCAGCCTGTGTAGCTAGGAGTTGTTCAATGTGTTCTTCATCAGCCCCTCTTTTATCTACCTGACAGAAGAGGTAGTCTGAACAATATATTGTAAAGGTGTTAACAACTGCCACACCAATCATGAAAGCAACAGGGACCATTACTGCCTTTAAACAACCTTGATGGTATCAGCAGGAAAGATGCCTTGTTTAATTAGCATTTCTTGTGTCCAAAAGGACAGTAATATAATGGTAAATTCTTTTACACTATTCTCAAAAGTGAAATGTCCAAGACTGGCCAGTTTCATTCTTAATAAATCATTCTGCAATCAGTCTATACCCAACCTCAAGGCTGTCAAGCTTGGCACCACGATAAAGAGAGGTTTACAAGGTCTTTCGCATATGATGGCATAGATGTCTTCAAGTTTTTCTGCGTATAAGCACAAAAGAAAGCTGTATTCTATATCAAAGGGATCTGTTTACTGCAATACAAGGTGTCTGCACAGGTGTAGAGTCACTGGCATTTCCACTCTTCCAGCTAGTGTAGGCATAGAAAAAGCTTGCAGCAACCAGAACTATGACACCCCAAATAACATATGATATATCATGATTTGTGGTCTCTTGCATTCCCAGTCTTTATTATTTTGAAAGAGTAGTTGAAAATCATAGTGTTTTGGCCCTAATGTCCCAAGTTATCTTTTGCTGTGTGCGATTCTCACAGTTCCAGCTCTCTGAGCTGCACTTAACCCATTTTTGACTCTGCTGCAATCTTGCATTTCCAGAGGCCACCTGTCAGGATTGTTTACTTTGGTAACTTGTGAGGAAGCCATCACTGGTTTCTGTGGTGGTAACTATGAAAATTCCTTTGTTAGGTCCTGTAGTGATTCCATATTCAATTCCATCATAACTTGTTTACATGGTACCTTGTTGGTTCTTTTCAATCTCCTGCACAGAGTGACAGGCAGCACATGATTATACTCACAGCAGCCTTACCTCACTCTTGTCCAAACATTTATACAGCTGTCATCGATCTTGTGAGGCCTTTTGATGATATGGTTTTTGACCTGTCAACTCTAAGTAGCAGGTATAAAAAATAAACTTTGGTCCCAGAGTTTAAAACATTGCTGGTGAGGTACACTACATGAAGCCACAGCACACTAAAGTGCCATTATCATGGCATCAGCAACAAACACGACTGGAAACAAATTTATCTAAGACTGGTAGCTCTATTCACATCAATATCTTTCCAAAACTTGCATTTCTGAGAAAATCATATGCCTCAATCCTCTTCTCAGGTTCAGTGACACCATTTTATTACATCACATCTTGGAATGAATTTTCATCCTTGTATTAAAAAAGCAGGATCCAAGATGTCTTAGAGACAATGCTGTGTTTGTGTATAATGACTCAAATGCTAATTCCAGCATAGCCAATGGCATAAGCAAGTTTTGTGAGAACAATTACCTTATGCTGGAAGCCTGAAAGAAAGGTGCAGTCATCCAACTGAATAAATCTGGTGGTGCTTTGAAAATGTTTTTGGTATGGTTGTTATATATATTTGGTTTGCAATGTGTGCTTGACATTTGTCCATAGTTATAGGTTACAGGAGATAGCTGCATGGCTGACTTTTGTCCATGATTATAAGTCGTAAACAATTTGTTTGCATAGCAAGAGTTCAAGGTCAGTCTTGTTTACAGTTAAGCAAGATTCTTCCATTTGGAAATCTTCACATTCTGTTATGTTACTGGTCAAATAATCTGTGTATAAAGAGGGATTTGATAAACAAATGATTTCTTCATGATTTAGATCAGTCTATCTGATATAATTCGAGAGGAATTATTATTCAGATTATTCATTGGAATTACAAAAGTGCTCATTCACTGATCCACACTACTTTTCGATTTTTGTGAACTCATTCAAAGACATTCTGAACTGAATCATTTTCCTACATTAGGATAATGAAGACGATTGGAATTCATTTGGAACATTCAATATTTTGGACCTCTGATTACTTGGGATTTAATTCAAAATACTTGGAATGTCTCTGAAATATTCCCTTTCTATTGTAGAGAAATTACTTTTTGGCTTTACTTAAATTGTTAGTTTCACTTCCTGCTGTCACATATTTTAAGACCTAAAGTCGTAATAGGGTACAGAGCAGGTCATCAAGATCAGTGCAAAAATACTTAGGATTCATCAAACTACTGCCTCTTCTTTGACACAATTCCATGGTTGGTTGGTTGCATGCCTTATTCTGTTTTGAGAAGCTCATAGGTGAAAGTGCTTTTGCCACAGCCTCGGTAGCCACAAAACATAGCACATTGCAGTGGCAAGTTAAAAATTTAATGAAGACCCAGCTCTTTGTGCCACTGCCACAGACTAGCAAACTGTCATGACAAATTGTCCATGTCAAGGAGTAGGATGAACTAGTTTTGATAGAAAACACCAGCATCAATACGTGGGTTATTTTAGTGCCAAGGAAACTTGAGTAAAGTGCCGTGCCCAAGCAGACACCACAGTAGCTGATCCAGGCTGGAATATCAGGCCTGAGGATCTGAACCTGCACCCATTCAGTCGTTAGTCTGGCATGCTAGCCACTGAGCCACTAATACTCCCTGGTATAGTTCTGAATGAATTCTCTGCTATAAACACATTTTCAATAACAGTTTTCAAAATACACTTACATTTCTGTGCTGTTAATGTGATACATCACCTGTAGCTTTCAGTTTCAATTACCTTTCAAACTTCTAGGTTCATTTCACCTTAAATTTTAATGAGGGTTGAATTCAGACACCTGATTATGTGTAGTGTGAATTAACTTCACTGCTGAATCTAGACATTTGTAATCAGTGTAGAAGGCAACTGGCACAACTGATAAATGACAGTAAAAAAATTAAATTAATTCTATCAAGGACAGTTTAAGTAGAATTAAACTGATGACTGCCCAAGGAATGAGTGTTACGAGCTGCCATATGGCCTTTTGCACCCTACAGATTCATCATTTTTAACACAAGGGCATTTTTAAAAAATTCACTCACCAAATTGTATGCAATTTCTTGAATCAACATACTGCTTAGACCTTCACAAAACTTTTACTGAATTGTTCAATTTCAATGCATTATCTATGGCAAAGACCTATTTGGGAGGGTTAGAAGGACTCCTGGGAAACAGAGTTAAAGACAGCATCATTTTGGGATTTTAAAAGAGTTAGTTACATTTAATTTACATTGTTTGTTTTCTTTAAAAAAATGTATTTCATTAAATTCAATTAGTAATGTAACACTGCGCAAAGGACATCACCTTGTCCAAAATTAAGTTCATTTTCTACTTAACCTGAATCATTGATTTTTTAAAAAAATTCTGTAAACAACTAATACATAGCTAAAATATTCTCCATGTGTAAGGGTTAACTATTAGGATTATTATTTTTGCCCGAGTCAAGGACATTGTGTTTACCACATTTTATATTCTAATTATAACTATCTTGTATACATTAGAAACCCTCAAGAAGGTTATTTTCCAGTGAATTTACAGTGAAATTTTAAATAAGGATATATTCTTTGTATTATTGTGATCAAACAAAAGACTGTTGGTAGATCACCACTAACATGGACTGACTGCTCTGATAGCCTAGTGGTTAGATCGTCTGCCTTGGAAGTGGGAGGTCGCAGGCTCAAACCCTGGCCAGTTCATACCAAAGACTTATAAAAATGGTACTAACAGCTGCCTCGCTTGGCACTCAGCATTAAGAGGTTAGTGTTAGGACTGGTCAGCCTGGTGTCAGGATAATGTGACTGGGTGGAACATGATGCTACATGTCTGCAGCATCATGCCCCAGTGCTAGACATGACTATAACCTGTCACATTGCAGACATAGTGGCAATATGACTGAAAAATTGTTAAAATTTCATTAAATATCCAATTTATACACACACTAACATGGACCAAACATGTAGATGAACTGCGTAGTATCTAGTCAGATCCATGTCAGAATGTGGTTGTGTTGTCTGGGATCTGTACTACATTAAGGATGTTGATAGAATTGAGTAGGTTCAACACCAGGCAGCAAGATTTATATCTGGTGACTACAAAACCAGAGAAGCTGGATGCATCACCAAAATGTTATCTGACCTGGGTCTACCAGAACTCAAAGAACAGGCACTGTAAATTTCATTTGACATATCTCTATAAAGTAGTTGAGGGGTTAGTGCCGGCTCTCTCAACAGATTTCTTTTTAAAACCATTAAGATAAAAAGGCCAGATTAACCCTTTATCTCATGCAAGATCCTTTGGATGCCTCTACTCCATTTGCATGGAAGCGCCTTTTAACGCCTGCTGTAAACATCAGCCATTTTTAGCAAGTTTTCGTAGTGCCACCCTCAGGGAAAACCCCATATTAGATACTACATTCATTTCTGTAAATGACCATTACGTCAGATCACGTGGTCACTGTTTTATTTAAAGTAACTGGGTCGTATTTCCACTCTCCAAAATGGAGGTCGCGGATTTCATTCAGTACTTATGAAGTTTTCACGATTAGAATCACAACTATGAAAGCTTCAATAACTTAGGTAAAGGCTCTGATATTGATGTAGGTTGCAATTATAAATTATCAAATTCATTTGACTTAGTGATGTAGATGAGGACAAAAAACTTGTAAATTTTGAGTATGAGAAATGGCAGCTATGGTTGGTCATGCGGCTTCACTGACTCGACGATGAACGAGTTCTCTCAAGATTTTAAAGCACATAAAAAATTCTTCTGTGAAAAATTATTACACAGCTATAACCATCGGACTTTACTCTTAAATTTTTCCATACAAAATAGATGTGTCCCAAAAATATAAAATGGTTAAAATTGTTGTTAAATGTAATATACACTACATTGCTAAACAGTTAACAGGCAGGCCTTTGTGTATGGAGTCGAATAAGTAACAGGTGTTCTATTTATAGCAGACTGCACTGGGTAACTTTGCTCCATGAAGCAAAGGGTTAAAGCCAAAACTTTTCCAAATTGTGAAAGTATAAACATTGTAGAAAAACTAATAATGAAAAATTATAGTAGATGTTTTGTAGTTGAGCAATGTAGAACAGAACAATTTAGAAATTCTTTCTTCGTAAAAACAATTATGGACTGGAATCATTTGAGTGACAGTGTTGTGTATGTGCAATCAGTGGAGGGCTTCAGGATAGCTCTTGAACAAAACTACTAACTTTCTAGCTGGCTCTTTCTTTCTGTGCAAATTTATGCCTGAACTGGCCCTGCAGTGTCCACATTTAGATTTATGCCCTAACTGGCCCTGCACTGTACACATTCTGATTGATGCCCTAACTGGCCCTGCACTGTACACATTCAGATTTATGCCGTAACTGGCCCTGCACTGTATACATTCAAATTTATGTGGTAACTGGCCCTGCACTGCACACATTCAGATTTATGCAATAACTGGCCCTGCACTGTACACATTCAGATTTATGCCGTAACTGGCCCTGCACTGTATACATTCAAATTTATGTGGTACCTGGCCCTGCACTGCACACATTCAGATTTATGCCCAAACTGGCCCTGCACTGTACACATTCAGATTTATGCCCAAATTGGCCCTGCACTGTACACATTCAGATTTATGCCCAAATTGGCCATGCACTGTACACATTCAGATTTATGCCCAAACTGGCCCTGCACTGTAAAAATTCAGATTTATGCCCAAATTGGCCATGCACTGTACACATTCAGATGTATGCCCTAACTGGCTCTGGACTGTACACATTCAGATTCAGGACCACCACAGGCAAATCAACACTTTTAGCAATGGACTTAATTTGGATTCACAAACTTTAATCATTAGGACTTGTGTCTGTAATTCAAGAATTATTTGGGATTTAATTCATAACACCATAAGTTCCTTCTTTTTAAACATTTTCACTCTGTATTCGAGGGAAATAAATTATTTGTTGAATTTAACAAAGCTTATTGTTACTCACTCTTTTCTATTACTTAAAAACCACAGAGTTGTAATAAGAACATGGATGACTGCTATAATAACCCTTGCTACTCCTTTTTTATTTCAGTTTTTAATATAGTGATACATCTATGAGGCATCACAGAGAAAGATCAAACCACATTTCAAGATGCAAAATGAAAACACATCTTGTGGCACACTTGCAACAAGGTTTCCCCCATTATGCTCTCACTTAATCACACACTAACAGGTGATGCTCCTGAGACCATTTTATCTGGCGATAAAGTTGAAGATCTCTGTGTTACTGTCATCTCTCCATATGCAGGCCTACATTTGTCTCAAGTCATTTAAAACTGTGCAGTACTTAGTTCATGCTTCAGAGATGGAAAAGAGAATGTATTGGAACATTGTTATATTCAGATATTGCTTTAAATCTGGATTCATTTTGATGAAGTTTGATAAAACAGAGCAAAAACAGCAATACTAGGCACTCAAGTCTTCTTGGATGCAAGATTGTCAATTATAATCTCTGATTTTCTGGAAAGCAATTCTCATGGGTTAAGTTTTTGTTATCTCAACATATGTCCCTCAAAGGGACTGATGTTCAACTGTGAAAAGAATTTCAGCAATTCAAGAGAAGACCATTTCTTCTTTGTAAAATGCCAAGTGTTGAAATCATCTATGTTATTCTTGAGCTAAAAGATTTTTATATTAGGCACTGTGGCAGCCATACTGGATATAAGATCAGCATCATTTTCATTTTCAACAAACCAACACTATTGTAGATCTTTTTCTGAGAACTCCATTTTGATTTGACCATCCAGGAGATCTTGTGAGAACATTTTGATTTGACCATCCAGGAGATCTTGTGAGAACATTTTGATTTGACCATCCAGGAGATCTTGTGAGAACATTTTGATCTGACCATCCAGGAGATGTTGTGAGAACATTTTGATCTAACCATCCAGGAGATCTTGTCAGAACATCTTCAATACGTTCATTATAGCAGAGGTATATGACGTCAGATCATCATCATATTCATTCAGGACTAACTAGATATCATAATTAGTATCTAGTGAAAACTCTATGTCAATATGACTTTCCTTTATGGTGGAGTTATCAATAACATTTTTTAGATAGTTGCAATGGCAGCCATAATGGATGTCACAACAACACTATTGTCATTAGCATCAATCAGATAACGTAAGAAATCTTCTTGTGAGAACCCAATGCTAATATGACTTTCCATCTAGGAGGAGTATTGACAATATTTTTAAGATGGTCAATCTGGTACCCATATTGAATATCTGATCAGCACAAATTTTGTTTAAGACCAGATAGATACCAAAAACCTTCCTATGAAAACCCCAAGCTGACAATATTAATGTCCATTCAAGAGGAGTAGCAATAGCAAGATTTTCAAGATGGCTGATGTGGTGACCATAGTAACTGTCAGATTAGCACCATTTTCATTTAGGACATCATAAGAAGTCTTTCATTGAAAACCATACACTGACATAACCATCCATTCAGGTGTAGAAGCGATAACAAGATTTTCAAGATGCTTTTTGTGGTGCCCTTACTGAATGTCCAGGCTGTATCATTCTTAATTAGAACTAATTAGACATCATAAGAAGCCTTTATGAAAATCCCATGCCAATACCACTTTCCATTCAATTTGTGTAGCAATAACATTATGTATAAGGTGGCTGCTGTGGCAGCCATAATGAATGTCAGATCAGCATCATTTTCTTTTAAGACCAACAAGACTTCATAAAATGATTTTTGGTGAAAATTCTATGTTGATATGACAATCCATTCTGAAGGCACAGTGATAACAAGATTTTAAAGAAAGTCACTGTTGTGGCTATATTATTAGAAGTTAGGACTAATGATAGATCTTAAAAAGTCTTCTGGTGAAAATCCCATATTGATATGACCTTCAGTTCAGGAGGAATATCAATAACAATATTTATAAGATATCTGCTGTTGTGGCCATACTGGATGTCAGATTGGCACCTTTTTCATTAAAGGCCAACAAGACAATGAAGAAGTCTTAGTGAAAAACCCATGTTGATATGACCCTCCATTCAGGTGGAGTAGCAGCAACAAGGATATTTTCAAGATGACTGATGTGGTGGCCCTATTGGATGTCTGAGCATCATCATTTTCAATTAAGACCGAGTAGTTAAGGAGGAGTGATAACAAACTTATCCTAATGGATGGATGTCAAACAATGGACAACAGGCATTCCCATGAGCTCTTCTAGTCTATGACCAAGCAGATCTGGAAACTGAACTATTTTACAAATAAATACAAGAATACTTACTAAATGATGAATTCTTTACATTAACCGATTATCTCAGTATTTCATTTTTTAAATGTACATACGCCTTCTTAAAGCTGAAATATGTATATACATATATCAATATTCAAAGTTGCACCTGATCTAACCAACTTTCTGCACAAACTGAACTCCTGATGCAGGTCACATATTCCTTTGAACTTAACATTGCCAATTTAACAACAAGCAATATAAAATTAGTGAACTACTGGTTTGTTACAAGTTCCCATATCTGGGATAAGGGTGCTAGGCTATGGCTTAATTAGGTATTTCTCTATATTCTGACAAAAGGCAGACAGGCAGACAGACAGACATAAAAGCCAGATAGAGTCTGATACTTACAGAATATTGACCTGGTTTGGCATTCATCACTCTAGTTTTCATCACATCTAAGGGTTGTGTTAATAAAGTAGCTATGGCACCCTGATCATAAATAAAAAGGAAAATAAATTTTTTTTCTCCATCTGATCTGTACTTGTTCAACTCTTACACCGCAACCCTTTTCACAGCAACCTACTTTTATTTCTGCTTATCATACAGGAATTCACACTTATTATTTAACTGTTACTTCTGACCCTTAATTTGACCAACATATCTGTTAAGTCTGACCCTTAATTGTATTGTCATATATATTTTGGTCTGATCCTTAACCTGACCATTATATTTCTTTATCTTTACCTTTAGCTTGAGCACCATATCACCAAACTACTTTGAATTCACATTTGTTTTTAGGACATTCATTCTGAGGGTTTTTTGGTTGCTACAATCCATGAATTTACAATTAATATAATATGTTTTTGCTACAAATCATGAATTTAAATATTGAAATTAATGCCTAATGTCTTTGCTATTAAATCATTAATTTAAATACCCAAATGAATGTACAATGTCTTTGTTACAAATGCCATTATGTCAATGACATAACAGTCAGAGCCATAAATGTTAGTGGCAAATCTTTCAGTTGCAAAACTGTCAGCAGCATATATGTGGTATATATGTCAGTGGCATAACTGTCTGTGATATATGTCAGTGGCATATCTGTCTGTGGTATATATGTCAGTGGCATATATATCTGTGGTATATATGTCAGCAGCATATCTGTGGTATGTATGTCAGTGGCATAACTGTCTGTGATATATATGTCTGTGATATATATGTCAGTGGCATATCTGTCTGTGGTATATATGTCAGTGGCATATCTGTCTGTGTTATATATGTCAGTGGCATAACTGGTATATATGTCAGCAGCATATCTGTGGTATGTATGTCAGTGGCATAAATATGGTATATATGTCAGTGGCATATCTGTTTGTGGTATATATTCAGTGGCATATCTGTCTGTGGTATATATTGAGTGGCATATCTGTCTATCGTATATATGTCAGTGGCATATCTATGTGGAATATCTGTCAATGGCACATCTGATTGTGGTATACTCAAAGATTTAGCACAATATAAAATGTAATGTTCTGAAATCTACAAAATATTATGCCCATGAAAATAAATTAATTCAAAACATGTACATCAAAGAATTTTAAAGTTTTAGACAAATGATTTTATCACACGTCTGTCCAATGAAAATTTATTTCTTTAACTTTTGATAAATGGTTTCTTTATTTTAAAAAAAAAGATTGCGGGGCTAGATCAGTTACTGTATTATATCTATCTATCTAAATATATATGAATCTGCGTAATAAAACACCATGTAATAAAAACTACATAAATCAAAACTAACTTACTGCTATTATACTGCAAGTGAAGTGAGTGAATAGGTTGTCCTTCAGGAAACCTGTCATTAACACCACCTGCTTGATTTGGTCATAACAAGCCAGCTGAAAGACCAGATTAAATACTATATAACCATCACACAGAAACAGACAACAAAAAATATCACACAAGTCTTCTCTTGGTATTTATTTCTAGGCATACAATATATATACAGTATCTTTACTAATAATACCATTATTATCAATAACCTTATATACACACTTATAAGTAGAGTCAAACTGCTAACAAAAAAGATCCTGATCTGCCATAGTATGATGCACCTGCACATGAGGGATCTATGTTGTTTTTTCTACTGACTACTCCCAACAAACTGCACAGACCTAGATCTACTGGTGCATTATGCAATGGCAGATCTGGATTTGTGCAGTCTGCAGTTGGACTCATCTTTATGTGAGTATATATGGTATTCAGAAAAGTTGTAAAGTGTAATTTTGGCAACATCTGCAAAAATTGCTAACATTTTATAAAAATATAATAGCCAAACCTAGTAATCAGAGAGACTATATTTCTGGCACAATACAGTTGCAGCACACTATAACACATATCATTATAACATGAATCTGGTTATAGTATGGTTGTGGCTTATTTTCTGCAAATTTACAATAATTTCAGAAATGCATGAAGCACTATAAACCTTTAGTAACAAGAGCCTGATGCAGTCATTTTGGCAAGATGTTGAATTCCTAAAACAAATCTCTTTCCTTTTTCATTTTTTTAAATATGTTAGTTTCTTAAAACAAATCTGACATTTCATTATTATTGAACCATCATTAAATAAATCATTAAGTCTTCTTTGTCTTTGTTACCAATATACCCTGTATGGTTATTAAACAATATCCAACAGTCATCTGGCATACATAAGCAAACAAAGCCACATACATGCACCCTCACCCCCTCTTCCATTTTCATCTTTATTTTCTAATTAGAAGCTTCTGATCACTCCCACATAATGTACACCGGCACTTGACATTGTGTGCTAACATAGACAGGAACAGAGTCATTGCAAGTAGTAGTGGTGGAGGGATTGGCTATTTCATTCAAACATACTACTCTTTACTTACACTCTGCAGTAGAGCAAGTCAAAGTCATAGTCAAATGTTTCAATTAATGTTGGGGCCCCGAGTGGCTGAGTGGTCTAAAGTGCTCTCCATTACGGATCACTGCACTGCCATCTCACCTCTGTCTGCGTAGGTTCAAGTCTCGGATTCTGCCAATGTGGGTATGTGAGAAAGTTTGCCAGTAGCTTCTCGAGGGTCAGTGGTTCTTTCCAGGGATTTCCCGGGTTCTTCCTCCACCATTAATACTGGCCGCCATGTATAGCCTATCGTGTACTGAAAAATGGCATTAAACCCTACAACAACAACAACAATTAATGTTGGGTTTACTTTATTACTTTTGTCTCCATTTTTTAGAGAATGACTCAGCAGTTTTCAAGAAACTCGCATCAAAAAAGGCAATAACTGTAGGAGAAAAGTGGTTTGTCAGTATCAACATCAACTTATGCAAAAACCTAACATAATGACACATGAAAAAGTAGTTCAGTGAACCCACTTATGTACTTGGTGATTAGTACCCAAGATTAATACAAAATCAGGTTTCATTGCTGTACATACCATGGAATCACAGAAACATACATAAATACAAAAAAATGACACCGAGGGCTAAGATGACAACACTGTTGGAAAAGAGATCACTATGTCTCTCCTACACTATATAATGCATTAAAAAAAATTGGTCTAATCTTCAGCAAATATATATGTACACCTGAAATTTGATGTCCCACCACAGTGCCCGAAAAATGACCTAATCAATAACTTAACCTGGGTATGACAGGTGGATGCATAGATATATGGACATGTGTAACACAATGTGCCCAGCATAAAACATTACTGCCTATGTAACCAGAATTTTGCTTCTTCAGCAGAATTTAGCGCAAGTACTGTGAAAGGCACATTTATACATTCATCCCATGTTTAACACATTAACCCCTGGCAATGAGTTAACGTGGCAGGAGGCAGTAACCTACTGCTGAGCTCTATAGCGTCAAGGTCATGTATGATACACTAAAGTGGGTGGTATTATAGAAAGGTAGACAGATGTAGCTCTACAATGATACCAATTAATCTGGAAGTTCAAGTTGCACTACAAAATACAGAGGGAAAAACCTAATTTTTTGGACCCGATTTTTTCCCCACTCAAAATTCACCCATGGTCAGAATCTGATTTTGTGTCTGGATTTTAGACTTTTTGGTCTCAGATCTAAGGCAGGCTGGTATGAACTGCAAAGAGACAGATGAACGTTTTCAAAAAGTAGGATAAGATGGGCATTTGGAATAAAGAGTGGTCTCAATACGAAAATAATAGGTCCATTTAAAAAAATCCAACTTTTACCCTTCTGATCATGCGCAAGCCAAACAGCCAATGAAAAATGATGTTTCTAGCACAACTAGGCATTAGGTTATTGGAAAATCACCAAGAAGTTGATGTATTAGGATGCATTCAGAAATAGCTTTCAAAATGTGTTTCCTACTCATATTTCAGGTGAAAACAACAAAAAACTCCAGGGGTTAATGTGTTAACAGTTCTCTATGTTGGAAACAAGAAAATTTGTGCAGCAAAAAAATTTCTTCTCTGTCACACTGACCATGATCTTTGACCTTTTGATGCCAAAGTCAATAGATTTCTTTACCCCATATTTAAACCCTGTATAGATTTTGGTCCAGGTATGTCATATAAAACTCAAGTTACTGTGCACAAACCAATTTTCCTCTTTCAGTCCAAGTGTCCTTAGCTTCTGAGTTTTTGACTGCAAAATTATATTTACCTATTCCAGTATCCCACGTACATGTCATCCATTAAGTTTGGTCAAAGAATGTGATGTATAACTCATATCATTGTGCAGGAACCATCAATGAACCTGACTTTTGACATTTTGATCCCAAAATCGATTGGGTGCTACCTTATTCTATGTGCAAGCTATCTGCCCATTTTGGTAACTGTAGCACTGAAGGACTCAAATTATTGAGCCAAAAGCAGTTTTCTTCTTTCAGTCACACTGACCTTAATCAATGACGTTTCAACCTGAAATCAATAGGGTTTCTTCCTTACCCCACTTGCAAGCCATCCCCAAAGTTTGGCAACTGTTGTAAGCGAACAACTTTAGTCATTGTGCAGAAACCAGCTTTTGCGACCCCCTGAGCCTTTGATCTCTGACTGTTTGATCCCCATATCAATTGTGTTGTTCCTTACCCCAAGTACAAGACATTCACAAACTTTGGTAACAGTAGATGGTAAATAGCTTGAGTCATTCTGCAAAAACCTTTATGATTCTTTCAGACACATGACCTTCACCATATCCCTTTAGACCCCCAAAACAAATTGGGTTTGTATTTATCCCAAGTGCAGGCCATCTACATAGTGCACACTAAAGATAGTGGACAACTTGAGTTATTGTGCAGAAACCAACTGTATTATCTCAGTGACAGAAACCCTGACCTTTGATCTTTAAAACCTAAAATCTTAGTGTGTTTCTTCACCATGCATCATTCCCTACAAGTTCAAAACATTCAAAAAGCATGATCACTGTTGATTGTGGACAACTCAAGATAATATGCAGAAAACATTTATCTTCTTTGAGTCACAGTGACTCTAGAGCCCCCATCATTAACAATGCTCTTCCTTACCCCAACTGTAAGCCATCCACAAAATATGATAACTGCAGATGGTGGCCAACTTGACTTATTGGGCTGAAATAAAATTGGTAATGCTTGAACATATGAACAGACAACATTGCAATATATTGTAACATGTACCCTCTACTGTATGGCAGGCATATTCAACAGCCAATTAAGCTTATTACATCAACTTACTTGGCCTATAGTGACAAACACTGCTCTTGAAGTGGCCATAGTGGCTCCCCCAAAACTTTTTTTCAGCCCTTCATGTTTGTAGACTAGCCACAATCCATCTATTGCATGCTTGTAACTGAAATTAATATGTAATGACTGTAAAATTCAAGTAAGAAAGGCACATTCTTAATAACTTCAATGAATTAAAAATATTTCAGATGAATTACAAATTAATCTGTATTTTCAATTTTCACACCGCCTTGGATGTGGGAGGTCATGGGTTCCATCCCTGGCCGAGTCATACCAAAGATTTATAAAAATGGTACCAACAGCTGCCTCGCTTAGTGCTTAGCATTAAGAGGTTAGTGTTACGACTGGTCAGCCTGGTGTCAGGATAATGTTGGTGGGACATCATGCTACATGTCTGTGGCATGATGACCCAGTGCTAGACATCACTATAAACTGTCACACTGCAGATATCGTAGAAATATGACTGAAAAATTGTTGAAACTACACTAGAAATCCAAATCACACACACACACACCCACACACACACTCAACTTGCACACCGGGTAGGTGTATAGGCCTGTTCAATAATGGTTGTTACGTCCCTTGACTTATTAATTCCCCTAATTTACCATTTATGCAATACTCTTCCAGTGAGCAAACCAATATGCTGTGATGGAGGCCAACAAAGCATAGAATTAAAGCTATCCAACAGTATATAGCGTTTGTATGTATCTTAATGTATATTTTTTTAAAATTTTTTAACCAGTATCGCATGCAAATTTACTGGATTTCATATCCTTGCAACATACTTCTACCCATGCAGTTTTGCGATGGTACCACATATTTTGATGCTAATACAACAGATGTGAAGCACAGAATTCAAACTACAAAAAAATATATATGTGTAGATATGTTATTAATTACTTCTTCATTTGTCTGTCCATTCACCTAATACTTTGCTATACAAACATTACTGATCTTCATATCCTTGCTACATGCCTCTACCCATGCTGTGATGGTGCCACATATTTTGATGCTAATACCATAGATGTGAAGCACAGTGTCCAAGCTATACAACTGTATATAATATGTGTATGTATCTTATTAAGTACATCTTCATTTGGCTATCTGTGCACCTAATGCATTCATACATGAACGTTATTTGTATAGGCAGAAAAGTCATACCAACTGTAAACAACCACTGATTTGGACAAATTTGATATCAACTGATAAGTTCCTCATCACTCTAAAGTCATTTGTGCCAACAGGAATTTGAACAAATGCAAAATAAAAAAGTTTGTATTTTTTTTATTAAGTATTGCTTGAGAATTTACCGATTTTCATATCCAGGCTACGTGCATCTACCCATGCTGTTTTATGATGGTACCACCTATTTTGATGCTAATACTGTAAATGTGAAGCATAGAATTCAAGCTATACAACAGTCTATAAGATGTGTAGGTATGTTATTAAGTACATCTTCATTTGTCTGTTAATGCTCCTACTGCCTTCCCATACGAACGCTACTGATCCTCATTTTCTTGATACATGCATCTACCCGTGCCATTTTGGGATGGTGCCACATATCTTGTTGCTGATACTATGGATGTGAAGCATAAAATTCAAGCTATACAACAGTATATATGTGTATGTATCTTATTAAGTATGTCTTCATTGTGTGTCCATGCGCCTAATGCCTACATATTCAAACATTTTCCATATAGGCAAACAAGTCATACTAATCATATACAACCACCAATTTTGACAATTTGATATCAATTTATATGGTTCTCATCACTCTAGATCGATCTATGCCAAAAGAAATGTGCAAAAATGTAAAATAAAAAAGTTGGTATTCTTTACTCAGTATCGCACAGGGTTAGCGACTTAACCAATCCACTTATTCATGCTATGTGCCTCTTCCCTTGCCTTTTTATGATGGTGCCACATATCTGGATGCTAATACTATAGATCTGAAGCACAGAATTAAAGCTATCCAACAGTATATATGTGAATGTATCTTATTAAGTACGTCTTCATTTGTCTATCCATGCAACTAAAGCATTCCTATACAAACATTTTCCGTATAGGCAAATAATCATATACAACCACTGACTATACCAGAGGTAGGCGAACTTTCCAGTGCAAGTGCCGCATACACAAATTTACACCTTGTCACGGGCCGCATAGTTCATTAAGTAAAATAATTAATATTTGAAATAGCAAAAACAAAAGGTTTCTCTAAATAACATCATAATTAATTTTCAGTTGTTAATATGTTGTTAATATTTGAAAACTTAAACTTAAACTTCAAAAGAAGCACATTTATTTGATAAACAGAGTAACATAAACAGAGTCAGTGTGAATGATGACTTGTTCCTAGGCTGCATGAAAACCCTGGCAGACCGCATGAAAGCCCTTGGCATGCAGCCTGTGGGCTGCAGTTTGCTCACCCCTGCTCTAGATCGATCTATGCCAACAGAAATGTGTAAAACTGCACACAAAAATGCTGGTATTTTTTATTCAGTATTGCTTGGGGCTAGCGACTAGCCAGTTGATGCATCCACAATGGGAGTATTGCTCACCAGAAATAAGGATTGTAAATTCATGCACATGGTTTCTGATTTCAATGTACCAAAGAGCTCTTCAAGGAAGCCTATTGTCAGGGGTGGTGACAACCCTTATCGAACAGGCCTATATCTTTTTTGAGGATTAAATACACATACAAATACAAAATATCTGACAGATTTAGTACCTGAAGACTAAGCAAAGTGTGATGGAAATGAAAATATTGAGATGTGACCTTGACCTTGAAAATAGGACCTCCACCCTCTAATGTGATATGAAACATACCTTCTAGTCATGATGTCTATATAGACCAAGTTTCATCCCTTGACCTGGAATGGTGCCAAAGATATAAAGCATAAGGGAACATCTGATGGAAAACAAAATCATGAGCTATAACCGTACTCTGACCTTGAAGACAGCAACCTCAGTCTCGTACATAACACAGAATCTAATGACGATGTACATAAAATTTCATCTCTAAATCTCGAACAGTGTAAAGTAATACTGTTGAAGGAAAGTGATGGAAAACAAAACATACTGAGCCATGACCTTGACCTTGAAGACAGGACAAAATTTCAAGTGATGATGTAAAAGTACATAAAGTTTCACTCCTTAAGCTCAAATATCTTCAAGTTATAGAGTTTGATGGATGAACTAAGGCATAAATACTATGTCCCCCAGTTTTCTTTAAAATGGTTGGAAAAAATAAAAAACGAGACTTTTAGAAACCAATATTACAAAAGTATTTGTGAGTAACAGTTTGAAGTTCCATACTTACTTTCTCCTTTGTTCTTTTGGAAGTTTTATATCATTTTGCATTCTGAAACAAAAGTGTACATAAAAAAATAGACTACCAGTATTAACATGTAAGAGGACTACATTTGAGACAGTAGAACAATTTTGTAAAACTATTTTTATTAAAATGTGAACTGTACACTCTTAAAAACACTTGTCATGAAACAATTCCCTGAAATATTTATTATTTTGCCATTTTCATATACACATTTAAACTAAAAGCAGACAATCAATTCAAAATTATATTTTCTTTATTCAGGTTACTTTTAATCTTCAATGGCCATGAATAATTATCTTTTACCTCTTTATTTTATTATATGTATCAATAAATATTGTATCGTACCTTGTGTACTGATACATCATATAATTTTACTTTTAGAAATACAATCTGCAAATACTGCAAATACCAAGAAAAAATTGTCAGTGATCTAGCTAAATAAAACTGGGTGACATTCCCTCTTTTTACTGTATATAGATCCCCTCTTTCTACTTTATATAGGTCCCCTCTACCGACTGCCTCTCTTATAATCACTAAAATAATATACAACTGTTGTTCTTCATTAATTCAATATACACAAAAGTATACTTCAGTTATTGTGTATTCTTGCTGAATACACTAAAATACCACCCTGTTTTCCAATTATTCCAAATACATGAAAATATATCCTGTTGTTTTCCATTAAATCCACACTAAAAGACACAGCTTTTGTTTTCCAGTAATTCCGCACTAAAATACACAATTTGTTTCAATTAATTACACACTAAAATATACTAATTATGTTTACTATTAATTCCGCACAAAAATATTTGGCATTTGTTTTTCATTAATTCAACTCTACAATATACCATTCAATACATATCTTATGTTTGACACATATATAAATTATCATTTATTTTCACATTACATCCTTGATTCTGATAAGGGCCACAGAAAATATATCTATTAAAGCACACTTATAAAACAAGTTGCCCTTCTAGGCCACCCTTCAATAAAATGTTCCTAACCCCCATTTAAACATGCTGCCCTTCTTACCCACCATTCTGTAAAATGTTCCTAACCCCATTTAAGCAAGTTGTCCTCCTAGCCCACCCTACTGTAAAATATTTCTAACCCCATTTGAACATGCTGCCCTTCTTGCCTCCCCTTTGTAAAATGTTCCTAACCCCATTTAAACATGCTGCCCGTCTAGACCACACTTCTGTAAAATGTTCCTAGCCCCACTGAGACAAGCTGCCCTTCTTGCCCACTTTCTGTACAATGTTCCTAACCCCATTTAAGCAAGCTGTCCTCCTAGCCCACCCTTTTGTAAAATGTTCCTAACCCCATTTAAACATGCTGCCCTTCTCGCCCACCCTTCTGTAAAATGTTCCTAACCCCATTGAGACAAGTTACCGTTTTAGCCCACCCTTCTGTAAAATATTCCTAACCCAATTTAAGCATGCTGCCCTTCTAGTCCACCCTTTTGTAAAATATTCACTTCTTGGTCATTAGGTAGACTCTTACAAATAAGAGTAATCAACCTCAGTGGCTCATCAATATAATTCCAATACTTTGCATCTGAAATTCAAATGCTGTTCCAAATGTATACTATAATGTGTACCTTATTGTGAAAACCTTTCATTTGATATGTATCTAAAATAAAATTTACAATTAGTCAGCTTTTCAACTCACTACTACCACTATGACCCTGTCCAGCATGATATGAAATGCCAACATGAAACCTGAACTTTATTCAAGCATATGAAAATAAAAATACTCTGCAAGTTAGCACTTGTTTATGTTGTAACACATTATCAGCACTTCTTGTGCAGTCATCATGGAATTCATGTACCTCTCTGGGAACAAATGGAATCTAACCTATTAATGTAATGTAAACATGACAAATACGTGACAAAATACCCCACCTCTAGGCATTTAAGTGGATAAAAATCAGCAGTTTTGAATCTAATGTGATCCATGAAGACTTTGCTCCTAAAACTCCCCATTTTCCCTAAAAATTAATACATTCTTTATTTCAATAATTAACCATTTCCCTCATACCACTAATGACTAAGTAGACAATATGTCGCTTATGAGTCAAGTCAAACTGCAAACAACAAAGATTATTATCTGCCATTGCATAATGTGCCTGCAGATCAGGATCGATATTATTTGTTCTACTGATTACTACTAGAAAAACTGCACAGACCCAGATCTGCCTGCACATTATGCGATGCTAGATCTGGGTCTGTGCAGTTTGCAGTTGGACTCGTGTTGTGAGTATATATGGATACAGATGACTGTATCACAACACAGCTTTAAGGTAAAAATTGCACACTGAGATGTGCATATTTAATGCTTTGACATTCAGTATTTAGAGAGTATTGCCACTTTCACATTCAGTATTTAGAGAGTATTGCCACTTTAACATTCAGTATTTAGAGTGCATTGCCACTTTCACATTCAGTATTTAGAGAGTAGTGCCACTTTCACATTCAGTATTTAGAGAGTATTGCCACTTTCATATTCAGTATTTAGAGAGTATTGGTTCGTTCTAAAGTATAAAATGATAAACATCAACATTCTTGCTTATCTGTACATCAAGCAGTGAGTACCAAGATGGTGTTGTAGATTCAACTCAATGTTGTGCGTGAAAATCGGTGATCATTAATGTTGCCCAGGTCATTATGCTTGATGTATTCCTTTTTGTTTATGGAAAAGTTTTTCATGATTACTATCATGGTCCTGAGATAAATAACTTCAAAAATCAATCTGATTATCTGGATTCTGTGACTCTATCCACAAAGACAGCAGGAATATTTACATTTGGAGGAATTTCTCATTTTCTCTTAACTCTCGCTGTTTTTTTATGATTCATCTATTAACGTGTTTTGAGGTCCCAAAAGAGTGAGTGGGCAGTGCACATTTCCAATTGAAAAGCAGTTACATTTTCATACATGGTTAAAGAAAATTATTGGAAATTCAAGTCTGAATTTATTTATTTTTAAAATATCTTTTTTAAGGATTTATTACACTTTAAAAAAAAATATCTGACAGATTTAGTACTGTTACACACACACACGCACACAAAATTAAAAATACCAAGGTTCTGTCTTTAAAATCCATTGGACAGTGGAATATTTTCTTAATCAGATGCAATCTTAATTGCTCTCATCTGTTCAGGTTGAAAATATTGCAAACGTCATTTGTGTTAATCTGTACAATCACTGATTACTGGATGGTACTACTGTCGTTCAAACTCCAACAAAGAGCTTGTTGATTTTTCTCAGCAAAGAAAATGATCTTTATGCATCTACATTGCTGTAAGGGAGTGTCGAATATGCCAGGTAGTGTTGCTACATTAACGAATGTCATACACCAATAAAACTAAAATCAGTATGTTGTTTGCAGTGCATGCAAAAAGTAAAATTATCAATATTTCTCCTGTTTTACAAAGTCATACTCCATCCAGGAATAATGAAATTTAGTTTTGTTGGGCTCTGCTTGCTTTGGAGATGGCTCATCCTTTCATGAATATAGGAGCTGCATATCAACATTCTACCTTCGAGAATGACTCACATTTATATACTACCAGCAGAAGTTTACAAAGCTGGAGGCTACCACATGGCACAGGTCAAGGTCATATTTCTAAGGGCAGGGCAGTATCATATTTGCTGCAATAAATATCTGTGAAATGATAGTTGCAACCTGAATTATCTCCCTTTGATATTTACATATGACCACATTTGCAAAAATACATCAAACCAAAGTAAAGTTTCGTTTTAGTTTAAGCAATAAATGTATACATTAGTAAAAGATCACAATGTTTATAATTATATACAAAATATTTAGAATTTAAAGATTAAGGGACTATCCTGTGTCATAAGAAATGCGACCTTGACCTTGGAAATAGTGACACTTAATTTTTGTCATGTTGGATTTACAATGTTTTTTTTCCTGGATTACTCTGTAACTACCATCCCTATAGTCATACTCTCAAGGCAAATGACTAACATTCACTCTTTAAGGCAAGATATGATTTGTAAAATTATTCTGAATGGCATAAACAAATGTACAAACTTTTATACTGCACCCATACCCACCACCCTAGAGACTATGTTGCCAACCTTGTGTTATATGTACATATCCCCCACCAAAAATCTGCCATTTTCTTTCTACACTGATTGATATTCAAAGGCATGTGCTTTTTTTAACCAAACGAACCATGCAAGCATGACCCAACTGCTTCAACATCAACTTTCTTTTTGTGTCAACTGGCTCATACCTGTGTTTTCGGTTTCTTTTAAAAGCATAATCTCTTTGTCATATTTTCTCATATCCATGGTAATTGAAATCATTATCCCACTATGCTCTATAAACTTTGGGAATCAGCCAAATACTTTCATAGGATTATTTTGCTCAAAAATATTTCACTTCTAGCATTACATGTGTTAATGCACTTCAGTGGGCAAGTTTTAGAACATAAAGTAGCAAAATGTACAGCTTAAACAGAGCATTTCAGACTGTACAACTTAGATGGCATTTCAGACTGTACAGCTTAAACAAAGCATTTCAGACTGTACAGCTTAAACAGAGCATTTCAGACTGTAAAACTTAAATGGCATTTCAGACTGTACAGCTTAAACAAAGCATTTCAGACTGTACAGCTTAAACAGAGCATTTCTGACTGTACAACTTAAATGGCATTTCAGACTGTACAGCTTAAACAAAGCATTTCAGACTATACAGCTTAAACTGAACATTTCAGACTATACAGCTTAAACAGAGCATTTCAGACTGTCAGCTGAAGCCCACCCAATAGGCAAGCTCCTTACAATGTAGTGGATGCCAACTATTAGATTATATTGATGTGACTTTTAAGTAGGGGCAATCAAACTTAATCCGTCCACTACAAGTCATGATGTGGACAATCAAGATGACCACTATGCTACATCCAAGATGGACACAGCATAAACTGATTAAATGTCGGTCATGGTGCTATTAATGTACCATATTTGAAAATGTCACTTGGTTACCTAAATAAAGCTCTGGAAGATGTTTATTGCAAGGAAATAATTTATTTTCATATAAAATCTATGTTATTAAAGATAGGAACTGAAGAGCACATGGCTGCACCTGTCCAGTTAAGAGGCCAGGAATCAGACTATGAAAACAATAAAGCATAAAACTGACCAATCAGGTACCTGTTCAAAAGTCTGTTCACCTCCTCAGTCCATGAGAAGGCCCAGCCAAGTTAACTGCCATTTAACAACCCATCCCTGTTTTCAAGAATTACTAAATTAACTCTACCTGACATTGACAAGATCTGCAGGAGTACCAACAAAACCACCAGTGGCACCAGCAAATCCTGCCAAGAGGATTTTCTGGTAAAATGGCATTGGGGTTCCATCTGTAACAAGCTGTTTCTTCACAGTCTCATAAATTGCAAATCTTGTCATGGAATATGATAACTGAAAGAAAACAGGACATTATAATATGAAGCAACCATTATAGGCACTCATTTATTAAGCAAACAACATCACACACTCTGACATGGCAAACAACATCACACACTGACATGACAAACAACATCACATTATGAGATGACAAACAGCATCACACACTGTGAGATGGCAAACATCACACACTACAAAATGGCAAACAACATCAAGAACTGTGACGTGGTAAAAAAATCTCACACTGAGATGGCAAACAATACAACACAATGTGATGGTTAACAACATCATACACTGTGAGACAGCAAACAGCATCATATACCATGGCATAGAAACAACATCATGTACTGTGATGTGGCACCTATCAACTATCACTCTGCACAAAAATTAAATCAAAATTAAAACAAAGTCTTTAAAGTTCTATGATAAACCTCTAATCATTGGACATGCATTTTAAAGAACTCATCTGACAATACAACACATCCATTGTTGGGGGGGTGGGCACTAAGTGTAATGTTATTAAACATGTGTAATAAATTTCATACCTACTGAACACTCGCATTAGTATGAACCTGACAGTAACATTTATTTATCCTTTAGACTGATCAAGGTCTTTCTTCAAATCATTCTTAACAATGAATTCTACAAAGAAGTTCAGGCCATAATTTAAATGGGAAATCTCATGTCTCCCATTCTTTAAAACAGAATTTTTAAAATGATCATTGGTAAGAATAAAAGAAAATAAACTTCAAGACAAGCTATGAAAACAAAAAAATTATTCTGACTGGTCAAGTCAATAACAAAAATAAACTATGTTTAAAGTAACTGTCACTGATGACTATATACTGTCAAGTAATCATAAGTGACCAATCATTTTCCTTATATACTACATACAAGTGTGGAAAAAACAAAAACATGCACAAATGCAGTATATAAAACAAAAGTTCCTTGAAGGGACTTAACACTAACTGGCCAAAATGAATTTCCAGGAATTTAAGATAAGACCATTTCATTTCTTATTTATCTGCTGAGTGTTGAGACCGTCTCTGATCCTTTTGAGCAATACAAAGATTTTCAAATTGGCCACTGTGGCCGCCATATTGGTAGCAAGATGATTGACATTTAGGACCACACATAATAAGAAGAATGTTGGCAAAACCACATATCAATATGAAGCAATAACAAGACAGTTAAAAATGGTCACCATGGCACCCATATTATAGATCAGATCGGAACCATTTTAATTAAGAACCAACTAGATATAGTGAGGAGTTTTCCGGCAGGCAATCCATGTTGATATGCCTTTCTGTTTGTGATAACAACACCTTAAAGGTGGCTATCATATTGCCCATACTGGCTATCAGGTCAGTAACGATTTTTATTTAAGACCAACGAGCCATCATAAGAATCTTCTAGTGAAAATCCTATGCCTATGTGAACTTACATTCAAGAGAATTAGTAATAACAAGATTTTATTGATGGCTCCCATGGTGGCCATATCCGATGTCAGATCAGCAACATTTTTATTTAGGACCAACTAGACATCAAATTTAGTCTTGTAGTGAAATTCCCATGGTATGATCATCCATATACAGGAGTGGCAGTAACACGATTTTCAAGATGGACACCCTACTGGATACAATGGATATCCCAATGGCATGATTTTCATCTAGAACCAACTAGTTATCATAAGTCATCTGCTGCACGCACCATGTCAACATGACTTCCTCTTCAGAAGGAGTAGCAATAACAAGATTTTCAAGGTAGCTGCCATAGATAATAGACTGGTTCCATTTTCATTTAGGACTAACTAGACATCATAATAAGGCTTTCAGTGAAAACTCTATGTCAGAATGACTTTCCATTCAGGAGAAGTTACAGTAAGTAACACAATTTTCAAGAAGGCTGCCATGGCAACCATACAGAAATGTTAAATCTGCACAATTTTCTTTCATGATCAACTAAACATCATAAAATGTCTTCTGGTGAAAATCCCAAATCCACAGGACTTTCTTTTGAGATGAAGTAGTGGAGGCAATGGTGGCTCAGTGGTTAGCATGCTGGACTCATGACTGAAAGGGTGTGGGTTTGAATCCTACTGTTGGACCTGCCTGAGTAAGCTACCATGGTGTGTCCTTTGGCAAGGCACTTTACTCAAATTGCCTTGGCATTAATTAACCTACTTGTTTTCCTTTGCCATAAAGCACCAAACCAAACCTATTTCTGTTTAGGAACAACTAGACCACAGGATGAATGTGTCTGTGTTTAAAGTTCCATGGCAATCCTCCAAGTAGGTTAACGGGAGTATTGATAACAATGGACGACACACAACAGACCATCCCATCAGCTCTTCTGGCCTATAACCAGTTGTCCCGAGTTAACCAGAGCTACTGCCATGGCAACTGCAAATACATGTGCATTTTACTTATATTCCACTCTTTACCCTCTACACTAACTCTGCCAACTGACAGCCACCCCACAAAAGTGATCCAGGGGTCATAATTGAAAATTATTAAATATATGAATAGTCCTTTTGGTATGACTGTGTATGTCTAGGGTGCACAACCTGTTGCCCGTGGGCTGGATCCGGCTCATGAATGTGTTCTGTCTGCCCCTCAGGGTAAATTAAAACAACACAGATATCTGGCCCGTGAACAGTTATTATCTTAAGAAAATTAGTGTTTTTGGCCCTCAACTGGTCTTGGAAAATGCAATCTGGCCCTTGGCCAAAAAAGGTTGTGCACCCCTGGTGTATGTTAAGTCTGGTTAGAAAATATTTGAAAATGTCTTGTAACTGCAATGTTGGCATGTGAAGATCTCTCAGACCACTTCCTAGGAGTAGGAATCAAGAAAGATGCATGTCACCGATGGTTATCACATGAACAGCACAGCAAAGTTTGATGAAATTCCTCCCTGTTGTTTAGGAAATATATTATGGGATTGAAGGAAGGAGGATATTACAATATCCCCCACATGCAATAAAAATGTATGGGAATAAATAACATGATTTAAGTCAGCCTGTTATTGCTGGCATGGATAATTGACATATAACAGCTTTTGAAAGCAAATTCACATATTCTTATGTATATTAATTTACATTGTTTGTTACTTTGTTTTATCAAATGCTGTGGGTAATGTAAAATTCTATCTCATAGGTGACCTTGTGCAAGCTCACTGACAGTTTTGTAAACAACATTTGATAACAGACCTTCTAACTGTTGTAGAACAATAAAATATTGACCCCCATCCGAGTTTTCTTTTTATGTCTTACTTTTTTATATACCATTAATCTTGTTTAATGGGAAATTAGTCATTCGTGTGATATCATATGAGCAGAATCAAGCTGTATTATTGCTGTGCAGAATTTTCATCTGGGTGAAATTATTTAATTCAAATTATTCTTCTCTGGAAATACAAAGTGCTAATAAATAACATTCTCAGACAGGGACTTGGATTTACAGTGACATTCAAATAAGGATATATTCTTGGACTCTATTATTGTGATCATTTTTTGGCATAAAATGGATAAGTAAATCATACAACCAGCATTGTCTCCTAGATCTCTTCCTGTCATCATGGGATTAAGACCCAATTCATAACTTACTGTCCTTAAAGCAAGTACACTTGCTTGGCATTACAATGGGATCTGATCTGTACAGTAAGAACTGTTCCACCAGTACACCAAATGGTGTATGATGCATGGCTGAGTAATACATTTAGATGTTGTTGTCATGTTTAATGCCATTTTTCAGCACAAAATAGGCTATACATGGCGGCCAGTATAACAGGTGGAGGAAGAACTCTGGAAAACCCCAGGAAGAACCACCGACCCACGAGAAGCTACTGGCAGGCTTTCTCACATACCCACGTTAGCCAAGTCTGAGACTTGAACCCACGTAGACAGAGGTGAGATGGCAGTGATCCGGAACGGTGAGCGCTTTAGACCACTTGGTCACTTGGGGCCCCAAAATACATTTAGAACTGTTAAAGAAGAGCTAATGTGTACACAGCCAGCTGTTAATTAATTATCTTATTTTTGTAATTTGGGAAGTGTAAGGCCAAATGTGTGATGCTATTGTAAGGTATTTTAAGGAATAAAGGGATCAAAGGTGTTCCATAATGTCTTCTGAGCAGTTAATGAAAACTGGTTGACCTTTGGCGATGGGGATATAAAGCAGAGAGAACAACCATAAAAATGATTTTGGCAGACACATTAAAGTATTTTGATTGGTTTTTTTTGTCTTGTTTAATTGTTATTGTATTGTTCAAGATGTGCTAAGAGGAAAACTTAAGTGTAGCTCTTACATTTTTTTTTATTTATGTCAGAATGCCAAGACATATACTTTCTACTAATACTAAGAAACCACCAACTAAGAAATAATACAGCCAGTTCAACAGTGCATGGATATCCGAGTTTAAGCATGTGCAGGTGAGTAGCAAAGAGATCCTGAGTTTGCATTTTGTTTTTCAAAGGTGTGCATCTTTTGCATTTCATAAACCCTTAGAAGTTTGCATGTATATACATTACGTTCTCTCAATAAAATATATCAGTTAAAAATATATTACACGATAATTAATTTTAAAGTTGGGATAAATTATTATTAAAAGCATAAATACAGTATGTATTTTTCATCTTTTATTTCAAGTCTAAATCAATCTTTGCTTTTTTATTTATGGTGGTGAAACTTGCCAACATATATCTGGATCTGAGCCATGAAGAAGAGAAAGAAGCTCCCCAGAATGAACAAATATGGGTCATAATTATATAAGCTTACATCATTAAGATTGTGGATGAGTCTGATGGTTAGCAACATTCTCTGGAGTGCTCACAATCACAATATGCATAGATGTTGTTCATAATCAAACTCATCTTCTGTCTTGATGTTGTAAGTTTACATACCAGGTCTTGATGCTGTAAGCTTACATACCAGGTCTTGTTGCTGTAAGCTTACATACCAGATCTTGATGATGTAAACATAAATACCATGCCTTGATGCTGTAAGCTTACATACCATGCCTTGATGCTGTAAGCTTACATACCAGGTCTTGATGCTGTAAGCTTGCATACCAGGTCTTGATGCTGTAAGCTTACATACCAGGTCTTGATGCTGTAAGCTTGCATACCAGGTCTTGATGTTGTAAGCTTACATACCAGGTCTTGATGCTGTAAGCTTACATACCAGGTCTTGATGCTGTAAGCTTACATACCAGGTCTTGATCCAGTAAGCTTACATACCAGGTCTTGATGCTGTAAGCTTACATACCAGGTCTTGATGCTGTAAGCTTACATACCACGTCTTGATGCTGTAAGCTTACATACCAGGTCTTGATGCTGTAAGCTTACATACCAGGTCTTGATGCTGTAAGCTTACATACCAGGTCTTGATGCTGTAAGCTTACATACCAGGTCTTGATGCTGTAAGCTTACAAACCAGGTCTTGATGCTGTAAGCTTGCATACCAGGTCTTGATGCTGTAAGATTGCATACCAGGTCTTGATCCAGTAAGCTTACATACCAGGTCTTGATGTTGTAAGCTTACATACCATGTCTTGATGTTGTAAGCTTACATACCAGGTCTTGATGCTGTAAGCTTACATACCAGGTCTTGATGCTGTAAGCTTACATACCAGGTCTTGATGCTGTAAGCTTACATACCAGGTATTGATGCTGTAAGCTTACATATCAGGTATTGATGCTGTAAGCTTACATACCAGGTCTTGATGCTGTAAGCTTACATACCAGATCCTGATGCTGTAAACATAAATACCATGCCTTGATGCTGTAAGCTTACATACCATGCCTTGATGCTGTAAGCTTACATACCATACCTTGATGCTGTAAGCTTACATACCATGCCTTGATGCTGTAAGCTTACATAACATGCCTTGATGCTGTAAGCTTACATACCAGGTCTTGATGCTGTAAGCCTACATACCAGTTCTTGATGCTGTAAGCTTACATACCAGATCCTGATGCTGTAAACATAAATACCATGCCTTGATGCTGTAAGCTTACATACCATGCCTTGATGCTGTAAGCTTACATAACATGCCTTGATGCTGTAAGCTTACATACCAGGTCTTGATGCTGTAAGCTTACATACCAGGTCTTGATGCTGTAAGCTTACATACCAGGTCTTGATGCTGTAAGCTTACATACCAGGTCTTGATCCAGTAAGCTTACATACCAGGTATTGATGCTGTAAGCTTACATACCAGGTCTTGATGCTGTAAGCTTGCATACCAGGTCTTGATGCTGTAAGCTTCCATACCAGGTCTTGATGCTGTAAGCTTACATACCAGGTCTTGTTGTTGTAAGCTTACATACCAGGTCTTGATGTTGTAAGCTTACATGCCATGTCTTGATGCTGTAAGCTTACATACCAGGTCTTGATGTTGTAAGCTTACATACCAGGTCTTGATGCTGTAAGCTTGCATACCAGGTCTTAATGCTGTAAGCTTGCATACCAGGTCTTGATGCTGTAAGCTTACATACCAGATCTTGATGCTGCAAGATTACATACCAGGTCTTGATGCTGTAAGCTTACATACCAGGTCTTGATGCTGTAAGCTTACATGCCATGTCTTGATGATGTAAGCTTACATACCAGGTCTTGATGTTGTAAGCTTACATACCAGGTCTTGATGCTGTAAGCTTACATACCAGGTCTTGATGCTGTAAGCTTACATACCAGGTCTTGATGCTGTAAGCTTACATGCCATGTCTTGATGATGTAAGCTTACATACCAGGTCTTGATGTTGTAAGCTTACATACCAGGTCTTGATGCTGTAAGCTTGCATACCAGGTCTTGATGTAAGCTTGCATACCATGCCTTGATGCTGCAAGCTTACATACCAGGTCTTGATGCTGTAAGCTTACATACCAGGTCTTGATGCTGTAAGCTTACATACCAGGTCTTGATGTTGTAAGCTTACATACCAGGTCTTGATGCTGTAAGCCTACATACCAGGTCTTGATGTAAGATTACATACCATGTCTTGATGCTGTAAGCTTACATGCCATGTCTTGATGATGTAAGCTTACATACCAGGTCTTGATGCTGTAAGCTTACATACCAGGTCTTGATGTTGTAAGCTTACATACCAGGTCTTGATGCTGTAAGCTTACATGCCATGTCTTGATGATGTAAGCTTACATACCAGGTCTTGATGCTGTAAGCTTACATACCAGGTCTTGATGCTGTAAGCTTGCATACCAGGTCTTGATGTAAGCTTGCATACCAGGTCTTGATGTTGTAAGCTTACATACCAGGTCTTGATGCTGTAAGCTTACATACCAGATCTTGATGCTGTAAGATTACATACCAGGTCTTGATGCTGTAAGCTTACATACCAGGTCTTGATGCTGTAAGCTTACATGCCATGTCTTGATGATGTAAGCTTACATACCAGGTCTTGATGTTGTAAGCTTACATACCAGGTCTTGATGCTGTAAGCTTACATACCAGGTCTTGATGCTGTAAGCTTACATACCAGGTCTTGATGCTGTAAGCTTACATGCCATGTCTTGATGATGTAAGCTTACATACCAGGTCTTGATGTTGTAAGCTTACATACCAGGTCTTGATGCTGTAAGCTTGCATACCAAGTCTTGATGTAAGCTTGCATACCATGCCTTGATGCTGCAAGCTTACATACCAGGTCTTGATGCTGTAAACATACATACCAGGTCTTGATGTTGTAAGCTTACATACCAGGTCTTGATGCTGTAAGCTTACATACCAGGTCTTGATGTAAGCTTACATACCATGTCTTGATGCTGTAAGCTTACATGCCATGTCTTGATGATGTAAGCTTACATACCAGGTCTTGATGCTGTAAGCTTACATACCAGGTCTTGATCTGTAAGCTTACATACCAGGTCTTGATGTTGTAAGCTTACATACCAGGTCTTGATGCTGTAAGCTTACATACCAGGTCTTGATGCTGTAAGCTTACATACCAGGTCTTGATGCTGTAAGCTTACATACCAGGTCTTGATGTTGTAAGCTTACATACCAGGTCTTGATGCTGTAAGCTTACATACCAGGTCTTGATGTAAGCTTGCATACCATGCCTTGATGCTGCAAGCTTACATACCAGGTCTTGATGCTGTAAGCTTACATACCAGGTCTTGATGCTGTAAGCTTACATACCAGGTCTTGATGTTGTAAGCTTACATACCAGGTCTTGATGCTGTAAGCCTACATACCAGGTCTTGATGTAAGCTTACATACCATGTCTTGATGCTGTAAGCTTACATGCCATGTCTTGATGATGTAAGCTTACATACCAGGTCTTGATGCTGTAAGCTTACATACCAGGTCTTGATCTGTAAGCTTACATACCAGGTCTTGATGTTGTAAGCTTACATACCAGGTCTTGATGCTGTAAGCTTACATGCCATGTCTTGATGATGTAAGCTTACATACCAGGTCTTGATGCTGTAAGCTTACATACCAGGTCTTGATGCTGTAAGCTTGCATACCAGGTCTTGATGTAAGCTTGCATACCAGGTCTTGATGTTGTAAGCTTACATACCAGGTCTTGATGCTGTAAGCTTACATACCAGATCTTGATGCTGTAAGATTACATACCAGGTCTTGATGCTGTAAGCTTACATACCAGGTCTTGATGCTGTAAGCTTACATGCCATGTCTTGATGATGTAAGCTTACATACCAGGTCTTGATGTTGTAAGCTTACATACCAGGTCTTGATGCTGTAAGCTTACATACCAGGTCTTGATGCTGTAAGCTTACATACCAGGTCTTGATGCTGTAAGCTTACATGCCATGTCTTGATGATGTAAGCCTACATACCAGGTCTTGATGTTGTAAGCTTACATACCAGGTCTTGATGCTGTAAGCTTGCATACCAAGTCTTGATGTAAGCTTGCATACCATGCCTTGATGCTGCAAGCTTACATACCAGGTCTTGATGCTGTAAACATACATACCAGGTCTTGATGTTGTAAGCTTACATACCAGGTCTTGATGTTGTAAGCTTACATACCAGGTCTTGATGTAAGCTTACATACCATGTCTTGATGCTGTAAGCTTACATGCCATGTCTTGATGATGTAAGCTTACATACCAGGTCTTGATGCTGTAAGCTTACATACCAGGTCTTGATGCTGTAAGCTTACATACCAGGTACTGATGCTGTAAGCTTACATACCAGGTCTTGATGCTGTAAGCTTACATACCAGGTCTTGATGCTGTAAGCTTACATACCAGGTCTTGATGCTGTAAGCTTACATACCAGGTCTTGATGCTGTAAGCTTACATACCAGGTCTTGATGCTGCAAGCTTAGATACCAGGTCTTGATGCTGTAAGCTTAGATACCAGGTCTGGATGCTGTAAGCTTGCATACCAGGTCTTGATGCTGTAAGCTTGCATACCAGGTCTTGATGCTGTAAGCTTACATACCAGGTCTTGATGTTGTAAGCTTACATACCAGGTCTTGATGCTGTAAGCTTACATACCAGGTCTTGATGCTGTAAGCTTACATACCAGGTCTTGATGCTGTAAGCTTGCATACCAGGTCTTGATCTGTAAGCTTACATACCAGGTCTTGATGTTGTAAGCTTACATACCAGGTCTTGATGCTGTAAGCTTATATACCAGGTATTGATGCAGTAAGCTTACATACCAGGTCTTGATGCTGTAAGCTTACATACCAGGTCTTAATGCTGTAAGCTTGCATACCAGGTCTTGATGCTGTAAGCTTACATACCAGGTCTTGATGCTGCAAGCTTAGATACCAGGTCTGGATGCTGTAAGCTTGCATACCAGGTCTGGATGCTGTAAGCTTGCATACCAGGTCTTGATGCTGTAAGCTTACATACCAGGTCTTGATGCTGTAAGCTTACATACCAGGTCTTGACCCAGTAAGCTTACATACCAGGTCTTGATGCTGTAAGGTTACATACCAGGTCTTGATGCTGTAAGCTTACATACCAGGTCTTGATGCTGTAAGCTTGCATACCAGGTCTTGATCCAGTAAGCTTACATACCAGGTCCTGATGCTGTAAGCTTACATACCAGGTCTTGATGTTGTAAGCTTACATACCAGGTCTTGATGCTGTAAGCTTACATACCAGGTCTTGATGCTGTAAGCTTGCATACCAGGTCTTGATCTGTAAGCTTACATACCAGGTCTTGATGCTGTAAGCTTACATACCAGGTCTTGATGCTGTAAGCTTGCATACCAGGTCTTGATCTGTAAGCTTACATACCAGGTCTTGATGTTGTAAGCTTACATACCAGGTCTTGATGCTGTAAGCTTATATACCAGGTATTGATGCAGTAAGCTTACATACCAGGTCTTGATGCTGTAAGCTTACATACCAGGTCTTAATGCTGTAAGCTTGCATACCAGGTCTTGATGCTGTAAGCTTACATACCAGGTCTTGATGCTGCAAGCTTAGATACCAGGTCTGGATGCTGTAAGCTTGCATACCAGGTCTGGATGCTGTAAGCTTGCATACCAGGTCTTGATGCTGTAAGCTTACATACCAGGTCTTGATGCTGTAAGCTTACATACCAGGTCTTGACCCAGTAAGCTTACATACCAGGTCTTGATGCTGTAAGGTTACATACCAGGTCTTGATGCTGTAAGCTTACATACCAGGTCTTGATGCTGTAAGCTTGCATACCAGGTCTTGATCCAGTAAGCTTACATACCAGGTCCTGATGCTGTAAGCTTACATACCAGGTCTTGATGTTGTAAGCTTACATACCAGGTCTTGATGCTGTAAGCTTACATACCAGGTCTTGATGCTGTAAGCTTGCATACCAGGTCTTGATCTGTAAGCTTACATACCAGGTCTTGATGTTGTAAGCTTACATACCAGGTATTGATGCTGTAAGCTTATATACCAGGTATTGATGCAGTAAGCTTACATACCAGGTCTTGATGCTGTAAGCTTACATACCAGGTCTTGATGCTGTAAGCTTACATACCAGATCTTGATGCTGTAAGCTTACATACCAGGTCTTGATGTTGTAAGCTTACATACCAGGTCTACACAAATCTGATCAAGAATATGTCATCATACTTTTCACAAGCTCAACTCACCAGAAGCATGGAAAATAACGTTTTGGATAAAAGTGCTTTGGTTTTGATCAGTAAGTCTTTATCAGACTCTGGCATAAAAGTAACTGCAATGGAGAGAACTTCTACAACCTGGAAAGAACATTTAGTGACAATTCAGAAATTCTTTGACAGACTCACTGATGCAAGTTTGACAATTAATTTATCCAAAAGTGATATCTGTCATGCTTGTGTAACTTTTCTAGGACATACTGTGGGATATGGACAAGATAAACCTATAAATGCTAAGGTCAAGGCTATCTCTGAATTCCCTGTGCCTATCAGTAAAAATCAACTGATGTGATTTTTAGCTATGGCTGGATACTATCGGAAATGATGTCCAAATTTTTCCATAATTGCTGAACCCCTGACAAATTTATTGAGCAAGAAAAACAAGTTTCTTTGGACTGACAAATGCCAGGAGGCTTTTGACAAGTTAAAAGCCATACTTAAAAGTGCACCAGTTCTTATAGCTCCAAATTTCAGTCAATCATTTAAACTGTCTGATGATGCAAGTGATGTTGGGGTTGGAACAGTACTGATTCAAGAAGATAAAAATGGTGTTATTTTTCTAAGAAATTAAATAAGCATCAAAGAAATTATTCAACAATCGAGAAGGAATGTTTGGCTTTGATATTGGCATTTTGAAGTTTACATTGGTTCAGCTCCTTCGATTATTGTATTTATTGAGCACAACCCCCTCACTATCATCAGCAAGATAAAAAATAAAAATCAAAGACTAAGGTGGAGTTTGTTGTTACAGGAATATAATACTGACATCAGGCACATTAAGGGAAAAGATAATTTAATAGCAGATGCACTTTCTCATGTATAGAAATGTATTATTTTATGTATACTTTGTATAATTCATAAGAGTTCTTATGTTTTTTATTTTAAACCTCATATCTAATTAATCTATTGTAAAAAGAAAGCTTTATTATATAAATCTTTCTTTTTCTTTATGGGGAGAAGTGTTATTTATATTTGATTTAATTTAACTGTTTGTTTGTAAGTTTTAAATTTTTTTTTACTCCATTACTTGATATTGTAGCGTAACTTTGTTTACTGGAATAGAGTTCAGTTGTGACTGATTTGTATTTTTTATTTTTGACATAAATAACTTTATAGAAACACTGTGTCTAGTTGCTGACCTTCATTCAAAACCACTAAGGGTTCTGGTAAACAACTTTAAAAAAGAAAAAAATTATTATTCTTTCCCAGAGAAAGAACCATTGATTTCAGTTAAGGGCATACTGGGAGAATGTGATGTTAGGCATGTAAAAAGCTTCTATTTTGTTCTGGAAGGGTGACCATATGACCCTCATGTGGAAATCTATTTTGCATCTTAAATTAGTGCATAACTGTTTTCTGGATAGAATTTGGGCATTCGGACTCTAAACCATTGACATTTAAAGGTGTTTTCTTGTGACCAGTTTGTGTGTGTGTGTGTGCACATGTGTGTGTGTGTGAGAGAGAGATTTGGATTTTTAAAGTAGCTTTAAAAAAAAATCAGTCATATCGCTACAATGTCTGCAGTGTGACAGTTTATAGTGATGTGACCAGTTTGAGTTGAAATTTTATTTTATGGAATACAAGTGATTATTTTCCCTGTAAATATGTAAGTGCTCAAAAAGAATTCTTGGATAAAGACAATCATTGAAATTTATTCAGAATTCAAAACTGGATCAATTTTTTCTGTGATTCAACAAGGAACTGTTGACACAACAGCACTCTGAAGGTTGCAACAGACATCATCATCGCCATCTATTTTGGATTTCAGTGGGACTCGAACTCAGATTCATTTAGGACTTTTTAAAAATAGGACTTGATTTGATTCTTAAAACCATAAGTTCTTTTTCTCATCATCACTTTGTTTTTCTAGGGAAATAAATTATGTTAAATTTTACAAAGCTTGTTATCTTTACTCCTTTCTGTTACATTTTGTAAGAGTCTAAACACATAACAATATAAAAGAAGTGAGTGAGCTCGAGTGAAAAGTGGCAGAGAATAAATGTGTAAATTTTGTTTTCATTCATGAATGTTCATTTATTAATTTAAAATATAAATAAAAATTACCTTTACAGTGGTCAACATCAAAAAATATTTGCATGATTTATGAGAATCTCTACAAGTTTTTAAATTAAAGATTAAAGTGCTGCTTATTTACTTTATAATGTATCAAAAGAATGTCTGCCTTTAATAAGTTTATTCCTGACAATGGTGAAAACATGTAATTAAAGCAGTATCTACACATATCTTGTGAAGAATCTTTCAAAGGGAGTGTTTACAAAATATCTGTGCAACAATTAGCTAAATTTAATTTTTATTTATTTTGATTGTTTTAATTTCTTGCAATCTAGTCAGTTTCTTATGTGTATATTTCTGGAACTGTTCTTAAAGTTGATTCTAATGAAAAAAATTATGTTGCCCTCTTCAGAAACCATTGTGTTTCTATACTGACAACAAGGTCCATTGGCTGCCTATTCATGAGGGTAAAGCCATGCCTGTCTTTCAAATAATACAGTCTTTGTTAGTACTAACCTATTGAAAATAATCCCATTCCATCAGGTCACATTGATAAAAGAGGCCCTGAGTGGCCGAATGGTCTGAAGTGCTCACCGTTACGGATCACTGCCATCTCACCTGTCTGCATGGGTTCGAGGCTCAAGATCAGCCTGTGTGGGTACGTGAGAATGCTTGCCAGTAGCTTCTCATGGGTTGGTGGTTCTTTCCGGGGGTTTTCCTGGGCTCTTCCTCCACCATTTATACTGGTCACCATGTATAGCCTATCTTGTGCTGAAAATTGGCATTAAACCTTATAACAACAACAACACTTTGATAAAACAACCTATGCTGGACACTGAATGATTATTTAATGGGAAAATATGGTAATTACATTCATTGACAAAGTTTCAAAACTGGACTAATCTATAATACATGACTGAAAAGTGTCTCTGTGAGCTAGATAAGCCCTGGATAGGACTGGTACATACTAATATACAGTGGAATGTTCTCCAGTATTTTAAAACAGAGACAAATTCATGAACCCAGGATTCTGGATCAATGAGGGTCTGCAAAACGGAGTAAGATGGTACAGTTCCTAGCCATGCTTAATTAGAGGTCACCTCAAAAACAGAGGGCAAAGTGGCAAATTCTTATAGTTGCTGTTTTGCTCACTAGTTTCAGAGTCTAATCAGAATCTGAATAGAAATTTAACTTTTAAAGTGTTCACAAGCAAGTGCTGACTGATGGACAGAAGAATAACATATAATAGATGCACATAAGAACCATAGCAGGAACTTGCCTGGCAATCGGCCAGGTGAGCTAAAATTGCACCAATGAATAGCATATGAACAGCAAAAATAAACCACCAAGGCAAACGATCTTTTAAAGCATGATTCCTAATCTGTCTTCATTTCAAAAGTTTGCTCAAGATCAGACAGTCAAACAGTAAATTACCAAAAAGACCTGATTATAAGAGTCCAACTGCAAACTGCTCAGATCAGATCTGCTAAGCATAATGTGCTGGCAGATCTGGCTCTGTGCAGTTTGTTAGGAGTAATCAGTAGAACAAACACAGACCTTAATCTGCATGCACATTATGCTATGGCTGATCAGGATCTTTGTTGTTTGCAGTCTGACTCAACTTATAAGCAAGTATAAATGATACATAAATGAAACACTCACCTGTCGACATAATGAAGCAGACAAACCATTATAAAGCCCAAGCAATCCATCACTCTTAACAACTTTGACAGCCATTTGGATGAGTCCTATATTTGCCCCTTGTTGTGTTTGAAGGTGCACCTGCCAAGGTAAAGAAACATTTGTAATCAAATGAAGATTTAAATTAATTTATCAAAAATATACATACAAATCATTGATACCTGTGAAAAGAAAACTTTTACAGTATTATACAAACAATATGATAAACATTTAATGACTTTTATAGCAGTAATTTTTGTAATACATTAAAACCCATAAATATTTTAACACTGATGTTTCATTTGTTTGCATTCATTCACTGGTTAATACAGAGTTTTTCCCCTTGTTCAAATAGCCTTGCAAGTACAGGTCCTTTCCAGCATTGTCACTAGCAGACATTATTCTGCCCCTTTTATCTCGGCCTGGCAGTTTCTCCCATATATGGCCACAAAAATATGCCATCTTTAGCAAGGTATACTATTTTTCTTGAGAGTCAAAGAATTATTAACTTTTAAACACCATAAAAAATAAATAGCAAATCTATCAGCAGCTTTCCAATATGGCTGCCAATGACATCATGTAGGAAGCATCTATATGCAGAAGAACTTCCAAAACAGCTTTCCTTCTGGCAAAGATACAAAAGGGAAATACAAATTGCCAAATTTAAAGTGTAAATTTCTAGAAGAGTTTACGTGTACAATGATTGCACAATTTAATGTGCAAATTAAAAATATTCATGGCATGCAATGTCCAATGATCTGCTGTCTGCATGCATTTTTTTTGGGGGGGATGGTGTGGCAAACTTATATATCAGGAACATCTGCTACCAACAAAATTTCATTTGAGATAAAAAGCTGATGGGATTTTAAATGTATTCAGTTTGTAACTGACTCCAACCATGGCTACATCAGTTAACTATCTGCAAGAGATGGCATTGCTCCAGAAAAAGTAGTTCCCACACACAGGCCAATAACAATTAATTTAAAAGTAGCTTTTAATGACCCACCTTTATTTACACGTAACAGCTGCTCTAGACAGGACTCAGAGAATAGGGATATGTTCTGTTTTGGTGGGCTCTGGGTGGTATTCCAACCAAATTAACACATACAATACTCTGGTGAAATCATGTACAATATTCATGATAAGAGTGTCTCTGTCAAAGAAAGTGAGTAACCTACCTCAAATCGATCAATAATGTATGCTGAATCTGAGTGTTCAAATTTTAAACTGGATCCTTAATTAAGCAAGCACATTAACTAAAGTACTTGTTGTTGTTGTTATGGGTTTAACACCATACACCAGTTGTAGTCAATAGAATACCATAAGTAACTACTGTGACACCTTGTTCCATATGGCAACTGTTGCAGAACCTGAGCATATAAAAGCTGGACAAGGTGAAACAATCTGCAAAGTTTCTTTGTGAGTTGCTGGTGCAGATTAAGAGGTGGTGCTTTACCCAAAATAGGCACTGAGATAATTAGAGATAACTGACTGTCTGTAATGGATCTGAGCAAATATCCTGCAAATCAATAGGCTGCTCTGACAGGGGTAGATAACCAAGAGCAAATATGATCATATGCTGGAAGCAATACTGGCTGCTAAGGCCAGACAGCCAACCAATATAAAACCAAGACCAACAGACTATTGTCAAAACCAGGCCCCTGGTGCCAGGCTGAACCTCCAAGACACAAGCTACCACCACCAACAAAACCAGCCCTCAGGCACCATGCTGGGACACAAATCATACTTGTGGAGAGGTTTAAGCAACACGTCTGTGAAATACTGCACACTGAGATATGCAACCGCTGTGGTATAAAAGTCAGTCTTGTGCTGTAAGTCCAAATCAAAAAAGCCACAGGAAGCCATCAAGGTCACAGCCTATTTCCAAAGCTCCACCATTGCTGCCATGTGGCCCAATGAGGTCAGGCTGCTGGTGTCTAAAGCCAATGCTGTGGTCCATGAATGTATTGAAAATTACATGTGTGAGGGTGCTGGCAGATGAAGTCTCATGTTGTATAAATGTCTTACACCATAAAATTACGTAGTCTAACTGTTTGTGCGAGGTGAAAGTTCTTGACTCTGGGGAAGTCAAAAACCCTTGAAAGGCTTGTCCAAAGAACATGTAATTAACAGTCTATGAGAGACATATAACCAGGGTGTAAGGAGACAGTTTTGCTAAAGACAAAAGAGTAAACATCAAAGCAAGGAAAATAGCTTCCATGGCTGATATAAAAGTGAATTATAGAACATAAGAGTGGATACCCAGAGTGATATAGACTGGACATCAAGAGGCCACTAAAGGTGGTAATGCAAGAGCGGTCCAGAGGGAACAAAAGTGTTCCTGTGCAAGTTTACCACAATTGACAAGCTATATTGATTCTGGAAAGTGAAGCAACCAGTTTTCATATGCAGGATAATTAAAGTTCTAAATGTTCATTCAATTTCATGAATTTGCTGTATCTATGTAAACAGAACTGCTAATTGCATTCGAGAACTCTGGGTTAATTTTCTTTCTGGTAGAGGTATTATTTTATTTTTTATCTAATTAATTCAATATTTATATTTTGTATTTTTGGTTCATGTGGTATTCAATATCTCTGCTCCGATCTCCATTTATTTCATCCAATAATTTGATATCATTTAACATTTGATATCATTTAACATTCACTTCATCCAGGTTAAACACTGCGGCTGATCATCATCTAGACAATAATACCCACCATCAAAAAAGAATAATCCACAAAACCAACCTCTTGGTGGCCCGCACAAAAGATTGCCAAGACCCAGCTGAGAAACTGAGGTCAACCATCATGCTTAAGACTGAGGCAAAAACACGCCATGGTTCAAGAACCAATACCACCAGTTGTGCATTTGATACATTATCTAAGCAGTTGAAGGCACTGAAAATGCCAGTGGAAGGCCTCACCCACAACCCAAGAAATAGCATCACACAGACAACCACCAACCAGGTCTCACAGTATTTTTTTAAACAGTCATCTGCTGCACCAGGTCCACCAAAGAGCCAGTGTTCTCCAGTGGTAAAGAGGCAGTTACCACCATAATCTGAAGCCTTGAACACGAGAGGGAGGAGATCCACATGGTTTACACAAACCCAGCCAAGCTGGTTATATGCAGCCAGCACCAAGTCATTCCAGAGGGCAAAAGACTGTCACATCTGCTGCAAGCACATAAAGAAGGACCAGTAAGTGATCACTGCCACATCACTGGCATGTTCCATTGCATGGCCCCCAATGTGTGTAACTGCACATTAGCCAAAAAAACCAAGGTGCTGGTAGCAATTAACAATCTGTGTGACTATGACATCAACCTTATTATAGAGGCTATTGGCCTCCAATGCCCACACCAGTGCAATTCCAAATAACATGGATAAATACATTGTATTTTCCATGGAACAGCTGCAGATTTTGGATTGCCTCACGTTCTTTAACAGCAGCATGGAGACTCTGGCCACCAATCTACCTAAAGAGGTGTCCCAGAAGCTTCATGGTAATCCTCCAAGTAATTTGGAAGAGTAGTGATAACAAACTTGTGCTAATGGGCATACTGATGATAGGTGATATAAAACAACAACAGATCATCCAAACTGAGCAAAAGCTGATACCCAAAACAAACATATGGATACATAAACCACCTCCAAGGAACAATCACACTGACACCTAAACCTCCTCCAAGGAACAATCACAATGACACCTAAACCTCCTCCAAGGCATTTTAAGCTCACTCAAAATATTACACAACATCTTTAATCCAATTATCAATATGATGTACCTCAGAACAAGCTCAATAATAAGGATGTTATGAACATTTTAACATCCACACATACTTCCAGAGCCAATTAAATATATGAAAAAGATGGGGCATCCTGCAATGGTATGAATGCTACTTTTGCTAATAAGTCCGCAACTCTGATGCAAATTGGTAAAATAAATGCTGGTTTCATAACAAGAATCTTTGATTTAGAAAAATAATTAAACTGTATACAAAAAATTTCATAAAAAGGAAAAAATTATTCCTAAATTTACAAATTATTTGAATCAAAATTAGGTCCCACTTTAGTTTATACTGAGTGTGAAAAATTAAATTTAAAAAAAACTTAGTATACAAAACTAGCAAAAATAATGAACAAATTATTGATCAGCAACCACAGAGGGTGTTAATATGTTATTGTAAGATGTGATGGAAAAGTTGTAAATCATGAATTATATAATGGGAGAGATGTGGTTACGAACTTCCTTGATAAATTAGATGATGAAACTAAAAGAAAACAATTCTGAATTCAAAATTCACACAAGAATAATAATAATAAATGAAGACAAAATTACCGGTACTTTAGAAATACAAGCATCTGTCACAATTATGTACCAAATATTAGATGATGATATGGTTAGAGATCATTGCCTATGCTGGTAGATTTAGGGACACTGCACATCATTTTAATTTACAACTTAAAATATATATAAAAATAACCCCAAACTTCCAGTGTTATGTCAAACCTCAAGATTCCAGTGTTATTTCAAATCCCAAGATTGCAGTCTTATTTCAAACCCCAAGATTGCATTGTTATTTCAAACAACAAGATTCCAGTGTTATGTCAAACCCCAAAATTCCAGTGTTATTTCAAATCCCAAGATTGCAGTCTTATTTCAAACCCCAAGATTGCATTGTTATTTCAAACAACAAGATTCCAGTGTTATTTCAAACCCCAAATATCCCAGTGGTATTTTATAATTTCACAGGATATGATAGCAATTCATTAATGCATGGAATCAACAAATTAAAATAATGCAGCAAAATAACATGTATACCCAATAACATAGAAAAATACATATCCTAAAGTATCAGCCAATTAAGATGTATTGATTCTTTATAATTTCTTAACAGCCGCTACCATCCAATTTATCTAAGGAAGATTTTAGATTAACCAGTAAAAGATAGAATGAGCTATTAAGAAAAATGTATATTCATCTTATACTGTAATTACTAATTAGGATCTTTAGGATTATTTACTAAAACAGTCCTACCACCAAATCACAATTTTACTCGTTATTACATGAATCTGCAATATTAGATTTAGATTATGCTTATGCTAAACACGGGAGATATGTCAATAATTTAGATGAATATCAAGATCTATATTTAAAACATGTTTTCTTGCTTGAGACTCTTACTGATATGGTCCTTCAACATCAATTAGACCCTGCTGAGTATTGTAGTAGTACAGGCCTACCGTGAAACGTATTATTCAATAAAACAGAAACTATATTAAAATTATTAACTGAATCTGACATGCATCAATTCGTTGAAAAAGGGGGTATAAATTAGCAAATGACATGCTAAAGCTAATTAAGTGATTATGATAAAAATAAATCTAATTCTTTGTTAAAATTAATGTATCTTGATTGAAACAATGTATATGTATATGGCTTGGACATGATGGTAAATTTGCATGTTAGTGGATTTAAATGGATTTCACCTAATCAGTTACCTAATTATATCTGAGATGGTTCCAAAATGAGGTATATATTAAAAGTTGAATTAGAATATCTCGAAAGTTTACACAATTTCATAATTCATAAACACTTTGCACCTGATACATTAAATGTCAGAAAAGGAATGGCTAAGCAACCATCAAACTCAACAGAAGATCTAAAACATAATTTTATTGATTGTGATAAATTGGTAATTTAATTACTAAGGAAAATGCATTGCATACTGCTGCAATCTACAATTGTATTTAAAATAACAATGATACGGAGAGTACTGGAATTTAATCAAGCAAAATGGATGGCTCCATATATTCAACTGAACACCGTCATAATGCTAAAATGTATTCAAGAAAGATTTTCTCAAGTGAATACATAATTTAATTCTCTGTTTAACTATAGGAGATCTTTTAAAAAAGGGTAATATTGAGTTTGCTAGTGGTATGCAATCCTGGAATCATAACAAGAAAAATATTTAATGATCAGTTTATAAGTATCCACAGTGTAAGAACAAAATTAGTTCTAGGCAGGCCAGTTTACCGTGGAATGAGTATATTAGAATGGAGTAAATGACTGACATGATTTTAATTACAACAAACAAAAAAACAATATTCCAAAGTAACAATGTTGAATTTTTATACAATGACACTAATACTTCATTATCAGAACTTAAAACTGAAAATATTTACGACAACATGAAACATACCAGTACAATTTATGACTTCAGTTATTATCCACAAGATTATCCATGATACACCACTGAAAGAAGAAAGACTGTTGGAAAATTTAAGGAACGCTGAGCAAAATTTTTAAAGCAGTTTTTGGAAAATTCACTCAATCGTAGTTGAAAGTAAAAACATTAAAAAGGCAAAAAGAGATGCAAAATATGTTACTAGAAAAGAATTAAGTCACAAACCTTATGTAGATTCCTTTTTGAGATAAAATTATGGGATAAACACATGGTTTCATAGACATAAATATGCACCCAAATAGTAACATTTTAATAAATAATTTTAATTTAAACATTGTTTTTCATATTCATTCCATGCATCAAACTGTTACCATCCATAATCATTTTGAATTAAAGCTATTTCGTATTTATTATATGATTCAACCTGTATTTTGAATTCAATATTAATATAATTTACCATCACCTATTACCACAATGACCATACAAATGTCATCAAAGCCCACTCCCACACAAAATTTTCAAAACTTTTAATATTTAATTTTTTTTACTGTTGTATTAAAAAAAAAACAACATAAAATTACCCCCAAAAATTGACAATAAAATTTCACTGCACTTGAACACTCATACTGCCATCAACTCCTCTTAACTCTCATTGTGAATATAAAGCATACAAAACATGAAGACACAGTCCACCTTACATGGAGAAATGACTAATAAACTGATGGATCCACACCAAGAATATCACAACAGAGCACAATATATTTGTTGTTGTTGTTGTTGTGGGGTTTAACGCCATTTTTCAGCACACGATAGGCTATACATGGCGGCCAGTATTAATGGTGGAGGAAGAACCCAGGAAAACCCCAGAAAGAACCACCGACCCAAGAGAAGCAACTGGCAAGCTTTCTCACATACCAACATTGGCCAAATCCATGACTCGAACCCATGCAGACAGGGGTGAGACGGCAGTGATCCGCAATGGAGAGCGCTTTAGACCACTCGGCCACTCAGGGCCCCCAATATATTTGTAAATGTGTTGATTCATTTATGAAAAATGCAGGGATGACATGATACCATCAGAATGTGTATTTTTCAGTTCAAGGCGGCAGATGGAATGTCACACAGAAGGTTCATGCATAATACAAGACTGATTTCAAATACTGTAGCCAATTCTGAAAGGCTGAGAGCAGTCGGGGGGGGGGGGGGCACCAACCACTTCATTTTCTGGGGTGGGGATAGAAGGAATGTTTTTGGGGTAAACAATTTCTAACCCTCAAGTAAATTGGAAAAATATTATTGTGGTAACATTAACCAAAAAATGAAGTACATGTACATGTATATCTATTATAATGGTTGAAAAATATTGATCATTTTGAAGCGAAATAAACTGCTTTGAAAGAAAATTCAAGACTCCCTAAGGCCCTCTAATTAAATTGCTGGTCTCTTATGCACCTACCATTTAATTTTAAGGTGGGAAGAAGACTGTCAATTTTGCCATGGGGCTTTGTGGGACTGGGACTCAAGGGTAATGCATATAATGCAAACATATGTGATGATCCTTCTTTACATCAGAGCTGTACAAATCTTAAGTTAGAATTTCTGCAAAAAACTGCTTTGTCACTTATAATCATCACTCACAAAAATAAGCAAATTTCAGGGCAGTGACACAGCTAAGGATATGCACAAATGTATGATGCAGACAATATTGCCCATGAATTGGAATGGTTATAGTTTCACAAATGACTGGTATCGCAATTAGCATTATAACCAACCCTCTTAAGGCCACTCTATAGCAAAATTATATGATATTTTGAGTCTTTGTTTGCCTCCCTTGATGTAAATGCAACAACTATGTGACAAATGCACAAACTGTTATTGAGCAAGCACTGTAATCACACACACAGTTTTTGCAAGACACAGAATACCAAAAGAAGTAAGGAGAGATAATCGACCACAGTTCTCCTCAAACAAATATGTTCAGTTTGCGAAAATCTGGAGATTCAAACATGCTATGCCAAGTCCTAAGCATCCACAATCTAATTGCTGAGCAGAAAGAACCTTTCAAACTGTCAAAGAAATTTAAAGGTAAAGAGAGATGATAAAGACCCATATTTATCAATACTGGACTATCAAAATATACCAATTAATGATATATAGATCTGTGGCACATATACTGAAAAGTCAAAGACTTGATCAACTTTGCCTACTACCAACATACAGCTACATCTCCAAGTTATAAAACAAGAAACCAAAAGAGGAAACTAAGTGAAACAAAATATAAGCAAAAGAAACAGTATGATAGAATAGCTAGAGAGGTTCCAAACCTGGCTTCTGAAGACAATCTTAGAATCAGAAGACAAGGTCTTTGGGAACCAGCTGTAGTCATCAGAAAACAAGCACTACAACGTCAAATGATGTGCAATCCCAGGATGGTATTACATACAGGAAAAACCAAAAACATTTGTTATAAACAAAAGAGACATTACCAGATATATACGATACACACAAAGATACTAATAAAGAGGTCATCAAAATGAATGTCAGGATGTCATTAGTCATGAATGAGTTAAACTGGACACAGTAGATTTGAACAAGTAGTGGACATCTAATAAAAAAGCCAGCAAGATACAGAGATTTTGTTATGTAAACTCAACAATTTTCCTGGATTACATTGTGTCTTGTGAATATTAGAAGCTGGAAGTGGTAAAAGGCATAACAGTACCTCTGCTATAGTACATCTGCTTATGGACTGACAACATCTGGATTGAAGAAGAAAAAATTGGACAAATAGATTTTAGTGGCAATGCCATTCATAGCACCACCATGTATTTGTTTCATGTGTACCAGGATGAATGTAGGGCTAGAACTTAACTCTTCACTAAATTTTGTAGAATTCTTCCAACTCAGTCTGGAGCTGTTTGAAATATATATTCAACAGTGAAAGGGACCATTGTTAAGCTTGAATATGTTACAAAATTCATAAGAGAAACAAGAAAGAGAAATAACTATGTGAATAATTATATTTTTTTTAAATGCAACACAATGCTCATTTTTGGCAGGATTTGTGGTAATGTATGGTTTTAACATTCTGTTGCTACAAATGATCTGACAATTACAGTTCACATATGGTCAGCTCCAGGATCGGCACTCACTTGTAACCCTATATGCCTTATGATAACCTTTGAGAAACCAGTGTGTCTTTGTTTGCTGGTTTTGGTCAGCTGTAATCCAGCCATTAAACCAGTTTTGTGTTATTCAGCAAAACCTAACAGGTCAGTGAAATACAAAAATACACCTAATCATAAAAGGTAAACAGCTGACATTACCCCTGCAGAATGCGATAAGTAATCTGCTACTTCAATCTGTTATACATATTGCTTGCCAATATGTTTCAGAATAAAATACAAAGAAAATTTGTTTTGTTCAGTGTGAATAAAGGATATATTTCATCTCATGGGTGAAACACTCAAGGCACATGGAAATCATCCAAGTAGTAATGAAGGCATAACAATAATCAACCTGCGCCAATGAACGGACAGACAATGGACAATTGGCCATTATTATATAAGCTCTTCTGGTCCATGACTGGTAAAGCTAAAATTTGCCAAGTAATTGCATTTACTGTACAATGTATATACATGGTATCAAAATATAATTACTTGAAATAAATTTCTAGATATTTCAGATATACTAATAACAAAAATGTAACACACCAAATCTGATCAAAATCTGTTTAGAAACAAGTTCTGTAGAGTGGTAAAAAGCTCAGCCAGTTAGATGTAATACAGTGACCTCATTAACAATAATGATAACATTATGCAGAGGAGGTAACTGAATTATTACAGAACTTATCTACCTTGAGGTCCTCTCTTGTGAATAATAAATTTGTAACAAGTGAAATGTTGCTCACAACTGAACACATCCACAACTTGATAAAAACAGGAAGTATGACTAAAATTCATATTCATAAATACATTTTGGTCATAATTATATAAGCCTATGTCATTAAGATTGCAGACAAATTTGATTGTGAGTAACATTCTCTGGAGTACTCAAAATCTCAGATAATCAAATACAAGATGATCGCATTAATATGCATGGATGTCGATCATTATTTAACTCATCTGATGTTTTGGTGCTACAAGCATAAATACCAGGTCAATCAAAACATGATCAAATGTCCTGTTATGACTCCATGGTCTCAAGCTAAGTAAAAGAAAAGAGCAAAAAGCCAACAAGTTTTGTAAAATTCAACAAATATTTCTTTTTCCCTAGAATACAAAGTGAAAAATTACAAATAACTTACGGTACAGTGAATGAAACCTTAAATAGTCCTAAAAGTTGTATTACCATTCAAAAAGTATCAAGTATTTCAAATGAGCTTCAGTGGTGTTCCAAATGAAATCAAATGTATCACAATATAATCCAAAATGTCCTTAAATGAATTCACAGTAATTCCAAAATAGCTAATAAGTCCTAAAATCTGAGCACTTTATAATTTCAATGAATAATTAAAATAACTAAATTAAATCCTCTTAACTCAATTGAACAAAAGAAAACCCATGACCTGAACTCATATCATCATGTTTACTTCCATCCTGAAACTATGTAATGTGTCTACTAAAATGACCTCATTTTACAATGCAAACCCACAACTATAAACAAAATTTATATTTAATGTGTTATTTATAAAATGACCATTACAATCTATAATCATGAAAATGAATACGCAATAATATAGATATACATTACAGTCCTCATAGTTGACACAAACTTAACTCACCAGATGCAAGATGACATCATTATCATCGATGTCACTTATAACCAAGCTTATCTGACAACATCATTAATATGCATCTATGTCACTCATAACCAAGCTTATCTGATGACATCATTAATATGCATCGATGTCACTCATAACCAAGCTTATCTGATGACATCATTAATATGCATTGATGTCACTCATAACCAAGCTTATCTGATGACATGATTAATATGCATTGATGTCACTCATAGTCATAACCAAGCTTATCTGATGACATCATTAATATGCATTGATGTCACTCATAACCAAGCTTATCTGATGACATCATTAATATGCATTGATGTCACTCATAGTCATAACCAAGCTTATCTGATGACATCATTAATATGCACTGATGTCACTCATAACCAAGCTTATCTGATGACATCATTAATATGCAATGATGTCACTCATAGTCATAACCAAGCTTATCTGATGACATCATTAATATGCAGTGATGTCACTCATAACCAAGCTTATCTGATGACATCACTAATTTGTATCGATGTCACTCATAACCAAGCTTATCTGATGACATCACTAATTTGTATCGATGTCACTCATAACCAAGCTTATCTGATGACATCACTAATTTGTATCGATGTCACTCATAACCAAGCTTATCTGATGACATCATTAATGCATTGATGTCACTCACAATCAAGCTTTAATATCTGAGCTTTGGATGATATAAACCTGAATACCAAGTTGCATGACTTCAAACATGGTTAAAAAAATCGAATATGTGAAATCTCCTTCCAGAAAATAAAGGGAGAAGTGAGCCAGTTGGAGAGAAAAACAAGGAAGAAGTAAAGTGTAAATTTTGTTTTCATTCACGAATGTTTATTTATTAATGCAAAACATAAATAAAGATTGCCTTTACAGTGTTCAACATACAGCATGATTTATAACAATGCTCTACAGTTTTAAATTAAACATTACAGTACTGCACATTTACTTCATAATACATTAAAAGAATGGCTATCCTAAAAATGTTTGTTCCTCACAATGGTGAAAACAGGTAATCGGTATCTACCTATCTTGTGAAGAATTTTTTAAAGGTAGCATTTACAAAAGATCTTGGCAAAAAATAATTTAAATTAATTTTTATTCATTGACTGACTGACTTAATTCCTCAAAAGTTTGTCAGTTTCTTATGTGCATATGAACTGTTCTCACTATTAATTAAAATGAAAAACTAAAGTTGACCTCTTCAGAACCATTTGATGTTTAAATAGACATCATGGCCCCTGTCTCTCCTTATAGTAAAATTTTGGTTAGTACCAACCTATTGAAAATAATGCCACTTCATCAAGTCATATTGATAAAATGACTCATGTTGGGTAGTGAATGATTGTGTGATGGATCATGATGGTAATTATGTTCTTTAACACAGTATCAAACTGGAACCAATCTATTACAGGTGAATGAAAAGTCTCTGTGAGTCACATAGACCCCAAATATGACTGGAACATACTAATATTATGTGGACTGTTCTGGGTTAAAACAGAGACAAGTAAATTCATGAAACCAGGATTCCAGATCAAAGAGAAGCTGCAGCAGGTAGTAGGATTGTACGACTTGTAGCCATGTTTATTTGTGGGTCACCTCTAAATCAGAGGGCAGGTGGAAATCCATTACATATATTAAAAAGCAAATTATTAACCAAAAAAAAGTGATTAGAGTAACTTTTGTGTTCTCTAGTTTCAACCTTGAGTCTAATCAGAATTGGAATAGAAACAAAGCTTTAGTGTATTCAAAGGCAAATGTTGATGGATGGACAGATGAACAACACGTGACAGATGCACAGCTATAACATTAACCCATTTAGCATGGCCAGGTGAGCTACATCTGCACCAATGAATAGCATACAAACAGCAAAAATAAACCCCCAAGACAACAGATGTTTGAAAGCATGTGAATATATGGATTTCCCAATAGCTTAAGTTTGACAAGTCCCTGCAGTGAAGTACAAAACTATATTTTCACTGCACTAAACAGACCCTAACAACATTATAATCATACAATCTGACCTGCCATTTTGCTGCTTGATCTACTGGTATGGTCACCTACCATGTAAGACTAGTACCATGTTAACATCCTGCAACATACTTGCATTTGTTTCTTAATTTTTGTGTTCATGTTGGGTTTTTTTGCCTTAAATAAGGAAAGAAAATTTTGTTACTACTGATACGTTTTGTGTGAATATACACAAAACACAGCTGATCGTAAATGGTACACAGCTGACATTACCTTAAGAAATGTGATACTTTAATCTGTTATACATATTGATAGCCAATATGTTTGAGCATAAAATACAAAGATAATTTGCTTGATTTGAGTGAATAAAAATTATATATTTTATCTCAAGGGTGAAAAACTCAATTATTTTCACCCACTCAATGAAATACATCCATTTATTCACAAGAAACAAGCAAAGATCCTCTTTGTAGTAATTCAGAAAATGTAAGTTACATTATTACATGTTTTATACAAGTTGGATACAAAATTCTGAGCATGTTAAATCTAATTATTATTAGAGTTGTAACAAAAGTTTGCAAAGCACTTCCATCTGTATTGCACATATGGTTAAGTAGGTAGAAACATGAGCCATGCTATAGAAGCAGTGGTAGATGACAGATTACTGTAACGCAGCAAATAGTTTTAGCTATTCATGGTCCTAAATAAGTTGTTGTTGTTGTAGGGTTTAATGCCATTTTTCAGCACACGATAGGCTATACATGGCGGCCAGTATTAATGGTGGAGGAAGAACCCGGTAAAACCCCGGAAAGAACCACCAACCCACGAGAAGCTACTGGCAAACTTTCTCACATACCCACATTATCCGAATCCGAGACTCGAACCAACGCAGACAGAGGTGAGATGGCAGTGATCCGTAACAGAGAGCACTTTAGATGACTCGGCCACTCGGGGCCCCTTCCTAAATAAGTAACATATATCATTAATGATCATGATCAATCACACATTTATAAATATACCAGGCATTTTATTTAACTGTGCTGTAATCCAATGATAGTATGTGGAGACAGCATACAGAAATAAAATATTTTGCAACAAAGAAAAAAAAATTGGGGGGGGATCGTCGACAACACAATAATCAAGGATCTAACAAAGAAAAATAGTATACCTTATGTCTGGAAAACATGTCACACAAAAAGGAGCAATACTTCAATAAATAAATCGGAACTGTGACATGGCCTTTAACTGTGTTACATACTGTATATACTAGCCACTACATTGCGTCCAAGAGCAAATCTAGAGTAATGGTTCTGGGTTTCGTAAAATACTGTTTTAAACTGATACAACAAACTATTAGGATATTAAAAATCAGTAGTATTTCAGCTCCGATTATTCGTTCTTCTCTCTATCATTCGCGCGCCCGGGATTTGATTGCCCATTGGTCTGTTTTAATGCAACAGCTGATTATATACAAAATTGGACATATTGCTATGTATATAAAAGGCGAACTTAATAAATTATCTAGGAAATAACATGTAAAAATCATAGTTCTCTACCTTCAACAAATCTAATGGATGTGTCACACATGCTGCTCCTGCGCTAGCGAAACCTCCGAAGTACCATTTTCCAACTCTCTTGGTCCTGTCAATTGCTTTTGGTACATTTTCCTTCACAGTAACATTCGACATCGTCAGGATTTAAGTCTAAAATGTTTTAATTCAGTTAAACTGGGCTACTGTACACGTATTATTTACGCTTCCTTTAAAAGACACATCAGCCACTGCTTGCAATAAAAACACTGGTTCCTTCTATAGATATGTGTCAAGGTCACAGATGGTAAAGGGCACCTTACTAGGTAGTCCCCCTTGTCCAATTAACGTGATATCACGATATACGATCTGCCAATTGTTTTTACACGACCTGGATTACGTTTGGTGAAATAAGTTTACCTACTAAACAATTTCATCATGTATCCCATACACTGGCATAGAGAATTATTTATATGTGCAAAAAAAAAAACATAGATAACTCAGTCAGAACCGGAGGCGAGTGAATCTGTCATACAACAGATACCTTTTCACTTATTCATCTTTTTTCCACAAAAAAATAAATAAATAAATACAATATAAATACAAAGCATAAACTAAATAAAACAGAAACATGTAATAAACATTTCTCTAATATAAATAACGTTGTCTCACATATAGCCACGAGACTCAAAACATTAAATAACATAGTCATACATATTGCGGAGAGATTCTAAACCTGATAGAAAACACACACACACACACACACACACACACACACACACACACTTAGCCATTACAAGTATATATTTTAAGCTTCATGTAAATTTAACCGTTACACATTCAGACCAGGCTGATTCGGACCAAATCATTGGCTAAATGGGGCCAGATTTATAGCTGATTCGGATCAAATTCCTGTCTGATTCGGACCATGTGAAATATTAGTGTGTGTGTGTGTGTGTGTGTGTGTGTGTGTGTGTGTGTCCGAGTTTATTAATGCTTTACATTATTTTTGTCTACATATACATGTCTGGGTAGATTTATCCCTTTTGTTAGATTAATGTGGCATTTAGTTTTATGCTGTCCATTGTATTATATACCAATAGTACTGAATAAAATTTATATGCTAAAAAGTGAAAACTAGGTCCTGTACAATTTATGATTTAAATTCGATACAATATTACTATATTGTTACGTATATCTGATTTAATTCATATTTATTTTAATTATATTGTTACGTATATCTGATTTAATTCATATTTATTTTAATTTTATTGTTTGTTTGTCAGCTTTAACAATATATTTTTATTGTACATGCTATTATAATATAATCTTGTTGACGTGATTTGGAAATTTTTTCAGAAAATAGTTTGACCTTGACCGAGACATTTGTAAACAACTAAGGCTGACCTGGTTCCCGACCTTAATTCAAAATTAGTAACAGTCACGTGAACACATTTTTTTTTAAATTTATTTTTATTGTGGGAATAATAAGGCTGAGATCGAGGCTGGTTTAGAAAAGTGACCCTAGGCTTGTAGATAGTTTCTAGTGAAGTAAACAACTTTTTTAAAAATTTTATTCTTAAAGTAAAATGATTGGTTTTTGTCAGGGCCACGTTGAGAGTACAAGATGTAAACATGATCACGTGATCCTCATCCGGGCATCTGTTTTGCTTGTAAATAGGCTTGTAAATAGATTTTAGTGAAGTAAACAACTTTTTTATTTTATTCTTAGAGTAAAACGATTGGTTTTTGTCAGGGCCACGTTGTGGGTACGCGATGTAAACATGATCACATGACCCCCATCCTGGCATCTGTTTTGCGCAGTATTCTAGTTTTAAGCCATTGTTTAATAGAAATAATCTCAGTCTGCGCTTAAAACACTTGATGGCAAGTCGTTTCCTTCTGTTGCAGCCAGTTTTCGAGTGATATGTCAATTTTTCTTCAGTTTATTTGGATTCTAAAAGATTAATTCGTTTCTCTGGAAATATTTGTGTGCTCATACAGAATTCTTGAACAAAGACATTTCTTTAAACTATTATTCGGATTTCCATCACCGGAGTGCTATTTCTTGTGCTTCTAAAAGGAAATGTAGACTTCAACACTGTACAGGATACAGCATAAGTCATCGCCTTCCATCTTGGATTCTTCGTCGGGACTCGAGCTTGAATTCATTAGAACATTTCATTATTAGGACTTCTAAAATTGTATTCATGGATTATTCTTGGATTAGTTTTGGATCTGACTCTTAAAACCGTAAGTTCTAATTTTTTCATTGTTTTACAGTACTTTTCCAATAAAATAAATTATTTATGAAATTTTTCAAAGCTTGTTGTTTTCACTCTTTCTTGCGTCACTGTTTATTCTAGCCTAAACACGTAACAATATTTTCCCAATTTTGTGTACCTCGTATGACAAAATGTATTTTAATAATCTTTGTTTAAAGCAACGTTTCTTTTTCTTTTTCTTTTTCTTTTTTTTTTTTTTTTTTTTTTTTGTCAATGCGAAACGTATCATTTAATGTTCTGAAAATTGCTAATACTGAAAAAAGTCAATGTAGGTTATATGCTTAAGCCTATAATGACTGATCTCAGTATGCTAATGTGTTAGTTATTGCTAAATGTCTGCGGCATGACGCCCCAGAGCTAGACATCACTATAAACTGACACGCTGCAGACGTCGTAGCGATAAGACTGAAAAATTTTTAAACCTACGTTAAAAATCCTAATCACACACACACACACATACATTAGTTTTTTGGGGGAGGCATTGTTCATTATATACTGGTTTGAATATGTTAATGCCTTTCTTCCACACAAAAAAAGAGATTTATATAAAATATTTATATATACTAAAAAAACCTGATGTACTAAGATAATGAGCACCGTAAGTGATTTTCATTAGATGAATTTGCTATGCATTATTTAACTGTATGCAGTTTTATTGAAAGTGTACATAATACTGTACAAGCGCAAAGATAAAAAAGAAGCATGTTATTATTTAAAATATTTTTATTTATATACTAGAGAAAATAACATGGCACATAAATTATGGACCGTAACTTCAGTAGCTGACTGGTGGAGATCCGGTTATCGACGTAGGACTTACACTGTGCCATTAAGCAACCAAGACAATTACTCGTCTGTTTCCGTTGGTATCGCCTGAGTTTACCATCGGAAACCTTCGTAACTTAAATCATCACCGTTTGTTTATTGCTTTGTATGATCATCGAATCCTTAATTAATTTACCTGCAAACGTTTATGGTGAGATTATCTGGCCATGAAGTGACCAAATACATTTCACCAACGCCGCTAGAATTAAAACACTAATGATATCATTTGCTAATTTACTGAATTTAATACCATTCTTGAAAACAAAATATAATGCTGACTTGAAATGACTTTGCGATCATTGGTTACATGGAAAAGTTATTATATGTATTGATTTATAAGTATGTAATTAGAAATAAATATGTTCATGGATTTAAATTGTGCTTTAAATTAAATAATATAAAATATTTACAAGGTTAAAATTAAATAAATTGATTTGCTGGTTTCACATTTTACTCAAAAGACAACAATTCAACGATAACAGTAGATAAAAATTTAATGATATCAGTGATGTACGTAATACTACCGTTTTGCTGATCAAAAACTCTTATTACAATTTTTTTGAAATATAATACGAAGAAAGCACGATTTTCACAAGAAACATAACTTTACTTGGTCATTACTTATTTGATAGAATTGATACTGGCCTGATTTATGAAAAGTTAACTTTTATATTTCTTTTATTGAAACATTCGAGAATTTATTTTGGTTTGAAAAATATCCAAATGCGATAGTTCACATCTACTTTGTTCTGATTTCGGCTAGACATTTGCTAATAACTGTCTGATGTAAATTTAAAAGCTGAAAAGCAACCTTTTATATTATCTTACTATGCTTGCGAAAACAGCAATAACTACTAAAATAAATCAAGGATGCGTGTTCCATTGTTTTTCGTTTAATACTTCACGTGGTCTGAATCATCCTTTAATTTGGGCCCAATCAGCCCGTAATTTGGGCCCTATCAGCAAGCTTTCATATACTTTAACACCTCGTGTAATGTTTGCAAATTAGACAATATATTTTGTTATATCTCTTGTTGTAAATTGTCCTTTGTGATTCTAATGTGAATGAGTCTACAAATTTTGGTAGATTTTTGGTTTTGTATATTTGTGTAATTTTAACCGTTACACATATATATTTTAACACGTAGATTTAGAGTAGAATGTATACTTATATATTGATTAGTCTGCAATGAATCTATTATTATGCATTTTAATAGCATGCCGCCAAAGTAAGATGCACCAAATGCGCAAAATGGGAAGTTGCTGTACCGAGATTCGAGCGGGAGGCTCTTGGATCGAGAGGCTAATAGGATCATGCGTTAGCCATGACAAAACTTAGATCGTGTACTGAGAAATACAACTAAATTCCAACGGAAAAGTAATTAAACAACAGTTTTTATAAGGACTAAAGATCCACATATCCATGGGAAATTCCTTCTTCCTTTTTAAACGAATAGTATTACCATAATTAATAGAAAGAAAGAACTCCAAGAAAAGGCTATAAACAACATAATTGTGTTTTTTTGCTGCATATTGGAATCATTATCAACATAACTGATTGTACATTAGAGTTAAAGCATAAATATTGCTTGTTTGTTTTTCATTAATATCAGAACCATTTTGCAAAATGCCAATGTTAAAACAATATTTCAAACCATCTGCTTCGGAGACAGAAAAGGGCATGGTCATTGTGGCCTAGTACTGTAGATGGGCACAAGGAATTTACCTATTTCCATGTAAAGAGGAAAATAGATCCAACGCGAGGAAAATATTAGAAGCACGCATAGCAAGGGGTATGACGGAACAAGAAACACGGACAGTAAACGCCAGTGTACTACTACTACTACTACTACTACTAATAATAATAATAATAATGACTTTCAGACTTAAGTCTACAGACAATAAAAAAAAACAGCAATTTCAAACAAACTATATCAAAAATTTAAACAAAAATAGCATTACAACAATTTTCTATAACGATCAGTTATTGAAGAAATACGACACCATACAAACTGAAACACTTCTGTAAAAACATGGTATTAACACTGTAGTAGATATTCTGTTTCTAAAAATGAGTACACTCTCTTTCTATACACACCAAAGCGGAAAAGACACCATTAACAAGGGCCCACGATTTGGTATGGGAAAAGACATAAATGTGATAGATACACCATTGATCAGAGGACAGATGGTACTGAAGATTGTTGACAAGTGCGTAACGGGAATCTCGATAAAGGTTCCGAGTAAGTATCCATTCTAACGCAAGTTTTGAATCATACTACTGATGCCCCAAATGTCAGTATATAACGGACTTCTGCAAGTGCGATCAGGAGCAGGCATCGGGGATATAAAGAAAGCAATCCCAAAATGTGTCGACATTTTTAACATTCATCGTTTCTTAATCCCATCATAGTTGTATTTTCGATTGAAAATGCAACAAATGTGAAATTACAGGTCACGACCCTTGATACCATATACATAAAAAGAGAGAAACTGTTGTGATCGATCAAGAGAATAACAAATGGTAAAGGAGAATATTGTTAAAGAACTAATAGGGGAAGTAAGTGAGGACGAACAATCACACATCTCCCCCCGCCCCCATCAAGAAAAACAATTAAAGGCTAAAGAGGGTACAGACGAAAATAATAATTCATCCCCAAAAGCAAACCCCAAGAAACCTCGTCCATGAACTGAACTGGGGGGGGGGGAGGTTAATCAGAAATATATAACTCAACGAAACAAATTTAATTGACTAATGGGGTAGTTACCGTTTTAAATCTCTAGATTGCAGTGGTTTTTACATCCTTGGTTTGGGGCGTGATGGATTTTTAATTGGGATAACAATCAGACAGATGAGACAATCAGACAGATGACAAGGAAAGGTGAATTTTGTGTTTAAGTAGCGTGAAAATTACGAAGTAGAGACGATCCAGAGACAATCTTGTGCCATTTAAACTTAGTGTCATAAACCGAACATTTCCAGGAATCGGTATATTTAATAAAGGCGAAATAGAACGAATTATTCTAACTTGGATATGCATGTATTAATTTCTGGCGGTTTGATAGATTTAATCCTTATTGGCTAAGCTAAGTAAGGGGTGATTATTTCCCAAGCAAAGTTCAATGTTAAAATTATTCTCTCTCGAAAAATTAGTCAGTCTACATTTCTGCGGAGAGGCAAGAAGTTCTTAGCTCCAGAAAGAAGAAAATGTTCTCCCGTTATAAACTGTACAAAGGACTGGTGTCTGGAAGTTTGAATGACGCAGCACTTTAAGGTATTACTGTGTCTGGAAATGTTTTTAGTTAACAATTATTGTAGTTTAGGTATGAAGCAAATTCGTTAATTCATTTGTATAAATGAGATGTGAATTATGTTAACCGATAATCATTGGCATTAGCATTAAGAACGCCGGCTGCCGTCCGACGTTTAGTCCAGTTACTGATTTACAATCCATCGCAGGGCGTAGGAATGGTTTGTTAAGAGGTCTAGATTATGTTATAGTTCAGTTAGGGATACTGAATAACCGTTAGGGAGATACATTAATCTTCTGTACTAGGGTTTATGTACTAACTGTCAGTCTGCGAACTGACCAATATGGTTCTGTTGAATAACGATAAGACTATATTTGACGTAACGAGAGAGGAGATAAGGTTTGATCCTTAAGTTAAAAAATACCTGACAAATTTTTAGGATGCTTATTTATTTATTTATTTATTTATTATTTATTTATTTATTTAATTTATTTATTTAATTTATTTGTTTACAAGGGAAATACATCTCTCCGTCTCTTTATATATATATATATATATATATATATATATAGAGAGAGAGAGAGAGAGAGAGAGAGAGAGAGAGAGAGAGAGAGAGAAAGATAGTAGGCAAAAGAGAACAGGCAACTAAATTGCGGTTGATGACTCAAAACGAAGATTATAGAAGAAAAGCAATACACGTGAAATATACGTTGGATTCAATAAAATTTACTATCAATAACAAGAAATAACCCGACATGTTTTCAGTCACGTCCGCGCAGAACACGATTTCAATCCGCAATGTAATTTAAAAACAGGAAAACGGGATTAAAACATGCTTCAAACAGGTCCGCGTGAATGTTGATTTCAATTAGCTTTGCACATTAAAGACACAAAACTTAACCATATGTTTTCAGTCATGTCCGAGAGAAACCGAGTTTCAAACTGCAGTTCTTTCTTACCACCGAATTATACAACCATTCTAAAATAAAAATCTAATTTCCTTTAAAAACAAAAACAAAATGAAAATAAATACTGGGCAAAAAATATGTTATCATCTTGATATCACAGTTACAATCATCATCGATGCATACATGTGGATACATAAATATACTCTTTGCAGACATATTGGTGAATGAGTGCTAAGACAGATAAATATAATGAAAATAAATTTTAAGTGATGACATGCAGTCTTTTCCATATAAATGCACAAAAATATATACAAGGAACACAGTCTATATAAGCATGTCCCTAGCATCAACACGGGATGAAGCACAAATAAAATATGCGTTGTCGTTGTTCGTCCCTTGAGTTTGACGATGACCATACCATCACTAACGGGTACAGTTTATTTGAGTACTTGAGTGGGCTGATCGTGCCAATTTTTGCTCTGAAGGTGCTATGAACTGTCCGTTTAACATTTAACAGGAGATGCCGCTTGGGTTTGCTTGATCAATAGAGGGCGTGCTGCAGTTCTGAGATGTATGCTGGATCTGCACTGCCTCTGGTTGGAATGCCTGCCCGTGTGAGAACTTCAGTGTCTGGAACCATGTCCTGCCATCTTATGCTCATCGGTTTCCTCAGGGAGCCCATATGAATTTAAATTATTCATCTTCTTGGCATATCGTCTGTACGCATTACAGGTTTCACAAGCACACAACAGGTTGACAACGCATCGATTTTGTAGACCGTAGGTTTGTAGACTGATCCCTCTGCGCTTCCATATATTTGCACAGTCTGTCACAATCCACACTTGTTTTAGCAAAACTGGCGTTGGTTTCATCGATGTGGATTCCATGTGAGAGTGCGATACCGAGGCAGGTGAGCTTGTCCACTGTCGCGAGGGTTTGACTATTTACTGTAATGGTAGACTCTACTTAAGGCTTTCTTGTGCAGATTGGCTTCTTGACTCTTATTGCGAGACCGAAATTGTCACAAGCTGAAAAGAAAGGGTCCATACTGTGTTGCATGTCAGACTCAGATTTGGCATTAGGAAACAGTCGTCAGCAAAGAGGAGAACGCTAACAGTCTGTTTATGTAACTTCGCATTCGCCTGTAATCTCCTCAGATTGAAATGCTTGCAGTCAGCCCGGCATCTGAGGTCGATCCCAGTGTCACAGTCACAGAAGGAATCAATAAGCGTGACAGAGAACATCACATTAAAAAAATTCGACATCGACAAACTATCTTGCCATCGTGGTATTGTTGTACCGTCACGATGATTTTATTTGGGCAAACAAATTTTGTCATTATCTTCCAAAGGTCTCCATGGCACATTCAGTGTCAAAGTTTTTTTTTCTCAGGACGATGAATGTCGTGTGTAGGTTGGAGTTATGTTCCTGGCATTTATCCTGAAGTTGACGAGCTGCACGCACCGTGTTTGTGATCCCTGGTCCTTTCATGCAGCCACACTGTACTGATCCTCTGGCATTACCCCTTTCTCTGTGTAAAGCACAGGACGATTTAGCATAATTCTGGCAAGGATTTCGTCTGTTTTTGACAGCAAGGATATGCTCCGATGGTTGCCATAGGATTGTCTGTTGCTTTTATACTTGTACAAGTGGACGACGGATTCATCCTTGTACTCCTGGAGTATAGGTCTCTGAGTCCACATTGACTGGAAGAACTTTGTCAGTTTCTGTGCCACGTGTGCCTCTGGTTTGTAGACTTCGACTGGTATAGCATCTGCTCCAGGTGCTTTGCCATTTGACAGCTGGTCAATTGCTTTCACAGTTTCATTCACCACTGAAGACCAGCAAGTGATATCTTGATTTCCACTTGGGGAAATCGATCATTTACCTTCTCGCTTATTGATTGATGATTTTTTAAAAAAGTGTTCTGCCCATTTTTGTAACTTCATTCTTTGTCAGCCGTAGATTGTCTTCCAAGCATCCTGTAAATTCTTCTTGTCATTTCTGTCTGCGTAGGATCGACTCTCATCTGCGTTATTGCTCAAGCGTGAGTCTTGCAGCTATCTGAGTTTGCACTGGACAGTCCTGTTCATGTTGCCGAAGGGTGCTTTTTTAGATGATGAAGTTCTGTCTTCTGAACAGTACTTATCTAGCCAATGTTTCTCATTCAGAAGTCTTTGTATGGTAGCATCATTTTATCCAACCAATCTTCATGTTCACGTATGGCGAAACTGGTGGTTTAGATGCAGTTGAGTACATAGAGTTTCTGAAGGTTTCACTTGATAGTTTCGGAGTTCATGTCAACTGTGTCAAGTTGGATGCTGAAGTAGTATATAAGGTTTCACTCGATAGTTTCGGAGTTCATGTCAACTGTGTCAAGTTGGATGCTGAAGTAGTATATATATATATATATATATATATATATATATATATATATATATATATATATATATATATATATATATATATATATGCCGGCCATAATATGAAAATGGGAAGAATACATATAGTATACGAGTACATAAACAGCATCCTGTACTAGGGGTGCAACACTTTATATATTCGAATAGACCTTCTAGGCAAATGTCACTTATGATTCTAAAACTCAAACCAGGAAGAAAGGCAAGGAAACTCTCCCAATCGGATAGTATGCACGACGAGAGAAAAGTACGAACATAGCAACATAAAATAAAAATATAAAAAAAAAAAACATTGAAATAATTATTCCAAAATAAAAATAGCAAAACCTCAAATTTTTTCTTCATTTTTTTACATACTGTTTTTAGCATGGAAGATACACAATGCAGCAAAAATCGTGAGGACAGGGAACTACAGCCATAAAAGTCTTTTGAAGTCGACACATGAGTGGGCGTTGCTAAAGCTTTAACCACTATATATGCTCTGGGACGAGTCTGCGGGGTGTCCACAAATAGGTACATTGAATTTTTTTTTAATGGAAATTTTAGGGGTGGGGATGTATGCATTTTTTTGTGTGCATAGAAACGAGATTTTAATAACGTGTTACGTAAAGTTTAAAGAAATATATTGGAATATGTGCATGCTAATTAATTGTCATTTTATTGATTATTAACAGTAATATGTCTACAGGGAGATACTATTTCTTATTATGTAAATGCCAACAGGCTATAAATACAAGTTATCTATGTCAACAGGCACACGCGCACTCTTGAAATACCCCAAAAAGTATATATATATAAATAATCGTTACAGTTAGATGGTTAAAATTATGCCAAGAAAACCCCTACTTGTTCAGCCCCCCCCCCCCGCACTTATCTTTTGTTTTATATACCATTTTACAGAATTTTACATTTTTGTTTCGTCACGTTTAGGTTTCTTTGGAAGGGTTTATCTGCCTGAAAAATTGTGTGCAATTCATTTCGAAATTTTCGAACATCTACTGTTAATTAGCACCATATAGTCCCTATTTTGCTGAGGTGACGTAGAGCGCTACAAACACCAGCATCGATAAAAACCCGCAATATTTGTGGATTCACTCCTCGTTCGTGTCTGACTTTCATAAACGCTATACCATAACAGTCACGTTTTGTTTTCTGAATTACATTGTACATTTGCTCCGCTCCCATGGGCATGCGCAATTAGTACCCATAAAGCGCGTTCGGAACACTAGCTCCACTTTCCATCTGTATGTAGTTTGTGTGTCACACAAAATAAAGCGCTACCTCAGCACGATTTTACCGATGTCATAAACCAACGCGGCCTAGATACAATGGAAACTTGACAATATAAGTTAAAGTTGTAACTTAATCCGCGGCCCTGAAGAAAAATCTCTCAAACTGAGAAATGGTTCGATGCGTCTGCTTATCTCAGTAACCATTGTAATCAAGAGATATTACCTTCCTTGTAAACGTGTACAAAGGAGTTAACAAAGACGTGGATGACATGACAAAGGAAATAATCATTTTGTGTGATATTGTCACCCTATCTTTTGATATGAATTTGCAGATATTAATGTGAAACATGAAAATGCATTACGAAACTCAGCACTATCTTGTAGTTTCAGTGTAAGCAGCAGAGGGGGCGAACAGACCAAAAGCTTTTTGCACAATAAGCCCTCCCCACGGAAACTATTCGATAGAGGGCTTATTTCGACGAAATAAACCCTTCTATTCAGAAAACGAGACAAAAAAAAATGTCCCCGATCCCTCGAAGAGTTTCCAGGGACAACCCGTGTTGAGTTTGCACTGCCCAACTTGGGTTACTTCAATAAATCTGAAACAGTTTCCGTGGCGGGGTCATTATTGAAAAATCCATGGGTCGGGTCCAGCCCCCCCTCTGCTGCTCTACGAAAACATTTTTATGTCAAAGGAATTAAATCATTGACAAATAAATAATGGCAAATATCGGAGAAGCACTTACTACTAGATTAGCTCGAGAACGTCTCGAAGCAATTCAGAAATTTCTTCCTGTCCGTGATAGTGTCAGACAAAAATTACAACTAAGACAGCAAGCGCGGGAAGTCTTTGCAGAATCCGCGGAGGAATTATTTAAACCCGTGACCAAAGCTACTGAGAAAGTTACAACTGTCATCAAAGAAGATCTTCTTCCGGTATCAAAACAAACTGCGACGCAGGCTGAAAAAATAGCAAGAAGAACTAAACAGACAAAGAAGATTTTACGAACACTTCCAGCTGATATCGCTGCAGCTCAACCTCCACCTGTCGGTGAAGAAATACCTGAGGGTACTGACGTCGCCGCCGGGGAAGAAAAACCAAAACCAGTAAAAGAAAACGTAGAATTAGCTGCAAGATTTAAGAAAGGTGTTGTCGAAGATATTAAAAATTCTAAACCAGAAGAATTAGTTAAAAAAATATTATCTAGTATATTTAATAAATCTAAAATTTTAAACCCCCCCCATGATAAAGTAACTGATGATAATCTTATCAAATGGATATATCGAATACGCGCAGACAAACCGCAGGCTAGAGATGATGATTTAGAGTATAGAATTCTTGATGAAGAAGTAAAAAAACTTTATAACGAGCAAATGAAACAACTAAAACAAAAACAACCCGTCGGGCATCAACTTCCTCCACCTCTGCAACAAATAGAACAACAGCAACCTTCTTCTCGGCAGCAGAAACAAACTCGGCAGCAGAAAAAACAACCTTCATCATCTCAGCCACAACTTCGACCGCAATCTCCAGAGGAAGAATTTCACGACGCACCAGCCGCTACTGGTAGTGGTCTTGGCGGTCACATTATTTGTCCTGATAATATCGTCAATGACGTATCACGGTTGGAAGTTCTCATCGGAGGAAGACGTGCCGGAAACAACTCTCCGGAAATTATAAATGAAGCCGCAGATATCTGTCAGAGACTATTTCAGCGTGGCATTATGGATATCGGCGTTTACCGGGGACTCATTGATGAACTCGCAGACGGTTACCACAGCGACTAGCAAATTTAGTTAGAGAAACAATAATTAAATAAAATGATCGTGCACAATTCTCAACCCGGACACGGCCGCGTGCTACAAGTCCGCGTAGTGAACTCACGATTACCAGTATACAGAGCAACCTATGGAGATGGTCTCGGTGATACAATTACTGGTTTGTTTTCAAGAATAGCCCCTAAGGCATTACCGATTGCAAAACAATTGTCGATGAAAGCTATTGATGTTATCAAGGATAAAGCCCTTGGATCTGTTGGTGATCTCGCCGGGAAAGCATTCGCGTCAATCAAGGACAGACTGTCACGGTTAATTCGCAGATCAAAAAAACCGCCACCGGTGAAACTGGCCAGTACTGAACTTATGCCCGCGGACGTCAGTAAAGTAATAAATCAGGCTGCCAATCAAAAACTCGCGGAATTAATAACCCAAACACCCGAACAAATAAATACAAGTTTGATATCAGGAAGCGGACTTCGTTTTAGACTGCGATGATTTTATATAAAAATGTTCAAACGCGTATCTGATCCAGCATTTGATATGGAAGCACCAATACTAAAAGATGAGTCAGTGCGCGATTATCAGTATTATTCTTACGAAGCAAGAAATCCCAATCAGCGAGGACGAATTGAATTACAAGTTCAGGACACAAGTAGATATTTCTTGCCCGCTGAAGCATTTCTTGAAGTCACGGGGCAAATTGTAACAGATGTTGACGCTAATACACCATATGGAGCTGATTTCCGAGTTGGTCTTGTCAACAATGGTATCATGGCGCTGTTCAGAAGTGCCTCATACAGCATTGACGGGAAAGAAATTGAAACGATTCAGGATAATGTCGACGTTGCTACAACAATCGTGGGATTAGCGAGATACTCAGATGATTACACTAGATCGGCTGGTCCGACTATGATGTTCGCTAAGGATAATTCTGATCATCCGGATCATAGATCTAGCATTATAAGACAACCAACCAACCGTGCTGCTCCTCCTGTTGCTATTGATACAGTAGAGAATTTACCATTTCCCAACCCTAATTACAATTTAGGTTTTGCTACGCGTAAATTAATGTTATCAGGCGCAAATAGACAATTCTCATGCGCAATTCCACTGTCTCACATCTTTGGGTTCTGCAGAAATGTCAGAAAGGTTATTTACGGAGCCAAACATTCGGTTATACTCGTACGAAAAGGTGACGACAACGACGCTGTTTGGCGAGAAGGTGCTGATCCTGCTGCTAACCAGGGTAAAGTAATATTACTCAAACTTGCGTTGTGGATGCCAGTAATGTCTCCATCACTCGCTGAAGAGCAACGATTACTCTCTTTCATGGACCAAGGCGGCAAATCACTGATATCATGGCTGACAACAACAACAGATTCTATTCAAGGTGCCGGTATTGGACAGTTTACGTGGCATATCTCATCACAGCAGGGGGTGTCAGCACCACGACATATTTTTATAGCACTCCAGAGTAACGCACGAGTAAATAGTCAAATACGTTCGCATATGATATTTGACCACCTTCGGGTCAGCGGGGTTTCGCTGCGAATAAACGGGCATCAAGAACCATCCGAGGATATAGTGATAGATTTTACAAGTAATCAAGTCGCCCGTGCGTATCACAATCTAATGACATTTATGGGACGTGATCAAAATATTGATACCGGGTTGCAGATATCACAACTGGATTTTACAACGCTGTATCCGATTTATTACTTTTCGCTGGAACATTTGGATCTAACAAAACAATCTGTCGTTGATATACACTTCAAGGCTAACGTTGGTGAGTTTCCCATTGGTGGTTTCAGAGCTGTCGCGGTTATACTCTCCGATAAAGCAATGCTGCTTGAAGGTGTTGGCGGACGAATGAGAGTTATTGACGCTCCAGTAGAAAATATGTAACAATTAGATTAGTTTCTGAAATATAATGTCATACAGTCATGTTAATGTCACCTTGACTTCCGGTCAAACGAAGAAATTGCAATCAAAACACGCAAGCACGTGCGGGACATCAATAACACTAAAACGAGATCAACTTGTTGGTGGTCCAAACAAATTGTCATTGACGGCCACTCAGATTAAACATTTTAATAAGGCACTAACAGCAAAAACCGGTATCCGCCTTGATTTCTCTGCTGCAGCTATCAAGGACATGACTAAAACCGGTGGAATATTTCCCCTCATCCCAATACTAGCTGCTGCAATTCCAGGATTACTTGGCGCAGCGGCAAAAGCTGCAGCGTTAGGTGCAGTTGGAACTGCAGCTGGAATGGCACTAAAGAAAGCAACCGGACACGGGTATAAGAAAAAAAAGGGGAGATCCACTCGCGGATCAGGGCTAAGACTACCAGGAACTCCACCATCATGGTATCCAAAAAAATTCTAACGCCGTTGAGCAATTTTGATTTAGTCGATGCTGTTAAAAAATTGCGTATAAAACATTTCAGAGGAGTATTTATGCGAGATCAATTACCGACGCGGCCGAATAATCCAGAAACTGGCATTATCAATCTCGACAACAAAGATGGTCCGGGAACTCACTGGGTTGCTTACGCGATCGATCCACGTGGAATTATCTATTTTGATTCGTACGGGCTAGCACCGCCAGTTGAGTTTCTCAGGTATGTCCGCGGAGTGCCTCGCACTCTCAACAGCAGATTTTCTAAGAAATCCAAAGGATTTTCAATTCCAGTGTGGCAGTCGACGCTACCAACACAAACATTAGTTGATCCGCCCATTTGTGGGAGCGAGGTTTTAAATGTTCTTGATGCAATCTCAAGAAATCCAGCAACGTCTCCGCATCGAGTAGTGTATGAATATACCGCATCGAGAAACGCTTAGCATTTCTGGAAGTCCAAAGGACTTCTCACGCATTTGAAAAACAGCAATAAGAATAATGGTGGATATTTACGGAAGACCTTTCACAAGAAAAGTCAAACCTGGCACAGATGTTGATCTCTCAAAATATGCGACCCGAGATGAAGTCGATAATCTTTTGAATATAGCTGGAGTTGACCCAGATGAAGTTGCTATTTTTCAGGACAAGCAGGGAAAACTAAGAACGAGCAACATTAGGTGGAATGATATAATTCGCAGAGTTCTTGGAGCTACCAAGGATAACTTCGCCGCATTTAGTGATGGCGGCCGGATCAAGGACTCGAATATATCAATCGCAAGCATCAAAGACAGTATTGATAAAGGTGTTGATAAATGTGTGAAAAAAGCCGGTGACACGATGACAGGCGAACTTAGCATGAATGGAAACAAAATAACCGTTCTAAAAAATCCGGAAGGTCTCGAAGATGCCGCAAACAAACAATACGTAGACACCGTTGATGATAAACTAGCCACGTTGCGGTCAGAGTATGATGTTCACGTGAACGGGTTTAAAAGACTCCAAAGAAACTTGCAAAAAACTAGTGAAACCGTGGATAAGTTCTTTGGAACTCCTCCAGTCGTCGATGTGAAACTCGCTGATGTAAAGACCGACATTAACACGATCAAACAAACACAGCAGAATATCGTAGCGGGAATTCCTGAGATCGTTAACAAAACCAGTTTGATTAAAGTTCCCGTTGGAGTTACTCCCGGGCATATCGCCAACATCGTATTCACGGTATCATCGGGATTCGCAACATGGTCACGACAAAATAACAACACTATCAAATATACAGCAACAGCCACCGGTGTTTACAGGTTGTCTGTGTTTTCATCCGCTAAATTTGAAATCTTCACAACATATCCTTGGAGACATTCCACCGATAAGTATTCGGGGGTTTGCACTGTAATACTAAACAGCGGAACCGAGGAAACATTTATGCTTGAAGCCGCCGACGATACTTTAACAGCAACATCTTACTGGTGGTGTTTGGAATTCGTCGCTTCAACACCTCAATTGGTTACCGCGTAATTGAAAATCGCCGGCGATTTTAAATAATAATGTCAACGTTGAAATCTGAAACATTTCCAGATGCTCAACAATATCGATATAATCAAGTCCGTGAGTGGCAATCTGAGTTAAAAACTGTCATCGAAGTAACCAGTCAAAAAGTAAAAAAATACAAGCGACGCATAACAGTGTTAGACGTTATGGTTTATTCAGTATCCGCCGTTGTTGCATCCGCGGGAGTAATACTATCAGCGGTCACTCCAGTGACTGCAGTAGTCGCTGCCACGATCTCTGTTTCCGCTGCTACAGCAACAGCAGGAGTTTTCGGCATCATAGCAAAAAAAATATCCTCGTGCGCGGTCACAAAATTACACGATTACACGACAAAATTAAATACAGCCACGACCGCATATCAGAAATTATCATCGCTGATATCATCATCGTTAGACGCGCAATCCAGCGACGCTGCGTTGATATCAGATTCTGAATTCAAACTAATGTCAGATGTGTACAATGACTATTTGAAAACTAAACAAATAAATAATGTCACTGATGGCAACGCCACAGGAACTGCTTCAGCAAATAGTCACAAACACAACGCCGGTAAAAACAACGATGATATCAGTGTCCTCGACGACACCAGAATTCAGCATTAATTTTCGAACTCCAATTGCCGTGAACGAAATCGCATTAGCAAAGCTCAGTGCGTATCACAGCTGGCCTAATGTCAGAGCGGCATCATTTTCCGGTCAGCAGCCAAATAATTCGTTTGTGTTTTCGTGGAAAACCAAAGCCGACTCTGACGAATTCGACTGGGATACAATTACGCTACCCACTGGGAGTTATCAGATCGAAGAAATCAACGCGGAGATACAACGCCAAATAAAACGAATCACCGGCAAGGAAGCCAAAATATCTATAGCCGCGCACGAACCAACGCTGTCTGCGGTCATTGAAATCTCAACACCGGGATACGCCGTGGATATTTACAACAGCTCAATCCGAACAGTATTAGGATGGCCACAAAAACGACCCGAGGTCGGACCGGATCCACCAAAACCATCGAAGTCGGATTTCGAGACCACGAAGGAAGAACTACACGACCTCGTCGGGGATCATTTATTATTTGCAGATCAATTACGATCAGGCCAAGCCTGGTTTTCAACATCACCTAGAATTCCCGTAGATATAATAGGGGCAGCTTCCGAAGGCGGGAGATCCCGGGATTACCTTCCAGAAGACATAGAAGCTCATTTTTTTAATCCGATCAAACAAGCACATAAACAACAGCTAGACCTGTTGCGAGTATATTTTCAAGATTATATCTCTGATATAACAAAACCAGGAACTGCAAGCAGTTCTCGCACGAACATTATCACCGTCATAGAAAAACTAAACAAACTCGTATCCACGATGGAATTTATGAATCAAAAAGTAATTCAGCATCTACTGGATCTCAAAGGCGATTATGGAACCCAAAAAAGATCGAATTTTGCATCCCGATTTGGTATTCCCGTGGAGAAGATTTCAGAATTTACACTTCCCGGATATAACGTACACACACTAAGAAAATCAGTCTCTGATCTTATCGCGGAATCTTTCAAAGATATTCTTGCCGCGTACGCGCGAACAAAACCACAACCTGTTATTTTAAGACACGATAACAGTACAGCATCCGATGGCAGACACATCTCACCCGGGATCGTAAATATCACAGATGTTATTGCGGTCAATCTTGTATGTGACGTCATCGATGGCAGTTACAGCGCATCAGATACTACGACGGCGACGCAGGGGTTTATCCTGTATACGTTCACACCAAGAGACCCTCCTGGTTTTCTGATTGTGCAAGAACCAATCAATGTGGTCTATCTGCGGTGTAATAATCCGTGGTTGTCAACGATAAATTTTAAACTCACCGACCAACGGGGGGGGTTGTTGGACCTGCGTGGCGAGACTGTCTCCGTGAACTTACTGGTGAAGTCCTGAAACTCTTCGAGGACAAGGACAAGTCAACGGATCCATAATAATAGTTTTTTTTCTGCAGTGGTCCACTTTCGTCATCGCGTGCAAATACCCCATCAAAACCGGCATCGTTGGAAATGCAAAGCATTTCTGGAAGAGTTTCTCTGGAAATGCAAAGCATTTCTCTGGAAGTCCCTGGAAATCTCCGATTTCTGAGGACTTCTCATGCGAGTGCTTAGCACGCAGGCGCGCATTTAAAAAAAACGGTTGTGTATAATGTGTGAATACATTCACGCACGAGTTCATATTCATGATAAGCAAATTCTTCACACGGCAATAAAAACCGCATTTGGAAACTCAAAGAGTCAGCCCCCAGAACAGTATTTCCCCGTTAAAATAATCGTTGACGTGTACGGCGACGAAGACTTCTTGTTAACGTCGTCACAATTAACACAGCTACAGCAAAATAATACAATCACAGCTTGGTGTCAACGAGAACAGATTATGAACTATTCTCATTGTTGTATTGATGTTGAAACGCTTAAGCAAATCCTGGAAGTCTAAGGACTTCTCTGGAAATGCAAAGCATTTCTCATGTAAAACTCGAAGAGTTTCCACGCTCGGGCAAAAAAAATAATACACTTTTTTTTTACCCGTGAAATGTGCTTGTGAAATGCTCTGCATTTTCGCTTCCGCTTTGAGTTTCCACGCTAGCTCAGGTTCTACTTTCACTTTGTGCTGTGAGTCACACGCGGCTGTATTTATACTTCCTTGTCGGCCTCGTAGTCACAAATACTAGTATTTTCAGGCATTTCCGTGTCCTTTATATAACCTTTTAACTGCCTCACCCTGGTGCTAATTAATTTTCGAGTCTCATACTCGCTTGACAATACAAGACGAATCTTCTCAACTGCACGGCACAGTGGAATAAATTCAGATACCTGATTTTCAGTTATCGTGGCAAGTGATCTGTAAATGCGATCTTGCAAACCCTTAATGAACCTATATCTCGCAGAGAGATTGTTCTTTCCCTGCCGTGATAGCTCATTCAAGGATTCAAAATCTGACATAATTGTTTCAGTGTCTAGTAAAATATTAAAACCTCGCTGTTGTAATTCTTTAATTTCAACAAGTATGGTATTTATATTTTCGTGATTCATATTATTATATATTTTCATATTTTTAAATGCATGAAAAATACTAGCATCGCCAAAAAACAAAACGAGACATCCTGGCTTCTAGGATCGAGTTTTCTAGCAAGCCCGGCAAACATTTATTTGACAACACAAACAACCTTTACCTCTGATTCGAGTGTCATAGCAGGCAAAGGCACAATGAACATGTAATCTTATCCTAACTTATCCTAAGACCTTATCCTATGACGACACAAACATGCAGGTGGGTCATTTTCTACGGTCAGCAGCAGAGCAAAACCATCCATTGAATCGACCATTGGATGGTGCACAAAAGACACCCGCCATTGGCGGATTAAATTTATGGTTTTGCTTGCGCGTGCTGACTTTCGATCGACCCAAAGGTCTTGGGAGCGATTTCGTATATAACCCAACTGTTACTTGCGAGATCCAAATTCGCTCTAGCAGTGGGCGGGACTTGTTTAAAATATTTTAATTGTATGTTTTCTCGAGCGCGGTCATATAACAAGCACAGAAGAGCAAAACAGTCGGATTATTCAGTAAAACGAGGATATTGTTTGTAAAAAAATATATATTCTACGGTAAATAAATGATTACATGTTATGAACTCGATAAAATATTTTATCAAGGTGGCTTTCTCAGGGGAGCAAATCCTCTGACGACGACAACTCTGCAGAGCGTTACACACTCGTGGAGGAGTTATCGTCGTTTGTGTCAACGATAAGAGTTATATAGCAGAATGAAATCTTCTGTTTGAGCTTCTTTGAAAATGCTGTTTTGTGGATCCCATCTGCGACATGCTGTACAGAAGGTGGACAAATACCGAAATACCTACCGGCGGCGTTTATTGACTGGAATACAATTTCTTCACCGGTTGCGTTTATAGATTTAATAGCTCTTCTTGCAACTGTTTTACAACGCCCTGTGTTACCCAGTAGGCAGTTCTTGCTCTGAGTGACCACGCGAAGATTGTTTATAGAGTTATCAAGGGGGTTACCGTTAATGTGATCAATGACAAACCCCTTAGGGATCACTCCATGGAAACATTCATAGACGAAACGATGACATAAATACCTCCTTTTGATAACAGTAAATCTTAAATAACCAGTATTATCAACTCCACCAACTGGTCGTCTTCGCGTGCAGTGTCGCACCGTGCCATCTCGGTTTGCCTCATAATTTGGAATAGTTGGATGTGCAACAAATTCTTGTTCGGGAACAAATTCTTGTTCGGGGACGAATTCTTGATTCATTATACTATAAGCAAATCATTTGTCTAATTCATAATTTGTCTGAAAACTTATTTATATAATCACGCTCGGAGAAACTCAGAGAGTTATCACAGTTTTTTTTATCATAATAACGTTTCAGTTCTCGATAGCGTTTCCCACCACATGATGAACATAATTGCGTTTTTCCTCGTACTCCAATGCCGCATCTGATACACGGTATCGGTCCTAGACTTCCACGGCGGACCTGTTGAGCATGTTGTCCACAGTATTCGTGTCTGCATGGTTTGCTACACGGCGCTGATGAATTTAGTTTAATCCACTTGCATTGGTGCATATAATATATTTGTCTATTTAAATACTTGTCTTAATTATAATAATGAGTTTTGAAAGACTATCCAGAATAAAACCTGGAAATCTCCAATTTCCCCGAGGTCGATTCGATCTTGACCGGTTAACTTTTGATCGACGACGACGAGAACTCACACTCGTAATTGGTGTTATCAAGAACGCCAAAGAAGAGTTTCGTCGTGATGGTGCCGCACATGTGTGGTCTTCGTATAAAATCATTTCTGAAAATGCCATCATTGATGGTACCATCAATGATACAATCGCGTCGAACATAATTGGGTATCTCGATGATAAAAAATATTTCATTCAGATAAAATTTATCGTTGGCGTCGACGACGCGGAAACAGGTGAAACAACATGGATTATCAGAGACAAACTAGACCCTATTCTTGATGCCCGGCGGGGGAAAACCGTCGTCGTAACCAAAGACTCAAACCCGGGAGTACTTGTTGGGATTGATACACCGTATTATGCCAGAGCGTATCCTGTGACCGCAGTCATTTATGGAATTTATCCGATGAAGAAACCACGCGTTGATAAACTCGCCCCGATGAAGATGTCAGAGTCATTGATAAAATTCCCAGAGAAGTCTCTGACTTCCAGGATGAATTGTGTAGCCGAGCGAGTAATGGAACATTTTAAAAATGCCGCGCGAGGAAACGGCCTAACACCGCTAAGACAGACTAAAATAGCAGCGTGGGCGGCAAAAGTAGTGGATGAAGGAGCGTCAGTAAATGATGTTGCCGAGCTCGAACGATTACTAAAATTTCCTATAACGGTTTCATCGTTGACCGGTGAGGTATTGTACAAGAGTAAATATGATTCCCGTGGAGCACCAATAACTATTATCGATCATAACAGTCACGCCTGGACTGACTCGGTTAGGATATTTCCTCGAGATCGTGTTGTAAAGTATTATCCGGAATTGGAAAATGCTAGTGGTTCCACGAGCGGAAATGCCAGCATTGAAACTCGAAGAGTTTCTGGAAATGCAAGCATTTCTATGTTTGATTTTATTTATCAGATAAGTAAAACCGATCCAGTGTCGGTGTGGTTATTCCGAAGTGACCTCGAGGGAGAGTTTGATCAGTTTGTGAAACCCAACGGGGAGGTATACAGAACGGCGGCATTACATCACGAAATGAAAAAACTCGCAGAAAAATATCATGCGACGAACACTGATACGTTACTGACGCAGTGTTTTACTGTCCCGGGTGTTGTCACGCATATAGCCCGAGAACGAAATTCATGGAGACCAACCCCGAAGAGCTTTCTCGAGGATATTCAACAGAGCTGTATCGAATACGGGCACGGTGGTTTGTGGAATACCCAGTATGATCACCGCGATATGATATCCGTGGATATGACGGCGTGTTATCCAGGAAGTTTTCTTGGGCGTGGAGAATGCAGTGAGTATTTTGCGCGGTTTGGTCATCCTACAAGCTCGATGACAAGAGTATCCGTGAACGGACCATTACCTGATTTTGACCTGACCGGGGTTGCTTGTGTGTCGTCGTTTAAACTCGCTACGGGTTTACATCCTGTGTGTTATGCTTGGTTTGGTAAACATTTCGTTGAGAAGCGATGGGCACCAATAGTGTTATTGCGATACATGCTTGACAGTCGAATACTGCTGTCGCTGACGGTCAGTACCGCGATTATATGTTATTGTCGTCAAACCGAAGTTTGGTTGCCAACTCCGCAAGTCATCGAAGAAACTAATAATTTCCAGGAGTATCCAGAATCTTTTATCGACACTATCATCGAAAGAACTCCCCGAACTGATGAAAGCGCCGCAAAAGATCTAGGACGAAGAATAATAGGAAAATTTACTCAAGGTGGAGCGTATGATCATAAACTACATCATAGTCGATTAATCATGGACGAGGCCGAATTGGATCTTATTGTCGCTGATGCCGCCACGAATAATACGTTTTGTACCCGCGAAGATGTGTTTCTGTCAAACGGGGAAAAATTAGGAACTGTTTTTAGTTATATCGACGGAGAATCATCTCAGTACACACATTTGAGATCTTCGATGCTAGCTTATGTATCAATAAACCTATTGTCGATGATTAATAGGTTTCCCGTTGACGCAGTGAGAGTTGCAACGGATTCATTCTATATCGATAAAAAACACTTAGCGGCGTTGAATAAGGTTATACCGAATGATCCATCGTGGGGTTCATGGAGAATAAAAAATGAAATGTTGCATGGATATTGTGAATCGGCTGATGTTGAAATCGAGGATGAATATCGCGGCGCAGAAATATCTGGGAAATTTTCAATTTCTACGACAACTTCGCTGCCGCCGGTGCACGATCCTGTTGTGAGACATAGAACAGTTTATCTCAACGGGGCTGGTGGTTCCGGTAAGACAACTCGCGCGATAGAATTATTTAAAAACTCTGACATGATTGTGCTAACACCCACACATAGACTTGCCAGGGAGATGAGACAACGGAAAGTTAACGCGTGCACGTATCACAGTTTTTTCAAATACAGCGGCGGCACATGGACTCCTACGCGAATGGGAACGAAATATATCCCTGGAATAATCATCTGGGATGAGATAGACACTGTGCCGTTGGATACATTAAAACAGTTTCTGGATTGGTTGCTAAAGAAAAATACCGCAGTGGTGATGTGCGGCGATCATGGTCAACCACCGCCATTTACAGGTGAATCTCCACACACGTGGCTGAAAACTTTTGTAGATTATTATGAGGAAATAACTAACGATGTTAGAGCACTCGATGAAACGCTGAAAGAGTTTAAGGCGTTGATCAGGCTACAAACCAATAAAGTCCAGTGTGAGATAATGCGTGAAATAATTCCAGAGACTTCGCTGAGCGACTTTTGGGAAACGTGGAAACCAGGTGATCTCATAGTGGCAAGTAGAAAGATAGTCAGGGACACACTTCAGCAGCGGTTATTTCAGTTACATCAGAAGAAATTTCCCATGTTGCCAGTGCCGTTGTGTTATAGACCAGCTGATACGCGATTGCAGAATATTGATGTTGATATTCCAGGGCGCCTGACTGCGTCGGGTCCGGAGAAACAGAATTTAGTATTAAATGATATTGTCACAGTTGATATTGATGTTGTTGAACAGGCACTAAAAATGAGCAAATCCCCGTGGACGCTAGGATACGCTATGACCATCCACAGTTCGCAGGGACTAACTATTTCAGATACAACAGTTTGGATTGTTGATGATCGCATCGAGTGGTCAAATTTAGTTTATTTAGCCGTGTCAAGAGTAAGAAGGATAGGTCAGTTACGAAGAATTGTATTAGATGATGTTATCAACGACAGCATCAACAGCTCAATCGCTGATGATACAATAAGAAAGAAATTAGCCGGTTACAAACAGAGCGACAAAAAAAATGGCAACGAGTTTGATCTCGACGAAACATTTATTATACAATTACAACAACAGCAGAATAATCACTGCGCGAGTTGTAATTGTTTATTGCTGTGGCAGTATTCGAAAAATAATCCAAGGCAATTTACCGTAGATAGAATAGATAGTAATCGTGGTCACACACGTAAAAATGTAATGTTGACCTGTCTTGAGTGTAATCGACGCAGAGGTGCTGCTGCAGTTATTTAAGTGATCGAGGTGGTAATTGTGTATCCGTGGGAATCACCTGAAGTTGCTCGCGTTTAAATCCGCGTTGAGGAGCAGTCGAATCTAATCTGTAGATGGGAGGTCTGCCGGTTGATCTGGTTATGCTGGATATCTTATGTGTAGTAACACTCCATGTGGGATCGGTTGCTCTTTTTTTTCCTCCTTCTAGTTCGCCTGGTTCGTATAAATACCTAACGGTGACATTACCCGCTAGCGTCGTTGGCTGCGTTGAAACATGTCCGTGAATCACTTTAGTGATCGGGGGTATATATTTTTTTGTGATTGCATTTACAGGCCTCATGTTTGTTGTTCTGGTAATTTCATTATTCAGTGCGTGGATCACGTTTGGCAGTCTTGCAACCCATTCACGAGATCTCGTATCGTAAATGAATTCCCTCGCGTACTGGTATCCGAATAATCTCTCAGCGAGTGTTCTATTAAATCGCTCAACAATTGCCTGATCCCGATGAATTTCAGTATGTCCTCGTCGTATGGTAACGTTATGCTGCTTTGTCAGTGATAACACCGCACCCTGAAATTCCTTGCCAGGATCAACTTGTAATAATCGTGGCCAGTTTAGAGGTCCTCGTTGATAAATTCGCGAAAACGCAGAGGCGACTTCGGACGCTGTTTTAGTCGCTAACGGTTCTGCTTCTTTGTATCTACTGGCAACATCAACTACTGTTAGCGCGTATTTGTATGTTTTTCTACGGACAGTATCATGAGGCAGGAATAGTATGTCAGCCTGATGAACTTCATTGGGGATACTAACATCAAAATGTGCAAAATTGATTTGTCGAGGTGGTGGTAAGTAGATTTGCCATATTGCTTGTTTTGATAGCCAATTTTTGGCAACCTCGCGTGTTACTGATGCCGCGTTGGCGAGTTTATTAATTGCTGAGTTACCTCTCCAATATCCGATTGGGGAATAATAAATCGCTTGCATGGAAACACTAGCGTTGGAAGTCCTTGGACTTGTCTGCATCGTTATTAATTATCCAGCCCCGATTACTAATTTAGATTTCATCGCTGATCTTACTAACCAATTAGCGAGTGACTCCCTAAATGATTTATTTTTTATGGCGCTTAGTGCATGAATTAATTTCACATCCGCGATATGCCTGTCTTGTAGATCTTTACTTCGATAAGCAATATCATGTATGTGACACGCTGCGTCGATAGCGTTTATCGGATACTCGCCGGGTTTGGGCTGATCGTTGCTGTCAAGCCTGATATCTAGTCGTGTTCCCGGACCGCAGTAATTGTATCCTGGGAGATGTTTTTCTCCGGGATACTTTCCCCAAGGGGTACCTGGAAGTCGTCCGAGGGCGGCTGCAATGTCACCACCTCGTTTTTTTTTTGAAATTTAAATTTTTTTGTGCCACATCGCGTACACGTACCTGAAGTTGCTTGTCTGTTATTTTTTGTTGTAACCGTTGTTAGATCATTCGTAGGGGTTCGTGCCCGACACTTCACACAATATAGATCCATAATTATTATTCTTTGTATACAAATGGAAATTACAGACTTTTCTGCGACGCGGCGAAGGGAGCCAATCAAGCATAATTCGGTGTTGCCAAATTCTATCAGAATGATTATCATTGGACCGTCAGGATCGGGTAAAACGCAGTTGTTGCTGAACCTGATTATGAAGTGGATGAAGTGGGATAAGCTGTATTTGGTAGCACCATCTGTAGACGATCAGCGATGCTATAATGTTATAAAAGATTTTAATGAGAGTGCAAAAGCGCTGAGTGAAGACGGCGAGGATGTTGTTGAATTTATAACTGATATCGAAGAAGCTCCCAGCGTTGAAGACCTCGACGGTGAAATAAATAACCTAGTAGTGTACGATGATGTGATGCTGGACAAGCAAAAAAATCCTGCAAGAATATTTTCCCGGGGTCGTCATAAAAACACTGATGTCATTTATGTTACTCAACGTTACACACAAATACCAAAAGTAATCAGGGATAACTGTAATCTTCTTGCGATATTCAATGGAGTTGATACACATACACTGAGAAATATTCATCAAACCTGGTGTGGTGGCGATATGGATTTAAATAAATTTAAAAATTTCTTCAGTCATGCTCAAAGAAAACCTCACGGATTTGTGACAATAAATTTACACGATCCCAGAACAAGATACCGTATTGGACTTGATACACTATTTGCAACATAAAAATGTTTTCTTGGCGCGTTAACGCGCTTGGAAACTCATTTCGTAGAGCAGCAGAGGGGGGGCTGGACCCGACCCATGGATTTTTCAATAATGACCCCGCCACGGAAACTGTTTCAGATTTATTGAAGTAACCCAAGTTGGGCAGTGCAAACTCAACACGGGTTGTCCCTGGAAACTCTTCGAGGGATCGGGGACATTTTTTTTTGTCTCGTTTTCTGAATAGAAGGGTTTATTTCGTCGAAATAAGCCCTCTATCGAATAGTTTCCGTGGGGAGGGCTTATTGTGCAAAAAGCTTTTGGTCTGTTCGCCCCCTCTGCTGCTGTGTATGATATGACCCATATTCTTGTTCATTACCCTATGCATATGTATTTCTTCCACATATAAGTTACTGTGTTGATGCATATAACGTTTTAGTAATCAACGCGGCCATTTTGTAATAACTTCGAGGAAACGAAAGAATAATATGTGGAAACTCAGAAAAGCAGACGACAGCGAGACAAGGTACACGTACACAGAAACCCTTAATTTGTCCATAACTCAAAAACATCGGTCAGGCGTGAATACAAAATACAGTCAGACAAAATATGCTGTACGACACCGGTAGTGGAGCTAACACATCGTGGCACAAGCTTTCAACTATATCGTTTAAACATCTAGAAATTACTATATTTTATTTCTTTTTTTTTCCCAGGACCTAAATCTCACACCATTCTATCCTAAAAATGTACTGGACAATTCCCAGACACCTATCCTTTTTCATTTCGCTTAAAGATCAATACCCTACGCAAAACAAAATGAAAATATTTTCTCACAAATAGGCTAACCAACCTTACATCCGCCAAAGTATAACAAAGACATCAGGCCACGAATTTAAAAAGAAAACCCAAACCACCAGGCCAACGAAACTCAAATAAAAAAGTGCATTAGTCCTTCGGTCCACACAATTTAGATAAACAATAAATCACCAGTGCACAAAATGTAAATAAAGCACGAGACCACTAACATTCCCTTTTTTTTTAAACATAAAAATCTATTTACGTCAGTAAATTATATTGTTGTCACAAAAACACCAAACCAACCACCCTCCTATCTATCACACTTATTGATTAAAAAAAAAAATATTAGGCCACTAACACTTAAAAAAAAAAAAAAAAGTACCAGCCAACAAGACTCAAAAAAACCCAAAAAACATTAGACCAGGAAGCCTTAGAATGTTTGAGAAAAAGACTGAACTAACAATTCTCTAAATGTTACTAAAAGCCCTATATCACCAACACTAGTTTTCTTAAACTTAAATAAACACGTAATCTATTATTAAAACTATAAACTTTTCCTTTGCAAATTCTAGAGTACCTGGTGCAGGTGCAGATTAGCAAATGCTTACTTTTTCAGGTACCCCCCCCCCCCCCGGTAATTGAGACAAGTTCAAGCCGGAAATTTTGTCAAAAGGCAGCATCTGTACGACGATGATTGATAACTTGCAAGATGACTCATATATTCACCACTGCGGTTCAGAAATCTGCAAATTATCCAAGACTTATATTAAAATATTCAAAATTGTATCATATTTTGTAGCCAGACTTAAAATCCGCTTTGCAAGTATAGAATATATATATTAGTCTTAAACATTTATCGTCCGACAAAGATACACGAATATTTGTATAAATAAACAATGTTCTTCAGTAAATGTATATAGTTAAGAATTAATAAAAATGGAGTTACTAGTAAGCAGGTACTTACGGCACGTAGGCCCTTATGTGTTAGTGCCTCGGCTGTAATCTGACCTTGAGCGACTGATAACAAGTGAGCTTAAGTCTCTGATAAAAGTGTGTTGTTCGTTTACGTTAGTCTAGATTTGTAAGTGAAATATTGAACAAAATAAATTAATAAAAACAGCGCAAACACCACATTGCCACAAATGAAGTTTACAAATATTAATCCTTGCTCAGCACATTCTGTGGGATTTACAAGGTGACCTTATTATTCGTCATTTTTGGACAGAGCTACTGCGAATGTTAGCAACGGTCATTGAGGGTCCAGTCGCATCGACTATATAGCATCTTTTGGGGGGGACCAGAATCGAGAGTCTAGTAGTCGAACATCTGCTCGAAGGAAGCACCCGATTTGGTGAATCGAAAAGAAAGTTTACCAAGTCTACGCCAAGTAGAGGGGATTCCCGTTTTCTATTAAAAACTCTTTTTGTGCTGGGACTATGCCTGGCGTTACGATAAACAGTGCTTCGCCCCTCTTAAGCAACACCGTCATTGTTTATGTTGCTTTTGATTTCTATATTAATGTAACTACCATCCAAACAAGGACTGCGGCTAGTACAAGGTATGTCAACTGACGAGAGTGACTGACCATCGGCCCAATCATTTGCAGCTTGCATTCTTATTTCGAAGCTCGCTCGAAATGTTTGGAGGACTATGTATATGTTCAATAGTTGTGGCACTATCGGGGTCCCTTGCTAAGTGGTTTAGCCTGGCAAAGAAATATTCTGCTGTCGGAGACAGCATTGTCAATGCTTGAACTGTATTTGCCCGTTTTTGCGTTGTCAGAACGAGGAGATTTTTCATTTTCGGGGTCAGGAGGACTGACATATCCTTAGTCTATTAGATCTTTGCTTCTTGTATGTCCATCTTGTCATGGAAGATCTGGATTTATATGATTTCCCCATGCAAAAGCTCGCGTTGTGATGGCATATTTGGCTAGAGAGGCTAACTTCCACTTTTCCAATAGGACAATCGAAGATTTTCAAGATGTTCGTTTTGCATACTCGAAATTTTAGTTTTGCATAATTGGAATATTGCTTGTCATTCATTTGTTATCGGATGGGTAGCTACGCTATTTGAGCAGTGAATCCCACGCGCTTAGTCCTTGTGGCAGACGTAGCCACACGTAGAGCAAAGCTGGATCGCGAGACACAGGAGTAGTATATGGGGTGAGATTAGCGACAATGGGAATTAGCATTAAAAACACCCCCTGGGTAAGATTAGCGACAATGGAAATTTAACATTAACCACCCTGGGTAAGATTAGCGACAATGGAAATTTAACATGGGCAAAAAAACCCTTGGTAAGATTAGCGACAATGGAATTTAACATTGGAGAAAGGAAATATCCATTCTAGGGACAAAGGCATTCGAACAATGGAAATTTAACATTACGGAAACCCCTGGGGGATATAGCCTCAAGGGAATTTAACATATGGAAATTGAACATGGTGAGTCTGTATCGCGTCAAGGGGAATTGAACATGGTGGGACTGTCTAGGGACAATGATGGTAGAGGGTCAAACACAACAGAGACAGAGACATACATACACTAGTACAAGCGAGAGATTTATATATAAAGCATTACCAAGACCTGAAATCTTGCTGGGGTGTTCAAAAATTTGCATATTTGTAATGATGCTATAAATACCTATAATCAAGGAAATGTTCAACGACAAATGGATGTGACTAAAAGTAACGCTAAAATGACGAAATTGTCCCAGAATTTAAAGGAAAATAAACATATCCCTGAAAATTAAGTTACAATGGTTTAGACTAAAATGGATAAAATTAGTAACTACTTACAATATCAACTTGTGTGACGATCGTGGATAAACACCCATGTATCTATTTATAGCTATAATCAGCTAAAATTCATATGAAATCCCACTATCTATTTATACTACAACTTGTGGGTTATTTCTTTGGAAAATCCCACTATCATTTTATAGCCTCAGCTTGAGTGACGTTCCTGTTTATGAACTCTAGTACATATGTATAGCTACAACCTATGGAAATCCCCAAGTCCATATTTATAGTCTCGAAATTTCCAGCGTCAGTGACGTCACTGTACTGAACACTAGGGGATAAATGTCAACAGTGTTGCAAGTGGCTGACCTGAATACACGCTACTGCAGGTAGGTAGGTAGAGTGTATCTGATAGGGATAAAGTGAGTTTTTATAGGGACAAACAGAGACCAATACACACACACCCACACAGACACAACGTACGCGCGCAGACATACGCACACATACACACACACACACACACACACACACAGAGGGAAGAGGAAAAAACAAACCCCAAATATACTATCAATAAAGAAGGGAGATAATACAAACCCCAAATAAACTATCCACACAAACGTACGCGAACGCATACAAACCCCAAATAAACTATCCAAGCAAACGTACGCGAACGCATACAAACCCCAAAATATACTATCAACACAGAAGTGAGATAATACAAACCCCAAATATACCATCCATACAAACGTACGCGAACGCATACAAACCCCAAATATACTATCAACACAGAAAGGAGATAATACAAACCCGAAATAAACTATCCACACAAACGTACGCGAACGCATACAAACCCCAAATATACTATCAACACAGAAGGGAGATAATACAAACCCCAAATAAACTATCCACACAAACGTACGCGAACGCATACAAACCCCAAATATACTATTCACACAACGTCGCTAACGCATACAAACCCCAAATATGCTATCCACACTCGGGAGGAAGAAGAAAAAAACAACCAAATATACGATCTACACAACGTACGCGAACACACACACACACACACACACACACACACACACACACACACGCACACACAGAGGGAAGAGGAAAAAACAAACCCCAAATATACTATTAACACAGAAGGGAGATAATACAAACCCCAAATAAACTATCCACACAAACGTACGCGAACGCATACAAACCCCAAATAAACTATCCACACAAACGTACGCGAACGCATACAAACCCCAAATATACTATCAACACAGAGTGAAAAAGAAAAAGTTTTTTGAAAGCACCTAAGCCCTCACCTGCAATGACCAACTCTGCCAAACACCTACACCCCACCCCACCCCCACTCCCAACACTACAAAACCCATTTAACCCGTTATTTTATGGCATCAGTGTGTGATTTAGGAAACATCAAGACACAAAATGATGGATGAATAGACTGACTATTGTTTACCGACTTGCATGCCTAAAGAGCGTGCGTGAAGGAAAACATCCTTCCATTTCAATTCTAACTAAAACATGATCCAGAGGGATAGAGAGAGGTGAAAGAGCACAATTTCATAAAGTGTGAGTAAAAACAAAACACGCCATCCTTATTATACAATGTCAAGACCAAGAGACACTTACGTTTTCTTTCTGGTCTATTCTCTTTTAGAAGGTAGTATGAAATTTCACATCAGGGCCAACGCATCGGCTCACATTGTCAATTTTTCCATTTCCATGTCTTTACTGGCACAAGTTCTTCATCATCTTCAATTTCTTCTTCTTCTGAATCCCTCTTCTCTGTTTCGTCTTGTTTTTGTTTCTTCTCTTTTCACGTAGGGCACTCTGAATTCCAGTGTCCTTTCTCCTGTCAACGATATTAGGTATCTTGACTTTTGTCTCTCTTTCTTAGACGAAGCAGGTATTCTGGAGACAAATACCCATTTACCTTTGCAGATATAGCACACTTCATTAGCACTTACACACTTTCGTATGACTCTCATCAAATCAACGACCAAAAGAGTAAGTTTAGTTGCCACTTTCGCATGTGAATTATGCTTTCGTATGACTTTTAGCAAATATTGGACCAGCAGGTCGATCTGTGCTGACTCCTCCATCTTCTTGATCGTTTGAGAGCGGAATGAATACTCTGACGCTAAGACACTCTCCTTGTATACAGGGACCTGCTGCGTATGAAACCTAGTCAAATGTAATTTTGCAATAAGATGAAACGGTTTCATTGAGGAAGTAAAAAGCAATGATGTACCGTATCGCCTCACACAAAACCTGAAGTGTTAGTTCAAATCCGTTTCAGCGATTTCGAAGACGACATAACTGAGCTTTAATCAATGCTCTCCAATCATGCCACAAAACCACGAGTCCTGATTCACGCCAAAAGAAATTTCGTTCGGTCCATAAAAAATAGTATCACATCTGAGAAACGCAAAAACGAACTTCCAGAAAACTGAGAACGACGGCTTACACCTACAACGTAAATGTATGAGTTCAAGTAGTGCGTAAAACTTAGTCAAATTAAATTTTTATAGTCAAGACGAAACGATCTCTTTTCGAAGAAGAAAGCAGACACCAAGCGACAATGGCGATCCGTGTCACACAACACTTTTCAAAATGTATATTATCAGAGGTTTGTTCTAGCGATCTGCACGGTTAAATTAAATGTTGATGTATTTTGCAATAAGACGGACACAATTTCCATGGGATCGCCCATGGTACGATTGTTCGTGCATTAGTTTAATTTTTAAAAATATTTTTTTATATAAATCGCCTATAGGATAGACCCAGTAAAGCATGGCCATTCTCGTCACTGTCTGAATAGCTACTCAAGTCAATTCGAAGCGAACGCGGTAAGAAAATAAGTATAGCCAATGAAATGGCTTACAACGGGTGATGCATTGTTTTGTTCTAGGACTGTGTGGCATAATAATCCCTATGTTCTTGCGTTGTTACCATTACAGTGCAGACAGACTGAAATGTGAACTTACAAGCCTTCTTTGTGTGTGTTGTACCATTTCCTCTTACCACATCAAAATACTGAGCGTCACAGTATTGGTTCGCGTTTTCAAGCTGACCATTTTTTATATCTCACTTAAACATTTCGAAATAAACACTCACACTCACATCGGTAGAGTCAGAACAGACGTGTTACAGTATTGAGGGGCATGTTATCTTTTTTTTTTCAGACTAATAAATTTGGGGCTTGTATGAAGTAAAGAACCGAAAGTACAGTGAAACTCAAGGATGATGACCCAGTCTATCTGTCTATTGATGCGTGTATTTACTTAAGAAGAAATATGACCTCTAAAACACAAAGAGATACGGCAAGCATGATTAGATTAAACACAACGATGTTTTTCTTCACGTCCGTGTAATTTAGAGTTTCAATCGTCTTCGGTTTCATTGGTTAGTTATCGTTAATCTTTATTTTTTTTCATGCATTTCTTTTTGATAGAAGATTTAAGGCTTTCTATTGTTGTAACGGTATTTATGTTGTTTAGTCTGTTGATGAAATTATCTATAGCAAAGTGCTTAAGATTTTTCAGTTTTTTTTATTATTTCAAGCCCTACAAAAGGAGACCAAGTTTGTCTTCAAAGACGATTGAAACTCTAAATTACACGGACGTGAAGAAAAACATCGTTGTGTTTAATCTAATCATGCTTGCCGTATCTCTTTGTGTTTTAGAGGTCATATTTCTTCTTAAGTAAATACACGCATCAATAGACAGATAGACTGGGTCATCATCCTTGAGTTTCACTGTACTTTCGGTTCTTTACTTCATACAAGCCCCAAATTTATTAGTCTGAAAAAAAAAAGATAACATGCCCCTCAATACTGTAACACGTCTGTTCTGACTCTACCGATGTGAGTGTGAGTGTTTATTTCGAAATGTTTAAGTGAGATATAAAAAATGGTCAGCTTGAAAACGCGAACCAATACTGTGACGCTCAGTATTTTGATGTGGTAAGAGGAAATGGTACAACACACACAAAGAAGGCTTGTAAGTTCACATTTCAGTCTGTCTGCACTGTAATGGTAACAACGCAAGAACATAGGGATTATTATGCCACACAGTCCTAGAACAAAACAATGCATCACCCGTTGTAAGCCATTTCATTGGCTATACTTATTTTCTTACCGCGTTCGCTTCGAATTGACTTGAGTAGCTATTCAGACAGTGACGAGAATGGCCATGCTTTACTGGGTCTATCCTATAGGCGATTTATATAAAAAAATATTTTTAAAAATTAAACTAATGCACGAACAATCGTACCATGGGCGATCCCATGGAAATTGTGTCCGTCTTATTGCAAAATACATCAACATTTAATTTAACCGTGCAGATCGCTAGAACAAACCTCTGATAATATACATTTTGAAAAGTGTTGTGTGACACGGATCGCCATTGTCGCTTGGTGTCTGCTTTCTTCTTCGAAAAGAGATCGTTTCGTCTTGACTATAAAAATTTAATTTGACTAAGTTTTACGCACTACTTGAACTCATACATTTACGTTGTAGGTGTAAGCCGTCGTTCTCAGTTTTCTGGAAGTTCGTTTTTGCGTTTCTCAGATGTGATACTATTTTTTATGGACCGAACGAAATTTCTTTTGGCGTGAATCAGGACTCGTGGTTTTGTGGCATGATTGGAGAGCATTGATTAAAGCTCAGTTATGTCGTCTTCGAAATCGCTGAAACGGATTTGAACTAACACTTCAGGTTTTGTGTGAGGCGATACGGTACATCATTGCTTTTTACTTCCTCAATGAAACCGTTTCATCTTATTGCAAAATTACATTTGACTAGGTTTCATACGCAGCAGGTCCCTGTATACAAGGAGAGTGTCTTAGCGTCAGAGTATTCATTCCGCTCTCAAACGATCAAGAAGATGGAGGAGTCAGCACAGATCGACCTGCTGGTCCAATATTTGCTAAAAGTCATACGAAAGCATAATTCACATGCGAAAGTGGCAACAAAACTTACTCTTTTGGTCGTTGATTTGATGAGAGTCATACGAAAGTGTGTAAGTGCTAATGAAGTGTGCTATATCTGCAAAGGTAAATGGGTATTTGTCTCCAGAATACCTGCTTCGTCTAAGAAAGAGAGACAAAAGTCAAGATACCTAATATCGTTGACAGGAGAAAGGACACTGGAATTCAGAGTGCCCTACGAGAAAAGAGAAGAAACAAAAACAAGACGAAACAGAGAAGAGGGATTCAGAAGAAGAAGAAATTGAAGATGATGAAGAACTTGTGCCAGTAAAGACATGGAAATGGAAAAATTGACAATGTGAGCCGATGCGTTGGCCCTGATGTGAAATTTCATACTACCTTCTAAAAGAGAATAGACCAGAAAGAAAACGTAAGTGTCTCTTGGTCTTGACATTGTATAATAAGGATGGCGTGTTTTGTTTTTACTCACACTTTATGAAATTGTGCTCTTTCACCTCTCTCTATCCCTCTGGATCATGTTTTAGTTAGAACTGAAATGGAAGGATGTTTTCCTTCACGCACGCTCTTTAGGCATGCAAGTCGGTAAACAATAGTCAGTCTATTCATCCATCATTTTGTGTCTTGATGTTTCCTAAATCACACACTGATGCCATAAAATAACGGGTTAAATGGGTTTTGTAGTGTTGGGAGTGGGGGTGGGGTGGGGTGTAGGTGTTTGGCAGAGTTGGTCATTGCAGGTGAGGGCTTAGGTGCTTTCAAAAAACTTTTTCTTTTTCACTCTGTGTTGATAGTATATTTGGGGTTTGTATGCGTTCGCGTACGTTTGTGTGGATAGTTTATTTGGGGTTTGTATGCGTTCGCGTACGTTTGTGTAGATAGTTTATTTGGGGTTTGTATTATCTCCCTTCTGTGTTGATAGTATATTTGGGGTTTGTTTTTTCCTCTTCCCTGTGTGTGTGCGTGTGTGTGTGTGTGTGTGTGTGTGTGTGTGTGTGTTCGCGTACGTTGTGTAGATCGTATATTTGGTTGTTTTTTTCTTCTTCCTCCCGAGTGTGGATAGCATATTTGGGGTTTGTATGCGTTAGCGACGTTGTGTGAATAGTATATTTGGGGTTTGTATGCGTTCGCGTACGTTTGTGTGGATAGTTTATTTGGGGTTTGTATTATCTCCCTTCTGTGTTAATAGTATATTTGGGGTTTGTATGCGTTCGCGTACGTTTGTATGGATGGTATATTTGGGGTTTTTATTATCTCCCTTCTGTGTTGATAGTATATTTGGGGTTTGTATGCGTTCGCGTACGTTTGTGTGGATAGTTTATTTGGGGTTTGTATGCGTTCGCGTACGTTTGTGTGGATAGTTTATTTGGGGTTTGTATTATCTCCCTTCTTTATTGATAGTATATTTGGGGTTTGTTTTTTCCTCTTCCCTCTGTGTGTGTGTGTGTATGTGTGCGTATGTCTGCGCGCGTACGTTGTGTCTGTGTGGGTGTGTGTGTATTGGTCTCTGTTTGTCCCTATAAAAACTCACTTTCTCCCTATCAGATACACTCTACCTACCTACCTGCAATAGCGTGTATTCAGGTCAGCCACTTGCAACACTGTTGACATTTATCCCCTAGTGTTCAGTACAGTGACGTCACTGACGCTGGAAATTTCGAGACTATAAATATGGACTTGGGGATTTCCATAGGTTGTAGCTATACATATGTACTAGAGTTCATAAACAGGAACGTCACTCAAGCTGAGGCTATAAAATGATAGTGGGATTTTCCAAAGAAATAACCCACAAGTTGTAGTATAAATAGATAGTGGGATTTCATATGAATTTTAGCTGATTATAGCTATAAATAGATACATGGGTGTTTATCCACGATCGTCACACAAGTTGATATTGTAAGTAGTTACTAATTTTATCCATTTTAGTCTAAACCATTGTAACTTAATTTTCAGGGATATGTTTATTTTCCTTTAAATTCTGGGACAATTTCGTCATTTTAGCGTTACTTTTAGTCACATCCATTTTGTCGTTGAACATTTCCTTGATTATAGGTATTTATAGCATCATTACAAATATGCAAATTTTTGAACACCCCAGCAAGATTTCAGGTCTTGGTAATGCTTTATATATAAATCTCTCGCTTGTACTAGTGTATGTATGTCTCTGTCTCTGTTGTGCTTGACCCTCTACCATCATTGTCCCTAGACAGTCCCACCATGTTCAATTCCCCTTGACGCGATACAGACTCACCATGTTCAATTTCCATATGTTAAATTCCCTTGAGGCTATATCCCCCAGGGGTTTCCGTAATGTTAAATTTCCATTGTTCGAATGCCTTTGTCCCTAGAATGGATATTTCCTTTCTCCAATGTTAAATTCCATTGTCGCTAATCTTACCAAGGGTTTTTTTGCCCATGTTAAATTTCCATTGTCGCTAATCTTACCCAGGGTGGTTAATGTTAAATTTCCATTGTCGCTCATCTTACCCAGGGGGTGTTTTTAATGCTAATTCCCATTGTCGCTAATCTCACTCCATATACTACTCACAGGGAATAATTTTCCTCCAACGAATCTACCCAAGGCCACTTTCGCAACTCCGATTTCGATCTTTCGAGAGGTCCATTGCTATGTTCACAGCACGAATGCCGGCCCATGACTGCCAAACCCGAGAAGACGTGCGTCTGTTAACAGAACCACCGTGCACCTGTGCGGCCGCTTATGTCGAAAGAATTTTTGGGCTGAGTCAAACAAAAACTAACCGACTGGCCAGTGGATATTGGACGTGCATACCTTGTATGTCTACCCTGTGGAAGCCATTCAAAAAGGCACGATGAACAAACTATACATGTAACAGCGATGGCTTTACTGACATGAAACGTTGTAGGTCAGAGGCTTGTATCATGGTTTTCCCCTGTTCCGAACCACCCGAAAGGTAGAAACGGCAAGCAGGGCGACGGCAGTAGTGAATGGGGGCACTTTACGTACAATGGGAATTAGCATTACAGACCCCCCCTGGGTTAGATTACGTACAATGGAAATTTAACATGGCGAAAAATCGTGGGTCAGATTACGTACAAGGGGAATTAACATGGCGATAAATCGTGGGTCACTCTACGTACAAGGGGAATTTAACATGGCGATAAATCGTGGGTCACTCTACGTACAAGGGGAATTTAACATGGGGAATAGAGTTTGGGTTTGTTTAGGGACAAGGGGAATGGAACATGGGATTTTTTTTTTTATTTTTTTTTTAAAAAAAATTTTTTAAAAAAGGGGTAGGCAATTCAAAGACTATCTCTTTTCGAGAAATATGGCTGGCCCTGAAAAGGGCCTTTGGGTTTATGTTAATATTAATATTAACATAGATGGCATCTCTCACATCTTCTTCTTCTTCTTAAACTCCTTCTAACTGCCGGTCCATACACAAGTACCCTCTTCAGACATCCTTGTCTTTCTATATAAACTCTCCTCATCCATAGACTTGTATCTGTCCTATCAACAACAGTCCACTTGGACCGGACATACATGAGCATGTCCGTCCTGAACATCATTGTTGACACAAGGGTTGAAGATTGAACGTCGGTCCACATCTTGAGGCTCCGAGAAACAGGTGAATCAATGCAGTGAACGGCGCTTATTTATAGGCAGAGGTAGGATTGAAACGAATTGAGTTCATTCACCAATCCGAACACGCGTTACAAAATTCAGCCAGTCGCATCCAATCCGAAGAGAGCAGTCTGTGACGTCACGTAGTCAATATAGATTTGCTAGCGCTTGTGTGCAGTCAATCTATGCGACAGTGATTCAACATGACGGAAACTCAGAAAACGATCCATTGGGGTGCACCAGCAGGGGAGACTGCCCAAGGGAACCCGGACTTACTTTCAGAAGAGGTACATTGGGATTTTGTGGATTTTCTCTCTTCGCAAGAATTTGTTCCGGAACCTGCGTTACCTTCTTCATTACCGCAAGTGGAGAATTTTAGACAGAGACAGAAAGAAGAATTGGAGAAATTTATACAACGACAAAAGGAAGCGGAACAAGCTTTTCTCCTACAGCAACAGCAACAAGAAGAAGAGGTAAGAAAAAAACAACAGCAGCAACAGCAAGAAGAAGTAGCAGCAAAGAAACAAGAGGGTGAAAATCAAACGGTCACGGTACTGTTGGACATTTTAGCGGAGTTAAGAAGTCTGAAACAAATGTATCAGACTTCTTTATCACGACCGAAGAGAATACGACCTTCCCGAGCTAAACACGTCAACCCTGTGACTAAGCCTACCGTACCACCCTTAGTGATTTCAACTCAATCATCATCAATATTACGCAGTCCAGAAGTAGGCCTTGGCCGTGGCAAAGGCATAAGGCAGTTAAAGTTGATTGCTTAAACTCACCCCTGCACCAAAAAAGGCCCTTTTCAGGGCCACCCACATTGCTCGAAAAGAAATACAATTTCAATTTGCCAATAACTCAAAAAGAAAAAAACCACCCATTTTACCCTTATAGTACGTGTCTGTGTATGAGTGCGTGAGTGTAGCTTCTTATTTTAAAATCACAACTCAAAGACACTTACCTTATATCATTAATTTATTCTTTTCTCCATTTTTTTACAATCCAATTCACAATTCACAACACAACACTTTAATAGAAAGTTCATTGACTTCTTCTTTCTCCTTGTTTACTCTCTCTGTTTTTTAAATTTCTTCACCGTCTTTTCCTCATTTTCTTCCCTTCTTCTTTTCTTCTTCTCCTGTTTCTTTGCCTCTTGTAAATAGAATTGTCTTTTTTCTTCCTCTTCTTCCTCTGAAGAATCCCTCTTTTCTTCCGAAGAATCCCTTTCTTCTTCTGAAGAATCCTTCTTTTCTTCTGACTCCTCTTGTTTCTTTTTTGGGCAATCTGGAGACCAATGTCCTTTTTCTTTACAATAATAACAGGTATCTTGACTTTTGTCTTTTTTAGTCCCTGTTTTTGTTCTTTTTTGACGGTCTGGACACTCTGAAGACCAATGCCCTTTCTTCTGACAGATATAGCAAGTATCTTGACTTTTATCTCGAAAGGAAGGAGAGTAGTCCGTAGGCTGGTCTGAAGAGAATTTTCTAATGACCCCTCGCAAAGCTCTGACGAAACGTTCCATCTGGGTAGTCTCTTCCATCGTTGTGCTCGGCTTGAGAGTGAAATGAATAGTGAAAGGATAAGACACACACCCTTTTATATACGCTGGTCTGCTATGACTATAAAGTAGCTCATGGTGTTTGAACTTGAGTCATTTGACTTTTTGCTTTCAAGATGAAACGATCCCATTCATTTGAGAAGAAAGAAGAAGAAGAAAGTAAGAGGCAGAAACGTGATCTATCGCCTCGTACCAGGGCTGAAATCTTGGCACAAATTCATGCCAGTGATTTTGAAGAGGACATGAGTGAACCAGAATCAGAACCCTCTAAACCAAGTTCACCACCCTTAGTCAACCCTGAAAAGTACTATTCCATTCGAGAGACGGAAAAGCGCTCCTCTAGAAAATTTAGAACCACGGCTTACAAATACACAGTGAAGTTTAAAGATTTCAAGGCTGAAGTGCCGTTAGAGAAAGCAGAAGTGTTCATCACTGAGGTGTGGGATTCTTTGCTCACTGCACTCAAGCAGCAATGTCAACCCAAAGAAGACGATCGCTTGAGACTTTCCATACAACACGACGGTTTGAAATCCCCTGTTTGGATCGAGTTTAGCACCCCTGCAGAATTGACCGCTTCCAAAGTCATGGACAAGATTCAACACGTGCAACAATCTAATGACCAGTTTGACATCACCGATGGAAAAGCCACACTGGACATGACCCACGTCTCTCCTCCTCAAGGAACTGGACGCAGAAAGATGTTATTGGTGGACGACCTTCGCAACACCAAAAAGAGTCTCGTCCGAATTCACAACTCTCATGACCAGATGTGTTTAGCCCGTGCCATCGTGGTGGGACGAACCTATGCCGACAAGAACGACACGGTAGAATGGAAAAGAACCTGGAACACTATTCAACGTTCCCATCGAGCCAAACAACGAAACGAAGCAGAACTCCTGTTGCAACAAGCCGGCCTGTCCAAAGACACACCCTGTGGCATTCCTGAGATGCAAAAATTGCAAGATGCCCTAGCTCCACGCTACACCTTAAAAGTGCACCCTCAAGAAATGCGCGGGCCTCTGTTGTTTCGAGGCCAACATTTTAAGGACGGAAAATACATTCACGTTTATCATCACGATGACCATTTCGATACGATTACCAGTAGCACCGGATTCCTGGGATACAGTTATTACTGTGAGAAATGTGACCATGGTTATAATAATCGAGAGCAACACAAGCATTGTGGATCGAAATGCTCAGGATGTTTGGCCTCTTTACCCTGTCTGAGCGAAGAACCAGTGCCTTGTTCGACTTGTCTGCGCACGTTTGTTAGCCCTACTTGTTACCAACAACATCTGAAGACGCAAGGTTCACAGCAGAAATGTGCTTGTCAACTCCTGAGATTGTGCCCTACGTGTGGACAAGGCATACGTACCAATAGTACCAAGGCACACGTATGTTCAGGAAAAAAGAAATGTCACATTTGTCACCACATCGTGGACTTGGAACACCAATGTTACGTGCAAAAATACCAACCCCCACCAGAGAAAGAGGACAGTCACAAGAAGAAAGGCAATTTCATCTTTTTCGATTTCGAATGCATGCAAGAGACCGGTATTCACATTCCTAATTTCTGCGTGGCTCATCGAGCGTGCGAGAAGTGCATTCAAGAACCTATCTTCAGTCATTGCCCTCACTGCAGCAAGATTCCTGGAGGGCGTGAAAAAATCTTTCGGGGACCAAACACATTAGCCGATTTTGCCCAATGGGTCTTAGACCCCATCGACAAGACGTGGAGCCAAGAGGACATCGAACTTTACGGAGATTGTCATCGTCATGCCACAGTGATGGCTCACAATTTCTCCGGATACGATGGACAGTTTCTTTTGAGGTACTATACGGAACATGGCACCGAACGTCCTAAAGTGACTTTGAACGGAGCCAAAATCATTTTCATGCAAGTGGGACAAGTACAGTTTAAAGATTCGATGAGCTACTTGGCCATGCCTTTGAGCCGAATGCCTAAAACGTTTGGAATGACAGAAATGGCTAAAGGGTACTTTCCACACTTTTTCAATATGGAAGCCAATCAACACGCCGTTCTACCCCATTTGCCTGAGGCTCACTATTACGACCCCGACAACATGCGTACCGAACAACGAGAAACTTTCTACGCTTGGTATCAGGCTCACGCCTCTGACCCCTTCGACTTTCAGGAAGAAATGTTAAAGTATTGTCGTTCCGACGTGGACATTTTACGGCGTTGCTGTGGAAAATTTCGAGAACTGTTCATGGAACACGGAGGGGTCGATCCTTTGAAAGAAGCTTGCACCATTGCCAAAGCGTGTTCCTTAGTGTATCGACAACGATTCATGCCTGAAAACACCGTGGCTGTCATCAGTCCTCAAACGACCCACTTTGTCAAACGTCAATACTCGGTCAAAGCCCTACGTTGGTTACATTACTTGTGCGACAAGGAAGACAAGTGGATTCAGCATGCCCGCAACGGAGGAGGCGAAAAGACCATCGGAACGTATTCGGTCGATGGCTGGGACTTAGAAAACCCCAAGATCGTGTACGAGTTTAACGGTTGCTTATTTCACGGATGTCCCGTCTGTTACCCTGACCGTGGCACTAAAAATCAGTTTTTGCAACGAACCATGGAAGACTTGTACCAGGACACTTGTCAGCGGCGCCTAAAATTAGAACAGCAAGGATACCAAGTGGTGGAAATGTGGGAACACGACTACGATCACCGTATGAAAACCGATCCCGAGTTTAAACGCCTCGTGGAAAGTTACCAGTTCATGGACCCGCTGAACCCGAGGGATAGTTTGTACGGAGGAAGGACCAATGCCACCTGTTTGCTGTACCAAGCCGACGAAGAGAAAGGAGAAGAAATCAAATACTTGGACGTGTGTTCGCTGTATCCTTACGTGTGCAAATATTGTCGCTTTCCTGTAGGGCACCCGCAATTGTTAACGGAACACATCGACCTGAAAAACATTCGACAATACGAAGGCTTGATCAAGTGCAAAGTTTTGCCTCCCACGAACCTATACCATCCCGTCTTACCTCACCATTGTCAAGGCAAACTGATGTTTCCCTTGTGCCGTACTTGTGCCGAAACGTGCAACCAAGACCAACCTTGTCAGCACACCCAGGAAGAACGGGCCTTGACGGGAACCTGGGTCAGCGTAGAATTGTTTAAAGCTCTGGACATGGGATACCAACTGTTAGAAGTGTACGAAATTTGTCACTTTCCCAAGACACAACAATACCGCAAGGGTGACCCTACTCAGAAAGGCATTTTCGCCGACTACGTGGATGCCTTTTTGAAACTGAAGCAAGAAGCCAGCGGCTATCCTTCCTGGTGTCACACTCCCGAAGACCAAATACAATTCAAAGAGAAATACTACGAACAAGAAGGCATCACTTTAGACCACATCGAGAAAAACGAAGGCAGGCGATCGTTTGCCAAAGTGATGTTAAATTGCTTGTGGGGTAAAATGGCACAACGACCGTGTTTACCCAAGACGGAATATTTGACAGAACCTTCCCGCTACTTCCAGATGATTCACGACAAAACCAAATACATGAAACACGTGGACGTCGTTCGAGAGAATTTGATCTTGGTCAATTACGAAGAAGATCTGGACTTTGTAAAAGACGACCCTTTTGGAAATGTCATCATTGCGGCTTACGTGACAGCCCATGCTCGCTTAAAATTGTACGAAGCTTTAGAACTGTTAGGGGAACGCGTCCTGTACTTTGACACGGACAGTTGCATTTACATCCATCACCCGATTCAACATCACCCTGACATCGAAGGAGACCGTTTAGGAGCCTGGACAGACGAGCATCCCGACGACAAGATTCTAAGTTTCGTCAGTGGCGGTCCCAAAAATTACGGCTACGAATACCGTGACAAACAAGGAGAAGTGCACACGACGTGCAAAGTGAAAGGACTGACTCTGAATTATCGTACCAGTCGTGTGGTCAACTTTGGGGTATTGAAAGAAGCCTTGCAATCGGGAGAGGATGGAAACTTTAAAGTGACCACCTATCAACCGAACAAGATTGTACGTTTACCCACTCACCACATCGTCAGTCGACCCTTGGAAAAAGTCTATCAAATTGTATACCAGAAGCGAGTTCGACTTCCCAATCATTTCACCTTACCGTACGGTCACGTCGGTATTGGTCTGTATATAAAAAAGGAACCCTAGGCAAGATCGATAGTTCATTGTGACTACCAAGACCGAGCGAACAAGATGAATACTTTGAAAGAGGCATCGTTCCAGTTTGGGGATTGTAAAAAAGTTGTATCTTCCTCTAGTGTGACTAATATTGGATGGATAAGACCCATGCATTGCGACGGAAAATGTCCGGAAGGAAACTGCGATTGTCCATGTGGTTACCATTGTAATTGCGTAACGGAGTTTGCAGACGAGTGCGATTGTGAGCCTTGCGATGGATACGATGCTGTACCTTGTGACCTGAGCGATGCCGTAAAGCATCATGGGAACTTTAGTGCCCCTACCCCTATCATGGAAAGTGATGCTGTGCGTGTCAAACCTGTGGGATGCGAAAGCGATGCTGCTCGTCCTCTTGGACATTTTACTGGGTTTCGTTTTAAAGGGGAATGTTCACCTTCACGTCTACCCCCCTATGGATGTCATCCAGCCCTGAGCAAACTCCTACCCATGTCACTCAACCCTCATCGAAACGAACCTGTGAAAGACGAATATTCGTTCCCTGTGCGTTTGTCGGAATACTGCGACTTTGAAAATCGTCTTCAATCGTTCAAAGGAAAATGGCCTAAGTATCTGGGAGGACCGACCCCCGAAGAATTAGCCAGAGCCGGATTTTTCTACTTGGGCGAAGGAGATAAAGTCAATTGCTTCAGTTGCGGTGTGTCACTTCACCACTGGGAACCGCAAGATTCGGCCTACGTAGAACATGCTCGATGGTCACCGAATTGTCATTACTTACCCTTAGTGGGACCGAGACATTGAAGTAACTTCTTACCATAATAATCTGTTCATGGATACTTTACAAGAGAACATTTGTGCTTTGCCCGTGGAGTTGAGAGAACGCATTTATCGAGAACTGGTCAAAATACAAGTGAAACGTAAAGAACAATTGCATCCGTTACGTCACCGGTGTTTGAACCACTGGTACCTGAAGGCTATACAAGGATTGATTCAATTGAAAGTGTTCCATCGGACAGACATTGATCAACGATCCTCTAGTTTTCAAAAGGATTGGTTTGTTATGGACGATTCTACCTACATCATTGTAAACGTACTGCATCGAATTCCAGAGGAAGAGTTAACGAATTACCAACATCTTGAACGCAATGTCAACTTGGTGAAAGAGGAAACTTCTGAACGAATTGTAATGTGTAGATTAGTGACTCAACGATTTAAATTCGACACTGAAGTAAAACCATGTTTGTGCAAAGAGTACATTTCTTGTGTCAGACCAAAGAGAATTTAGTATGACCTATTCATGGATACTTTACAAGAGAACATTCGTGCTTTGCCTGTGGAGTTGAGAGAACGCATTTACCGAGAGCTGGTCAAAATACAAGTGAAACGTAAAGAACAATTGCATCCGTTACGTCACCAGATCTTTAACCACTGGTACCTGAAGGGTATAAGAGAACTGATTCGTCAGAAATTGTTTCAGTGGTCAGACCTTGTTCAATACTTCCAGGCCCCCGATGATTCACGTGTTGATCATTTTGGTTACTTCGAGATTCACCTAGAGCAACCCATTGAGGAAGACGAGGTAAAGGATTACCAACATATTTTACGTGGAATCTACTTAGCGGAAGAGGAAACTTCTAATCGAACTCTGACGTTTCGGTTACAGTATGCAAGATTTACATTACCCACTGGAAAACGAAGATCACTGGCTAGAAAGTACGTGTATTCTTTTCGAAACAAAGAGACTATAAAAACAGGCAGCTATGCCACGACTTATGTCGTATGTAATCCAACAGATTCCGTGGAAGGAACTCAATGACCATATTCAAACCGTGGATCATTACCATCGATTATTGCAAGAACTGTATCCATTCAATTTGGGACGACAAGTGGTGTGTGTCTTAGTGACTTGTTTTCTGGGATTTCGTTTACCAGCCGATTCTTTGTGGACTCTTTACGATCAGTACTTACCACCTCCATGGCCTTAAATGGTCACGAAAAACTCCTTTTGCTCAAAGCCTTGCGGTTTCATCTGGATACTTCTCGACCTCAACAGGAAAAAAAGATTCGTCAACTTTTAGCTACCCAAGACGTGTGTGACGATGTGTGTGTAGCTTGTGACTTACACCCTCATTGGACAGATGTTCGTGACTGGAAAAAGGGGGGTTTTGAGGCTTGGACCCAAGAAGTGGCCCAGTATGCACAAGAGTTGTTCAAGGAAAAAAGTTACTTTTCAACCTGTGTTAGTGACGGTGCCAGAAGAACCCGTCACCGAGAACAACCACTCGCTTCAGGACAGGACTGTCATGGACATTCCTGAAAGGTCATTCCGGGAGGACACTTGTGTGACAATACCTCATGTAGAGACTGTAAGAACATTACACACTGTCCCTAGGACATCTTGGTTACCCAAAACATGTTGTACAGACACTTGTTTATATTCCACTTTGATCGCTTTGCTGTGTTTTATATTCCTGTACATCACTATTTGGGTTGTATGTATTTTTGTCTTTCGTGTTCATATTTGAAACATTCAATAAACGTGTTCTGAAAAAGTATATAAACTCTTGTCTTGTTTGTTTTTCGTGTCACAAGTGACATTTCTCATACCATGGCTACCTCTGCTGTCTCTGCTCCCTCTTCCTCTACTGTCAAAGTCATCGACGAACACTTAGATCGTGCCAGTTGGGAGGCTTTGTATCTTCGCCATCCCTTTAACATGCTCATTGCTGGACCTAGCGGTTCAGGCAAAACCGAATTCGTCAAACGTTTGATCGAACATAAACATCATTTGATCGATCGACCCCCTCAACGGATCGTGTGGTGTTACAAAGAGTGGCAATCGGCGTACAACCTCTTGCGAGAAAGTCAAGGCGATTCCATCGTGTTTGTGGAAGGCATTCCTAAAGAAGACGACGGGATCGTCTCTGACTCCCGTCAAACCCATTTGGTCATTTTCGACGACATGTTAGGAGAAGACGAAGAAGAAATTATTTTGTGGTTCACGCGCAAAGGGCATCACCGTAATGCCAGTGTCGTTTACATCACCCAAAATTTGTTTCAACAAAGTAAAGCCCATCGTACCATCAGTCTCAATGCGCATTACGTGGTCTTGTTTAAAAGCCCTCGAGATAAATCGCAAGTGCAAGTCTTAGCCAAACAGTTAGGAACGCCTTGGCTGACTCAGGCGTACGACGATGCCACTCAAACGCTACACGCCTAGTTACTCGTCGATTTGAAACCTACCACTCCCGAGGATTTGCGATTTCGTACCCACTTGTTTCACCACTGGTGCCAAGACGGAGGGCCTGTCCTGTACACGTCTCCGTCCTCGACTTCATTTCACTTCCCATCAAAAAATCTATAAAAACCTCAGACCCTTTTTCGTCTGTCTCACACTCAGTGCGAACATGACGTCCCTTCAGTCGCATCTTCCCGTCAAATTGATTCGTGCCTTGTATGGCATCAGTCGAGAAAAAGATCCACAAACACGAGCTCGTGTCTTAGAAGCTAGTCTCAAAGAAGTCTTACGATGGTTCACGGTGACGGCACGTCAATTACTCCAAGGAATCATTCAGATTCCTCATCAAACCCAACGCTTTTTCGATCGAAACAAAGTCGCTTTGGTCCAACTGGCCGATCCCCGCATCGACACTCAAACCAAAAAACAAATCATTTTGAAACCTGGAGGGAGCGGTACTCTAGGAGGGGTCATCATTCGCTCACTCTTAAGATGGGATCCTAATGCCCCCAAAGTTATCCCTAAGACAAAAGTTCAACGAAGCCCCAAGAAGAAAAAGACCAGGTCCCCAAAGAGAAGAACTTCTCCAGTGGCGGGACCCTCCTCTGACCAGACACCACCCCGAAAAAAGAAAAGAAGCCCCCAGAAAAAGAAACAGAGAAAAAGTCCTCAGAAAAAGAAAAGTCCACAGAAGAAGAAAACTAGTCGCAAGAGAGGCACTGCGGCCAGGACGCAGCCTTACACTCGCAAACCACGACCTGCCACAGCGTCTCCGACAGCCTCACGTTTGTCCACTTCTCCGTTGATGTCACCAGGAACTGAAGAGTACTTGGAGACGTTGATTACACCAAGAACTTCTCCGTTGATGACCCCCAAAAGAACTTCCCCAGTGGCAGGACCTTCCAATTTAGCGGCAGTGGCTGCTGCTCACAAAGTACCTTCTCCCAAAATCAAAGTCCATGAAAGATCGGGCATGTTACAAAGTTTACTGGATTTGTCCAAGCAAGAACTGGCTCGATTTAGTCCGTTACGTACCCCTGCACGACGTGTCATGCCTGTCCTCAAACTGATACGACGTAAAGACAATCAATGGCGACGCGTTCCAGTATAAAAAAGGCCTGTGACCGAGTAGGGTATCAGTGTTTTTTTGGTGCTCCTGAAGACTCAAAGATGTCACCCTCCAGAAAACCCCAAGGAAAGAAAAGGAAAGGACTGCCACCACGTTTAGCCAAACATGGGGACATGTTATCTGTCCTGTCCAAAGCTTCTCCACCCCTACGAAAAAAACTCATTCAAACGGCCTCCAAAGAGGTCATCGATACCGTGTGCGAATGTTGTTTGAACGTTTTGAAAGGCACGATCCCTTTGTCCAAACACCAGAAACAATGCTTAAGCAAACATCGTCACGTTCTTCGCCAAATGGTTCGAAAGAAAATTCCCATTCGTCAAAAAAAGAAGATGTTAGTGCAACGTGGAGGCATTTTGCCCCTCTTGTTAGGCCCCATACTGAAAGGAGTCTTGGGAACCATGTTGGGAGGACTAGTGGGAGCAAGATAAAAAGGCCCTCGAAAGTCCCAAGATCTCAGAATTCACCCCTGACAACCCCATGGAAGGACGAAAACTAGCTTTAGTGCCTTACAAACGATGGATGGAATACCATCGGTGGCAAGAACAACGCACCCCGCATTTACCTCCCAATCCCAATTTGAGCGAGATGTCCCAGTTACAACACGAATTGCAGTCCTTGATGGATCGCCAAGATTTGTCCGAAACAGAAAAATCGCAAAAGTACGGTCAACTCTTGCAACGACTGCAACTCTTTCACCAGAAAGCTTTAGACGAAACAGCTCTACCCACTTTGAAAGATTTTAAGACCTTGATGAAAAGTCCAGCACCATCACCAGTACCAGTACCAGTACCGGTACCAGTGGTCAAGAAAGAAAAAGGAAAAGAAGAAGAAGAAGAAGGGTTTCAAACTCCACCAGAAAAAGTACGCAAGTTAACAACACCACCTACCTCCAGAATTGGATGGATTAAAAAGATGATGGCCACCCTTTCTTCCTCACAAGAGAAAAAGAAAGTGAAGACAGAAGTGAAACAAGAACCGATATCCCCTGCTCAGACATCCTCCTCTTCGACACCTATTGCCGGTCGCACACGCAAAGCCTTGCAATCCAAGAAAATACCCCAAGAGAAAAAGAGTAGCCTCTTCCAAGAGTGGGTGCCTTATTAACACACAAACACAAAAAAATGGAAAAAGTCTTAGCCAGCATTTACTACGATCCCTCGCATCCTGCAGGTTACGCAGGAGTTCAAAAATTGTATCGTGCTGCCAAAACTCGACTGAAAAGTCTCCGTTTACCTCAAGTGCAACGATGGTTACAAGAACAAGCTACCTACACTTTACACAAACCCATTCGACGTAAGTTTGCCAGAAGTCGCACCCGAGTGGAAGGCATCGATCATCAATGGCAAGCCGATTTAGCCGATGTCTCTCATTTGGCCAGCTACAATCGCGGCTACAAATATTTGTTTTGTGTCATCGACGTCTTTTCCAAATTTGCCTGGGTCGTGCCCTTGACTTCCAAATCGAGCAGCGAGTTAGTGCGAGCCCTGCAACGAGTGTTGAAACAAAGCGGTCGTCACCCTCTTCGATGGCAAACGGACAAAGGCACCGAATTTCTGAACCAAGCTTTCCAAAAAGAATTAAAGAAACGTGACATTCATTTTTTTACCACCGAGAATCCCGAAACCAAAGCCAGCATCGTGGAACGTTTTCAACGCACTTTGAAAGAACGCATGTGGAAATATTTTACGCATCACCACACTCTGAAGTACATCGACATCTTACCGCACCTGCTGCAAGCGTACAACCAATCTTACCATCGAAGCATCGGACGTGCCCCGCAAGACGTGACTCCCGACAACGAAGTGCTGGTGTTTGAGCGCCTGTTCGGTACGTCCTCGACGAGGGCTGTCCCCAAGAAAAGTGGAGAGTTGACCGTAGGAGATTGGGTGCGCATTGGCAAAACCAAACGCACTTTCGACAAAGGTTACTTACCTAACTGGACGACCGAATTGTTTCGCGTCACTGGACGAGTGCATGGCCGTCATCCTGCCGTCTATAAATTGGAAGACATGAACGGAGAAGTGCTCAAAGGAACGTTTTATTTGCCCGAGTTACAACGTGTGACCAAAAAAGAAGACGACGTGTACGACATCGAAAGCATTCTCGAACGCAGAACCCGTAAAGTGGGCAAACGACGTGTCAAAGAAGTCAAAGTACGTTGGAAAGGATATCCACCCAGTTTCGATTCTTGGATCGACGCTTCGCAAGTCATCGACTATAAAAAGAAGAAGTGACCATCATGCCCTTTCACACATCAGACGCAGCTACGTCGACCACTCCTTCTTCCCCTAGTTCTTCTGTGCAAGATTTACAAAAACAACCCTTGTGGGTGTGGTGTGGAGAACGTGTGCCTAAAACGCAAATCGTCTTTTTCTGCCAAATCTTCGTGGTGTATTGTGTCATCGGGGCAGCCATTGCCAATTTGAGTTTGCAACAAGGAGACAAACAATTGTGGACCATTTTATTGAGCAGTTGCATCGGTTACCTGCTTCCCAATCCCTCCCTGAAATTCTCCTCGAACGGGAACCCCGGGAACCTTGTGTCCAGTGCCAGTGTCAGTCACAACCACAACCAGAACCCCATTTTGGGTGGAGACACGCCTCTGACGTCCAGTAATATCCCCTCGGACAGCCACAGAACTCTAGAATTATGAGTCACGAAAACCAATTTTACTTGACCTTACCCAGTGACAGTTCCATGGAGGTGTTTCCCAATAACACGTTGTGCTGTTACACGGCCAAATTACCTCAAGCCATCCCCTTAGACCACGAAGCCCATTGGGAAGTGGCTTTAGTGGAAATGATTCACCCGACCCAAGTCCTCAATGTCCTTCCCAATCAAAATAAATTTGATGTGGAAGTTCATGACGAGCAAATGCAACAGTGGATGGATACCCATAGCAAATATGACAAGAAAACCCGTACACCAAATCTAAAGTGGACCACCTATCACTTGTTCATTCCCCCAGGCTATTATTTTAGTGGTCAACATTTGGTCAACACAATAGCCACCAGGTTTAATGGTGTGTTTCTGAAAGCTTTAGAGTATGTCAAAAAAAGTGTCACCCTGGAATACCACAAAACAGCTCGTCGCTTCCTGATAAAATTTCCTGAGGGGCCCAAAATCATGTCTTTCTTATTTTGTCCTGAATTGTTTGACATGTTGGGCGGTGACATGGAGCTGAGGAAGAAAGTAGAACAACAAAAAGGCGAATTACTAGTCATTTCTGACAACGATTCTTTTGCCAAGTATTTTCGTACCCCGGTAGAACTGAACCAAGGACTGAATTTGATGTTCGTGTACTCCGATGTGGTGGAGTACAACGTGGTGGGACACACCTCTGTGCCGTTACTGCGTGTCATTCCTTTCAAAGTGGATTCTGCCGCAAACGCTGACGAGGAAGGTGGAAACACTTACCACGTCCACCGCGAATTTGTCCATCCTCACTATTTACCTGTCAGCAAGTCGTATTTGGACACGGTCAACATTACTATAAAAGGAGATTTGGGACAAGATATTCCATTCACCAAAGGAAAAGTCACGGTGAAACTCCATTTTCGAAAACGGTTCTCTCACGACTCATAAGTAAGTCATGTATCCAGTGTACCGAGGGGTTGCTCGACAGCGAGGACACGGTTTAGGAGACATGTTAAAATCGGCCTTTCGTTCGGTGGCCCCGGTGTTGAAACCGATGGTGACACGCGGATTGCACGCCTTGAAAGATGCGGCACTGACGCAAGGCAAAGAATTTCTCCAAAATGTCATCATCGACAAACAAAACCCTAAAGAAGCCTTCATGAGGGCGGGCAAAAATGTCTTGCTGCAAACGGGCAAAGACATTTTGGGCCGACGAGACACACCTATAAATGTTCTGCACGCTACCGAGTCAGGCATTCAGCAAGGACAAGGCAGAAAGAGACGACGAAGAAAACACCCTTTCACCAGACTTCAAGCGAGAAAGGCTAAGAAAAGAAGAACCGTTCGAGACTTAGACGTTTTCGATTATTGAGACACAGAGAAAAAAATGATGCACCGAGAGTCTTGCGCTTGTTCCAAGACGGAACTGGATCTGTTTGCCATGCCCCCCACCATGATGACGATGCAAGAATCTCAATGGGTGGAATTTCATCCCGTCTCCTCATTGACAGCCTCAGCTCCCATCGAGTTTGAAATCAAAGGACAGCCCGAAGATTACATCGATCTGAATAGCACTTACTTGTACTTGAAAGTCAAAGTTCTAGATAAGGATGATGGTGCAGTAGATGACACTGAGAATATAGCTCCCGTCAACAATTTCATGCATTCCTTGTTTAGTGGAGTGGACTTGTACTTGAATAACAAACTGGTCAGCAGCAGCATGGATACTTACCCTTACCGTGCCTACCTGGAAAATCTCTTGACGTACGGAATAGATGCCAAGGATACCCATCTCAATGCTTGTGTGCTGTGGGAACCTGACGAAGCGGGCAAGTTCGACCTTGTAGATGGAACCAATAGCGGCTTTGAGCAAAGAGAACTCAAAATCTTAGATAAGAAGAGTTTAGAACTGATGGATCGTTTGCATTTGGACATGTGGTTGCAAGAGAAATATTTGCTGAACGGAGTCAATGTCCGCTTGAGACTGAATCGTAGCAGTACCGCTTTCCATTTGTTGGCTGAGAATGCTAAGGTTCCTAAAAGCAAAATCGAAGAGGCCAAACTCTACGTACGACGCGTGGAAGTGTTACCTAAAGTAGGTAACGAAATCAGTCAAACGTTGAGCAGAACGACCGCCAAGTATCCCATACGTCGCGTGGAAGTGAAAACCTTCACCATTCCCGTTGGACATCATTCCATGATCGAAGATCATCTGTTCCAAGGACAGTTACCCAAGCGTTTAATCCTTGGTATGGTCTCGAATTCAGCCTTCAACGGAACCTTCGAAGAAAATCCTTTCAACTTTCAACACTTCGACGTGAAGAAAATCGAAGTCAGTCGCGATGGCAAGACCTTGTGTACCCGACCTTTCGAACCCGACTTTGCCAACAAAAATTACTTGAGATCGTACTTGTCCCTGTACGAAGCCACCGGTCAGTTAGGAACCAATACCAGTCACGGCATTACGTACGACGATTATGCAGGAGGCTATGCTTTGTGGGCTTTCGATTTCACTCCAGACCAAGGCAGCGACGAAGGACATTTCCACCCTATAAAATCCGGCCAGATTCGTGTGGAACTTCAGTTTGCAAAGCCACTGGACAAGACAGTGAACGTCATCCTGTATGCAGAATTCGACAATACCATAGAAATCAACAGTTTGAGAGAAGTCATTCTAGATTACTAGAAACCATGGAAGACTGTTATCCCTCTTTACCTAGTGGAGAAACTTTGGACATGGAATGTGAGGAGACCCTGGAAGAAGAAGTAATCATGATGAAGTCGAGATGGCCAGAACAAGAAGCCCATTTAGTCTCCTGTTTTGCCAAACACTTGGTCGACAAAATGACGGAATTGATCAAGAAAAATTGTTATGGATGTCAAAACGATCATCCTAGTCAAATTCAACACGATAAATGCCTAATGTTAAGTCAAGAAGAAAAATTGGACGAGTATCTGGACGAAGCTTGGAGTCTCATCTCGGACAAAGACGTGTTGCACCAGTGGTATAAAGACTTGCGTGAACATTCTTGTCCACCATTAACCACTCAAGAGATCCATCGTATCGAAGCTCTCCTGAATCAGAGTGAGGAAACAGAACGAATAACCGTTTATTCGTCAGACATTTTCAAGCAAAAAGTCAGGATCGAATTGACGACTTATTATTACCTGTGAAGAAGAAGAAAAAAACCACACAAAACAATGGATACCTGGGAACTTTATTACCTTTTGAACCACAGTTCGTATACGGCTTCTTGGAATCCTGTCGTCTGTGCTAAAGATGAACTCCCTCATCGCAAACCTAAAGACCATCAAGCTTACGTGATCAACACGGACGACAGTCATCTCCCAGGAACCCACTGGGTAGCCGTCTACTTTCCTCAAGAAGGATGTGTGGAATATTTCGATTCGTACGGATTGCCCCCTTTGGAAGACGATATCATCGACTTTATGAGAAGAAATGCTCAAACCACCCGATTCAATAACGTGAAATTACAAGGCACAGATTCCTTGGTGTGTGGACAGTACTGTGTGTATTTTCTGCATCATCGCAGCCTGGGCTATTCCTTAGAACATTTAGTGACTCATTTCGATCCTCGTTCTTCTGCTAGAAACGATGTGAAAGTAGATCGATGGTTTTGTGACCATTATGCTTATCTTTTGTCTCAAGCTAGGAAACGTAGTGTCCATCAATGGCCTAATGATTTCCAACAGTGGAAATCACAATTTCATTCACAACGTTGTCAGCCCTGTTCTAAGTAGATTGTAAATTGAGAAAAAATGTTTGTGATTAGAAAAAAATGTTTGATGTTATAGTGTTGGATTATTGTTAAAAAATGACAGAAATGTTGTTGTTTAGTGTTAAGTGATTTTTGAATAAAAAAATGTTATGTTTAAAAAAAATGCCTTTGTCTTTTGTTTAGCTAGAAGAATGTTGGATTGATGCTCTTTCATTTCTTACTATCCCTCTCATGACACTCACTAAACGTTGCGACTCGAAAACCGTGTGGGGGATGTTTTCCTTCACGTCCGCGCTTTGACTTTAAGAACCGGGTTGTTCCCAGTCTAACCATCCATTGTCGACTCATCCTCCTACGAAGATGTGCTCCAAACTAGCTAAACTCAACGAAGCCTACGTGAATTTGCATAGGGTCAGACACAGTCTGATACCGAAGCCAGAAGAAATAGAGAATGTGAGAATGTTAAAAATCACTGAAGACCTGATAGAAGAGCTCTTCAGAGAAGAAATGAACAGGGAAAAAGAAGAATGGACAGAGAAGTACAGACTTCAGAGACAGCAGCAACAGCAGCAACAGCAACAGCAGCAACAACCTGAAGCTGACAGAGGCTTTGTCGATTGCCGTATCGACACGAAAGAGTTCTTCTTCTCTTTTCGAAGAAGCAGACCTATCGCCAGAAAGTCTATCCTCAGAGGACATCGCATTCTTAGAAACTAAAAAGAATGCCATAGCAAAACAAAAAAACAGCCCTTTTCAGGGCTACCCAATACTCTAGAAAAGAAATAACCATCAATTTGCCAATGTGTGTAGGTAGAGTAGTGTGAAAATAAACACTAACTCTTGCTTTTAAAAATGTGAGGGTATGTGTTGGTGTGTTTGTGTTAGTAAGAGCTAAAGTAAGTTGGTGTGGATAATAGATTAAAATGATGTTTGTTTTTTTGGTGTTTGAGGTGTATATTTGGAGTTAGATTGAATTGCTTTGAGTATGTGGATAGTCTATTGAAGTGATTTATAAAAAATTTTAAAATAGTGATGGGTAGCATAAAAAGTGAGTGAGTGTTTCTTTTAGGTCCGCGCGTTGTTGTTTTTTTGGTCATGATCTAGGTAAGATGAATTTTATGTTATTAGGGGGATGTTTTCCATCACGTCCGCGCTTTCAGTATAAATTGAAACTCGTTCGGCAGTCCAGCTACCCTTGTTGATTGATCAACACCAAAAAAAAAAATGAACACGAGACTTGAGAAACTGTTGGAGCTTCATGTGCATCTGGAATATGCCAGGCGCATATTAAATGAACTGGCCGCGGAAGCCATTGTCGAGGAGGGAAGGATAAGAGAGGAGGAAAGAAGAAACAAAGAAGAGGAGGAGAGAAGATATAAAGAAGAAGAAAGAAGATATAAAGAGGAAAGAAGAAACAAAGAAGAGGAGGAGGAAAAGGAGAGAAGAAAAAATTTCAAAATCCCAGAGAGCGAAAATTGGGATTCTGAAGCGACATATCCTGCCTCTGCTCTCTCCCCCCAAAAGGTAAAAAGTAACTGGGGGATAAGATGCGTATGTGGCGCCAGGCCTGGAAGGTGCCACCATTAACCAGGTGCCCATGAAGTTCCAAACAAAACAGCCCTTTTCAGGGCTACCCAATACTCTAGAAAAGAAATAACTATTAATTTGCCAATGTGTGTAGGTAGAGTAGTGTGTATATAAACACTAACTCTTTTTTTAAAAAATGTGAGGGTATGTGTTTGTGTGTTTGTATGAGTAAAGGTATGTTTGTGCGAATAGTAGATTATGGGTTTCTTTATTGTTTCTTAGCAAATGTGGAGAGTATAGTTTGGGTTATATTATATGAAATGAAAAAGTAGGGGATGTTTTCCTTCACGTCCGCGCGTTGTTTGGTCATGATCTAGGTAAGATCCATTTTATGTTTTTAGGGGGATGTTTTCCTTCACGTACGCGCTTTAAGTATAAGAACCCACAGTATTCGTCGTTCAAACCATTCTACACAGAAAATGGCTTCAAACCACCTGGATAAATTTCAATCATTGCAAGACGTCCTTGACAATTTGGGCATGATAGAACAAATGCTCGTACGACTCGTTGAAGACCACTATTCTTATAGTCCGCATAGAGTAAAAATGGAAATTAACAACTTAAGAAAAGCAAAGGACATGATCAGTGGTGTGATGAAGGAAATAAAGGAGGAGAAGGAGGATGAAGAGGAAAAGATAAGAAAAAGAACATGGAACGAAAAAATTGAAAAAGAAGAAGAAAATGAGAAGAGGAAGAAAGAAGAAGAGGAGGAAGAGAAGAAAGAAGAAGAGGAGGAGAAAAAAAGAAAGGGAAGAAGAGAAAGAGTGTTGGAGATAAAATAAGAAGTTGGTGGAGGAAAAGAAGAAATTAGAAGCAGAAGAAGAAAACCCAAAGGCCCTTTTCAGGGCCAGCCATATTTCTCGAAAAGAATTTCTTTGAATTGCCTACCCCTTTTTTAAAAAAATTTTTTTTAAAAAAAAAGAAAAAAAAAAATCCCATGTTCCATTCCCCTTGTCCCTAAACAAACCCAAACTCTATTCCCCATGTTAAATTCCCCTTGTACGTAGAGTGACCCACGATTTATCGCCATGTTAAATTCCCCTTGTACGTAGAGTGACCCACGATTTATCGCCATGTTAATTCCCCTTGTACGTAATCTGACCCACGATTTTTCGCCATGTTAAATTTCCATTGTACGTAATCTAACCCAGGGGGGGTCTGTAATGCTAATTCCCATTGTACGTAAAGTGCCCCCATTCACTACTGACGGCTTCCATCCGGCCCATTTATTGTTGAGTATGATTAAGTTCGTCTCGCAGCCGGACATCCTACTGGACCAAGGCTACATGTCTGATTGCATATTCCATGAAGAGACTTTGGACTGGTATGTCTTTGTCGCAGGTCTGCCATCCCATTCCACACCCTCAATCGTTGCAATATTGCAGGAGGAGGACTTTAACCCTCCCAATGAAAGTTATGGTAGCATAACGCATGAAGAAGTACTTCACAGGTCTAGTGTTTACTTGAGTCCTTGGAAATATCTGTGGAGACCTACAGCAGCCTCAGGGCCGTCACGATAACTCCAATGTGAGCACCATTGTCCTGAATCACATTATCCACTGTAGCCTGGACAGCCGCTTTCAGCAGCTTCTTGATATGTGTCTGGTGCTCTGGCTTGTGGACTTACTGGACACTAGTCATATTTCCAACACACGGCACGGCCTTCTTTGTTGGCCTGTACCGAAGTGCATGGATGGACGGTTTGTAATTCTACCAGGTATCACAATGTCCTAATGTACACGTCGTACTCTATAATAAAGTCGTTCTCGCAACATTCGAGAACTGCCTCTATGCTCGTTCTTGCCAAAATAATGTTTATGACGGCATTATAATACAAAAACAGCTGTCCAAGCAGCGAAAGACATATCGAATGTGGTTACTGAACCCTTTGTCAGGAACATAGTGGCGATACCCAAGAACACCGATTGGCCAGTGTGGCATGTCCGTTCGAGACAAAACCCTCTTCACGAACTATTCTCTCTAGAGTATCTGTTCCAGGCGAGTGTTCTCGGCTTCTCGCCTGTCTACTGCGACCTGGTGCATCTGTTCCACCCACCTACGCCACCCTTTTTCCGCCTTTGTGTCTGTAATCACCATCAGCCGGTTTTCTTGATCTACTGGTCGACTGTATGTACAAGTGATGGTTCGTCTTGACCTCCCTCAGTAGCCAACGTAGCAGCAAATGGTCCACAGATCGCTGAGATTTTCTTAGGACCGCAGTATGTCTGCGTAAAAACATTGGACAGGCACGGAAGTAAACTCTAGAGATAGATAACCGCAGAGCCGGTTCCCTGCATTCGTAGGGCTCTCAAAATGCATTTTTTAAAGTACAAGCAAATGTCAGCACTCCGCTTTGTGGTGATATGAGCGTACCCGGCAACGTAGATGGTGCCTTGTGGCTTGTGTGCAAGAACTAAACAGCGCTCTTTTACCAAATTCTTTCACTTCACAGCAAACTAGCCCTACTCTGCATCTGTTGCTCGTAGAAAAGGACACTGGCAGCCCCTGGGGTAACCCTATGCAAGTATCTGTTTCATAACCACGTTGGCTGTATCGGTAGAAAGTTCCACGCACGGGCGGCAAACACACAGGGAGACTTTGATGCGGGTACATACTAATGACTACAAATCGGGTTGCTCGAAAATCTTGGCCAGATGCTTGTTCATCCAATCAGCGTTATCGGCAAAGTGCACTTCAAAACTCTCGCCGGTCTCGAGGTTTGGGATGACTTTGTTATAAACCTTGATGTGTAAGGTGTAGTCTTCGCGAGGCATCACGATATAATTACACATGTGGTTTTCCATACTGTTTGTGTTAGCGACGATTGTAGGCTGATCTATATCTATACACTCACACAGTACAAGATACTCGACAAGGTACCATTGGTTAAACACGCCAGAGAAGTACCTCGTATAGTCGATATAGTAGAAACCATATCCGTTGTCCAGGAGCTAGCGCCCAAACTGAGCAGTGTTGTCTGTGACCCCCCCCCCCCCCATTAGGGAGGGTGGATACGCCGGACATGGTCACAAATAGAGCAAAGTGCAAATTGGTCACTTCGGGAATGTCCGAAGCAGTGTGCGCATGCAACCACGAGTTCTATTCGATCCATGTGACTATGCGAACACTGGTGTAAGCGCCTTTTACTCCACTGCCTGTGTGAAATAAGTGTCTCGGAACTTTCTGGCGGTGAAAAAACTCAACTCCTTTCTACTACTCTATCGCCGAAGCACATATAACCAAAAACTTTGATATCGTCGACAAAGCTTAGAAGGCTCTAGAGGAGACAGTCACATGACTAAAGAGGTAGTCGATCCAGGAGAATTCGGACACTAGGTACGCATTCACATGCGCATTCTCGCGTAGCTGGTTGCATGTGTTACTTCCATCTTGCTTGGACCATCAAAATGTTGGTGTGCAGCCGAGGTAGTATGCAAACCGTCTGATCTAGAATTGATCATTTACCCCCACCCACCCCGAACCAATGCGCTATAGTAAATGGCACTAACCCGACTCGAAAAGGATTGTTGACAATTGTTCTAGTTAGGGCCAAACAAGCATTATATTAATTAAAGAACTTAGCTTAATTACTCTTCGCTTGATGGATATATGTAAAAACAGTTGGGATAATTATTGCCGCCCACCCCCCACCCCCCAACTTGGCCAAACATAGAACTGAGGTCTAGGGAGGACGAATATTGTGCATTCACACACACACACACACACACACACACACACCTACCTCTGTGCATATATTAGTAGTATTTTAATTCTACTTCTCTGAAAATGAATTTTGTAAATAAGAGATAGTGTTTTGTGATATTTATTACTTCCAGGACAAATAAGAGCATTTACCAGCACGTGACATGTAACAAAACGAATTAAAGAGACCCAGTGCACGAGCGACTTTACCCGGAAATTTGCACTAGTAGTCACGAAATTAGTTATTGGCTTTGTAACTGCGGGGGGGGGGGGGGGGAGGCAGAACAATGTCGCATGATTCAGAAAGCATGGTTGAGTGACAAGATATTCAGTGGTGGCGGGAGGGGGAATGGGGCAATTTTTTTTTCTTTTTTTTTGGGGGGGGGGGAGCTGATATTGTCAAAGTATCGCACCTTCGTCTTAGTGCTACGGAGGCAGTTCATCACAAAACCTATTGGAGGTGGGGGATGGAGGTGTTGGCAACTGACATAACTGTTTTCTATAGCAAAGTATGGGCGCCACAAAAGAACATAGCCCCTGTGCGTTTCAGTAGCGGTGACAATAAGGGGCATCGCTCCTGGGACCGTTATGTTGCTACTGACAACATGCCAGTAAGAAAGTTGTTTAAATCGTGCGAATATTAAGTGTTACGCAACGTCTTCACCGTTTGTTTCATCAATGGAATGTTCGAGTCTTCGTCGCGACTGTTTTACGTTTAAGTGGAGTGTGCTCAAAACACCAAAAGAATTTGCTTTGAAGTTGTCTCCCTTTGGTGACTCTTGCAGGTTCGCACTGTTGCCAATAGATTTAGCATAAGATAAACAAAATACAGTTTTAAATGTTAAACGATTTTGACGGTAGAAATAATGGGGACTGACATGCTTCGAGAAATCGCATGAAGTCCTGGCTTGCACACTAGAGGTAAACATTTCGCTGCAATACAGATATGATATCAGTTTATTGTCTTAGTAAATAAACCTGCAAACAAATACAGGTACTATTGTCGTAGGCGGTTGTGTAAGCCGCATATCATTTTAAATTACATTTCTGGGATCAAAGTGACATTTATTTTATCACTTTAAACATAATCAAGATTTGTATGCTTTCACATACATAATTTTAACGAAGTGAGCTAAATAATTGTTTATCGTGTTAGTCATAGAAAGTTTTGGAAAAATCGTCGACACAGTATTGGATGATCAGTATCAATTACAATGAAAGTTGTAATAAATGATGCTTAAGTTATGATCACTATTATTTTATCAAAATATACCTGTTTGGAAAGATTTACCTATTGCCTTCCAAGGTTTTAGAAGAAAATATTTGATTGATCATGGAAGTATACCATATATTAGAATAACACTCTACATATAATAATTAATTTTGTATTAATGTGTAATTTCTCTATGAAAATTTTTCTCTAGTTGCTAACAGCAAATCTCGTCTAGAGAAAAAGTATTTTTTTAAAAAACATATCTCAATCATCTCATTTTCTCATTGATAAATAATTAGTCATATTTGGCCAGGATAGACATTGTCTATGAGAGAGAGAGTAGAGAGAGAGAGAGTTATGTGCAAAACTACTTTTAATATGGCCAAAGAAAAAAAATATGTTTCTAGTCTGCTGACAGTCCTTGTTTCTCCTTGCTGACCCTAGCACTTTTTCCCAGTGGTTAAATTTATTAAAAAAAGATATATATGTTGTTAAAAAAACCCAACCCCATCCGTCAAACTAACCAAACCCTGCATATTTTGATTTTACAATGAGTACAATAGGAAAGACATATTTTCTTGTTTTGCCCAAACGGTTTGAGAGCCTCTAATTTCTTGAGCATTTTTCCACACCCCATAATTTAAATAATCTTCACAATTTTTTTTGATGGCTGTATCAGTTTCTTTAAAACTGTCTGCCATTTGTGTTTTAAGATAGATATTATTTGGACTGCTTTATTAATCTAATTCATCTATTGTAGATAATTCAGCAGTCAGTCTCATAAATAAAATGAATGCACCTAAAGAACAAGATGAACAAACAGAGGTATTTTAGATGCAGATAAGTGGATAAGTGAAAGAGCAAATATAAGAACGACTGATTGAAAGAATGAACAAATGAACAAGGAATGTACAAAAAGAGAGACATATATAGAATTACGAAAGATATGAATTAATAGATAAATGAAAATAATAAAGAAGAGAAATAAATGATCATTACAAGAATAAGATTATAAGATGAGATAAAAACTTCTTATTGTATTCACAAAATGATACATCATTTGCTGATGGACATTTAAACTCCAGTAAAACCACAAAGGAGATTTAGCTTCCTCCACCTCTTAGGGTGCAAAGGATCATTTTTATGCACAAAGTCAGTGCCGCATCCACCTGCCTAATATAAAAAATCATAAAAAATTAAATGCAGAAATGAGGTCCAAAAGGTCCATATTTTGGGTTAGCTATATTTTTAAAAAAAACATAAGAATATTGTTCATTTGACCTAAGAAGTCAATTGCAGTTCATAGCAAAAGAAGTTTATGCACCCCAACTCCAAATTTATATCTACATTTTTCATGTCTGAATTTCATATTTGACACCAAGTGATGTTCAGAGTGCAAACACAAGCCCTTTTCCTAGGTGATAATTTTGAAAAACATCGTGTACTAGACCGCTTGATGCAATTCAAAATAGTTGCCATCCAAACTATTTTTGAGATATTCTACTTGCCATGAACGCACATGTCTACTGCTGAGTGACCTGCTCTTTTTACTATACTATTGGTATTTTTCACTGTATTCATACTGCAAAGTAACTATGGGAGGTGTACATACCTCTAGAACCAACACAAGCCCGAAACACCTAATTCACAAATATATTCATATTGTTCATTTTTAAACAATAATTGCTGAAAAAGTCACATCATAGCCTTTAAGCTCAGGAATTTAATAGTGGCCAATTTATGAAACTATCCCCTACTAAGCATTACCTATTTCTCTAAGGCATTTATGATCAGGAAATGTACTTGAAGAAGAAGAAACCAAATTTTGGAGTAAAATCTGTTTCTATGATAACACATACCCAGTCATAATACAGATACACCAGCTGGTCTCCCTGTAGTTACATCTTACTAAGAGAGCATGTATTCTTCTCAATAGTAATTGCTGTATTAGTGGAATGTGGTGCCAGGTCCTGTATCAAGAGGAGGTCACTCTGTCTGACAGCCACATGTGGGAAGATAACTTTTAACTTTCATAGCTACACATTTTACCCTGTGTTACGTGTTTAGGCTCTTTCAAACAGTAACAAGAAAAGAGTGAAGATGATAAGCTTTGTAAAAGTTAACAAACGATTTTTTTCTCTAGAAAAACAAGGTAAAAATGAGAAAAAGAAGTTTTGATTTTACGAATCAAATCCAAAAATAATCCAAGAATAATCAAAGAATTAAGAAATAGATGTCCTAGTAATAAAAAGTCCTAATGAAATTGAGTTTGAATCCCAATGAAATCCAAAATGGAAGGCGATGATGTATGCTGTGGTCATACTGTGTAAACAGTTCCTTGTTGAATCACAGAAGATAATATTCCAGTGTTTGAATTATGTGTAAATTTCAATAGCTGTCCTTGTCCAAGAATTAATTTAGAGCACAAGTATTTCCAGGAAAAAATAATCAGTTGGAATCCAAATAATTTGAAGAAAACAAAATAATTAGCCCAAAAATGGGTCATAACATAAAACACTTTAACTTCTCAAGTGTTAAGGCAAGTAATGACTATTCTTTCTCAAAACATCAATAATAAATCTAGCTACAGTGTAAAACAGATGCCTGGATGTGGGTCAGTCCTCTGGAAAAACCTAATTGATACATGTTATTTGTGACGTACTCCAAGTATGGCCTCGATTTCACTTATGAATCTTACTCTGAGAAAGAATAAAAATAAAAATAAAAAAAAGTTGTGTACCACAACTCTTACTGGTTCTGAATCAAGGTCAGGAACTAGGTCAGCATTAGATACAAAGTTTCTATTTTTAGTTGTTTACAAAAAAACAGAACTGAACAATATTAAATCCAGTAAATATTTTACATTATAATAGCATGTAATGGAATAATTTTAAAAAAAGTAACAAACAAACAATTAAATTAAATCAAATATAAATTAAATCAAATATACATAACACCTGTGAATGCTGGATTTGTGAAGTAGTTGTTGTCCTCTAAAATATTACTTTCAGGTATGTATTATCAAACAAGCATATTTTATTCCAAAATTGTTTACTCAAATTTTGAAAAGTTTTAGAAACTGACAAACAAATAAATTGTTCTAGTAGCAGTTATCAAATATCAGTTACCTACATTTTTATTGGCAATTATAATAATGTAAGAAGATACAACTAGCTGTTTAAGAAAATTAAAAATATACAGTTTCATGTTTATTTGAAAGCATATGGTCCAAATACATAGCATGATGACCAAAACGTGCAGACATAAATATTAATAAAGGTAATATACTCAGTATCGAGGTTGAGTTTTACCTGTCTCTGATTAGCTATGTTGGTTCCAGTTATTAATCAGTTATTAAACATATGTGAAAAGTAATGTTAGCAATACATGAGAGATGAATACAAATATTGTATGAAATCAGCATTAAAAGGTTTTATCAAAATGGCTTCCTTTCATATTTTCAAGGCAACCTGGATTATTCTGGGGACCTATAAGTAGTAATTCTGTTACTGGAGGAAATAATCTAGTCAAGAAAGATGGCATCCAAAGCCAACCAGAAGGTCAAGCAAGGTAAGACCCTCTACAGAGAAAGTTGAATTTCAGTTACAATAAATGACACTGAAAATGAGTTGCTTGATTGTGGTTTTAATTGCATGACATGTATGTTCTTTATAAAGTACTCTATTCAAATTCATAATGCTCATGCTCAGGAAGATCTTTGGTTGTCATGTTTTTATGCAAATAACTGAAATAATGGAAAATCGTTATTAATGAAAAATGCACACTATGTATATAAACTGTTTACATCGTCATGTAGTTGTAACAGTGCCTGAACACTTATCAAGGTTTAGATGAAATTGATATTGTGTATAGAAATGTTTCTCTTTGTCCATGCACACATGTATGTGACTTTTTGTACAGGTTTGATTTGCATGTTATTCCTACATTGTGGAAAAGTGTAATAAGTTGAAAAAATTCATTTGCTTTAATAATTCAGTGTTTTTGGTAAGTTTTATTACTGATGCATTTACTTCTTTCAGATCTTGGTCCAGAACAGATGAAGCCAATTCTTCCTAGAAGGATTTCGTCTTTTGCTTCTGAACTAATTGGACATGGAGGGGTACAGAGGGATTCCTTGTCACTCTTTTTCCAATCTACATCTCTATTGACTATTAAACTAAGGCTAGAACTCTTCCCAGCAAAAGTCTTCATGTAACAGACCATGCATAATACGTATAAAGTCTTCACATAGCAAACCATGCATTATATATATAAAGTCTTCACGTAGCAAACCATTCATAATATGTATAAAGTCTTCACGTAGCAAACCATGCATAATATGTATAAAGTCTTCACTTAGCAAACCATGCATAATACATTTATGTATAAAGTCTTCACGTAGCAAACCATGCATAATACATGTATGTATAAAGTCTTCATGTAACAAACCATGCATAATATGTATAATGTCTTAATGTAGCAAACCATGCATAATATGTATAAAGTCTTCACATAGCAAGCCATGCATAATATGTATAAAGTCTTCACTTAGCAAACCATGCATAATACATGTATGTATAAAGTCTTCATGTAGCAAACCATGCATAATACATGTATGTATAAAGGCTTCATGTAGCAAACCATGCATAATATGTATAAAGTCTTCACATAGCAAACCATGCATAATATGTATAATGTCTTCATGTAGCAAACCATGCATGCTATGTATAAAGTCTTCACATAGCAAACCATGCATAATATGTATAAAGTCTTCACTTAGCAAACCATGCATAATACATGTATGTATAAAGGCTTCATGTAGCAAACCATGCATAATATGTATAAAGTCTTCACTTAGCAAACCATGCATAATATGTATAAAGTCTTCACTTAGCAAACCATGCATAATACATGTATGTATAAAGGCTTCATGTAGCAAACCATGCATAATATGTATAAAGTCTTCACATGGCAAACCATGCATAATATGTATAAAGTCTTCACTTAGCAAACCATGCATAATACATGTATGTATAAAGTCTTCATGTAGCAAACCATGCATAATATGTATAAAGTCTTCACGTAGCAAACCATGCATAATATGTATAAAGTCTTCACATGGCAAACCATGCATAATATGTATAATGTCTTAATGTAGCAAACCATGCATACTATGTATAAAGTCTTCACATAGCAAACCATGCATAATATGTATAAAGTCTTCACTTAGCAAACCATGCATAATACATGTATGTATAAAGTCTTCATGTAGCAAACCATGCATAATATGTATAAAGTCTTCACGTAGCAAACCATGCATAATATGTATAAAGTCTTCACATAGCAAACCATGCATAATATGTATAAAGTCTTCACATAGCAAACCATGCATAATATGTATAAAGTCTTCACGTAGCAAACCATGCATGCTATGTATAATTTACAGCAGAGAAAAATTATGGTATGAAACATGGTTATTCTAAAATAATCAAATTTCATGCATACAAATGGTAAAAACAGCAATAAAATAATTAGAGTTTTTCAGTAATAATATTAAAAAATTAAAAAAGGAAGCTTAACTAATTAATTTCTTGTCTGGGTAGGAAGGTCACCAAATACAGACATGCACTCTTAATTGATAAGGTGATGTAGCTGGGAAATTTTAGACAAATCATTTGTTTTAAGAATTCAGAATTTTTTCATTACAAACTACTTATTTTCATCATGGTTTTCTGAAACATATCTTTGTGTCTGTATGTAAATTTGTGAATAGGTTGTTTTCACACAAGGATCAATGCTTGATAGGTACTCTATAGACTCCTAAGTCCAACTGCAAATAAAATAAACTCTGATCTGCTATCACATAATTTGCCTGCAGATCAGGGTTAATATTGTTTGTTTTGTTGATTACTCCTAAAAATTGGATAGACCCAGAGCCAGCCAATACATTATATTATGGCAGATCTGGGTCTGTGCAGTTTGCCTTTGAACTTATAAGCAAGTATATATGGGATTTAGATTCTTGTTTGTGGTAATCTCCGATAATTGTTACCCTATGAAGAATATTCAACAATCAGCAATTTAAATTAAATTACCCTGCTGTAACGGATATCAAATTTGTTTGTATTGTTTCAACAGATTAACTTATCAACACCATCAAAAGAGACAAAATCCACGAATTTAAAAGCACCAAAGAAGTCTGTAGGGTGAGTATTGATATAGGATGAAAATTTCTTAGTGACATGAAGAAAAGTACCACTTAGCAACTTTTATACCACACAGATATCATTTAGTGATGTTTAACATGTACATCCAGAAATGCTTATTGTATGCACTGGCTGTTAATTTTCTTAAATTGGAAAATGTATATTGCTGTGCAGTGTTATGTGTTTAGGCTCTAAAAAAAAAGTAACAAAGAAAGGGTGAAAACAACAAGCTTTGAAAAATATAACAAATAATTTATTTCCCTGGAAAAACACTGTGAAAATAAAAAAAAAGAACTTAGTTTTTAAGAATCAAGTCCAAAAAAAATCCAAGAATAATCCACAAATTAAATTTTAGAAGTCCTAGTAATGAAATGTTCTAATGAATTCAAGTTCGAGTCCCTATGAAAAATCCTAAATGGAAGGAGATGACTTATACTGAAGCCTTTTATATTACAGATGTGTCTACAGTTCTTTGTTGATTCACAAACAATATTCCAGTGTTTGAATTTCCAAATAAAATTTAAAGATGTGTCTTTGTCCATGAATTTTATATGAGCACTCAAATATTTCCAGGGAAAAGAATCAATCTTTTAGAATCCAAATAATTTGCATGAAAATTAAAATATTAACTCCAAACTAAACTGGTCACAACAAAGCGGACACCTTACGTCCCAGTGTTTAGAGGCCCATCTGACTAATTTCTCTATAGACAAAGGTTATACAGTAACCTGAGGTGCAAAACAGATTCTCAGATGAGGGTCAACCCTCCAGAATTTCGAGAACATTGTCAAAGTATTTACATCTAAAGTCACATAGTCCCAGTCAGCCTTGATTTCACTATTATCATTCACACATTAAGAATGAATTTAAAAAAGGTGTTGTTTACTTAATTCTCAATCAAGGTTAGGAACTAGGTCAGCAAAAAAGTAAAAAGTTCTATTTTTAGGTGTTTTCGACTAAACAATCATTTCAAACTAATTTCTGGAAAGTATCAAATTCCAGTAAACAAAATTACATTACTGAACATGTAATGAAATAAAAATAAAAAGATTGTAAAACTTACAATCAAATTAAGTCAAATATAAATTAAATCAAATTTATATAACAGCAGAAGCATTCAGTTATCATCACTGTACCTATCTGTCCACACTTTTTCTCCAGCATATCTATGCAGACATTTCTTAGATTGGTATTTCTGTCCAGATTTTTGTATGTGACAGGTGTCCATCACAATATGTAATAGTAAGGGTTTCATCATTGTTTCCTACATTTTTGCAGTAATATTAATAATAATAATAATAATAATAAAGACTTTATTTTCAGAGGGTGACTTAGTTACAAATGAGAAATAATCTAACTTGAGGTCCTATTATGTACCTATAAAATACAAGAAAATATTATGTTCACACATACAGACACACATACAAATATAAGCAAATAAACAGTATACCAACAATTATTCACACAAATGATACATAGCTGCAGAAATGAAAATGAAGCACAGGAGGTGGGTGGTGTAACATGTACTTTATTAAGTACACCATTACTTTAATAAGTACAAAATGTTTGATATTTTTTATAATATCTTCCATCTAATACACTTACTGTGGAAGGAAGAGATGCATGGAGCTGATTTCATAACATGTGGAATGTTATTCCAAACAAGAGCACCTGAAAATTGAAAGTTATTTTTGAATATCTTCTTTTTTGGTTAGTGAGTACTTTAATATTTTGCCCTTAGATTTGATGTACCAGTAGATTCTCTTTTCTGGAAAATGGTATATAGGCAAATATTATTTTGGCCTTTCTTAAAAATATTCTTTCATGTATTGGTAATTCTTTGAATGTTAGCATTGCAGTTTGAACATTTTCTGTTTGCTGATCAAGAGTTATTTTACATACCCTTTTCTAGAGTCTTGAAAAAGTTCACATATTTGCAGCAGTTATGTTCCCCCAATAATATTACAGTGAAGATGCAGTTGAATGTAACTTTTGTACAAAGTAATTCTGTTATATAATGGAATGAAGGCCTAGATTTTCTCTAGGAGTCAGAGATAAGAATTTATTTTCTTTAAAATATAATTTATATAATGGGACCATTACAAGTTAATGACAACTAATATTCCAAGAATTCTATCTAAACATGTCATTTTCAGATGAGTGTTATCATAGAGAACATGCAGCATATCAGTTTGCAGTCTTGTTCTTTTCTGTCATGTAGTTATCAGTAAGACTTATGTTTTGTCTGTATTGAGGATCATACCATTTTCCTTGCACAAATATTTATGAATAGAACAAATAACAAGGGCCTCAAGATAGAACCTTGTGGCACTCAGTAACTTATTATTTTAGATTCAGGTAGGTGTCCATTTAATGTTACCTGTTGAGACCTATTGCTCAAGTAGGACATGAACTACTTAAGAGTATTTTGACTACATTGACAGATTTTTAATGTTTCAAGAAAAATTTTATGATCTAGTAGGTTAAAAGCCTTTTAAAAATCAATCATTACAGTACCAACTAACTTTCCTTCATCTAAGGCTTTTATCCACTTTTCAGTCATAGAGATAACTGCAGTTTCACAAGAATGATCTTTTTGAAAGCCATGCTGATTTTGATGAAGTAGAGTGTGATTATTGAGATAGTTCATAAAAGAACTGTATACATGCTTTTCTAGTAATTTGGAAAGGGATGGAAGAATTGATACTGGTCTAAAGTTGTTTGCATCCTGTTTTGGTCCAGCTTTATTTACTGGTGTTACTTTGGCAGTTTTCCAAGATTGGGGAAATTGATTTGTTCTTAGCCTGTGATTACTTAGAAAGGTAGTACTATCAGCAATAGCAGATGCAGCTATTTTAAGAAGTCTTGAACCTATAATGTCGAGTCCTGCAGATTTAGAAGCATCCATGTTTTTTCCAGATTTAAAATTTCTTTGTGAACAAAATCTTTTTAGTTTGGAATGATCAGAGTCTAACTTTTGTTCTGTAATATGAAGGCAACGATTTCAAAGAATTCATTGAAAATATTTGCAATGTCATAAACATGATTACCATCATTCATTAAGGATGATATGACTGCCTTATGTTTGTACTTCCTGTTCTAAATGTTTTAAAAATTTTCCAGATACTTTTAAGGTTGGTTTTTTTTTTTTGTTATCAAGAATTCTTTGGTAGTTGTTTCTCTTTGTTTGCATACTCTATTTCTCCAGATTTTGTATTCATCTTCATTACCTACAGATTTTAATTGTCTCATCTTTTCATAGTATATAAAATTTATGTGGTGACCCAGCCAGGTTGTTGATCTTACTCTATGTGCCTTGAAAGGTACATGTTTATTAAGAACTTCCAAAAACAGATCCAACCAAATGCTTAAAATATATCCAGTGTCATCAAAAGTTTGGTAGTATCCCAAGGGATTTGCTCTGAACCCTATAAGAAATTATCATTATTGAAAGCTTTAAAAGTCCTGTATGTGATAGATTTATGAAGATTCTTTTCTCGCACATTTATGTTACGTTTCTTTTGAGATAAATTGCAAAATGATCGCTTAAACCAATTTCTGGAACAGAAATTCTTGAAATATTTTTTAAATATTTGTATTGTCTGTAAGTGTTGTTGAATTGGATATTAATCTAGTGGCTTCATTGACTAATTGCAAAATCTCCAAAGGTTGAACAAAATCCAACTAATGTTTTTTTTATTTGTTCAATTAGGAGATCCATATTTATGTCACTTAATATGTGATATTTTTCATTTTCATTTATAATTTTTTTTATTTGAATTCAAATTCTTCATTCCAATACTAGAAAGAATTTGGCTTTTTCTGGGGTGATCTGAATCCATAGATTCAACATTTTCAGATTCAAGACCATTCTTGACATAAGCTATGAGACCCCCCCTGCCGAATCCTGTCTCTGTGAACTGTTTTGTCATATCTATCAGCGCAGAGAAAATTGTCAGTTTGACTTTCAGTCAGTTTTGTTTCTGAGATGTCAAGCAAATGTACATCATTATTTGGAACGATTAAGATGAGTTTAACTTGATCTGTTATCCCTCAGATGGCCTTGAATATTTATATGACCTATATTGACATCTTTTCCTGAAATGTTTAAATTCATAACTTTAACAGGATTGCAATTACTCTTTTGGGCATTCAAGGAGACATAAGTATTTCTACAGAAATTTACATTGTTTTGTTTCTACAACATTTACATGGTTTGTATTGCTGTCATTTTTATCCTTGTTGCTCTTTTCAGACCCATTCTTGTGCATAGTTAACGTAGCTTTTAAAAAAATTTCAGTCATATTGCTACGATGTCTGCACACACATGGCAGTTTATAGTGATGTATAGCACTGGGGCATCATGCCGCAGACACATAAGTCTTTGGTATGACTCGGCTGGAGTTTGAACCTGCAACCTCCCGCATCTAAGGCGGATGCTGTAACCACTAGGCCACTGGAGCAGTCTTGTTTAATACATTTCACCAAGTTGTAGCTCTCATTTTCTTATTAGTTTAAGATTTTTGTGTAGGCACATGCATGTGACCAATAAAGTTAGCAACTTTTTATGTTTTGATTTTGTTTGGCATGCAAACTGCCATGGTCATTTTGATTTACCAAATTGAAAGTCAGTTTTGTAGCATTTCCAGTAATACATGTACTGTCATAATAAGTTGTTTTCCCTTTTTGTATAAGATCTTTGAATAAATGATTATTATTAGGATATTTAAGGAACAAAATTTAATATTTTGTTACCGTTTGATAGATAAATAGTGGCAGGTCTAGGATATTTTCTGCAGGGATTCACTTTTGAGCAGGGATGACTTGTTGTATTTAAAGACCAACAATCCCAGTTTTTCAGCAAAAAAGACAGGAAAAGGGTGGTCAGATGTTGCTTTCATGTCTACAATGGCTACCTATATAAAATATATTCGTCATTTTAAAGGAAATCATGACATACACACCTCTCCCTCAATAACTTGTGCACAACGAGGTCCACAAACATAAACCACACTTTAAGTGAGGGTGTGAGTTATTGAGAGACATCCAAAAATGTACAATCCCATCAATAATAATTATTAATAACGTGCTTTTTCTAATGAAGTTGTTCGTTATTCTGTATAAATAACATTTAGTTTCAAAATATCCAACATGTGAAAGATCATTTCACCTGGTTTCAACAACTATCACATGTACACAAAAACATCAGTGTATTACATCACTGCTTTTTGTTTTTTTTATTAGTCTGGGTCCCGGAGTGGTATTTAATCATATAGTGCCAAGTTGGGAGTCAAAGTAGCATGGAATTAGACTAACCGTTGATACACTGCCAAACAAGTATCTTTTTTAAAAAAATCTAACAACATTTATTTAATGAGACAATTGTCCACGTCAAAACTCAATTTTTGCATTGTTCAATTAGTACAATATTGATGTCACGATTTCATTGGAAGTAATAGTGAAAGTTCTTATAACCCTCGAGGCTATCTCTAATTGCCAGTTCAGGAGTTCTCTGAAACTTGGTGGCCCATAATGGCCGTATCTGTGCATCCAAGCTCTTTATTTTCCAGAGTATTCATTTCGCTTGGTTGCCTTGCTATCTTTGATCACAGTTATGAATGAGTCTAGTTTAATTATGTTACATACACAGTAACATTTGTAACAGTGCTCGATTGATCAACTGAAATGAGTTCACCCGATACACAACCGTGGCCGCTTGATTTTAAGTATGTAGGGTTTGCATGCCTTTTAACTTTTCTTTTATTCCACCTTCTTTATTTGATTTGAAAGATGCAGTTAACATGGTAATGCAAAGGAGGCTTGCTTCTATATCTGCATCAATACGACAAATACTTCCCCAAGTCAGTTATCAAAACATGGTTGGCACTTAATTAGGTTCTCAGAGAAACACTTGCAGACATAGTTGTTATGGTAGATTGACACATTTTACGTTTCAATACACGTTGCATTTATAATGATTACATTTAAGAGAAACAAAAAGATAGAATTAAAACACAAATTTCACTTAATAAAAATTATTTAATTGGCATTTAAAAATTAATGTACAGCTTGCAAAAGGCATAAGTGACATTTTCATTGACAGAAATTTCCTTGAATGTCTTTAATTAGGGTGCACTAAGAATGTTGTTTGGAAGGAAAATATAACCAATTATATGACTTCTAATTGAAAGTTGATATTTTCAAAATGTTGATTAAAATGTCCAGATCCTATCTACTGTTTTCGACCATAAAATGAGCAATATATCAATGTTTCAGTTACCAATTTTGATCTTGATTTTCTTCAGGTTCATGAAATAGGGATAAATTTTTTTGGTATTTTCTGGTTTAAAAAATGGAATTCACGCCTGACCCCATGTTATAAGCGGGTTCATATGTTGTCAGGGTGCAAGTTATCGAGGGAGTGGTGTATATCTGTAAAGATCTTTCTTCAGATTCTATCTCTTTTTTTTGTTGTTGCGGTAAATATTGTATATTTTGCATGTATATTCAGGAGTACCATGACAAAGAAACAAGCAGTGATCACTAAACCATTATTGACGGATCCCAAGGGAGCAAAAAAGGGTAAATATAATAAATAATTTACCTCGCAAGTTGTATTATTGTTAGCATTTATTCAGATTAACAGTCACATGCCATCAGGGGTGCAAAAGTAATAAATCAGTTTGCTTGTTGACCATAGCTAACACTTTTATAAAATTGCAGTAAAATCCAAACTTTTCGCAATACTTGAATAAAATCTTCTGCAGTTAATATAATTTTTTTCTTGCCAAGTAAAGTTTATCACTAACCTGTGTTGCTACATCAAGCTTTGTTTTTTTTTCAGTCCAGATGGCTGCTTGTTGTAGCTTGTAAAGGAAATGTTTTCTTATTGAAAAAATGAAAACATGATACTTTTCATACCATTTTCATTGACTAATTATCATAACTGTTAGAATTAAAGGCTATTTATATTTTATTTATTGTTTCCTGTGTTGTCTCAGCACTAAATAACCTTCATGCATATGATACGCTTTAAAACATCAAACAAACAAAAAGTATAGTGAGAATAGAATCTAAAACCTCAGTTTGAGCAATACATAGATTTACATTCATACATAGGGACACACACATGGTGTGTAAACCTCATTTTGAGAGATACATAGATTTACACTCACACTTAGGGACACACAGAGGGGTGAGTAAAAATGGTCTCTAAAACCTTTGACAGACACATAGTAGGAGTTGATCAACTTCAGTATAATGATTTTTGAGTGAATCTCATTACATTAATCATTTTTATGCTCTTGTGCACATCCATTCATGTCTACACCCCAGATTGACCTTGATATTAAAGTTTGTATGTACTTTTTGCAAGTTAGTAAAAATACAACCTTGGCCATCTGTTAAGCCAATGGTGTCCAAGCTTATGATATTGTACTGTTTTTATTTGTGCTTATGTGTATTTTGTGTGTATGAGTACATACATAACATATATATACATATGTATACACTAGTGTATTTTTCTTATTAGGGTGCATTTTCATTTTATTATCTTCATGCTTTATTATCAGGGATATAGTGAATCCCACTTCATCCATTCTTTCCTTATGCCTATGTCCATGACTTGTTACCTCTACCCTCCTCCTAAACAGGGTTTCAAGGGTTGTCATCGCCGGGGGCAGATGTGGGAGATAAGCACCCACTTCCTTTGGAAATCTCCCAATAGCTTGCTTTTGATAGAGCCTCTGACAACCAAATCCAGCTCCAGGCCTTCATGAGTGGTGGGACCTGTTTAAACTGACTGGAGAAGGGATGACAGGCGAGTTTCTGGAGCCTCAAAACCAGATGCTTTGGGCAGATGGGGCTCGTTAACCTTGGGTGGTCACCCATCTAGGAGACGGTAAACTCCGATTTCAAACCTTCGCTGCCTTGCAACTATACCCTCTCATGGGAAAGGCTAAGGGAGTAAGCCCCAACAGAAAATCCGGAGACGGAGTCACTAAGGTGACTTGGCATTGATTTCAGTGTTATCTCGGCAACTCCTGTGACACAGCTGGTGCCATGACGTATTGGCTTGTCCTTTCCCTTGGATCCATCAGCTGCGTGGAGATGGGGGATCAGCTGCATGGGCAACAGTTGATTCTCCATATCACCCTGCCCAGGCTTGTGCCCTGAAGAGGACACTCCAGCTTTGCTCCACAGCGTAGACACAACACGGGAAGCAGCAGTTTACTGGTTATAAGTCACTGCTCGACTGGCGTAGAGCCAGACGCCAGGGGTTGCTTCTGATGGTGGGAGAGACCAACATGTTTCACTGGACAGCTACTGCCCGCCTCAAACTAGGCAGCCCCCAGCCAGTAAGGTACCATTCCGCCACAGTTTGCCTGCCTTACTGGGTGCGTAAGGCTTAAGGTACACAAATACCTGACAAGTGGACTGCAACTACTGCACCAAGAAAGAACAAAATAAAAATAAAAAAGAAGACTTCAATCCTCAAGCTAGGTACACCGCTCCCTCGATAACTTGTGCCCGGATAACTCGCGATCCCGCTTATAACGCGGTGTCCGTCTTGGTTCCCGATTTTTTCCAGAGAAAATGTATTTAAAATATCTTTCAAATATGCTGAACATGAAAAAATTACGATAAGAATTGATAAATTAAACCTTGATACATTGCTCGTTTTATCATCGAAAATGGTGATTAATGCCCATAAAAATATAATCCATATTTTGAAATTTGCAAGTTCTAAAGAAGAATTAATTGCAGAGATCTCGAAAATGCTTAATTACGCATATTTGGACGCCAATTTTTGATCTGGGACGCAGAAAATCACTGAGGTGGGAGTCCTCCGTACGCATGTAATAGGTGACTGAAAGACTCTTTGATGTACTGTTGCCATTTTATGAGTACATTAAAAAAAAGAAGAACATGATGCGACAGCTAGGCGGCTAGTTCAAAGGCTTTGACTGGCGACCGAGTGAGAAAATGTACTGATATTTAGTGATTGAATTCAGAGGCAGAAAGACCCAGTTTTAAAATCCTAGCGAGACCTCTGTTTAAAGATATCATATATTATGTAACTTTTTATGATAAATAGTTGTCAGTATACTGTAAATAAACAGTCTGGTGAAATAGCGATCAATGAAAACTTCTGGTAAATGCTAACAGGTGGCAACAGAGAATGAAATAAACACCAATTAAACGTCTTCCTGTGTGAAAGTCACGTTCTAATCCTTTAATTCCGTTTCAGTGTAAACATTATAATCACAACATATTCTGTTCATTGAAAACATGAAAAGAGTCAATCGACCGTCACATCGAAACCCGTGAGTACTTCTGTGAGAACCTAATTACATGTACATGCCGGCTTTGTTTTGATCAACAACTTGGGGAAGTGTTTGTTGCAATAAAAAAAATCGATTACAAGAGACCTCGGGTGCTGGATTAAGGGTCTTGGAGCTGCCTTTGATGTAAAGCAAAACAGTAACAGAGACAACGACGATGATAGTGACTTCGAATGTTTCAGTGAAACTGATGTCATTAATGTCGAGGCTGTTTGGGAGAAATTCATACAGACTCATGGTGCTGAGATGGGCGTTTCTTTTGATGATATGGAGGAGTGGATTTGTGCTGACAATGATTGCCCCACAGCCGAATACATGTCAGATGAAATTATAATTATTTCTGTAGCGAACAAATTTGCAGCAGAAGACGATTCTAACTGGAGTAACACAAGTGTTGAAAGTGATGCAGACGCAGATGTTGCACCCCCACCCCTCTGCACAGGAAGCAATCAAATATTTTGATATTGCCATAAGGTGGCTGGAGATCCAAATTGTTGATTACATAAAGCTAATGCAGTTGCGAAATCTGAGGGATTTTGCTCGGCGGCAGAGAAACCAAGGAGTAACACACACACATAAAAAATAACTGATTTTTTCAAAAAGTGAATTGATATTTGTCAAGCGTGGCACAAACGGCAAGTATGAACTTGTTCTAATTTATGTTGTTTTAAATTTGTAGACTAATTAAACATGTTAGTACTGATTAACCCTTGTTTTTTTTGGTTTCCATTTTACTTCTATCACATTCAAATCTATCTATCTATCTATCGTTCGATCGACACTGTTTCTCGAAAAGAGTCGATCTTTTGTATATAAAAAAACGTCTAATTTGGATCAAACAATAAAACTAGAATGTATCCAATTCAACTTAAAAATTAGTGACGTAGTACACAATGTGTGAAGTGGTACACATGTTAAGCGAATGGAAACCACGTGGAATAACGTTTTCGATGATCACCTTAATATACTGTAATTTATCCTGAAATTAATGTTGTCCTATGAGGAAATAATAAAGTACACCATTATGAAGAGATATTTATTAACAGTTAGTCTCAGAACGATTATAAAGTGAGTATTCAACAGTATAATCTGCCTACCCCCCCCCCCTTATTTCTTCGTTATGTCGTCAATCACTATATTGGTTTTGGGCTTAGTTTATAGGTCCCTCGATAACCCGCGCCTCACTTATAGTGCGGTTGATGTTTCTGGCACTTAATTAGGTTTCTGGACCCCTATGTACGTGAGTTATCGAGGGAGTGGTGTACCTGGAATGTCCAGACCATGCTGACTGGGCTTTCAGATGATCTCCAGACAATCAGTGATGTTCGAAAGACTTCAGTCATCAACAACGAACTTGCAAGGCTCCAGGTCGACATCGCCTCACTACAGGAGACATGACTACCAGATTCTGGCTCCCTCAGAGAAAAGAACTACACATTTTTCTGGCAAGGAAAGAGCGCTGATGAAGCCAGAGAGTTTGGTGTTGGATTCGCTGTCAGAAACACTCTGCTGGGGATGATAGAACCCTGCCAACAAGGAAATGGAAGACTGCTATCCCTCTGCCTCCACACCACAAACAGGCCTGTCAACCTGATCAGTGTTTATGCTCCCACACTAAGATCCTCCACAGATACCAAGGATGAGTTTTACGATGAGTTAAACTCGCTCATCGACAAAATTCCCAAGGAAGAGAACTTGATTTTGCTGGGTGACTTCAATGCTAGGGTGGGTGCCAGCCATGACTCTTGGCCCTCCTGTCTTGACAAGTTTGGCATTGGGAAGATGAATGAGAATGGGCTGCACCTTCTAGAGATGTGCTCATACCACGACCTCAGCATCACCAATTCATTCTTTCAGACAAAGCCACAGCACAAAGTGTCTTGGAGGCATCCCCGGTCTAAACACTGGCACCAGCTGGACTTGATCATTACAAGACGGTCAGCCATGAAGGGTGTGCTTCTTACCCGTACCTTCCACAGTGCTGACTGCAACACTGACTACTCGCTGGTGTGCTGCAAAATGAAGCTTCAGCTGAAGAAGATCCACCACTCTAGGCAAGAGGGTCAACCACGCATTGATGTGAGTAAGACATCGTATCAAGACAAGGCTGAGGAATTCACCTATGCTCTTTCCAAGACATTTGATTCAGATCCCCCCAACGGCAGTGCCAAAGAAAGATGGGACCAATGATGCCCTCAACACCATTGAAAACCTCCCTCTCATGGCTGAACTGGACGAGAAACCTACTGTAGACGAACTAAAGAAGGCCTTAGAGAAACTGTCCTTAGGTAAAGCCCCAGGGAAGGATGGCATCACAGCAGAACTCATCAAGTGCGGATGTAGCGTGCTGCTCACACACCTGCACGACCTCCTCTGCCAGTGCTGGGATGAGGCTGCAGTGCCTCAGGACATGAGAGATGCTAACATCATAACCCTGTACAAGAACAAGGGTGACAGAAGCGACTGCAACAACTACAGGGGCATATCACTTCTCAGCATCGTGGGTAAAGTTTTCGCACATGTCATCCTGAACAGACTGCAGACGCTTGCTGATAGAGTTTACCCAGAGTCGCAGTGCGGGTTCCGTGCAGAGTGGTCCACAATCGACATGATCTTCTCTGTCAGGCAGCTGCAGGAAAAATGCAGAGAACAACTCAGACCCCTCTTCCTGGCCTTTATAGACCTCACCAAGGCATTCGATCTGGTCAGCAGAGATGGACTCTTCACAATCTTGGCGAAAATTGGTTGCCCTTCAAAGCTGCTAAGCATGATCCAGTCCTTCCATGATGACATGAAAGGCACAGTGCAGTATGATGGCTCAACATCCGACCCCTTTGACATCCGCAGTGGAGTTAAACAGGGCTGTGTTATTGCCCCCATGCTCTTTGGCATCTTCTTCGCAGTCCTGCTCAAGCACGCCTTTGGGACGTCCACAGAAAGGAATTATCAAGCACACATGATAAGATGGCAGACTGTTCAACCTGGCACAACTGAAGGCAAAGAGCAAAGTGCGTGAAGTAACCATCAGGGACATGCTTTTCACAGATGATGCTGGTCTAGCCACCCACACAGAAGCTGAGCTTCAGTGCCTGATGGCCAGCTTTGCTAAAGCATGCGATGAGTTTGGGTTAACCATTAGCCTAAAGAAAACAAACATGATGGTTCAGGATGCGGACCCCCCAAGCATCATCATCAACAACTACGAACTTGAGGTGGTGAGTCAGTTCATGTACCTCGGCTCTACCATCACCAACAACCTCTCGCTTGATGCTGAGCTCAACAAGCGGATCGGAAAGGCATCAACAACTCTCTTCAGGTTGTCGCAGAGAGTGTGGAACAACAGCATGCTGACCATGAACACTAAGATCACCGTGTACTGTGCATGCGTGCTAAGCACTCTCATGTACGCCATTGAAACCTGGACTCTGTATGCCTCACAAGAGAAAAGACTGAGTGCCTTTCACATGCAATGCCTCCAACGCATACTCAGGATCACTGGAGCGATCGAGTAACAAACAATGAGGTGCTCGAGCGTGCCAAGATTCCCAGCATGATCACACTCCTCCGCCAACGCCGCATCAGATGGCTGGGCCATGTACGTTGGATGGATGACAGATGGAACCCCAAAGACATCCTTTATTCGGAACTCGCCTCTGGCAAAAGGTCAATCGGATGGCCACATCTCTGCTCAAGGATGTCTGTAAGCACGACATGAAAGCCCTTGATATCGATGTCAACACCTGGGAAGAGCTCGCTCTAGACAGATCAAGCTGGCGACATGCTCTGATCACTGGTCTGAAAGCCGGAGAGGACAAGCATCGCTTGCTAGCTGATGAAAGACGATTGCAGAGGAAGAAGAAGCAGCTCCAACCAACACCAGACGCAAACTTCAAGTGCAGCAAGTACAGCAGGGACTGCCACTCCCACATTGGACTACTTAGCCACAGCAGACGCTGCACAACCACCAACCGGGACATCTCTCATGGGCGTAGTTCCATCGTCTCTTGAGACTAACGGATGCTAACACACCTCCAAAACACTAGGGTTGAAATTCACCAAACTTGGTTGATAGGCAACAAGCTGTGAAAAGTGGTATCAATTTTGGTCCATTCTCCAGGGAGTCCTCAGCAGGGGCACATAGGTTTTTAAAGATTCTTTTTTTTCAGGAGACTTTTACTTCTCTATTGTTGCAACAGTATCAACATAAGTAGTTTTCCCTTACCTACACAGCATACTGTACTTCTGGATTTAGTGACCCAAAAGGATGTGTTTTTCTTTTTTTAGATACTCATAACAAACATCCCCAAAACTTAACACATTTGCCCATATTAGCATAAAATTATGTGAGATACAAGGTTACAGAAGTTCATGAATTTCTGGCTAATACAATTGTTGATTTCCTCACCACACTGGAAAGCAGACTGAGATATGGGATCACACTATGCCTGTGATAGTGGGATTATAGCTTTCAGTCATTCAGATATCCCAGCAAATAGAATTAAAGAATTAGTCAGATCCAGGAACACAGCCAGAGAACCAGTCTACTAGTGAGGGAATAAAAACCAGAGTACTCATTTTGAGATGCACCCATTGGCCATTGGCTAGGAAATGAATTAAGTAATCTTCCCTTATTCATTTCAATAACTTCAGTCTGTGTACTGTTGTTGACAACAAAATATTGACTTTTATTTTGGTATCCTGTATTTAATTGCCTACTGACAAAATAGCATATTAACTTTAGGTGTGAGGCTATGTTATTAGGTGCAGACCAGGGAGTAATCCTGTTTAACAGCATGAGGCTCAAAAAGTTACTCAGGAACAGCTGTTTTTCCAGGCTGAATTTGTTTTTCTTTCTAACTCTAATCAATGGAAAAAAGTGTGGTTTGTATGCCAGTCTAATGCAGAATTATTGTTATTTTTTAATATGTTGGCATAAAGTTCTATGGAAATGAATTAGTTGGTGTTGGGGTAGTGTGTGTATCCATGACAACTATGTGCACCTCTGCATTCATTTTAGAGTCATTAGATGATGAGAAATTGCAATACATTTGATTATTTTTCTGGTCTTTTAGAACAAATACAAGTGAAAATGTGATTAAGTATGGAAAAAAAGACTTGTGAGGCTTTACTGCTGCCCAGTAGCTACTACTGTACTAGGATTCCCATACTACCAGGAAATTGTGAAAAAGTTGAGAGAAATGATATATTATTTCTCCAGCTAGGAAAAGTCCTTGAATTTTGTAAATATTGTGAATTTTGTAAATATTGATGAAAGTCAGGAAAAAACTAGGAATTTTCTGCCACCACATGATGACAGTAACAACCAGAACAGTTGTAGGTTGAAGTATGGATCATTTGGATGCTTGCTGTGAGCATATTTGCATGATCAATCCAAAAGCTCAGTTGATTAGATTTGTTTAATAGACTATTAGTCCACAGACAATTCCATATTGTTATCTTTTCTTATTTATGAAGACCAGTCTAGTGTCACAACAAGCCAACATGTATGTGATGTGTGATCTCAGTAAGTTTGAGAGGCAAATAATACAGTTTATATTCATCAGTTTATGTTTTGATATCTAAAGTTATCGAAACTGTATTTTGATAATGCCTGTAACTCAAAATAACAAGGTGTTTAATGTGGTGACCAAACAGGGCAGTGACAACTGATCCTGATTTTAGTACATGGTTCCCATGCCTTTTAAGGAAAAATTCCAGGTTTTTCCAGGGCAAAATTCAGTTTTTTCTAGGTTCACTTATGGCCATTACTGAATGGAACTAAAGATTGTTGTTGTTCTTGTTGTAGGGTTTAACACCATTTTTCAGCACACGATAGACTATACATGGTGGCCAGTATTAATGGTGGAGGAAGAACCTGGGAAAACCCGGAAAGAACCACTGACCCACGAGAAGCTACTGGCAAGCTTTCTCACATACCCACATTGGCCGAATCCTGGACTCAAACCCACGCAGGCAGAGGTGAGATGGCAGTGATCCGTAACGGAGAGAGCTTTAGACCACTCGGCCACTCGGGGCCCCGGAACTAAAGAACATTTCAGATTAGAATGTGTAGTCAATAACAGTTTCTGTTTCAAGATTGTCCCACAACAAATGAATCGGATATATAGCCATGTACTAAACCACAAAATGTATTATAAGAAACAATGACTGAAACTTGATGTAAGTTTGCAGGGTTAAATTCCTTTTCTAACAGACCCTCTATTGACCATGATTTTTCATCACAAATATCCATTTCAACAGTTACATTTGCTCTGCAGAGGAATAGTCAGCCACTTCCCGAGATGTGTGAAATTGACTATAGACTATGGTTTTGGTCACCACATTAACCACCTTGTTATTTTGAGTTACCTTTTCTAAATGAATTGGCTGGGTTGGAATGGTGTATACATATCATCACATTGAATGTCTATAATGTTTTGTCTGTTACCTCACAACAAATTCACTTTTTTTCATCTCAGATCTTTGCCATATCTTTTCTGCATTTACTCTTCTCATTGCACCTGACATGAAATTTATGAATGTTTTACAGTTTTTGTCACTTATAGTTTAACGTTTGTCATATGTTATTTTGCAAGGTGTTTTTTAAATGTCTTTGGTATTTGTCGGAGTGAATAGGTTGTCTCTCCCATTCAATTGTTTGAGAATGAGGTGCTCATCCCAGTTGAACTTTAACATTTAAATGGTACATGTATTTTTTACATTTGTATTATAATTAGGAACTGTGTGAAGAACTCAGTCTTTCATAAAAAAATTTAATTTTTGTGGATATATCATGTCATCTATATTTTAAATTTTTGGCTGAGATTACTCTGCTTCATGAATCAATACATGCAAGTAACAGACAAACATAATGCTAATTCTGTTTTGTAAGATAGAATAACGTTGAATTTCTCTCTACCTCCTTTGTTTGGAGTCACCAGCATGCAGATCAGCCTAAAAATAGTTGATATTAATCAGCCTTGGGAACTTGTATTGAACTTATTCCTCTATTTTAGGACCAGACAGAGAATCTGTTATTGTTTGTAACAAGATTGTATTTTACCATTTTTCTCATTTGCCACATCCTTGCTAAGAAATTTGTTTTCCTAGTTTGAACTGAAAATGTCTCCTATTAAAAAACCTAAAACTATTGGTTCTAGTCTTTACTTTTGTCATTTTTGTCACTGTAGTTTATGATATGAATTTCTAAGTGTGACTGCAGTATCTCTTTTGTACTGTTTAGAGTTATATTTCTGCATAATTTATGTTATATTTTTGAGTGAAGTGGAGTTAGAATCAGTGAGAGTGTAGCTAAGCACACTTTTAGCTGTTTAGGTTCCAGACCTCTGCATTCATGAATTTCTGAAGTGGCCAGTGATGCAAAGCTGAATGAACCTTTTATCTGCCACAAAGCCTCAATATATGAATCAAATAAACAAAAACTCATATTAGAAACATTTTAGGCATTTCAGATATAATTTTTACACATAAAATTGAAGAAACAGGATTGGGTCATTTGATATCTCTTCATAGATGCATATTTCATACATGTACATCTAAATAGCCAACACACTGGATAGTAAAATATATGTGAGACAAATCATTGCATGTGTTCAAGGTATACTTCTAGTGTGTGAGCACAATAAACATTTCTTGAAATGCAAGGTGCATTATCATCTGTTAGTATTTCATAAGTATTAATTATTTTCACTGAGAATATTGCCAGATTAGTAGTACATGGTGTGTAAAGTTGTCAATACACACAAATCTACAAAATTTATGTTCAGTATAGTTATCAGACCACTAATTATTTTACAGCCAGAGAATTAGTTTACTTGTGGGGGAATAAAAAAACATAGTACTTGTGCTAAATATTTGAGATGTGCTCGCTAGTAAATGGATATAAATTAATTCCATTATTCATTTCATAAACTTCATTTAGTGTGTTTATTGAAGAACAAAATATTTGTTTTTATTTTCATATCCTGGCACTGTACTATTACATTACTGCTGACAGCATAGCGTATGAGATCTTGATGCAAGGCTATGTTATTAGGTACTGATCAGGGAGTACCCATAATTAACAACTCAAGGCTAAAAAAAGCCATGAAACACCTGTTTTTCAGATGACAGTTTGTTTATAACTCTGATGAATGGAAGCATTTGTGGTTTTTATGCCAATCTAATGCATAAATCATTTTTATTTTTTAATGCATATTACATTAAGTTGTATTGGAAATGAATTATTTGTCTATAAAGGCCTTCATCAAAAAATGAAAACCTCATTTCAATAAATTTTCTAACAGTATTTGACAATAGACTGGTTAAATGGGAAAGCTGGCCTTATTATCAGTTTTGACACAAATTTCGATTCGCAGGACTGTCCCAGATCTTGTTGCCTAAGTGACATTTGTGATGTATTCTTACCGTACGTGCTTATTTAAAGAATCTACATGTTTTAATAATGGTTGTAATTAATCTGGTTTTGATCTAATGCTTATAAGTGGACAAAATCAGTATTATAATGTATACTTTGAATCTATCTACTGGAATATGTGATTTTCATATGATTTGTGTTGTGCTGAGAGACACTGCACATGCTACAGCCAGAAAAAATCTCACAGAAGTTTCAATTTTTTTTATATTAAATGAATTTGTGAATGATTTACAAAATACTTCATTTGAATGTGTCATTGTTAAAGATGTTCCTAAATTCCAACTTTTAACTCATTATGGCTGTTAAGGACAATTATAACATAGTTAATGTGTTAAATTTAAACAGGTTAAGAGTGTTGTTTATAAAATGATAAGATATCTGAATTCAAGAAAATCTACAGGGAATCAAATGCTTGTTAATCTGTTAATAACTGAGGCACTAATCCTTGTTGGCCATGTTAATCTTCTAATTACAGTAACGAAACACTACAGGCTAATATTTGTCTTGATCATTTTAAGGAAGCACAAGTAATTCCAGGTTTCAGAAAGAACAATCCTCTTATAAAAGTAACCACAGACCAGTTATCACTTTACCCATCATATCCAGACCATTTCAGAAATTAATTGATACCCAGTTGACACAGTTTTTGAGAATATTTCTGAAAGATATTTGCGTGCTTTTGAAAGGTTCATAGATGCCATACCATTTTTTAACATTTACTCAAAGAACAGAAAAGGTCTCTTGATGAAACAGATATGGAGTTGCAGTTCTGATGGACTTATCTAAGGCTTGTCATCTGCAAGCCTAGAGGTGTCAGTTTGTCAGATAACTTAGGTAAAGTCTTATGCTGAGTTATCTATCGAATTGTAAACAGCAAATTAAGACCAAGGGTGTCTTTAGTAGCTGAAAGGAGTTCCACAGGGGTCAGTCTTTGGAACTTTCCTTCTTAATGATTTATAAATTATGTTAAATTATTTTAGTTATTAAATATGGTTCTCTGTATAACATTGCTGATAGCAGCACGTTGTCCTTTTCCTTCCTGGATTGTCAATTCAGATTGACACACTTGCAAAAAAAGAGTCTGTTGATATGATAAACTGGTTTACTATAAACAAAATGCAAGCCAGCCTTGAAAAGAAGTTTCAAGCACTAACTGTGGGTATAAAGACATTCAGTATCAAACATCTACTTAACAGTGATGTCTTAAAGTGTGAAAAAAGTCAGACTGCTTGGAATTGATATTGACTACCAACTTCAATTCAATAAACATATAAAAGATCTTTGTTGGAAAGCTTTGAGACTCCTGTCTTAAAATATATTGGTCAAAAGTTAACAAAAATTAACAAACTGACTCTTTTACTTACCTCTATCCTTACCAACTTATTAAGCTACTGTCCCTTAGCTGCTGTTTCTGCAGTTATAAGAATGCTACTAACTGTTACTTCCTATTGATTTATTGACTTCACTAAATTTGTTTAGAGCTTTATCAACTTCTTCAAGTTCTATCATATGCTTGGTTTAGTTACATAAACATTAAATTCACTTTTAAATACTGCCTTTATTAAAGTACTCGCTTTCTCACTTATATGTTAAGTTGTGAGCTATGTGATTTGTCTCATTGTATTAATGTCTTACACCATGTTTGCATGTCTTGTGAAGCATGTTGATTTAATGTCTTTATTGTTTCATGTAATATTGGTAAAAAGTACATTAGATCCTTTTTTTTGGTTATAAATGATCTTTTTTTAGGTCAAATACACAAATATTGTAATTAAAGTGACATAACATTTTTATAACCAATCTTTGTATGTGTAGTCATAGCAAAAATACATTTTTAACAGTGTTTATTTAATTATCTTCCATTCCTCTTCATGTACCATAGGAGAGAGGCAACTATTAAAAGCGCTAACAAAATCTATACATCCATTTGTATTTAAATAAGATGAAGGTACAATTCACTTTTTCAGAATGCTCATCCAATTGGACAAGTCACATTTTAGGCACGTTCAGTATCATGTACAGTGTTGGATGAGTAAAACTGATGCAGGACAAGTAAAGTTTCAAGTCACTTGTCCTGCATGGCAAGTAGCCAGCTGAAATATTTACAAAATACTTATGTAATAAAAGGCATGAGAATTTGCCATGATGAGTCTTGCATCTGGCTTTTGTTTTTATGGTAATATAGTGTTTGATGTGAATTCATTTAATTTGATATGATTTCTTTTTCAGAAAAGCCTCAATTTGACAAAGAAGCAGAAGATAAATTTGATGCTATGATTAAGGGAGACCTTGTAGATTTACCTCCCCTGCCCAAGTCCATTGTCAAAGTGTTCCTGAGCTCCACATTTACAGGTATAGTTCAATAAAAAAAGATTCCTGCAAAGGAACTGTCATTTTACTGTCCCTCAAAATTTCCATGAATTTAAAGATAAGAAGAAACCATCTCTAATATTCTGAAGCTGTAAGATTTTTAAGATAGGTACTGTTGCAGCCATATTGGATGCAAGATTGACACAATTTTCATTTAGAACTAAGTAGACACTGTTAGAAGTCACTTGGTGAAAACTCCATTTTGATATGACCATCTGTCAAGGAGAAATAGTGATTTTCAGTATGTTTCTTGTGGCAGCCATATTTGAGGTCAGATTTGCACTATTTTCATTCAAGATCATCTGTCTGTCTTCTGGTCAAAGCCTCATTCTGATATGACTTTCTATTTAGGAAAAGAATAATAACAACAAAAAAAGATTCAAAATGGTGGCCATGGTAGCCATACTGGATGTCAGATAGGCACCATTTTCAGTTAGTTTGAAGTAGACATCATAAGAAGTCTTCTGGTGAAATTCCAATGTTTACATGACTTTCCATCTGGAGGAGTAGTAATAAGATTTTAAATATGGCCACTCTGGCAGACATATTGGGTATCAGATCAGCACAGGTATTATTTAAGACATTGTTAGAAGTCTTCAAGTGAAAACTGTGATGATATGACTTTAGATTCATGAGGAGTATCAATAACAAGATTCAGTATACTGTGGTGGCCATATTGGATGTGAGGTCATCATAAGAAGTCTTTTAGTGAAAAATCCATGTTGATATGATAATCCATTCAGGTTGAGTAGCAGTAACAAGATTGACACTGTGGTGGCCATATTGGATTGTCCAGTCAGAACCCTCTTCGTTTAAGAACCAACAGACATGATAAGAAGTCATTTGGTGAAAACCTTATGTCAGTTTGACCATATTTTCATTGAAAAGGTCAAGGTGACCTATTGTCTCACATTTTACTGGCTTTAGTTTATGTTCCTGAATTGAGCTAATGACCAAATAGGTCATTTGTCTCCTGTATATAGACTGGTATACCTAGATTAATAAAACTTGGTGAGGAAATCTATCTTGATGAATATTACACAATCACAAAAATATCACCTTGATCCATATTTCAGGTTTCACTGGCTTTGGTTAAATTGATTGTTTAAAGTTTATTTCTCAAGATCTGATTATGTTAGAAGCATCAGACTAGAAGAAGAAATGCACCCCTATTAGTACCTCAACCTTACGACAAGAAGTCAGTGTAACCTTCACTTCATGCTTAAAATCTTTGGTTACACTTTGTGTTTTAAACATTCAGTGCTGAATTGTTAAACTAGATGATTGCATACATTTCTTTTAGAACCAGGGTCACTGGATCTTCATTTAACATTTTAATATCTTGATTTAAACTTTTGGGTTGAGTTCATGATCACATATCATATTTTTATGTTTTTAACATGCACCCAGATTTTTGACCAAAAATGAATTAAAAATTTAGTTGTGGTATATAACATGCATGTGATATAATATAAATTTGAACTCATTTGTTACACAGCATTTGAATTGTTTACATGAAACCAGTGCTTGGCTGTATCTTTGATCTTTCCTGTCAGAATGTAGCACCATCATGACCCATAATATTTTCTTATCACATAATAGAATGATTGAAGAAGTGTCAATATTGGAAGTATATCTTACCAGTTTTAAGATTGTCCATTATAATGGTCATTTTAAGGTTTACCTTGTTGATGGAGTTAAGTCGGTTGCATCAAATTTATAAAATTCCTTTGTTGTTGTCACTCTCAAAAGGTCACTGTATATCCTTGTCTGTCATTCTTCTCAACTCTCAAAGAGAAAATTCCTACATTTAAATCCTTCCTAGTGGGTCTTTCAATAAGTTCATATGTGTAGGCAATGATTTTCTTTCCTTGTCTATCGGTGTGTACAAGTTTTTTTACAGGGACCATGTTGATACTTTGGCTACATTAGTTTAGATTCAAGATCAAACACAAGATGCTGTTCAGGTCCAATATTTATACTTACCGGTATTTGCACTACCATGACACCTCTGAAATATAGCTTAGTGTCCAAGTTAGGATTTACGAAGGCAATTCATGATAATTTATGTTTGGCACATCAAAGCTTTAGCCAGTACTGATTACCTTCAGAAATACCTCCGATGTCATTTAAATAATGATCACTGTATTGTAACATAGAAGTATCAAATACTGTGATTTAAGATGAGAAATAAAACAAAGAACCAAGTTTATTTTCTGAAGAAAAGTAAATAAATTGCACATTTACCTGGACAAAGAATTGTTATTATGTTTTCCACGTCAAAGCTTTCATTGATTACCTTGAAAAGAACACACTGAATCAGTGAAGCATTGATGACTGTATAGTCACAAATCTATCAATCAAATACTGGGATTTAAAATGAGAAATAAAACTAAGAACCAAGTTTTTTTTCTTCCATAGAAAACGTAGTAGATTCTTATACTATAAATATTGTTGTCCAGGTTTTTATAAGGTTACAGCAGTCACGATCTCATATGTGTTTATCCATTAATTTATGATGATTGTAATGTAGATAACATACAACAATTTGCAAAAGTGGATAGGTAAATACAAAATTTAGTCATTGTGTTTCTTTTTTTCATTAGTAAGTTTCATGTGTTTTTATGTTATACACAGATATGAGAGAAGAAAGGAACATGCTTGCTAGGGTGGTGTATCCACGGTTACAGAAGATTTGTGCTGACCAAGACCTTGAGTTTCAAGTAGTGGACATGAGATGGGGAGTTACTGATGACAGTCAGAATGACCACTCAGTGGAGAAGCTATGTTTGCTGGAAGTGGAAAACTGCCAGAAAGATTCCTTGGGGCCAAATTTTATGGTGATAGTCAAGAAAATATTAATATTCTGTTATATGTAAATGATAGGTACAGAAATTCTTCTGTTAATAAAAAAGCTGTGATTTCTTTATCATGGATTGCAATGGAGATATTTAAAAATGTATTGCTGCACCTGGACAAGTGATTGAATTAGTGAGTGAGTGATCTGGATTTTTAATGTAGCTTTAACTATTTTTCAATCATATCACTGTGATGAATACAATGTGGCAGTTTATAGTGATGTCTAGCACTGGGGCATCATGCTGCAGACACAGTCACATTATCCTGACACCAGGCCAACCAGTCCTAACACTAACCTCTTAATGCTGTGCACATAGCGAGGTAGCTGTTAGTACTATTTTTATAAGTCTTCAGTATGGCTCAGCTGGGGTTCAAACCTGCGGATGCGGCAGGTGTTCTAAACACTAGACCACCAGATGGTTACCTGGACAATATATTTGTTGTAGTGAGATTTGCCTCTGAAGTTTTTTGCACTTACCTACACAGACAATGCACAAATTTACAAATACTTTTTCTCTGGTGGTGAAGAAATTTACATAATAGGTCACAACAAAAAATGCCTTCATTAATTGTATATTATTTTCATTTGTGTACATATTTCCATTAACTAGGATAAGCTATGTAAGATTTGTATATAAAGTTGTTGGGAGGAGAATTCCCAATATAAGACAGCTAGAGTTTTGCAGCCAGAACATTAGGGTTACCAGATTATAACTGCAAGACAGACATTTCCCATTTCCACAGCAAATATCAACAATAATATGATGTATCTTTACAGCTAATCACTGAAGATAGGTAAGAATTATAGTAAATATGTATATATACATGCTATACTCCATAGATGTTAAACATGTTTGAATTTCAGTTACTAATTAGCATTAGTAATATCGTCTACCAGAAAGCAGTGGAAACTTCAAGCCTTTGTTTTAAACTGGATTTTTTTCCAAGCTAACATTAAGAAACTTGTTTGCATTTCAGTTACTCTATATTGTGTTCATGTATGTTGTACAGTATGTAGTCAGTAGTGTAGTAGATAATTAGTGTCTGACAGGGTATGATATCATGAACAGTGTCTAACAAGGTATGAACAGTGTCTGATAGGGTATGAGTGTTGACAGTGCCTGACAGGGTATGATATTGTTGATAGTGTCTGATTAGTATTGATAGTGTGGACAGTGTCTGACAGGGTGTGATAGTTACAACAGTGTCTGATGGTATGATAGTAACAACAGTGTCTGACAGGGTATGACACTGTGGAGAGTGAGAGGGTATAATAGTGTTAACAGTCTGACAGGATATAATAGTGTGGACAGTGATATGGTATAATAGTGTGAAAAGTGTCTGACATGGTATCGTAATGTGAACAGTGTCTGACAGGGTATAATAGTGTTGACAGTGTTTTACAGGGTATGATAGTATGGACAGTGTCTGACAGGGTATGATAATTGGACAGTGTCTGACAGGGTATAAACAGTGTGGACAGGGTATGATAGTAATGATAGTTTCTGACAGGTTATAATAGTGTTGACAGAGTCTGGCAGGGTATGATACAGTGGATCATGTCTGACAGGATATGATTGTAATGACAGTGTCTGACAGGGTATGATAGTATAGAGAGTGACAGATTATAATAGTGTTGACAGTATCTGATAGTATAATAGTGTTGACAGTGTCTGAAATGATATAATAGTGTTGATGGTATTTTATAGGGTATGATAATGTGGACAGTGTCTGACTGGATATGATAGTGTGGACTGTGTCTGACTGGGTATATTGGTGTGGACAGGGTATAATAATGTGAACAGTGTCTGTCAGGGTATAACAATAGTGTGGACAGTGTCTGACTGGGTCTAATACCATATCTGCTCACTTATAAGACAAGTCCAATTGCAAACTGCACAGACCCAGATCTGCTGTTGCATAATGCACTGGCAGATTTTGGTCTGTAAAGGAGTAATCAGTAGAACAAACAATATGAACCCTGATTGGCAGGCACATTATGCTACAGCGGGTCAGGATATTTGTTGTTTGCAGTTTGTCTGAACTTTATAAATGAGCCTATATGGTAATAGATAGGGTATAATATTGTGGAATGATACTTTCAGTTGATCACTGGAGACAGGTATGGGTTTCAGCCAATCACTACAGAACTGAGTGTGGATGAATTCTCAATGATCAGGAAAGAAATTCAAGAGATGAACCTTGAAAACAAAGATCTGTTGGACACATGGTATAAACGGGATGATAATGCCATCCAACCTGTGTACATTCTCCAGGTAACAAATTTACACTGATAAACATATATATTATTAATATTTATGACTGTGAGAGATGAAATTATTGATAATATTATTTGCCTCTTTTAACCGGTTTTTAAGATACATTACATTTTTATTGACATTTTGACTATTTTGGCTATTGTACATACACCATTCCCTCGATAACTCATTCCCTGATAAAAACTCATGAACCCGCTTATAATGTGGGGTCACTAGTGGATCCCAAATTTTTTGTTTATTAGAAAGTACCAATAATTTAACCCCTTGTTGAAAATGAAGAATATCGTGATCAAAACTAATAAAAGAAACCTTCATATATTGCTTGTTTTATCATCTAAAACAGTTGATATGTCCTAGAAATTTGAATCAACATTATGAAATTATCAACTTTTAATAAGAAATCATGTATTTTGTTAAAATTTATTTCCAAATAACATTCTTGGTACACCGTAAATAACAGTATGCAAGAAAATTTCAGTCAATGAAAATGTCACTAACACCTGCTTGAGGCAGCACTATAATAAATAAATACCAATTAAATAAGTTTTTATCAAGTGAAATGTGTGTTTTAGTTAGATCTTTTAGTTTGGTTTAAGTGTAATGGTCATAAATATAATGGTTCCAGTTGTATTCAAACATGAAATATGTCAATCTACCATAACAGCTATGACTGTGAGTCTTTCTGAGAGAACCTAATTATGTGCTGAGGATGTTTTGATACCTAATTTTGAGTAAGTATTTTGTTGTATTACTGCATTGAATTAAAGTTTACCTCCTTGTATTACCACGGTAATTAGTCTTTTGTATCAAGAAAAGGGGAGGGAATAAATTAAAAGTTAAAAAGCATGTAAATCCTACATACGTCAAAACTAGCATCCCCTGTCAAGTGACAAGTCAATTCATTTCAAGTGATCAATCAAACACTGTTAAAAAATTTTGGTGTATTGAATGTAATATAATTAAACTACCTTAAATTAGCATACATATTTACAAATGTCAAAGATAGAAAGACAACAAAGCGAAATGAATACTCAATGACATAAAATTCCATTTCACAGATACATATTTTTAATGAGAAGCTAGTTTAAGAGTTTGTAGCTAATTTGTAATTATTGAATTTGCATTTGGTGATTTTCTCATTGATGAGAAGTTTCACTGTTACTAGCAGTGATATCATGCATCAATATTTTACATTTTTTTACTTTCGATGATGGTGGCTGTTTCAGGAACCAAGTGTTCCATTTTTTATATTTTTTTATATAATAGAAATCTTGTTTGATTGTGAATTTGAATTGATAAGTAGTCTAGTTCCCTGATTAGTATGCTCCTTGCATTGCATTCCACTATGGTGGCGCTCTACAGTTTTGTATTTTGCATAGGGTTGGGATTTTAAAGAAAAAGAATTTCCCTGGCTTTCCTCACTGGTTATACTGGCTATTTAAAAAACACCTTGTATATCTTAGGTATAATTCAAAGAACCTTTAATTCTCTTTATTTTGGTATATGATTGATGGGCGTAATATGGGTTATAGAGTATACAGCTTGGCCTTACTCCAGATGTGCACCTTTCAAAAAAGTGCTAGCTCTACTTGGTCATTTTCACTTCCTGAACTTAAGAGGTAAATTGTATAAAAAAGAGTCGATAACTTTTTTTAACATTTTATATATTTGGTAATTCATTCATTTCACTTTCAGAAGCTGGTATAGTCTAGTCTGGCAAAATTCATTTTCCCTATTTTAATAGCTGCTATGGATAGTCTACTTTAGACTAATTCAGGCTGATTTTTTAGCACAAGGGAGCATTCATTTTAGTTAGCAGTCTGTTTAAATCATGAACAATTTCCAAAAGTACAATATCCAAAGAAATATCATCCACATTACATTAATGTAGCATAGAGGTATGCCACCATTCTCTCCATTGTGCATGTTTTAAATGCAAACAACTTCACCTTACATACGTCACTCTCTCCAAAGTACATAATAACTGGTGAGCGTCCCCTATAGCAGAGAGCAAAGCAGGGAGCATATAGATCAGGGAACCAGACTACTCAACAACAGCATAAAGCAGTGATGTAATACACAAAGTTTTTGCATACACGTGATGGTTGTTGAAACCATTTGGCATAATGTTAAGAATCTCTCATTGGTTGGGCATCTTGAAAATAAAGGTCATTTTTACATAAAAATGAATAACTTGGTTAGAAAAAGTGCTTTATTGACAATTATTCCCAATGCAATTTTAAAATGAATATTCAGCCATTAAACATACCAGTTCCCCCCCCCCCATCGCTCTATATTGAGCAAGGATGGCATCATTTTATATTGTTATGGAGGTCACTCAATAACTCGTGCCCTTGCTTATAGGGTGGTCTATGTTTTTGGACCCCATTGTGCATGAGTTATTGAGGGTGAGGTGTATGTCTCAATGAATTTACCTTGAAATAAATATCAGTAATTATTATCCCTTTTCTACACTGATACAGTCCATACCTGGGTAAAGTTTTATGTGTATAATATTCTTAAGCTCCTACACCATAAAAGCCACACACATGAAACTTGGGTAACTGACAATCATATTGGTGTAGATTGTGCCAACACTTGAAATTTGGATCATGTCAAATACATATCAAATAACTCCTGTGCACATTGCATGCCTGAGAATAAATATATGTCATCGGTGACCCAAATGTCAAGACATTAGACTGGGACCCTTGGCTGATGCCCCTGAGTTTTTCCCTGCCCACAAAAACTTTTTCTCTGGGCCACAAAATATAAACATTTGATGTTCCATCCCCCATCTCAATATATGCAGTTACTGGGCATGAAAAGATAAATTTATACATGCAAATGGCATTGATCCTGGGATTTAGCCTCTGGATCATAACTTCAGAACTATTGAGATTCCCCACAATAAAAAGAAACACACTCACTCTGTTTGAAAAGAAAAGACTTTCCTTATTCCATGACTTTTGATTTTATAATGCTGAGGGATTAACTTTCTTTAAGTCATGAATTGGATTTTATAATGCAGAGGCATCATCTTTCCTTATTCCATGACTTGGATTTTATAATACTGAGGTGTGAATTTTCCTTGTTCCATTCCTTGGATTTTATAATGCTGAGGGGTTAACTTCCCTTATTCCGTGACTTGGATTTTACAATGCTGAGGGATTAACTTCCTTTATTCCATGATTTGGATTTTACAGTGCTGAGGGATTAACTTCCCTTATTCCATGACTTGGATTTTACAGTGCTGAGGGGTTAGCTTTCCTTATTCCATGACTTGGAATTTACAATGCTGAGGGATTAACTTTCCCTATTCCATGACTTGGATTTTACAATGCTGAGGGATTAACTGTCCTTATTCCATGACTTGGATTTTATAATGCTGAGGGATTAACTTTTTTTATTCCATGACTTGGATTTTACAATGCTGTGCGATTAACTTTCTTATTTTGTACCTTGGATTTTATAATGTTGGGGGATGAACTTTCCTCCTTTCATGACTTGGGATTTATGATGCTGGGGCGGATGAGCTTTCCTTATTCCATGACTTGGAGTTTATAACGCTGAGAGATGAACTTTTGTTTTTTATGACTTGGATTTTACATGTAATTTTGTGAATTTGTCATACGTCAATGATTAATTGTGATCCGTTTAGCCAGAGAGACATCACTTCAACAATTATGTGCTTCTGACAATTATTGCAGTCCTACCCACTTACATTGACATTACTTATGTTGACAAACTGGCTTTGTTGATGCAAACGCAAAGTCCTGGGCCCATGGTCTGTTGTTACTACCAAGCCCTAGGTCCCTAAAATTGAACAAATCCATTGTTTTCTAAATGTTTATGTTAGCAAGCTGCCAGTTCCAACCCATACTTTGTTCCACATTTGTTTGATGTTGCCACTGCAATAACAAATGGGCATTTGTTTGGTTCTCTAAAGTTGGCCTTTTGCAGTGACTTCAATAACAATTACACCCTTCACCAAAGCATTGGCTGGCTACAATGTTCAATAAAAGAATGCACCCATCATCAAAACAAGTCCATGCCAAACTTGAATAAAAGCAAAGGAATATGATAGATTTTTGCATTTTCCAAAGTGATTGGAAAACGTTTATTGTACTGTGAAAGTTTCTTTTTGACCGGAAAAGAGCAACTGTATACATATGATGGCTACCAGGGGCAGTGTAAAATGTAATCTAAATTAGCAATCTTTGAAACTAAATACATGTATCTGGCTGTTAAGTTAATTTGAAGTGGGACATTTCGCAAAGATGTTTGTGAATTTGTTTTAAATTTTGTTCACATATTTTCATTTCCTCATGAATAGCCTCATCCCATTTTTTAGTCTCAGCAAGAAGACAGTTGCCTCAGGCAGACCAAAATCTAGGCCAATTTAATTACATATACATTCACATCCTACTGGCAACAATGAGATATAGATCAAACAAGGGCTACCATTTTATATATATATATCACAATTTCCATTGATTATTTTCTGTCAGTGTAAATGATACCCACTAATGACAGGTCACCTCCTACACATTTCACTTTTATGCAAAAAATAAGGTTCAGCCCTTCCCCCCAACACTTATCGCAACATCCACTTATATTGACAATATTACTTTGGTCCAGAGGATGTCAAGATAAATGGGTAGTACTGTATTGACGAGATTAAAAACTTTGTTTCATATTGCATGAGTGGTTGATAGAATACTTATTATTCATGGATCGCTAATGAGAGATATACCTCTGAATAATTTGCTCCACCAGATCTAAACATGAGCATTTACCTTGATGCTATCATCATTTTGAAAGAAATGATGCTTTCTATGGAGTTAGTATAATCAGACTTTCAGTGGAACCTTTTTTGGTAAACAAACACCTAATTAAGCAATTTCATACCATGTTAGTTACAGAATCACTTGGTATTGCTGACAAGAACCTGAAATTATAATTAAATTTCAGTTAATCATAAAACCTGACAGTTGGTTGTTAATCTACCTTTAGTTTGTTACTGCAGCTACTTTACATGCCATCTTTTTTACTGTAACTGTATATATACCTTGTGGGGAGACAAATAATGTAACCCCATGACTGGGATTTTCTTGTCCAGTGCGAACCCCCACATAGATTCTATTCATCCCACATGAGTGCAATCAGTGAGAAAGCCATATGGAATATGTCCATCCCACATGAATGCAATCATTGAGAAAGCCAAATGGGATATGTCTATGCCATATGAGTGCAGTCATTGAGAAAGTCATAGGAGATATATCTGTCTCACATGAGTCTAATCAGTAACACTCTATGTGTCATTATTATGCTTATGCTTATGATGCCACCAAAATCTTTGAAATATTAAAAAGAGACATTTGTAAGGCTCATAAAGAGGAACTCTTGTTTACAATATATTTTTTTGTAAATTAAACATTTTTATGCTCTTTCTAATGATTTCTCTGCATTTCTAAGCTGTATCCATATTTGTGAGACAAAAGAAAAATCCATCGTATGCATTTGTATGAGACAGGGAAATCCCAACTTTCAAATCAAAATCTGTGTGCAGGAACTAGGCAGATCATAACACTTTTCATGTAGAAATCAGATTATTCTGTTTTATATTGGTTGATCTCTAATGAGAAACCTTCATCTTGAGACCAGTTTTTTGTTTGCAGACGGGGTGGGTGGTTTCCCAATATAGAGGTTTTACCGACTGATAATAAAATAGGTTGAAATTTTATAGTTCCTTGTATTCCATTTGCAAAATAATATTTTGTATGCCTTTGGCAGCATCAGTAAAGTTTACCATTCATCTTTTATTACTCTTTTAGACAGTTCGATCCATGTTTCCTTTTTTTGGAGACTACTCCCCTGGGTGTGATGAACCCAGAGCAAGAGATACAGCAAACTGGTGGAAAACATTTCAGGCTTTAAAGAAACTGCTTCAGACTGCAGCTCATTCATTGCTGAAAAAGGAGAAAATTTCTGATGAGAGATATCATGATTTCCACAAGTCAGGTTGGTACACTAAAATGTGATTTGGGTAACCACTGCTGTGAACAACCACCAGTCATATATCCCCCAATTCATCAAGCTTGGATCAGTTTATTTCATAAATGCACTGTTGTGAGAACCACTTGTTGAATGCAACCAGAAGTCCTGATTTTTTAGGCAAAATATGTGTTTCACTACTACTGTTGCAAAACCAGATGTAAACACTACTGACATTTGTTCAATCATTTGTAATTACAATCACTAAGGAACATCTTCAAAGGGTGTACAGATTGTTCTGACTACACTCACCATTGGTATATGTCACTACTCCCCATTGGTATATGTCACTATTGACCATGGTATATGTCACTAATTGCCATTGGTATATGTCACTAATCACCATTGGTATATATCACTAATCACCATTGGCATATGTCACTACTCATCATTGGTATATATCACTATTCACCATTGGTATATGTCACTACTCACTATGGTATATGTCACTACTCACTATTGGTATATGTCACTACTCATTATGATATATGTCACTACTCACTATGATATATGTCACTACTCACTATGATATATGTCACTACTCATTATGATATATGTCACTACTCACTATGGTATATGTCACTACTCACTATTGGTATATGTCACTACTCATTATGATATATGTCACTACTCACCATTGGTATATGTCACTACTCACTATGGTATATGTCACTACTCACCATTGGTATATGTCACTACTCACTATGGTATATGTCACTACTCACTATTGGTATATGTCACTACTCACTATGATATATGTCACTACTCACTATTGGTATATGTCACTACTCACCATTGGTATATGTCACTTCTCATCATTGGTATATGTCACTAATCACCATTGGTATATGTTACTAATCACCATATTTTATTTCTGGATGATTGAGTTTTTTTCTGATTTACATGTGTATTCACATTTGCCATATTTACTGTCATATAAGTCAATGCAGAGTATAAATCAAATTTGCTAATTTTGTACATTTTCCAACCTTCATCTCCATATATAAATTGATGCTGTGTATAAGACAAAGCTAGATCAATACTTTGGCTTTGTCTTTTACACTATAGTTCATTCCACACAGCATTTCTAATTTTATCCTATCTGTAACTCAGTAAGTGTTCAGGTCAGCATCATTAAATGTACTAAAAGTACCTAGTTCATTTCGTATGAAGTATTTTAAAGGAATTACTTTTAGGTACATTTAATGATGCTGGCCTGAAAATTTAGTTCAAAATAGGATAATATTTTGATTTTGTATAGAATTAAATTCCAGTAACTTCTGGTTTCATGAATATTAATGGTATCACTGTATGCTATTTCAGATTACCAGCAATTGGGAAAATGCATTACCGATGCTAAAATGTGTTTTCCAGTTTTGTTTTGAAGAGAGAGTGAAGGAGGCTTATGTATTCCATCACATTTTTCTTCCTGAACCTTATGAACAAAATAAAAATATATATAATAGAGATTTCAGTCCTTCCTCATGCTATTTTGAACCTTACTGCCCTTATTTAGCTGAAGTTTTTGTCAAAGAGAGAAAACAATAATAAATGACATAGGTAATAGAAACCATTAAAATACATACTATATTCCTTCAGTTTCAAAGTTGAAATATTCACAATATTTATGTCCCTATAGATGCCATTTACCATATATACTCACTTAGAAGTCGATTCATCCATTTTAGGACTGCAAAATGCATACTTCTCTTTGACTTCCTATAAGTTGAGGTGTTTTTTTGCAAGTCAAATCCATATGCAAGAGGTGACTCGTGGTCAGTGAGTTGGAGTTGCAATTGCAGAAAAATAAACAAGTCAAACTGGATAGACGGATATACATAGAAATAGGACACATAAAAACAAAACCAATGTAGTATAACTATACCACTTAGGTGGCCTAAGTGGTTAGAGCGTCTGCCACCAATGCAGGAGGTTATGGGTTCAAACCCTAGCTAAGTCATACAAAATGGTACTGGCATCTGCCTTGCTTGGCACTCAGCATTAAGAGGTTAGTGTTAAGTCTGGTTGGCCTGGTGTCAGGATAATGTGACTGGGTGGAACATGATGCTATATGTCTATGACATGATTCCCCAGTATTAGACATCACTAAAAATGGCCACACTGCAGACATCAGAGTGATTTGATTGAAAAATTGTTTAATCTACTTTAAAAATTCAAATATCACACACACACACATATGTAGAATAAATAGATTTGTGTTATTGTGCTGAATTTGTACACAATAAAGTCCATCATCATATGAAATCCATGATGCTTAATATTTGTGATTCATTTATATAATAAATAAATGCATTGAATTTATATGTCAAATATGGGTATAAAAATGGTAATTGAGAATGATGAGATTCATAATATCACATAATGTATTTATAACAAAAAGTATTGTAATAAACAAAGTAAAGTCAATACTTTTGTGATTCACACTAATATCAGCGGATACAAAGCCCAAGAAATTCACAAGGCAGAAGGGAGGGTCTTTCGAGGTACGTTTTACTGTATTTTGACTATTCAAGAGCTGAGTACATTGACTTTTTACAAATTCTGGTCAGTGAAGAGTCCAGTGCCAACATGTCTTTGATTCATTTTGTCATTGTCCTTAGAATACACTATTTAGTTGATGATAGTCATTTCTACTGGGCTTTAATCAGAGTCACAAAATTTGGAGAAATGATTTTTCTGACCATTAATAAAGGGATAAGTCAGTGAGCTTTACAGAGAAGCCAGGGTTTTATATTTTCAAAGCTTCAAAACATTTTTGTCTGCAGTGGGGTAATATGTATCTTATGTAGGTAATATTTGTATGTAAAATTTGATATTTTTTATTTAGTAGTGGATTAAGATAGAATCTATGTCCAATTCCTGTAAAACTCATGTAATCATAACAATAAATTGCTTCAGGAATACAGGAACCTAGATCTGTGAGAAACCTATATCAAAATGCTATAGGAATCCTGGATTTTGGATCTGTCAGTAACTTAGATTAGATTACATCAGGAATCCAGGATCTTGGATCTGTAAGAAGCTGGTATAAGGATTGTCTGGTATGAAAGTTTTCTAGGGTGAAAGAGTAGCAAGAAATAGCAATACATACTTTTATAAATAAGCAATAATTTTTTTAATTCCTTTTTATGAAAATAAGGAACAAATTTGTTAATATATAATTTTTCTTTATGAATTGTTTTGTTTTGTTCCTAGTTACTGAATTTGAGATTGATAAAGGCATTCTGAAAGCAAAGGACCCTCAGCTTCATGCAGTTTTATATGATAGGACATTTCAAGGCCTGACAGATGCAAACCTTGTGGAAAAAAATGCCGAAAGGCACATTGATGTGATCACTCAATCAGGAAAGGTAATTATCAAACACCTTAGACTTAAATGCATCACACTAATACTTTAGCATATACCCTGTGTACTTGCTTATAAGATGAGTCCTACTGCAAACTGCACAGACCCAGATCTGCTGTCTTTGGGTATATGATGGATTAAAGCTAACTTTTCAAATTGAGTTAAAAAAAAGTTATCGATGATTTCGTCTCTGTCGTTAAACATTGGCATTGTTATCTGGACAATGCGCATATCCTCTGATCTTTCGCTTATGGGTCCTGAATGTTTGTTCAGTCCTTTACCCCTCCTAGATTCTGCTTCGATCCTTAGTCTCTCCATGGCTAATGTATGTTCTCTCTCCCTGGCTCTTTCTTCTGCCTGCAATCTGGCTAACTCTATTCTTTCTCTCTCCTCAGTTTGTCTGATTCTTTGTCTCTCCTTGGCTTGTCTGATTCTTTTTCTGTCCTCGGCTTGTCTGATTCTTTCTTTCTCCTTGGATTGTCTGATTCTTTCCCTTTCAGCCACCCGTTGTTCTCTGTATTCTCTACAAATTCTGCTAATTGGGTCCCTTCATAACCTAATTCATCTCTACCAATAGATTTAAACTCTTTGACCAACTCCCTATCAGTTGCCATTATAGTATACTTGACTGTATCACCAACCAATTTACTTATCTTAAGTATCTACTAACACTTACTGCCTTACAAGAAACAGCTTCATTAAGAATACTTACCCATATTCTAATCCAATAAGTCTTAACCTACGGACTTACTTAAATTACTGTAATGCAACCTAATAGCATTTGGCAGTACAAAATTCTGAATTTCTCTCTAAATTCAGCTTGCTCGCACCAACAATGTGCAATTGCTCCCTTGGGACCTCCTTAATTATCTATTCTCACAAGAGTAACTAAAGGCAATATTTTTTTCTCAATTACTTTAATTCAGACAACGACCATGCTATCACAGCAATTCAGGTACAGAATCTTAATTTCAACAATGTCATAACATACATTAAAGAAATATCAAAAAATGGTATGCACTAACTACAAAATGCATAGATACTGACTCGATCCACTCTCCTAATTCCTTGCTTAAACAATAAGCAAATTTATCACTGCTATGGTACTCTAATTTCTATCCAATATCCTACTCAGCCTTGGTTACTCACACCGGATGATAGACCCCACTTTGTAATGTCGCCCTCTTAGTAAGAGGGATGGTTAATTGGATTTGGCTGGCATTATCTAGAGGATGACCCTCCTCGATATTATAGCCACATGGAAGTGGAAGAAGAATAGAATTTCAACAGAGAACTGAGCGAGAATACTGGATAAAGCAATATGAGGCCCTTTGACAAGAAAATAACAAATTTAATCAGAACAAATTAATAACGGCTGTTCCAATTCAAGTTAGATTATATCAGTAGAACTTAACATGTGTGTTCAATTTGGATTTATTTCATCATCATAACAAGAGGTGAAAAGAGCGCAATGTCCATGATTGATGTGCATCACCTTCCTTCCTTTTAACCGTATATCAATGTCTCCTAGTTCATCATTCCTAAGCTCTATGCTTTGCCCTTTCATGGACTTCCTGGTCCTTTTATTCTGACCTCGTCTTTCTTTTCCACGGACTTCTGTCTTCAGACTGTCCCATCTCACTCTCAGAAAGCTTATTGTTGTTCTCTTACAGAACTTGTTTGTCTTAGCACTAAAACCTGTCTTTCTTGTTACAAGATGGCCATCTAGTCCCTTTCTTGCTTAACAAGGAAAGCACTATTATCCTTAGGCTTTCCATGGAGTCAACTACATTTCCTCTTCCAGAAATATTCAGACTAAAGAATTTCGGCTAAGGTCGTCACTTTAAAGCCTGATTGCTCTAAAGTTTATGCCTTAATTTATTCTGCCCAATCGTAGGCAGAGGTCCCTAATTTTTCCCAAAGAAATAATTCATTTCATCAGGTTTAGACAGCTCAGAATCTGTGAACGACCATGCATAACAATTTCCCTTTGAAAAAAATGATAAGTGAACATAGGTTTCTACCAAGTGGTTAGGGTTGGTAGCTCAAATGTTTACTTTCTAAGGAGCATGTTAAGATACCCCAATCAATTTCGTTAAGTTGGAATGCTGCCCCTTTGAAGTTTACACTGATCCTTCACAATTACTTTTCTTGCTTAAATGCAATAAAATTTTAATGCTCAATGCATTCAACTTTAAAGTTAACAGCAATTCAAAATTCGACACTTCACACACACACACACACACACACACACACGCACACACACACCTATATATATACTTTTCCATTACTGGAATTGAAATTAATGACATGGTACATTATTGGAAAGGGCAGGTCTGAGCACTTGTATATCTGATAGAAATACACTATTAGCTACAAATAACAGTACATGAATAAGTTTACTTTCTAAAACATCCTGTAGACTTCTATAGCATTGACACTTTCTGGAAAAACAGTTGAATTTATATTGTGAACTTTATACTTGAATTATATATTAAGGCTGTGGAATTTACATTGTGAACTTTGTATTTGAGTTATATACTAAATTGCTAGTTAGCATCAGGAGTCTACCACCGAGTACAGTTCTGAAAAAGCACAAATAATAATAGAAGTGACATGAATGTAACTGCAAATGATTTCACAGATATTTAAAATACAGGCCTGTGAGGGTTTAGCTGCCTAAGGTTCACAGTTTTTAGTGCTTTTTTACATAACCCATCCAACATACACAACATACTTGTTTCTTTAAAATATTTTTCCTAGAAAATAAGAATAAATTCATTGGGTGTTACCCACATACCACAATATATCTGGTGGTAGAACATTGGACTCAAAATCCAAGCATCACAGGTTTGATTCCTGCCCAGACCAGCCTGGGTTGGCTTCCATGGCAAATCATTAATAAAGTCACTTAACTCCCATTTTCTCTGTATAATATAGCCAATAATGTGTTTAAAGTGTCACTAAAAATCATGCACTGACAGTTAACAGTTTTAAAAGTATCAGTTACTAGGGAAGTCTAAAGGATTGTTTTGAACTGGGAACCAGTCCATACAGTATAAATTCAATGTCAAGGTAGTTACTGCATCCAATGATGTTCTTTTTCTTGATTTGTATAACTTGGAGACAATGAATTTGGACAAAAAGAGGTCCTCAAATGTGCTTTCTTAGTTGTAATGAAAATGTAAAGTTCCACATTAGATTCATGTAAGTGTTAAATATGCAAGGATCAAACCTTAACAACATGACATTTATATCAAACACTTGTCTGCATGGAGCACTCACCTGACATCATCAGAAATCCAATATAGTTTATAACTTACCTGTACTGAATGGTACAACTATGTAGAATTTGCAACTACCTTTTGTCACAGATTGGCACCATTTGATAGAGTTTTGAATTTAAACTATTGACTAGCAGTTTTGGTTAATTAGTTTTCCATTCCATTGAAGTCACATGTGGTAGTTGTAAGTAGACTTGTAGTTGATGATATCCAGGTCATGCCATGATAAAACTTTGCTTGACTCCAGATCTTATTATAAGACATCCATACAAATCAAAACACTGAATTTGAACATTTGGATCAGTCAATCATGCAGTTGCACATTTGGACCAATCAGTGATGAATTTGGACCAATCAAAACACTGAATTTTTACATCTGGGGAAAGATTTACAGATCAGGGCTTATTAATCAAACTATTAAGTAATGTTTTATGCCTGAATGAATTGTAAAAACCTTGGACAATGAATCAGTGATTGCTGACCTTTGTATTATGATAATGTTTAACCCTTTACCTCATGTAAGCACCTTTGGACGCCTCTACTCCATTCGCATGGAAGTGCCTTTTGACGTTTCTACTCCATTTCGCATGGAAGCACCTTTTGATGTCTGCTGTAAACATCGGCCATTTTTAGCAGCTTTTCGTAGAACCACCTTTGGGGAAAACCCCTATTAGATATCTCATTCATTGCTGTGAATTACCATTATGTCAGATCATGTAGTTGCTGTTTATGCTCTGGTAGAAACCTGCTATTTAAAGTAACTGGGTCATATTCTCCACTCTCCAAAATGGAGGTCACGGATTTCGTTCAGTACTTTTCATGATTAGAATCACAACTATGAAAGCTTCAATAACTTAGGTAAAGGCTCTGATATTGATGTAGGTAGCAATTAGTTTTTATAAATTATCAAATTCAAATGACTTAATAATGTAGACGCAGACAAAGAACTTGTAAATTTCAAGTATATGAAATGGCTGCTACGGTTGGTCATGCGGCTTCACTGACTTGACGGTGAACAAGTTCTCTCAAGATTTTAAAGCACATAAAAAATTCTTCCGTGAAAAATAATTACACAGCTATAATGATCGGACATTACTCTTAAATTTTTTCATACATAATAGATATGTACCAAAAATGTAAAATGATTAAAATTGCTGTTAAACGTATCATACACTACACTGCTTAACAGTTAACAGGTAGGCCTATGTGTATGGAGTCAAATAGGTAACAGGTGTTTATAGCGCACTGCACTGGGTAACTTAGCTACATGTGTATTGGAGGGCTAAAAAGCCATACACTCTGTGAGGTAAAGGGTTAAGAGAAAGAAACAACAATCCTTGGAATATTTCACTGATGTCTTATTCTAGTCACATGTTCGATTTCTTTTCACATTTTCTGTGTTGTTTTACAGCCTGAAATCAATCAGGAAATTGTGAAGCTGAGAAAGGAACTATCAGCAAGAATAGCAAAGGTGCTACCAGCCTCTAATATCAGATCTTTCTCGGTGCCATGGAAACCAGGTGGTCTTGACCCAGAAGCACACCTTGAGCACAAGACATATCTGACCCAATTTTGTGAAACCTTTGTTGCAGACTGTCAGCGATTGATCGAAGCTGGTTTGTCAAAGCGGAGGAACCAGATACGACAAGGGGAATATTACAGTAGATACAGTGAAGTTATACATCATCTTCAGTTCTGTAACATTAAGTGCCAGACCTTCTGTGGACAAGAGGAGGTAATTTTGAGTTATGTGGCTAAGAGGAGGTAATTTTTTTATATGTGGCTAAGAGGAGGTAATTTTTTGTTATGTGGACAAGTGGAGGTAATGTTTACTTATATGTATTTAGATTCCCTTCAAAATATGTGTAATTTTAGGTAGATTCTTTAAAATTTTGTCCATTTCTGCAGAACCAAATCTAACAATATATTCTGCATATGTATGCTGATTCACTATCGAATATATTCCTGTATTATGGTTGTGCTTTCAACTTCATTTGCTCCTACTTATTCAATGCCATATAACCAAACTGAATGGGCTGCAATTTTGTCTGTACATCATTGGCACCTATAAGTAAATTCTCACAAAATATGCCTCAGGACATTCACACAGTGAGGCAGTGCATGTACAAAAAATTAGAAAGTGTACTGTTTTATAAGATAGAAGAAATTATTTATATAATTGGAATGGAAAGGATTAAACATTTTAGGAATATGCATGTTTTGATAGTTAAACAGTTCTGACGATTAATAATTATACAAACGTATTTTGTGAGCAAGCCAACATGAAATGAAGGTCATTTTAAAAAGAGGCTAAGTTGGTTAACTGTTTTATTAAGCTTTATTAATTAAAATGGATATAATGGCAAAGTTATGCTACATACTTGGGTTATTTTTACAGTGGGAAATGATGCCACTGGTTGATCTTAAAGACTGGAATGAGTTACAATGGCCAGTATGTAATTAACTGCTACAAGATGTGTTTGATGAGAATAATAATGCCATACAAAGACTTCTGAATGAGAAACATCAGCTAAAAACAGTTGGCTTAGTAGACAGCTTTTTATCGTTTATGTGGACGGCTTTTAACAACATTAAGAGGACTGTCCAATGCAATCTCAGAGAGTTGCAAGACTCATGGCTGAGCAGTAAGGCAGATGAGATTCAGTCCTTTGTAGACAGGAACAACATGATGAACTTCTATGATGCTAATTTGAATACTATTTATGGGCCACAGTTATTAGGAATATCTCCAGTACTGAGTGCAGACAGTGCCACGTTACTCATTGGCAAAGAAAACATGTTTCAAAGATGGGCAGAATATTTCAATATCATCCTCAGTCAACAGTCTTCTTTAGTGAGGAGGCATTTTATTGACTGCCCCAAGTGGAAACCAACATAACACTTGATGAACCCCCAAAGCTGACTGAAACTGTCCAAGCTATTGACCTGCTGTCCGATGGCAAGCTATTGACCTGCTATCAGATGGCAAGCTATTGACCTGCTATCAGATGGCAAGCTATTGACCTGCTGTCAGATGGCAAGCTATTGACCTGCTATCAGATGGCAAGCTATTGACCTGCTGTCAGATGGCAAGCACCTGGAGCAGATGCTATACCAGCAGAAATTTACAAAACCTGAGGCTCACACATGGCACAGAAACTTACTAAACTCTTCCAATCAATGTGGACTCTATGAAGTATGCACCAGGAGTATAGGGATGCATCTATTGTCCACTTATACAAGCAAAAAGGCAACAGACAATCCTGCAATCCATCAGGGTATCTCATTGCTGTCAATAGCCATCAAGTTAATTCTGACCGCAGAGGTTATGCGATTATATACAGTATTCTTCTACTATCACCAAAAAAGTTGCTGAAACACTTGACAAGGTACTATATATACATGTATGCACATATGAGTCATTAATGCTCATCAAACCTTTTTCATTTGTTTCTATTACATATTTTAAAACAGTATTTTATTTCATAATTACACAGTGTGATCTTGTTCAAGGTTTTTGTCTTACTGGAGATAATGTCCATCAGCTTACATATGGGTATAGGTGAAACAGACTACATGGGTGCTGCATTGTAACATGTGGATGTAACGACTGTTAAAACTGATCAATTTATTACTTAGACAATTTCACAGATATTTCTGATTTGGGTAAATGTAAGGAGAAAGAGGGATAAGAAAGAGTTTTCTACTGATCCAGTGACTATAAAGGATGAAAGGTGACAGAAGCTTTCAGGCAAAACTTAAAATCATTTTCCCAACTGAATGATGAATTGAAAACTTAAACTAAATTATTAAAATGAAAACTGGACATTTACCATCAATATGGTATTTTAGCATGACAAAACATATTTGCTACTCTTATAGATTATCAGTATTATTATATCATGCACAGATTTTATCTCTCATTGCCAAATCGATCAAGAAAATTTTACACTGACTAAGACTACCAGAATATTCTTTTCTCCACTTTGTCAATTTATTTATATTTTGTAGCAGTTTTGTTTGTCCTCTGAGTTCAAAGATGACCTTGACATAACTAACTGAGTTTGGTTTCTTGAGGTGGAGTTAGGGTCCTTGACAATCAGCTTAATATTTTCAGCTGGAATGATGCTTCTAACATGCATGGCTCAAGAAAATTCAACATATTCTGATGCAATTTGATATGAATATTGTTTCATAAAATTTCATGTCACTTTTTGGGGTTTAGTCATGTTTAGAAGAGTCATTGCCCCCTGAAATTTTGCTCCCCTGTCTATTGGCGTCTACATGATAACTTCACTGAACTTAGTTTGCTTTTAACTAATATGTCAGATGGCTTAAGATACATCACAGTATGTGTGAGATTGATTTCCAGCATTCCACAACATCATTTACAGGGAGTTATTGCCCCAGATTGCCTGCCTTCCTGACTTCCACAACATAATTTTAGTAAGTCATTTGGCATTTCACCAAATTTGGCATGTAATTTTATATTGATTAAGGTGGCACCCTACAGTTTTTTATTTTGCATAGGGTTAGAATTTTAAAGAAAAAGAATTTCCCTGGCTTTCCTCACTGGTTATACTGGCTATTTAAAAAAGACTTTGTATATCTTAGGTATAGTTCAAAGAACCTTTCGTTCCCTTTAGTTTGGAGTATGATTGATGGGTGTAATATGGGTTATAGAGTATACAGCTTGGCCTTTCTCCAGATGAGCACCTTTCAAAAATGTGCTAGCTCCACTTGGTCATTTTCATTTCCTGAACTTCAGAGGTAAATTGTGTAAAAGAGAGCTGATAACTTTTTTTACATTTTATATATTTGGTGATTCATTCATTGCAGTTTCAGAAGCTGGCATTGTCTAGTCTGGCAAAATTCATTTTCCCTATTTTGGTAGCTACTACGGATAGTGTACTTTAGACTAATTCAGGCTGATTTTTTGAGCACAAGGGAGCAGTCATTTTAGTTAGCTTGTGCTTAGATCATGTACAGTTTCCAAAAGTACAATATCCAAAGAAATGTCAGCCACATTACATTAAAGTAGCATAGGGGTATGCCAACATTGTCTCCACTGTGCATGTTTTAAATGTAAACAACTTCACCTTACATAAGTCACTCTTTCAAAAGTACATAAAAACTGGTGAGCGCCCCCTAAGTTTAATTTCAAGTGTTCTAGATTATGTTTTGGAAGAGTTATGGCCCCTGATTATCCATCCTTCTAACTCTGCCATCTGCAGCATAACTTTACTTGTAATATTGTTTTTTGGTCATAGTTACATTTTTATTTTGTTGAGATCTAAAATGAGATGGAGTTTTAGCATTCCACATTATCATTAAGAATGGTTATGGCCACTTGTTGTCCATCTTCTTCAAACTTTGGTTTCCAACTGAAGTTCTTCTGTTTAAGGTCCTGTAAAATAAATTAGAGAGGGTTCAGCCATATGTGATGCACTCATAGATACAAGATACAGCTGTTCATTGACTATGTGAATCTGAATTTTATGAGTATAGATGATAGAGTACATAAGTGCGGCAGCGTAACATGAATGGATTCATTGATTGAAAAAATTCCAGGTATAAAGATGTTATTTCTCTGTTCATCAACAGTTGAACATTACCACTATGGAGGCCAAATTTCTGGTTTGAGTTCAATCAGACTTAGAAAATTTTATCATGAAGATCTTGGACACATTCTGTAATGAGCGAGATCTATGAGGTAATTATGCATTTGATTGGATGAACTGCTTATCACTCAAGAGATGGTATTTATGACCGTGGTAAATAGGCTAATGTCTCCCCAATTTTTGTTTGAGTTTTGTTATGAGTGACTCATAAGCATTATAATGTGTCTATTCTTTGCAAAGTGTCATGTTCAGTTAGGCTCAAATAAAAAAACTTTACGAATTTAAGGCTCAAAGACTAATGAAGATAGGGTACAATAAGTAACTTTTGCATGCCAAAGCATGTTTTATTATATACCATAGTTATTTCTCATAGACACTCCAGGGGTGGTACAGTTTCCAAAGGGAGGAATATGCATTTATTAGTACTATAAAACTCCTGCAGAAAACAGTCTAAAAATAGACTTGGACACCAACAACAAGCTAGCAACATACCAGTTATATTTAATGACGAGTGTAACAGCTGATCCAGTGCTGTAACTTTCCACTCGGTGTCAGTGATGACATGCGTTTACATTAGACTGACCTGTCATGTAGACTGGACTCGGTAGGTGTTTTGCGCTATGGAATATAAATTCAATGGCTCGATTCATGGTTACTGCATGTACAAGGACATATGAAATGCACTCACTGGGGATGATTCAACGGAACAAGTAAGAACTGTTATAATATGAATCTAGGTGTTATCTGGAGGAGGGGAGGGGCTGCACATCAAATATGCATCCTGCAGGCTTGTCTTGGAATAAACCATTTAAAGTAAAATTCACAGAACTTTATGATGAATGGGTTTTTTCAGACCCTGTTGAATGTACAAAAGGTAGAAAGTGGAAATGCTTGTCAAAAGTAGTGTTGTTGCTATGGATTAAATAAGCTTGGGAATGCATTTCACCTGATGTACGCTGATGACACCCAAATATACAAATCTAGCCACCCAACTGAAGTTGATGCTACCATCCAAGGTGTAGAGAGGTGCATTTCTGATGTGAAATCATGGATGACATATAACAAGCTGCAGATGAATGATGATAAAACTGAGGCCATTCCGATCACAATTACACAAAGACTTTCTCATTCACATCCTTTACCTCAAACAATCAGCAACACTAACATTAAATTCACACAATCAGTACAAAACCTAGGTGTTACTCTGGACAGTACTCTCACATTGCACCAACATGTCATGAACATATGCAAGGCTGGATATCTTGAGCTGAGATGTATCAGCTCCATTCGCAAATATCTTTCAGTTAATGCCACTAAAACACTTGTGTGTTCATTAGTACTTTCAAGACTGGACTATTGTAACTCAATTCTGTCTGGTTCATCTCAGTATCTACTCCAGAAACTTCAAAAAGTTCAAAACACAGCTGCTTGGGTCATACTTAGAGTACCACGATCAGAGCACACCTCCCCGCTGCTCTGTATCCAACACTGGCTATCCATTCGATCCAGAATCAAACACAAAATTTGTTCTCTGTGCTACATTTCACTGATGGACTCCAGTCCAACATACCTATCCGACCTCACCCATGCGTACATGCCAGCAAGATACTTACGCTCCTCTTCTGACAATCGTATACTCATTATTCCCACTATGAAAACAAAGTCATATGGACAGCGTTCTTTTGCATACCAGGGCCCAGCAACGTGGAATGAATTGCCCACTGAACTTACACACAAAGACACAGTGATCACATTCAAGAGGGCTCTCAAAACTCACTTATTTCGACTGCAAGAACAAACTTAAAGCCTAATAATATTTCCTACCTTAAATGTTTCAGCATCTTTTTTCATGGTGTTTGTTTTTGTAATGATATCATTATATATATTTTTTATGTTATAGGTGTTGTCTAATGTTGTAAAGTGCTTAGAGCTTCTAAAGATTAGGCACTATACAAAGTCCTCATTATTATTATTATTATTATTATATCAGTTGCAAGTCAATTAATGCACTTGATGGTACAAAGGACTACTTGTTTCATCAATGTAGAGGATCTGTTTGAGGGATTGAATGCTGATGAGATCACAGTGGGTAAACAGGCCCTAGAGACCATATCTGCCAATGCTAACAAAATTGACGAGGACATATTCTGGATTGGAGAATGATTGTGACAGTACTAACTCAATCAGTATTAACAATAATAGAAGTAAAACAGACTATATTAGTTACGTGAAGTGGATATCTGTGATGTCTTGGAAGTGGAACTGTTTAAAATTTATTACGCACATGTACTGTTTGTTATTGGTGTCTGTGTTGATATTTTTTATAACATACATCACTGTTTGACTGAAAATGTTTGTAAATTAAGTTGTTTTGATTTTTCTAACAGTTGTTAGATTACTCATGTTCTGTTTTAATTATATGGACATAACATAATGAATATGTACAGATCTGTAAGCCTTGATATGGTAGGAACTTCTTTATTTTGTGGATAAAGGTGGGAAGGGCCTATATTAGAATAGGCTGTTCAGTGTGCCTCTTTTAAATGCATTAGTTACATGTGATCATATTGTATGAATTGTGTTTAATTCTTCTATTCCTCACATTATTTGCAGACTCTGGAGAAAGCCAGGTCCTACATTCTGGATAAGGACAACAGGTCACCTCTTGTGATCCATGCCCCCTCAGGAGCCGGCAAAACCTCCATAATGGCCATGATTATGAGCAGTGTAGGTAAATGGTTCAAAGGAGAAAATCACCTCAAGGTCATCAGATTTCTTGGAACCAGCCCTGACAGCATTAACATTTACGATGTCTTGTTCACTGTCCTTGGGCAGCTAGCAGATGCAGCTGAGTTGATTATGGAACCTGTCAGATACAAGAACATGAAAAATTTGATTGAGTACTTCCCACAGTTTTTGCGGGTAGTTTCTAATGCTCTCAAAATACCAGTGGTGATTCTTCTTGATTCCCTTGATCAGTTGTCACCTGCTAATAACGCTTATGCTATGGAGTGGGTTCCAACTCTACTTCCACCCAACATTAAGCTAATCCTTTCAACTCTTCCAGAAGAACATAACATTAGGGAGAACCTTCAGAAACTCCTGCCAAAGAATTGTATGGTTGCTGTACCAATTCTACCAGAAACAACAGGAAGAGAGATCATCAAGAAATACCTGGGATTAAAAAATCGTACCCTCACAGAGGAACAAGTGAAATTTCTTTTATCGATCCTAAAGAATGATCCAAGCCCATTGTTCTTGAAGCTGCTACTAGATAGGGCAGAGAAATGGCATTCCTTCACACAGGTATCGGAGCTGCATCTCACCAATACTGTTGTAGAATCAATTAACACCTTGTTTCAACAGCTAGAGAAGAAGTATGGTCTACAATTGATAAGCAGTGCTTTGGGTTTTATCTCAGTAGGATTGAATGGTATTACAGATATTGAAATTGAAGATGCTCTATCATGTGATGACAAGGTTCTAGATGAAGTGTACAGGTTCCATGATCCTCCAGTAACTGGCATTGTACGCATCCCTCCTGTACTCTGGGCAAGAATCCGCCATGACATACAAGAGTACATTGTTGAAAGAATGTCTCATGGCAAGACCACCCTACATTGGTACCATCGACAGTTTATTGCTGCTGCCACTAAAAGATATGCATCTGATGAGAAAGCTTCATACCTCCACAAAATCCTTGTTGATGTCTTTTTACATGAGGATGGTCTTCGGAGAGACATCACTTTGTCTCAGAGGAAAAATTTGAAGATCCCAAATGCTGATCGGCAAATTACACCACAGCCATGTACTGTCACCAACAAGAGGAAGTTATCATGTCTAGCCTACCATGTGGTGAATGCAAAGTCTCTCATTGAACCAAGCAATACCAAATCTTTAGTGTTCTGCAACTTCAAATTTCTTCAGACCAAAATTGCTGCTTTCTCTGTTTCACATGTTACTGATGACTTGAGCAGCTATTTAGAAAAGTTTGAAGATGAAGAGCTCCTACTTCTGAGAAATTTTCTCTCGACTTCCAAAGATAATTTGCGCCTACCTGTTCGTCTGGCTGTATGTCTTCTGGCCTACATCAACTGTGAAGAAGGCCATTTCCACCTAAAGGAGTTGTTAGATCAGGCAAGGGAGTATCTCATCACCAATAAGTCACCACTTCTTCTACCGGCTTTCTCCTGTCTGGCTCCCAGGAGAGATATCTCAGAAGCTTTAGATGCAACTCTAAAGGGGTTCTCAAATATTGTCACAGAGAACAGTGAATATGTCCTTCTGAAGACACTTCATGCCATTGATGATGAAGATCAGAGAGACAGGTTTGCTGTTGTCAACACACTGACTGAAGATCTCCAACAAGTAACACTTGCAAACTTTTGCAACATTCCTAAGATCTCTAAGTCTGGCAAGGAAATTTTCTTTACCACAAAGTCCAGTTTAGTTTGCCTTTATTATGAAGACTGGAAATTTAAGAAAGTTGGTTTTGAAACTCCTTCTCAACCATTGGCATTTGTAGTAAATGATGACAGAAAGTTTGGAGTGATCCATCTTTCTGATGAGAAATTATTGCTTTATGATTTGATGACATTAAAAAAAATGGGCATATTTTCTTTTGAAGAATCCAAAAACTATAAAGTATCCAGAGTACATTGTACTAATGATGAGACCAGTCCAGTTATCATAGTGGTTGGGGAAATAGCTAAAACAGACAAAGTCCCATGTAGCCAATCTTTTCTGGCTCAGTTTCATGTTGGAAAAGAAAATCCAGTTAAAACACTCATTCTTGATGCATCACTCAAGCCAGAGCTCAGTAGTTTTCTTCATAAAGAGGAGATGATTGTTATTGGTACTGAAAATTCATTAGAATCTGCCAATGGAGGATCACAATTAATGAGGTATGAAACAAAATCGTTGAATCCAATTGAGCCAGCAATAATCTTCCCACAAAAAATAGTTCAGATTTCTGCTGAAACTTTATCATTATCATCAAGGCTAGCTGTGTTGTCAGAACAAGGAATGGTTTTTATTGCAGAAGGATCCAACACAAAAATCCTGTCAGAGATCAAATTGAACAATCCTGTTACACAATTGGGGGTAAAATGGGAGGAAAACACAGTTCTGCTTGGAGATTCACAAGGTTACATAACTGTTTATGACATCAAATTGAATAAAAACCTTGGGTCTTTCTTTGCTCATGCAGTATCTGTGAAAAGAATTGTCGTTCTAGAGGAGCATATGGTCTCAATGGGCGAAAAGTTAGAGACCAAAATATGGTCCTTCAGGGGAATATATGATGATATGCAGAGGGAAAAGAAAGCTAAGAAGGAGAAGCAATTGACTCTTCCCTCACTTTTGGAGCAGAAGTCCAGTTCAGCAGCAGACCTTTCTTTGGATGGAAAGGACCTAATTACATGCACAGAAGAGAACTTTGTCAGGATCTGGTCAGTTGCAAATCAGGAGCTTCAGCGTGAGTTCAAAGTGGACCTTGTGGTGGACACGGTCCAGTGTCTGGCTGACCGTTGCATTGCAGTTTTTGAGAAATCAAAACAGCGACTGGAAATACTGGACCAAGACTATGGAAAACAAATTCTGAAAACCTCACCAAATGTCCTGGCATTTGTTGTCAATAATGACCGAGATAAGATCTACACTGTTAACTCTCAAATGGAAGGAAGCTTAGCTGTGGAAGTTATAGATCTTAAGCTAAGAAAAATCACCAAATCCCTAAACCTTAAGAAAGGTATTGAAAGGTTTTTGAGTATCGATGCTGTTCTTTCTACCTCAGAGAGATTCGTCGTGTTGCGGACACAGATCACAAATGAGGAGTATGAAACTATTGTAGCCATGTGGAAGAAGACAGGATCTTTTCAACCCCAGCATCATCGCTATCGGTTTACAGCAGTTGACCTGACCCAAGGAACTGGGGGCCTGATGCCTTGTCTACGACAGCTGTCCAAGATTCCCACCCTGGGAGAGAAATGCATACCATTTTCAGGAAATGTAATGCTAATCACAACTCGCAGGTAAGACTTTCAATTTTAATTAGACTACAACATTTTTAATCTTTTCACGATGTGTGAAGAGAAATTTGATTAAGTTATACATTATCTGTCACTTTTTCATTTCCAGGATGGAAAATGCTCTGGTCTGTTTTGATAAATTCCATTCTCCCATTAGATAAAAAGTTCCAGAAAGTTCCTAACTAGAATTAATACAGTCTGCTCTATACATCATAGACTCGTGCACAATGGACATCCTGCATTTATGGATATCATATTGGATTGATTGGAATTTTCAAGCTCAAAAGAAATTTTGCATTCACCTATGTCTTGCCTGTGTTCCTGGCTTCCAGATGTGGGTTTTCATATTTATAAAGTATTATACCCTCAAGTCCACTACATACACAGTTGTAGTTGTTGACCTCTTTTAGGGTTTTAGGACATTGCGTTTCATTTGTCAGCAGGCCGATGTATTACCCTTTCCCATTCAGTGATTGGGTAATCTTAATTCTGCTTTTTTTATCATACCAGTAATTCAGTTATAGATGTTTTTTCACAGACTCTAAGTGTGGCACAATCTTACTAGTCATTTCCACTTTTGCTTGTGACCTCCATTTTAGTCTACATTCAATATGAGATCATTTGCCTAATGATGATTTAATGACTATGTATGTTGATATTTAGAGTCACTTTAATGGGTTGCCCATCAGCATTAACTTCTGTTATGTGTTCAGGTGGTTGCATGCCATTCATTTATATTTAATTTTTTGGTTTCAAAATATTCATTGTCATCGCTACTCAGGTTAAGTATTTCTGATGTTACATCAATCTTGACCAGAGGTTGCACACCACTCATAATCATCTAATTAATGAGTTGGGATCCAATTCCACTCTTGTTATTGATTATAATAATATTGTGTTTTTGCGGGTTTCACAACATTCATTGTGATCAATATGCAGGTTAATTATTGCTGATCTTGCATTGTGTTTGATACAGGTCTCACATCACTCATCATTAATTCTATAGGGTCAGGTAATGTTTTGCTGAATATAGATTGCATTTGACTTAAACGCACCTGTTAAGTTTAATTCAAGGGATCCTCCAATGGAAGGACATTTTTTCTAGTGAAGAGAGTGAGTCATGCCTCCATGAGGGAGGAGCAATACCCTCTCCATATTCACTGCATAGTGATTGTATAGTGTCCATGGTGCAGGAAAAGCAGATTGAGCCACCCTTAAAGGAGAGACCTATGACCAAGATCCTTCTACAGTTCTGAGCCACTGGTCACTCGTCACTGGTGAGCATTCACTGGTCATGGTATACAAATACTAGTCACCACCTCCCCTCTTGCCAGGCTATCAGTGAACCCATATTGGAAAATGGAGTAGGCATACATGTGCCATATTAGGTACAGGGATCAGATCAGCATCCCAGCTTCTTTATAATCACTTTTAATGACTACATGATGTGGGGACATCCTCTTCAAGGAATTCATTTGTCCATTCCATTTATGCAGCAGTGAACATCAAGGCCTTGGCCTCAAAGCAGATTTGATGTTGTTGGTTACGGCGTGACATCATCAGTATTTAGACAAAAAGGAATGAGGGGCCAGTCTTCTTTCAACAGACTGTCAAGGAAGGATGAGGGGCAGGGCAATCTTGTCCTCCAATCAAGTCTGCCACTTGGAACCATCCTCTTGCTCCACACGAGGAGTTTGATGCTTCCCTTCACCCAGGTTCCCATGCATTAGAAAGACACAGAGTTGTAAAGTCTTGCCTTCTAGAAGGGAGAACAGGACAATAATATCCTGTAAGTGTTAGTGAACTCCACAGAGTTTACTGAAGAACAAGCTGAGATGATGCTTGGTGGATGGGTTGGTAGAGGATGAAGACATCTGGTCTTTTGATAAGGCGGTAAATGAAGATTACCACATCTTTCCCAGAATTTGCATCCCAAGCCCAAATGCCTAGAAAACAAAGAGTTCATGTGGCTAGTTACAGGGTATGCACCCCTGCATGGCCCCTTAAGACATACCCCCCTTTCTACGATGCAGGGCCATAAGAAGTGGGCATTTCAATGGTGACTTGGTCCCCCATTACAACTAAGATGCTGGAGGCATTGGAACTTAAGACTAGGTGCCTTGTCACAATAGCCTTGCATACAGATCTTGTCTCAGCAGTCATCGTCAGTCGGAGCAATCTATATATCCAGCCATGCTACAGAACTTGTGCCAAAACATCTAGGCATGCCTTGTCTTTATCATGGTTCTGTCAACAAAGCTACTCCACCTCATGGGGATGTTTCTTGGCTCACTAAGAGGGACATTTTTTTCATAACATTAAAGCCCATCAAGGTTCATGTGTTTGCTACATCATGGGTCTGTCTAACTCATTCATCATTGGAACATGCTACAAAAGCTGTTTTTGCAGTCACAGACCACCTTCTTTTCCATTTACCTTTGCTCTTCGATGCACCATACCTTACTTTATATTTTCTTTAGGGCCCATGGTCACAAGGTAAGAATTGACCCAAGCTAATACCAACTTACAGTAGCAAACATTCCTACCATAATTTGAGTATATTTATTTATATATCAGTTTTGAGGCCATCAGCCTCTTTCTGCACTGGCAAATTCAGCAAGCCATTAATGAAGGTAACAATATGATATCAGAATCTAGTTTTTGGCAATGTAAAACTAATTTTAACAGTGTAATACTTACCTGTTCCTATTGCCAGATGTCCCACAAGTATGTGTCCCTAAAAAGGAGGATGACTACTGCGTTTGGGCCTAGTATTATGTGGGGAGCAAATGGATCTGTCTTAAGTCTAGTTCTAAACTTTCTAGAACTTCCATCTAACAGGATGATGGAATTTTTATGTATCAACAAGGTTGTTTCTGTCCCAGAAATATAAGCTAAGTGACAGGTAAGTATTTCATCATTAAAATTAGCTTTATCTATCAAAAACTACTTTTTAAACCATTTTTGTAAAAGCAAAACTTGATGCTTGCACTAAGAATAAATACAGATACATTGTTTTAACATGATTCTGTCAGATTCTGATTTTCTGGTCAGATATTATTTTATGTAGGTGATCTGCCTCTTAAACTTCTGTATGTCTAGATTAATGAACTGTTTGTATTTTGTCTGACTGCAATTCTTTAGTAAAACAAACCTAAGCACTTGCATCACAAAAGCAACTGAATATTGACCAATCAGAAGTCATAGCAATATTGTGCTATAATTCACCTGAAGTCATAGCAGTATTGTGCTATAATTCACCTGAAAACATCAATGAAGGATCTTGAACCAAAAGTGATGGATACATGCAGATTATATTTTGACAAAGAGATAAAAATGTGTGCCACATACATTAAAAATGGGATACACAAGGAATATATGCTAGATGAATACAATGCCTTTGCAGCTTTTTGTCTGTAGACTTCAGCACAACACATAGTATAACAGAAAGTTGTGGGAGGCATGTTTGAATTTTTATGATTAACATTTACTGCTTAACATAAACTGTTGGATACAGATTAGAAGTGTTCCTTTTTATGTTCAGATTCCAATTTTTTGACTGCTTACATCTCAATTTCATCTTGGTGGGGTTTGGGGTTTGTAATGACCATGAAATTCATGCAGACTGGTATCCAAATCCTCTGAGACTGAAAAACAAAGCTTCCCAGAAGCACTTGACATTATTAAGTCAGTTTCAGTGAAGCAGTGGTTGGTAAAGTCCATCTAAGTATTGTGTAGTCATACATTTTATGTGGTCCCTGTGCATTGTGTAATCATACATTTTATGTGGTTCCTGTGCATTGTGTAGTCATACATTTTATGTGGTCCCTGTGCATTGTATAGTCATACATTTTATGTGGTCCCTGTGCATTGTGTAGTCATACATTTTATGTGGTCCCTGTGCATTGTGTAATCATACAATTTATGTGGTCCCTGTGCATTGTGTTGTCATACATTTTATGTGGTCTCTGTTGATTGTGTAGTCATACATTTTATGTGGTCCCTGTGCATTGTGTAATCATACAATTTATGTGGTCCCTGTGCATTGTGTAGTCATACATTTTATATGGTCCCTGTGCATTGTGTAGTCATACATTTTATGTGGTCCCTGTGCATTGTGTAATCATACATATTATGTGGTCCCTGTGCATTGTGTAGTCATACATGTTATGTGGTCCCTGTGCATTGTGTAGTCATACATTTTATGTGGTCTCTGTTGATTGTGTAGTCATACATTTTATGTGGTCCCAGTTCATTTTGTGGTCAAACATTTTATGTGGTTCCTGTGCATTGTGTGGTTATACATTTTATGTGGTCCCAGTGTGCTGTACTGTCATACATTTTACATGGTCCCTGTACATTGTGTGATCATACATTTGATGTGGCCCCTGTGCATTGTGTAGTCATACATTTCACATGGTCCTTGTGCATAGTGTAGTCATACATTAAATACAGTGATAACCTGTCATAATGAACTTTGCTATTACAAAATTATCCACTATAATGAAATACCAATGTTGGAGTCAAGTTTAACTATAAAATATTCCATAAAAAGGAATACTTGGTAATAAAAATACTTCATATAGACCCAATATGATTTGCTGCAGTGATTGACCACTACAGTTAATGTGCACTGCATGTGTGGTCTTAGAAAATAGCTCAATTTTTGTCTCTTTTCAGATGGGTTGTATTCTGGGATATTCCAACTGGCAAATGTGACCAGAAGCCCAGCAAGGTGGACAGAAAAAAGGGGATGTTCTATCGGCCAGACTGGCTTGGGCAAGAATGTCAAGGCACCAGTCGAGCAATTGTGCAATCGCCCAATACGGAGTTTTTGGCTGTTGGATCACAGGATGGGTATATGTTCCTGTATAACACAACAACAGGGCTTCCATTAGGACACATGAAACCATATAGCTGTCATACTGCTGAGGTATGTGAAAAAAGAATATAGATAAATAGTTGTAAAGTCTACATACATTTTGAATGCATGAAATTCATCAAATTTAAAATGATTACATTTGTCTATATCCTTTATTTTTAGGTTATTGTATGTGTTCTGTTTGATATCAAGGTTATTTTATGTGTAGTGTCTGATATCAGGATTATTGTGTATGTACTATCTGATATCAGAGTTATTGTGTGTATACTGTCTGATATCAAGGTTATTGTATGTGTACTCTCTGTTATCAGGGTTATTGTATGTATACTGTCTGATATCAAGGTTATTGTATGTGTACTGTCTGATATCAAGGGTCCTTGAATTGTTATTTCATGTAAGCTGATGAGCTTAGAGGTCAGCTTCAGTAATGTAACAAATCCTAACAACACAGCACACACACAATGAACTGTTCATTACATACAGTGGAACCTGTCAACATGGGAAAATGCAAAATTAGCCTTTGTAGACAGGTCAACTCCGAAGGCAGGTTCAGCTTTCAAACTTGGTTTGTGGCAAATTGATGTACTATGAACTGAATATCATTGGCATTGTTATTAGTAGTTTCATTATTATTATTTTGCATGTATTATTATTATTATTATTATTATTATTTATAGCATTAGTATACGTATATTTAGTTCAGAGGTCAAGTAAAGTCATGAAAAGTTCAACTTTGTACATGCACTCATTTATATGTATCTCTCTCTCATGCACATGCAAACACTTTATCTAATTATTAGTAGAAATTTCTCCTAAATGAAATTACTAATTGACAACTTAACTACAATTGTGAAACACATGAATGACTTTTTGTTAGGGCAATTGGTGTGTGTGTCTGTCTGTAATTTGGATTTTTAATGTAGCTTTAACAATTTTCCAGTCATATTTCTATGATGTCTGCAGTGTGGCAGTTTAAAGTGATGTCTAGCTCTGGGTCATCATGCCACAGACATTTGTTTTATAGAGTTTTGACTAAAGAGTTGGGGGGGGGGGGGTTGTATTTGCCAAGGCAAGAATAGATAATGCATAAGATAAAGTATAAGGAGCAAACAGTTGAATCATAACTTTGTAAAAAGTCTATACATTCTTTGTTGTGCCATGACATTGTATGTAAAAGCAGTATGAATGCAGTATGAAAGCAGTATGAATACAGATGATATGCTAAACATTAATGAAATTGATCCTGTTTATTTCCAGGTGATGCAGATAGGCATTTCCCCAGATAGCAGGTGGGTAGTATCAGCTTGCCGTAACAACACACTGAAGTTGTGGGACTCAGCATCTGCAAAGGAGCAGTTTAGTTTACGAGTTGATTCTGAAGTGCAGAAAATTAATTTCACATGTGACTCTAAATATGTTGCTGTATTCACAGGGTCACAAGCAACCCGACTTCTGCTGTTCAAGATTCACCCAGGTGCATAGGATTTCTTCCATAGTTCAAGAACTATTTGTGATATTTTTCATCTAGTCCTATTTATGGAAGATACTGTACCTTCTTTAATGAATGTTAGCATTCATTGAACAATCAATGTCATCCGTAAATTGTAATTGCATTTTTGAAACATTCAGTTTTGTTCTAACTTTTATGGTTGGGATTTTTTCTTCCATAGTCTTTATTTATACACAAAACTGCATATTGGTTTTGTTCTGTGTCAGCATAATAAATAAGTTTTATATGGTTTAGGGATATGTCAGGGCTGTTAGTCAGCAGAACGAATAAGTCTGATATGGTTGAGAGATATGTCAGGGCTGTCAGTCAGCAGAATGAATAAGTTTGATATGGTTGAGGAATATGTCAGGGCTGTCAGTCAGCAGAATGAATAAGTTTGATATGGTTGAGGGATATGTCAGGGCTGTGTCAGAGGAATGAATAAGTTTGATATAGTTGAGGGATATGTCAGGGCTGTGTCAGTGGAATGAATAAGTTTGGTATGGTTGAGGGATATGTCAGGGCTGTCAGTCAGCGGAATGAATAAGTTTGATATGGTTGATTGATATGTCAGGGCTCTCAGAGACATATTCATATGTCATATCAGATGAGTTCTTTCCCCTGACTCATCACAAAATATGAATTTGGTTTCCAAAATTTTAAAATGTTTTATAAAATGGTTAGTAATTTATCACCACACTTACTAATTATACTACTAACAGTTGCTCAGCATAGGGGTCAGAGATAGTCATTGAGAAATGGTTTAAATTTTGAAGTAATATTTTGTCAATTTTGTTAATACAGCTAACAAAAGAGTAATTTGTTTTACACTGACAACCGTATTTTATGACAGTTTTACCTCATCATGTAAGAAACTCCAATTCCATATCTGTCTTCTAAAAGTAATTACATTTAAACAAGCAAGGGCCATTCTAATACTTTATGGGAGAAAGAATCATGTATCTCATACTTGCTATACAGAGGATAAACTGTTCATTACTTAAAGTGGATCTTTATTTGAAACACATTATTGCTGTACGTTGTGTAGTTGCTCTAAATCATATGAAACAGCCTCCCTTTATTTCTTTGACTGGAAACTACATAATAATTCTAGAATCCTCTTAATAAATAGCTACTTAGACTTCCAGTTCATAGTTACTTAGACATACTTTGGTTTGAATGACCTATTCAGACTTACAGTTCATACTTAGACATGCTTTGGTTTGAATAACCTGTTCAGATTTCCAGATCATACTGACCTAGACATGCTTTGGTTTGAATGACCTATTCAGACTTCCAGTTCATACTGACTTAGACATGCTTTGGTTTGAATAACCTATTCAGATTTCCAGATCATACTGACTTAAGACATGCTTTGGTTTGAATGACCTATTCAGATTTCCAGTTCATACTGACTTAGACATGCTTTGGTTTGAACGACCTATTCAGACTTCCAAATCATACTGACTTAGACATGCTTTGGTTTGAATAACCTATTCAGATTTCCAGATCATACTGACTTAGACATGCTTTGGTTTGAATGATCTATTCAGATTTCCAGTTCATACTGACTTAGACATGCTTTGGTTTGAACGACCTATTCAGACTTCCAAATCATACTGACTTAGACATGCTTTGGTTTGAATGACCTATTCAGACTTCCAGATCATACTGACTTAGACATGCTTTGATTTGAATAACCTATTCAGATTTCCAGATCATACTGACTTAGACATGCTTTGCTTTGAATAACCTATTCAGCCTTCCATTTGATACTGCTTTGGTTTGAGTAACCTAATTTTGACTTCCAATTTATACTGACTTAGACATGCTTTGGACTGAATAACCTACTGAGAGTTTCAGTTCATACTGATGTAGAGATTCCTTATTTTGGTGACAGTACTCTTGATGACTCCATTAATAATGAAGTTTTTATGTATTTACATCTTTATATCAAATGTACTAAACATTTTTTGAGCCTATCAATCTAACAATAGGGTTCAAGAAAGTTAAGTCCAAATTTGTGGGTATTTTTTAAGATCTCCTTGTCATGGTTTTTAAGTCTTGAACACTATTGTTACCATTATTTTCTGCAAAAGATTTCTTTGATTGTGTCTTCTCTGAGCATCATTTCACTTAGCTGTGTGTGTAGGTATATGCATGACTATCTGTGTGTTTATATGTCTGTTTTTCTGTATGCATATATGTTATTGACTTAGCTGTGTGTGTAGGTATCTATGTGTTTATATGTCTTTATCTGTATGCATATATGTTTATTGACTTAGCTGTGTGTGTAGGTATATGCATGACTGTGTTTATATGTCTGTTTTTCTGTATGCTTATATGTTTATTGACTTAGCTGTGTGTGTAGGTATATGCATGACTATCTATGTGTTTATATGTCTGTTTATCTATATGCATATAAGTTTACATGTATTCCAAGCATTTATACAATTCAAATAGGAGTAAAATTAGAAATGCAAGTGAGAAGTTCAGTAATATAAGAACTGTTTCATATATTTTATGTACATGAATTTATGTGTTTATGATTCATTCTCTAATGGTACTTCACCTTTATTTATTCCTTTATGATTTGCACCACAAACAGTGATGGCTTTCGATGATTTTAGTTCTTACACTTTTTCAAATATCATCCGATGCAATGTGTTTTGTATTTTTAGTGGGAATGGCTATTCTGGGTCGGAAGAACTTGTGCCTGCCCATTTGGTTTTCTAATATATGCAGCAAATATGTTTAAAATAAAATAAAGAAGATTAAAACTTGTTTATATTAACAGTTTTGGGATTCAAACAAAAAAGAAATAAAGTTTGAAAGGGAGGTAATGTTGTCATGGATAGATTCAGCTTGATACATATTTATTTACATACCTTTCTGGACCATATAGTTTTCAATAAACATTGAACAGATATTTGATTTTAGAGTATTGTACTTAGAAAAAGAAGTCTTATTGTAACTTTCAGGATGGTCATCTGCGAACAGAATAAGTCCATTAATGCTTAAAAGCTATAATAACATTTAATAAATTGGTTTTAAAAGTTGCAACAGTGCCAAATAGTCCATTTATGTTTTATAGTCCATGTTTTTGCAACTCTAACAGGATGTTCAACATGATAATCATGAAAGGAATACTAGATGCTTAAAGCTCATCATGTTAATCATCATTGCTTAGAGTTGACACAGTAAATGAAGAAACTTTTGGCTTTTTGGGTTTCACTCAATATTTTGTACAATTTTCATGGCTGCCATTTGTTTACAGATTTTTCTGACCATTTCTTATTGATTAATTGTTGTTGATCCAAAGTTTTTCATACCGATGCATTGTGACACAAGGAATGTATAGGAAAGTCACGCTGGTAGATTAGTAGTCATTTGTTACTGTTGTTATTCTCATTCATCATCTTTTTTTCTCTTTCCTCTCTTTGTTATTGGTATTGTTATTGTTATTGTATTTGATTTTTGTTATACAAATCTTATAACTATTTGATGTGCCCAACTGTTCCAACACCCAAACTAAGCAACACTCATACTAAGCAGTGCTTGGAGAAAAATGTTTTAAGTATGAGCCTAGAGCTGGTGAGTTTGTGAGTTTTAAAATAATTATCAACCTGTACTCAAATTTTACAAGCCCAGATGCCTTGAATTTCCTTATGCCCAAAATTGCTCCTTTTTTGATATTATTTGTCCCACTGCAGTTGCTACACTTCAGATGTGAAAGGACTAAAACCATATCATTTTAAATTGACTTGTATGCTTATTTGGAGCTCAAAAAATTTCATGTAAAGCAATCTTTTCCTTTAGGTCCTGAGGTCAGCCATTCTCTGATTGCTTTAACAATGTCATTCTTGCTTAGTGGATCAAGAGTGTTTATGTTCATTAGCATCCAAAGTGTGTCTTGATTTATACAGTTTATGTTTATATGTGCCCCTTAATATGTTTAACCAGTGTTGATCATTAAACTAGTGTAAGGTTGAACAAGGGTCACCTGAATTATTATTCATTTAACTTGAACAATTCATTAGCAGTTAAACAAGACCATTAAAAAGATAAATCAAAATACTTGTGTTTTTACCAAAATGATTTTTTGGTCTTTCTTTCCATCTTATCTTACCTCTGATGAAAGATGGTTAAGTTTTATTCAAATACTCAGAAGCCAACATGACCACATTTGAACCCTTTAATGCTAATAATACTGCAAAAAACATCTTACATTTGGCATAAACTCTCCAGATTACAACAGTAAAGTAATCAATTAACAGCTTGACTGTCCTGTATACACACAAACCTTAATCCCATTATGTGGCCATGCATCATCACACTGGTTGGAATGATTACTGGAACAGTTCTGGTACCTACTAGACTGGTTTTGGCTAGTTTGGTACTGTACATAAATATCCAAAATGGTATTTTAGACTCAAATGTATGTTAAAGTCATGTGAGTACTAGTAAGAGGAATCAGGCAATTCTTTCCCCATTCACAGCTCACATACTTCACTTTGTATGCAAAGCTTACAGCATTCGATAGAACTTTTATATGATAAGTATGCAATCTTCTTAAGGCTAAGTGGCATACATGGGAATAAATGTAAATAATTAGCCTTTCAACAGTTCAAAAATAATTCGCATTTCATCAGCATGATCAAAGTTTTCTCAGGCAAATTTATTTTTGACAAGACTGATGGACATGTCCCTTAAAATATAAGAGAGGTCTGATATGGAATTGTAGTGTCCTGAGTGTCTGGCTATCAGACTTTTTACAGCACTGCCAAGCCTCATTTTCACACTGATTGAAAGCTGGTATTTATTCTTAAATCCAAATACTGTATTTATACTTAAATCCAAAATACTGTATTTATACTTAATTCCAAAATACTGTATTCATACTTAAATCCAAAATACTGTATTCATGCTTAAATCAGAAATACTGTATTTATGCTTAATCAGAAATACTGTTTGCACTAAATGGAAAGAAAAACCAGAGTTGCTAAGTGAATATAGGTGTGTCGTACTTTGGAAAATTTTTCATTTAAATAAAGAGTAGTAAATTTTAACATTTAGGATATTAAGGCATTCTTTATTAATTATGTTAAGCTGTTAGACTGATACTGTATTTGGGTTGAGGAGCTTTTAAAGTGGCACAGCAGTCTTCAGATTATTGAAGAAAATTATTTTGCTCAAAACTGTTGGATTCTGAAAAATTCAGGTGAGGAGGCAGGTCCAAAGCAGGAAGTATAATTTTTTGTGAAAAAAAATTCTACATCTCAAGATTTGGACGTTTTTTCTGTTTGAACATCAGTTAGAAAACTTAATAAAGAAAACTCACTTCTACCCCAAGGCATTAACCAAGGGTGATGCCAGATCCATCGCATACATATATGATGTATTTTTCTGCTTGACTTCATATACAAAGCTTGGTTTGAAATTTATATATATATATATATATATATATATATATATATATATATATATATATATATATTGCAATCACATATTTTGTGAATCTGGCCTTTGAACTTCTCCCAATAGTTGCAGTAGTGGATACCAAATTTGACACCTCCTCTTTTTCTGTTCAACATATTTACTACAAATTATGACAAGAGTTCTTGTTTTTCTTTCATTTAGCAATGGCAAGGGCATTTTTGTGAAATATTACCTCCTGCATTTATTAAGTGCTGTATATATACCTGGTATACTCATTAACAAATCAGGTCTATGTTGCTGGTTTTGTTGATTACTACTAACAACATTTGAATAGACCAAGATCTGCTGTTGCATCATGTGCTGGCAGATCTGTATCTATGCAATTTGTCCATGCAGTTTGTATTTGGACCTGATTTATAAGTAAATATATATGGTAGTGATAAGCATTTTTGTTTTTAATACAGTGCACAGGTGTTATTATTTGTTATTAATACAATGCACATGTGTTATTATTTGTCATTGTTTTTAATACAATGCACAGGTGTTTATTATTTGTCATTGTTTTAATACAATCCACAGGTGTTATTATTTGTCATTGTTTTAATACAATGCACAGGTGTTATTATTTGTCATTGCTTTAATACAATGCACAGGTGTTATTATTTGTCATTGTTTTTAATACAATGCACAGGTGTAATTGTTTGTCATTGTTTTAATACAAAGCACAGGTATTATTATTTGTCATTGTTTTTAATACAGTGAACAGGTGTTATTGTTTGTCATTGTTTTTAATACAGTGAGCAGGTGTTATTGTTTGTCATTATTTTAAGACAATGCACAGTTGTTATTATTTGTCATTGTTTTAATACAATGCACAGGTGTTATTGTTTGTCATTGTTTTTATTACAATGTACAGTTGTTATTGTTTGTCATTGTTTTTAATACATTGCACAGGTGTTATTCTTTGTCACTGTTTTCTATCAGTCAGATGGTCAGTTTTTTTTTCTTTGTATTTTTGTATAATTTATATGTTCACTGTTTGATCATCATTTATATGCACTGTATATACTTGTTTATAAGATGACTTTAAGTCAGGGTATATTTTATAGATTTGATTTTTCAATAATGGGTGACATTGCCATTAAAGTGAGACTGACTTGCACTTTGGAAGAAAAGTAAGCAAAACTAGATAGATGGATGAATAGATAGGAAAAATAAAAAATAAAATTTTACATTTTGTCCATTTGCATGTATTAAGATCCATGGAAATCAATAATGCTTTACATTTAAAAACCACCTATATTATTAATCAATGCTATCAATGAATTCTGTAATAGGTCACATACTAATACAAAATGAATACCATAGACCAGAATGATCCAATGCACAGTATTCTATAATACATCAATTCTATCCATCTTACTTACAAATATTGAAAGTAAAGTTCGTACTTAGGTGATTCACAATATCCGAAAAATGTCACTGTCATCTGATACAAGCCTGATGGTTAATCCTGGTCATCATAAACATTGTCCAACTCCAATTCTTATCTTTACTGTCATCTATGGGTGCTTGTGTGGGAACTGAGCTAGAGCTCTGTAAGTGACACTTCCATCATGCCTTGGTGAAATTTAGCTAATTTTGCCATAACTAAAGGGGTGTCAGTTGTACAGAATGATCACAGGGAGTTCAAAAAAGCAACTTCCGCTAACTGTACATATATGACTCGACTTGGGGCTGAAAATAAATCATGGCTTGATAAAAGAGTTGTCAAGTTGGAAAACAATGTAAGTGCTACCATTACAAGCTAAGGAATAGTCAGATGCACACAGGGAGTTGTAAGACTCTAGTTGGCACTGAAATAGTATCAGAATTGCAGCTTGCTGAGATAATTGTCAATTGGGAAAACAAATATATTGACCCCATGTGTGATGGCAGATACTTTTTGGGAATATTACATGGGAATTAAATCAAGCTTATGAAAAAGGCAAATATGAATCTAAACAGAACTTTTATTGCATCAGATGCAAATCATGTTTATACAGAAAAATATATAAACAAAACCACAAAACATACAAATATGGGTTGTTCACACTTGCATGAAAATTGAACCAATATACTTGTAAACACTTGCAGTAAACACTGTTGGACACTTCACTTTGCAGTGAGTAATATTTACTAATTTTATATTTTAAAATTATTAATGTAGATTTAATAGATGTAGATATAAGTATTGTGTAATGAATACTGTAATGAAATGAATAAACATAGTACATACCACATATGTATTTATGAATGGGAATAGTTGCATGAAACATAAAAATATTTGAATTGGCTGTATTTTTGTACCTTTTACAAAAATATTTAGTTTCCTACATTACATCTAGGATTATCCAATTTTGCTTATGTCACACCTTATAAAATGACCCCTAATATACATGAATCATATTTTTTGTATAAAAAAATACTGCTTATAAGCAAATATATACAGTATTTATTTTTGTAACTTTATTTATGTTAACATAAAGTTAAACATTTTTTGTTTCATATTCTGTGATATTCACATACGTTATCCTTCATAATTTATAATTTTATGATATTCTAGGTTTTTATGACATAAAGGATAATTTTAATTGGTAATTAACCTCACTTGAAACCATGTCTTTGTAGTTCTATGGTACATAAAAGTTTTCTTAACATGTCATGTATTTTCATAATTCCTCCCCAGAAATTACAGTTTGGAATATATACAGTATAAGTAATGGTGGTCATCATTCTATAAGACAAACAACCAAATCTAGGTACATGTATAATGCTCAAGCAGGGTATAAAAACATGGCTTATTAGTGGTGTACCAGTCTATAAGACAAGCAACCAATCCAGGTATAATGTTAAAACAGGGTATAAAAACATGACGTATTAGTGGGGTACCAGTCTATAAGACAAGCAACCAGTCCAGGTATAATGTTAAAGCAGGGTATAAAAACATGGCCTTATTAGTGGGGTACCAGTCTATAAGACAAGCAACCAAAACCAGGGGTACCAGCATTCGATTCAAGCAAAACAGGTTCACGAACATGACAAAACAAAGTAATACAGGTATATGAAAATGTCAAAACAGGTTCATGAATGTGACTAAACATAAAATACATTTATGAACATGATGAAACAAAATAATACAAGTTTATAAACAGAATAGAACCTAATAAAACAGGTTAATGAACATGACAAAGCAAAAAACAGGTTCACAAACGTAACAAAACAAAAGCAGGTTTATAAATGTGACAAAACAAAATAATACAGGTTTATGCACAATACAAAATACAATAAAACAGGCTCATGAATTCATGAATATGACAAAACAAAATAAAACAGTCTCATGAATTCATGAATATGACAAAACACAATAAAACAGGCTCATGAATTCATGAATATGTCAAAACAATAAAACAGGCTCATGAATTCATGAATATGACAAAATAAAACAGGCTCATGAATTCATGAATATCACAAAACAATAAAACAGGCTCATGAATTCATGAATATCACAAAACAATAAAACAGGCTCATGAATTCATGAATATCACAAAACAATAAAACAGGCTCATGAATTCATGAATATGACAAAACAGGCTCATGAATTCATGAATATGACAAAACAATAAACCAGGCTCATGAATTCATGAATATGACAAAACAGGCTCATGAATTCATGAATATGACAAAACACAATAAAACAGTCTCATCAATTCATGAATATAACAAAACACAATAAAACAGGCTTGTGAATTCATGAATATGACAAAACAATAAAACAGGCTCATGAATTCATGAATATGACAAAACAAAACAGGCTCATGAATTCATATGACAAAACAAAACAGGCTCATGAATTCATGAATATGACAAAACACAAACCAGGTTCATGAACATGAAACAGATTTAATGCAGGTTTATGAATTTGACAATCACAGAAAAAAATAATGTGTTTATGAATGTGACAAACATGTCACAGAACAAAATAATATGTGTTTATGAATGTGACACACATGTCACAGAACAAAATAATGTTAGTTTATGAACATGAAAAAGCACAAAAAAGGTTCATACACATGACTAATATGGGTTCATGAACATGACCAAACATATAATAACAGTTCATGAACATGACAAATATGGATTCATGAACATGACAAAACACAATAATACAGGCTAATGAATATGACAAAACATATAATAAGGGTTCATGAACATGACAAAGAACAATAATACTGGCTAATGAATATGACAAAACAAATAAAAGTTCATGAACATGACAAAACAATAAGGGTTCATGAACATGACAAAACATTAATACAGGCTAATGAACATGTCAAAACAATAAGGGTTAATGAACATGACAAAACACATTAATACAGGTTAAAGAACATGACAAAACAATAAGGGTTAATGAACATGACAAAACACAATACAGGTTAATGAACATGACAAAACAATAAGAGTTCATGAACATGACAAAACACATTAATACAGGTTAATGAACATGACAAAACAAATAATAATTGTTAATGAACATGACAAAACACAAGGAACCACTATCATGAGCATGTCAAAACATCACTAAAACAGCACAACTTGACAAAAAAATGAAAATTTGAAAACCATGAAAAGCTGTGTTTTGACATGTATTTGAGCTTGTACAAAGCTGGTCATGTCATCAAAGTTTTGCTTATTATTGTATATTTTGCATTTATCCTTAATCAATAGCTAACATTAAGAAAAGAATTAAATGATATTCTGACATTTTAATAGTTTTTTAAACAAATATTATGTAACAGTTAAGTGTAAGATTATAGTTTTTGAATTAATGCAGAAGTTGTCAATTTTTATGGTTGAGAAATCAGCAGATATGAAAATAAATGTAGATTTGTAATTACAGTTGGAGATGTTTCAACTGAATGAAGGGAATATTTAGCAAAACTATTTTGTTACAGATTCTTACACGTACTGCAAGTTCTTTTAATAGTATATACAACATCAGCAAGAAGAAAATAGTAATATTCCATTTTTAAACAAATCTTTAGACTACATTAGAGCATTTATGAATGATATTAAATATCATAAATAAAATACTCTTAAGTTATGTTTGTCTCCTTGTCTTATTTCCAATTATTATGCAATATTTTGATGTTATTTCACCATTTCATTTTGCAGCTAGTTTGAAATTGAACATTTTTTAAATTGCTTATAACTGCCTCTTGTATATATGTCTTCTTTTATTTATTCCAATATAGCTTAATGTTCTATAGTTATAAATATATTTTATTATAAGCAAAATTAACAATTGAAAAAAAATATAAACTAGAAATGTGTTCATAGTCTGAAGAAGAATGAGGTCTCAGTATGCAAAAAAGGGATCCCCCTTTCCTTCACATGACCATGCTCATTATCATAATCTGACTGGTTATGTGATATTTCAAACTATCTTACTGGTTATTTGATATTTCAAACTATGTGACTGGTTATTTGATATTTCAAACCATGAGACATGATGACTGACAAGTGAGCTTACGATCTTATTCATATCCTGTCAGTGTTAATTAGATATTAAGGAAGGCAAATCAGCATACTTATTTAGTACACCATCAGATTGACAATAGGTGTTTTCCTATTTCTAGCTTATTTTATGTGGGTAGGTAACTAAGTTACAGCTGATCAACAAGCCATAATTGATTTAGTTTTAGGTACCAAGTCCTTTCTAGCAACAGGCTGGTTTGGCTTTAACATGCAAATTCGACACAAGTAAATAAAAAAAATATAGGTCATGGTGACAAAACAAAAGAGTGTTGTAGACATCCACACACAAAACTGCATTTTTTTTGCAGCTAATAGTGCACTGGAATCATATTGACCTACCGTTAGGTAATGTGATACTGATATTAACATGGGGGTTAGGGGGAGTTAAAACTAATTTTAACTATGTAATATTTACCTGCTACTGTTGTAAAGATTCCCTTCTTCCATCCAGCTTTGATGTCCTGTGGTCTGGTCTTAATCAAAAGATGAAGATATTCCATATATTAGATGTGACTAAGGAATCTAACTCGAATCATGTTCTGTTGTTCTGGCCTCCAAAATCATTTAACTTGGATGGACTGAGACTTAGCAAGGTCATTGAAAAGAATCATGTATTTTCAGTTACGATTTTCTACATTGTCATAAATTCCAACCAATTTGAATTTGAAGCAAGAAACTGTTCAGTGAGGCTGAGTATAAAGACTTGATCATCCATTTTAATAACATATCTATTGATCAGGCTTTATGAATGAGCATTATGTCAGTCTTATGTCACTTGTTTAGGTTCGAATAAACAGTAACACAAGAAAGAGTGAAAACAACAAGCTTTTAAAAATACAATAATTTATTTCCCTGGAAATATTCTGTAAAAATAAAAATAAAATATGAACTTACGATTTTGTAGAATCAAATCCAAAAGTGATCCAAAAATAATTTGAGAATAAAATTTTAGTAGTCCTAATAACAAAATGTTCTACTGATTTCACGTTCAAATCCCGACAAAGAATCCAAGATGGAAGACGATGACGTATGCTACAATGTGTAGTGTTGAAGTCTACAGTTCCTTGTAGAAATAAGAACTATCACTCCGGTTTCTGATAGCTGAATAAATTATATAAAAAAACTGTCCTTGTTCCACAACATTACATGAGCACACATATTTTCCAGAAAAATAACAGAATCAATATTTTTGAATCCAAGTAATTTTAAATAACTCCAAACATCACAACATAAAACGAACAGTTTAACGGCCCAACTTCTACTGAGATTAATTCTCCAAAACATGGGTTATATAGGCTTTCTGAAACGTAAACAAAGGTCACGTGATCATCTAGAAGTTTGTAGAAGTAAATACTTGTTACAAATCACATTTACCCAGTGTAACCCTGACGAATACCAATCATTTTTACTCTAAGAAAAAAAAATTGTTCACATCTTAAAGACAAGATCCCATCATGACCATGGAAACAACCAATAATTTTAAAATAAAATAGAACTTGTTTACGAAGGTTGCTACAAATTATAAAACAAGGTCAGGATTTAGATCAACACTGGTGTTTATAAACTAACAGTCAAGGTCAAACTATTTTCTAAAAAAGTATCATCTCTAGTGAATAAATTTACATTACAATATCATGTAATGAAAAATAAAAAATGATTAAAACTGATAAACAATTAAATTGAAATAAATATATATTAAATCAGATATAATTAAATCAAATATACATAACAGTCAGCAAGCTTGTTACATGCCTATGGCTGCAATCGAACCCGACGGTACTCAGTGTTATGCATATTCAATTTATGTTCCGTGAGAGGAATTATTTATTTAAAATATTCTTTGGAATTATTAAAGTGCTCAATGATATAATCCAGAATGTCTTTGAATAAGATCACAAAAATCTGAAGTAATGTATTAATCCAAAAATTAATGAGCACATTACTTCGGACTTGTGTGATCTTATTCAAAGACATGGATCACATCATTGTGATATATCAGGACATTCAAGATTATTGGTTAGGAACATTCTATACGTTTGGACTTGTGATAGGACACTCAGGATTATTTGGGATTTAATTCACAATACTGTGTCTGAAGAATTTACAGTTTGTATTGTATTAATAAATTGCTTGTTAATTTTACTAAAACTGTTGTTTTTCACATTTTTTCTGTTACATCATTTAAGACCTAGAGCCAAACATAAATCATGGATGGTGTTTAAGTTTCAGTGAAGAATATTCTATTGCATGTGAACTTTGAGAATTGTTTAGCATCCATTTTGAAGTTTCCTGAATGCAAGGATTTCTCCAATTCTAGAATTGCATGAAAAGCGTTATGATGTTATGAAGCTTGAACAGCATCTGCCTCATTCCAATGTTGTCAGCTCTGCATTATGTGCCTGTCTACTAATGATATATCTCCAAAAATGAACTCACCATCCGCGTGTATATCGATTCTAAGAAAAACAAAATTTATTGATTTTGAGCTCTGGTTCATGCTGAAGAGATGCATGTTTCAAGGAAAACTAGACATGTACAGCCTTTTACGTTGTATTGCAGGTACCATACACACATGCAAGTGACACCAATAATGTTAAGACTCATTAAGAGATGAGATTAGCTTAAACGTCCCACAGGGACATGAACGATAACAATTACACCTATGTTAACCAGTAAAGAAGAAAACCTCTCGATACTAGTGGATTCTGAGGTAACTTTGTTTACAGATCTTGGAAAATAATAAATCTTTTGAACTGCAAGAATAATAAACATTTATGGTACACAAGCGGTAGTTTTTATCTAGAGTTTTTATATTTTGATCGCCCTTTTTGAAAGAAGAATCTACTGATATGATTTATTTGCGTATTTTTTTATTACTGTGTTGTATAAGTCTATTGAGGCAAGGGTTTGTAAAGGAGTCAGAAGGAGGCAGTGAGCAATGTGATAATTGCTAATAGTAGTGATATTTATTTGATTAAGAACAGAAGCGTATTTACGGGGTGGGGGTGGGGGTGGGGGTGGGGGCGGTTGCTCTTAACGCCTGAAGTCTGGGGGCGCCGAAAAAGCTGTTAAACATTAAATTGCAGGAAAATGGTTGACAGGCCATCATCATCGTCCCTGGCGCCATATGCTTTTAGTACGCCACTGATTGAAAACTAGACACCTCCTATTGAAAAGTATCCAAGAAACCAGACTGTTTGACAACTAGACACATCTAATTGACATGTCTGCCAAGAAACCAGGCTGATTGACAAGTAGACACATGTTACTGATATGCCTGCCAATAAACTAATTTGACTAGACACATGTTACTGATATGCCTGCCAATAAACTAATTTGACTAGACACGTGTTACTGACATGCCTGCTAAGACACCAGGCTGACTGAAAACTAGACACATGTTGCTGACATGCCTGCCAAGAAACCAGGCTGAGCGACAACTAGACACGTGTTACTGACATGACTGCCAAGAAACCAGGCTGACTCACTTGACACATCTTATTGATATGCCTGTCAAGAAATCAGGCTGAATGAGAACAAAACACATTAACTGACATGCTGCTGAAGAAGCCAGACTTCGTTCAGTTGTTCATTGGATATATTTTACTTTGAAAGATGAGTTATTAGAGTGCTAAAAATGTCTATTGCTGGAATTTGTGATGTTTATTTATCAGCTGGAAGTGAATTTTAGTGGATTATGATCAGAACGAGAGAAAGTTTGACACGAGTATAAACTATCACAAAACTGATTATATATAGTTCTGCACTTGCAATACAAACAAGATTATATTTTTATACTTAGCAACATTACGAAGCTCAATTTATTTCAACAAAGGAAATAAAGAAGTGAGTATATAAATATAGCCATAGTCTTTGGGTATGAAAATCGAGCAGTTTTAGGCAATATGAGATGAGTTTTGGCACGCTTTGTTAATAATTTGTCTTAATTCAAGCCAATAATTATCACGTATACTTTATTATTTACAGTATTTGTCCTTGCTTTCATGTTCGATTTTAATAAGGAATAAGCAGATCTTTGTATTTCATGAAATGTGAATGGAACTAACAATTGATCTCAAAATAGCACGTCCTTGTTGTAAGTAGAAACTGTTCGGAATTCTAAATAAATCGCTTAGCTGCTAAATAACATAGTCATCACTGCCAAAAGGCATTTCATACTGCATTGCTGAATAGCAATTTTAGGCATGCAGATCTTTCATATTGTTGTATATTCAAGTAATGAATTTATTACCACTAACTATAATAAATATGGAAAATAATGTTTTAAATTTTATTTGGGTAACTTTGATTATTGTGAATGAACTATGGTCAGGAAACTTTTTAGAGTTATACTAGGATTTTCATGCAGCAATTGATTTCTTAAATTGCTTAACTTAAATAGTTCGAGACTAATTCAAAGTTTCCAGAATGCAATGCAATATTTTTTATTATATTTATTATAATCACTTCATAGTGAACACACAGTTCATAGATGAAAATAATTTGCGCAAAAATGCGACTCAACAATTACTGAGTGCATGATAGACGAACTGATGCAATGCTTATATCGTATTAAAATAGGTTACGTTGCTGCATAACTTCAATAATTTTATATAGGAGTAATGTTGAATAACATATATCGTTTTTAAATAGACCACGGCATCCATTATTTTATAGTAGACAAAATGTGGAATAGCAATACATTATTTATGGTTTGGCAAAGTTGCTGCATAACGAAATTGTTTAAATCGCCAACGACGTTAAATCGCCAACGACGGTGACTTTAGTTAATTTATAATGCGAAGTCTTTGCCAAGCGAATTCTCTCCCATTTATATTGTAAAGAACATTTTAGACTTGCTCTCTGTGAAACGTGTAACTTCCATGTATATCTTAAATTTCCGTAGAGCAGTTATGCGCAGGTTCATGACCGATGACAACTGTGTAAATATTTGTTTCTCACCATTTGATTAAGTGCAGTGGTGATATGGTTTGTACTATTTCTGTGGTTAGTAGGTGGAATTATATTTTTTATTTGTACCAAACGTTTTCCTGAAGTACTAATAACATAAAGTGGCGTTATCTGTCAAAAAAGCTTATGTAAGCACGTTGTGTAATTGATGCAACCCCAAAAAGGTGCAATTTTTCCATTTATTCAGTGTGGCGGTTCTCACGTGTACTTTAATCCGATTGCACCACCTTGTAGCATGGAAGTCAGTTTATTGAGCTAATTCATTTCGTAAATAACTGTACAGTTGTATGTTGCTTGAAAATATGAATTCACTGCCGATTTAACCACTTTTATAAATAAATGCTGTAAATTTCTAAATTTCTTAGTGAAGATAGATGTAATTCATTAAATGAAAATTACAATACAATAATTATAGCATTTTAGTTGATTCTCGACAGGATATTAGAATAATACTTCAATTGATTCAACTAATCTGTTCGTGTGAATTGCTGGAAACATGTCTGAATTTACTTATCATGTCATGTAAGATCTGAAATAACACTGAGAGTTTCTGAATGTAGCATTAAACTTTGTCGGTCTCTCTGATTGAATATGTAGTGTCATTAGTCTTTGCCGGTCTCTCTAATTGAATGTACAATTTCAAAGGTTTCTGCAGTAGTTAGCATTATTTTATAATAACCGATGCTGGTTCTGCACATTGAATTAATGGTAATTCAGTGTTTAAAATATAGCATAAGAATTCTGTATTGATCAATGCAAGTTTAGCGGTCAAATTATGCACAAATGTGAATTAAATTTGTGTGCATGTAATTTAGATAAGATAGAAACTGTAACGTGATAACGTCCGCCATGTGTAAATAGTATGTTAATTTACTCAAGGAACTGTTCTTTTGGTAACGTTTTATTAAGGTTTTAAATTATTTTTTAACATTTAATAAGATTTGGTGTTACATAACATTTTTTTTAACTTCTTAATTGAACCCTGATTATAACAAGCTTCCAGTCAAACAGTGTAGAGTTTGGGTGATGAGGAAAATAGTCTTTGGTTATGACATGCTGTGAAACTGCGTTGACATTACATTCATTTTATGGAGAAGTTATGAAGTAACACATGATCCTGTGTAATTTGGTCAGCTTTCGAATTATATGAGAATGCTTTAACTTAATTTTTAAAAGGCATTTTATAATTCTGATCCGCATGAGTCTCATCACCCCTAAACCTGAATATTTCCGATTTACTCCATTTATAAAGGAAATGGAATTATCAGTGTCCAAACATTTATCGAACGAATATTGACCATTCGGCTTCTGATAGTTGTTTGATATGCTGCATCAAGGTGACGTGAGGCCCCCAACCTCAGTCGTATGGGGTATGATATATTTTCATGACCGAGAAGATAATATGTTGATGCATCTTATACTTGTTCTGTATGCTGCATCAAGGTGACGTGAGGCCCCCAACCTCAGTCGTATGGGGTATGATATATTTTCATGACCGAGAAGATAATATGTTGATGCATCTTATACTTGTTCTGTATGCTGCATCAAGGTGACGTGAGGCCCCCAACCTCAGACGTATGGGGTATGATATATTTTCATGACCGAGAAGATAATATGTTGATGCATCTTATACTTGTTCTGTATGCTGCATCAAGGTGACGTGAGGCCCCCAACCTCAGTCGTATGGGGTATGATATATTTTCATGAACGAGAAGATAATATGTTGATGCATCTTATACTTGTTCTGTATGCTGCATCAAGGTGACGTGAGGCCCCCAACCTCAGTCGTATGGGGTATGATATATTTTCATGACCGAGAAGATAATATGTTGATGCATCTTATACTTGTTCTGTATGCTGCATCAAGGTGACGTGAGGCCCCCAACCTCAGTCGTATGGGGTATGATATATCTTCATGACCGAGAAGATAATATGGTGATGCATAGACATAGGGTATTACTGAGGTTAAAGTATAGGTCGAGATCCGAGTCTGGTGGCCATTGGATCAAGAATGGCTGGTATGAGTTGAGAAGAAGTGATCTCATGAGTAGGTTCAGTTATGGTTCCGGAGACTATTTGAAATCACCAGCAATTAAACATAGCGTAATTCAACGAGTATGTCCTAGGTCGGATCGAAATGGATCAACGGCAAAAGTTGTAAGTATAGTCTGCAACTCTGTTACAAGATCCAGTTGGTAATCGGGAGAATTTGGGTCATTAGCGACTGTCATGCGTTTAGTTAGAGTGATCCAACAGAATAGGTCCATATAGGGTGCTGGAGCCTAGGGATCACGGCGAAAGGTGAAAGTTATATTGCAATTGCGATCAGAGACAATTAGATTATAAGGTGACAGATAAGCAATGTTGTTATATTTGCACGAGATATTCCCACAGAATACTCGCACTCGTTTCTTCAAGTTGGTGTCAGAAAAATGAAAACAAATGCAAAACAGACAATTCAACTTATCTCAGATCATCTATTCTTATTTTCGTTTTTTCTCTTTCTTTCTTTCTCTTTCTTACTTTCTCTTTCGCTCACCTTTACAAGATTGCTGCAATCTCACATCCTCGTGGGTTCGAGTCTCGGTCTTGGTCAATGTGGGTATGTAAAAAGCTTGCCAGTAGTTCCCTTGGGTTGGTGGTTCTTCTCTGGGTTCTCTCGGATTCTTCTTACACCAAGTATACCATGTATAGCCTATTTTGTGACGAAAATGGCATTAAACCGTTACAAAATCGTTCTTTAATTCATCTTTCTTTCTTCGTTCCGCTCTCTAACATCTTTCTTCTTTCATCCCCGTTAGTTAATTTATTCTCCATTTCACCATTCATTAAATCATACGTTTCTTTCTTTTTTCTATCCTTTCTTCCTATACTCGCACGTCACTACATCATTTCACATTTCATTATATCGTCCTAACATTTTATCACAGGAAAAGGGAACAACCCGGAAAACATAAAAATACAAAAGTTCGCTTCCCCAGCATATCCACGAGCAGATATGTGCATGCATTCAATGAGCCGGTATCGTCTGCTGATTTTTAAACTAGAAGATTAATACCCTTGCGGGTGTTTCTTATTCATCTACCCGACCGATGTCGACTGTGGTTTTGGGTCGTTCGCATGTCAAGGACCTTAGTGCACTGTGAGCGATAAAACTGGCCTACGTCGATCAATGATGTAAGTTACTCTCACAGTCAGTCTGCAAATATTATCTTACAAGGTCCCTCTCACTGTTGGTAAAGTGACAATCTCCGCGCCTATATCTGATCAGGTACACCTTCCATTGTAACTACAACCTTGTTTTTTATTGTATAATAATATGTCTTTCATAATTATTATTTGCGGTAATGTCTTCTAACAGAATGACAATATCTGCTGTGCTGCACGCTGGTAAGTTATTATATATATTCCATACGGTGTCGCTTTTGTTCCGAACGAGACTTCGATGCCTTACAATTCAAGTATAAAACATAATAACATTGTTTATGTAGTAATTACGAATATTCCGAGCCAGCTGGGGTGGATTACGACATATAATTCTAGAGTTAGGCCGGTAATGACGTATCTCACTGTGACGCTTGAGTTTTTTCACGATCCGACCGTAATTATTAAAGGTTAGATCATAGGATAATGTACCTGAGAGTGCAGCTTGATAAAAAGGAATATCAAAATCCAATGCGATACCCCTGCAAAGACAAGGAAAAAAGTAACTCAGTTTATGTTCCTTTTAAAAAAAGAAATGGATATTAGGAGAAATGAATGAAACTATAACTCGTTTTACATTAAAAATGATGAAACTCTTGTGGTTAAAATAAATAGAAACTGGACATGGCACCAAAAAAAATTATTATTTTTGAGACTATTTGGGGCCTACATCGATATCAGGAATTCATAAGTTAGAAGACCATAACCAAATGGGCTAAAATATGCAACAGAGCTACTGGAAGAAATTCCATAAGAAATAGTAATGACCATAATATGAGAAGTGGAATTTCAAAAATTAAATATGAGTATTAACGAAATGGAAACTGTTATGAAGTACTAGAAATAGCCTCACCCAATTTAATTTGTAGCAGATAGGCAATTATGAACCTTGAGTGAGGCCATTTAAACGCAAGTCTGAAAAGCTTATCAAATCAAAGAAGAAGTAAAAGATCTTTAAAAACAAATTTAGAAACAATGTCCTCAGTTCACCGAGAACATCTTGGATTAGAACACAAAACTAAAACCGAGAAGCGAGATAAACTTAATGAAGCATTAAACGAACTGTGTGGAAGAATGAAGTTGCAGTTGTCAACTGTAGAGGAAACAATACGGGACATTTTAAATACGGACATTCCACTTGGCGAGGGACTTCAAGCTTGACCTGGTGCTACAACGCCTACATTCGCTCCTTTGTCACAACAAAATTCAGTATGTATCTCTTTGATAAACAACACTGAATTGCATGCGATGATATCCTTTTCTGGTCGATAAGTAGTTCTTTCGAAATTTATATCAGTTCCGAATATAGATATTTGTTGAACTTCAGCCTGTTCCAGATGAAATATTTTGAATCCACATTCGTGGCGTTGAATGTGGCGTTGTAATTTTCTAGGTTTTCGTTGTTGCTTCACACCACAAGTTAAAAACTCATCATCTGTATATTCCCAATCAGATGTATATCAACAAAATTAAGCCCCCCCCCCAAAAAAAAGAAAAAAATGCAACATTCTTAAATGGTTCAAAGTATTCGTCGAATTTTATCTGTTCTGGATTATGTGATTTGTTGTTACTATACATTAACATATTTTATACCAATTGAAATATTGGATTTCTTGTAATTACTATCGATTAACTAGTCCCTATGTTTAAGAGCCAAGTAATGCAGGGGTTGGAATCACGAGTTTGTACACAATTTACTAAGTTATGACGTCACATAGATACACATGCTGACGTTGTAGTTTTCTGGCGTTGCTAAACAGTTTCCATATAAAACTGGAGGAGTGTTTAGAAAAATACATGACTCCATCTTTATTTACAGAGGTGGACCTTCAGGAGGACGTGGAATAAGACAAGGTTAGTACCAGCAGTTTCTTTATGTAAAGAAAGCCGTTTTCTGTATTCCCGAGGAGTGGCAGACTGTTTGTGACTAAATTGTTCGGACTTTAAAAAAAACCCAACTATTTATTGCAATCATTATTGATTACCGTGTGCGGGTTAGGCAAAAGACTTCACAAATACTTAGCAGTTTAGATTTAAAAACTAATACAAAACGGGGGTATATTTGGGCCCTCATAAAAGTCTTTTCGTGATATCAAAGTATCCATAGACTTTCTGGTAAAATGCACAGTCTCTCAATATTTTACATTGTACACTGCAAATTTCTCTTATAACCCATTTCAATATTCCTCTGTCTGCTAAATATATCTCACATCCCGTTTCCATATTCTTCTACTAGCCAAATTTTAAGCGATGAGTTAATATGATGTTTTATATAGGAAAAAAGTCTGAATGGGATTCATTGGTACATTTTCTGTACACTGGTACAACTAAAGGTATATAGAATCAAATTCTAAAAAGTGACATCTATTACTGAAATGGTCGGTGCTGAATGCGTACAGGACCTGTGTGACTTCAGCTATAGTACAAGTCACATGGGTCATGTAGGCATTCAACACCGACTATTTCAGTAATGGGTGTCATTTTTATTTCGAATTTGATTCTACATACCTTTAAGTGGCAAATATTCACTTCATTTGGATTTGTATACATCCATATTCCTTTCGAAGGTCATCATTTAGACGCCTCGATAGGAGCATACGGCAAAATCAATTTTAAATGTTAAAGACATTTTGGGACGAAATGAACCTAAAGGTGTGATACAGTACAATCTGGATTGAATGACGCGCGCTGTGATGTCACAATGAAAGCTACGCATATTGATAAACAAATTAGTACTACCCTCGATTGTGGCGATTCTACTCGACGCGATCTTATTTTGATCCAAGTTTAGTTCATGGCTACCATTGTACAAGTCCATAACGGTAGATAATTTTCGTCTGGAAATTTCTTGGTGACAGTAAAGGTGCAGAGCATTTTCAATAATCAAGATTGAATAGACTTTGGTTAATGAAAATCAGTGTTAAATTTTAAAAGAACAATTTATATTTAATTTAAAATGAGTAAATGCGCATACATGACCCATGTGACTTGTACTATATAGGTGTTCATGGTTTATACTCTCTTAGTTGGACTTGAAAAAAGTTTGTTTTTCATACAGAACTTAACAGATTTTGATTTATCTTCAAAATGAATACAAAAAGTGAAAGAGAATTCAATCAATTTATTTCATTAGGGGGGCCTTAATTCTTTTTTTTTCTTTCGAATTTGTGTACCTCATGCTCTGAAATGTAGTCGCTTAGTGCCGTTTCTTAGTAAAGACCATTAATTATTCGTATACCATCCCGTTTGCTTGTACCCCGCTTACCAATTTTAAAACAAAGGGTTTCGATACATAAAAATGCACAAAGCTTAGCCAATTCATTCATAAGTCATAAGCTCGAACCCGATTGTCACCAGTGGGTCCCAAATAGTCAACTTGTTGGTGTTTTGAATCCAACGGGAATTCCTTTAGTAACATGGTCGCCATATTTGCATGGGCCAGTCTCTGTTTTCAAGTAACAGGTGTGATGTTCGCCGTCTTTGATGATCTTAATATTCCCTTAAAATTTGGAGTTGGAGTTCCTCCTTTTTATTTGTTTAGTTTGTTTTGAAATATTAAAACTAGACATTGCATACATTGGGCATAGACAACACAGTTTCTACTGAAATGGGCTATCCTAGAAGCCAGAAAAGGATAGTGAGCAGTCTGCCGCCTCGTTTCCTTGGAGCTTCAGTTTGCTTTGAAACTCTAAGAAGTTAACAGTGTACACCCCTTGGCGATAGTCAAGTTATAAATTGGTGGTGAGGGTACGAATACAATATTGCATTGGTGTTTTGTTGGAAATTTAGTATACCGCCTCGTTCTTTCCACCGACTCAGAACACAACACTCACAATTTTGCATACGTATCGCACATAATTGGTACAGGTAGCTTTTGTACGGAGGGAAAAAAAAGAAAGATGGCGAATATGAATTGAAATATGGGAGTACGGATCAAGAAAACTCATTAAGCCTAAGAAAAAATGACTACTCTATAAGTGTATTCTATCCAAAGTTCAATCCCAAATAAACTATTTTAATAAGTGATTTTACCTCGTAAATGAGTTTGGAACCATTCTCAAAGACCAAATATGGTGAGCTACCTAGACTTTCTCATACCATTTGCAATTATTCAGATTCTCTCTTTTTTATTTCTTCCTTTATTCGTCGAAATTTTCGCCTACATAATCGGACCATTTCACAAAGTCTACTTTTTGACACACTCGTCTCAGAATGAGGCTCAGAAGTTATTCGTACATTATTTTGAGCGAACTACTCACCTTTCATTTTCTTCAAAAAGCAACCCTAGGGATAACACGGAATTGTAGAGGGCCACCTAAACAATTCCACTGCCTGTCGTGTCAGCCTCGCTTAGCTATTAAAATATTAGACTTTACCAACAACAGTGTTTTCTATATGGCTCAATACAGATTTTATGTGTACTAGTCCGGGAACCCTCATAAAATAGGTAAAAGCAAGAGCACTCGTTTCGGTATGAAAGTTGCAGATATCAACTTATGGTGGTAGTAGCGATTCGAGAAAAGCCAGAGCGCCTTTCGTGTAGCATTGTCTTTTGTTTGAAGCTCTGGTGTGAAAAAATCAGAAAAGCTTCGGTCTTTTCCGTCTTATGCTAGAAAAATATATCGTACGTACAAGGTGGACATGTTAACTGCCATAAGATTACACTCTAGTTTTATAAAAATACCTTCACACTTTTCATTAACCTTAATAGATCCCCATAATAAACGATGGTCGTTGGAAATAACATTTCACGATGTTTGTACAATAATTGAAATATATGTCCTTTAAATTTTTAATCTGATTCCGGGAACTTTTGAATGACTAAGACGAATTGAAGAAATTAGTAAGTTTCAACAGCCTCAGACTAATGCATACGCTTTTACTGATGATGAAATTGCCACTATCTACAACCGAGGTAGATTGGTTAATTGTCATACTTTTGGGTAATGTTGCGACAAGAATGAACATTTGTCATCCTTGACCTTTCCTAAAGCAACATTTCTATAGTCACTGTATCTAATATGAACAAAATAGCTTTTTTAAAATGACAATGCTGATACAAAAGAAATTGTATGGATCAAATAAATTTATTACAGAAAATAAAAAGTTAAACTTTAAATCAAGTGTTGCATTGGTTCGTGTTTTAAATATTGTACTGAAGGAATGTGTTAATAAAAGGCATGCAGCTCTGGAAGATACAGGATACAAGAACTAGCGTTCGGGAAGAAAACAAAGAGGTGTTCTGTTATATTTGTCAACTAACAACAGATTATTTACACATTAAAAGTGCTACATTGCAGGTATCCGTTTTCACAACACACAGTGTTTTATTTACAGTACGTTTACTTAACTTTTCGTTTGTTGCACCCACACTCACCCTTACCCCATCCGTAAACAATGAAACAGTGAACATAGACGTTGATTGGTACACACATCAAAAGTCCCATGTCTTACAACTCGTAGTCCATGCGGATTAACACAACCCTACTTCCTGTCAGCATTTCGAATTTCATGGTTAGATCCAGCAACCAATCAGATGTGACTTTCGCCATCATTTTGAAAAGTATATATACTATCCCTTCAAATCACTGTATAAATTATGAAAAAAGAGTTATCTCCATTTAAACACAATTACTCTTGTTTACATGTTATGTTGCATATTTCTGGGAGGTGGACGGTGTTACATATTTCTTGGAGTGGGACGGTCTTACATATTTCTTGGAGTCGGTCTGTAGTGATTTTAAATGGTAGCATGTTAAATAAATGTATTCTTTTAGAGTAATGGAAGTGGAACAGCAATCGTATCCATGAAGCCAAGAAGACAAATATAACGCCATAAATGGAAGTAGTAATGCTCTTATATTTTGATTATAATTAGCAATTATTTGTATATAGACCATGTTACCTGGAACCGTACTGTATTTTTGAACAGTATGGACTAGGGTGGCGGATTGTTATTTTAAGGAGCTATTCTCTACTAAAATTGGTGGAAATTTAGCACCATATATTAAATAAAACAATGATAGGCACAAATTCTCAAACATCCCTCAATGAGACAGCAATGTATGGAATACTGGTCTAAAAGATGGATTGAAATCAGTGTACCGAATGTTTAAGATGTAATATATCCATCTAAATTGACGCTCACCTGCAAATGATGAAGGTACTTAATCATACTGATTATGACAGAAATAATGATAATTGTTCTTCGCTTAAGAATGATGAGACACAAAGAGCTTCAATTAATATCTTCGGGTAAGAAAAGATAAGGAATTCAAATTATAAAATGCAAGAATTTTTAAGTATTAACATCATTGAATGTGTTACCAAGACACACTTATCATCCTGTGCGTGAAAATCAACAAAATACAAGGAATAAACTTTTGTAACAAGGCATGCATGTAACTCAAACCACGCTGGAAGCAAAAGTGGCACTGAAAAAAATATTTTATATAGTTCACGCCTTCCCACACCATACATGTATAAGAAAGCTTGTACCACACCCAATTCCACCGATTTTAAAATGAAAATCCTCAATGTTGTAAAACAAATTGCACAAAACATTGTAATTTCATTTAATAATTTATAATTTCTAGCCTGATTGTCGCCGGAGGATTCCTAATACTTTCATGTTGTTCGAGCTTCAAACCAACATGAGTTTGTTTGCGTGGGCGAGTTTGCTATTTTTGACAACACATGTAATGTAGTTCATCGTTATCGAATAATTCCGTAACTTTGGAAATTACACCCAACTGAACCCATGAATATAAAAGTTATACAGATTGTTCTTTTATTTGTGTTAATTGTTTCGAGACTTATTGAAGTTAGACATTGCAAAAAGTGGATGCAGACGATACATTGCTTTACCGTCTATGTATGTGAGTTGCAACATTAGGCACTTGGGTGTCATAAAGGAAATTAACATTACACTGGAGGTTTACGTTGTGGAGGGGGGACACTCTAGGATCATATGGGAAATCCTATTTTAAAATTGTTCATAGGTTTACATTGCGGAGACACTATAGGCTCAAACGGAAATTTACCATGGGAAAAATCGTATGGTCGAATAAGAATCAAACATGAGAGAGTTATCGGGTCTGACATGAATTTCACATGCACACACAGACATACAAACAAAGGTAGGAGTGTCGATAGACACAATATACCCACACGTATGCTATGAAACACAAGAGTGAATTTTTTAGTTTTTGTTTGGTTGTGAACATCGACATAGACATGCACAAACACATAACATAAAACACATAGAGTATCAATGCATTAGTAGATTTCAGCTTTTCAAAAGTTCTGAAAGGGCCGTTGAGTTTTGTCCTATTTCAAAGATGTTTATTTATATTCAGGACATCGATACCTCTCACGCCATCTCGGCAACAAAGCCACATCTCGTCCAAGTACTCCTTGTGAGGATGACGCAGAGATTGAACCTAAAATCAGTCTCATCAGCTTCATCTCCCAATCTTCCATATGTGGAATCACTTGTGGATGAGTTTTCTTGTTATAGCTGCTGATGCGGTAGCTCCTCTAATCTTTTTCAGCCCCCGGTCTTATTCCCTCTTGCATCATCATCAGAATCGCATTTGGGTGCTCAAAGTGCCACTCGTACTTCTGTAGCTTTCTTATTTCCAGCACCGACTGCTTTCATCTTCCTGACCTCTCTAACGAACCTCTTTAATATTTTCAGTGAGGTCTTCTCACCCTCAAGATGTCTCTTGTGGGGACAACACCCCCATTTACCCAACCTGATCCAAAAGCTAAAGGTGCTCCACGCTCTCCATCAAACTGATAGCTCACATCAATTTTCCAATTCTGCAATGCTAGCTAGTCATTCCTCTTTTTGAACGAGTCGATGATGAATGACAAAACTAAATAACTGACTGAGCTTGATTTAACGATGTGTGCGGCTTTTCAGCCATGTATGTTAATATACCCTGAAACAGGGGTTAAAAATGTGCACACATAGCACATTTTAATTACGTATCGCAAATAATCGGGTATGTTCAGTTTTCAATTGAGGAGTACATACGCATTGTGGTGATTGATTGATATCAGCTTACACATAATTTATCTGAGGCGTTCCTAACGTTTTGGTTAACACTTATACTTGATATTTGTCTGTTGGATTGCTAAACGACACCACATAATGTGCATGGAGACTGATGGGTCTCAGCGCTTTGCGTTATTGAAATAGAGTTTGAGTGATTTATCATAATAGGTTCCATTTCGTGCAAACTGAATTTCTTCTTCGTCTTCTCCTAATATGTCATTCAAGTTGACAAGATATGTTGGACTAAAGTCAGACACGATCACATTGTCTTCGCGAGGAATTCATTCTGCACACGAAATGTATTTTCCTTGACTTTCTTTCGGTAATATGTAAACCTATTGCCTATTCTTCGTAACACCAAATGCGTTCTCGCAGATCAGGAGGTAAACTACGAATTCTTTTTTCTAAAATATCCATGAGGATAATAATCATGGCCTACCAAGAAAGTATTGACAACACGGAGAATATCTGGCCTGTGCCAGGAAAGCTGAATCTTTATATTCCCATGGGTGGATCTTAGAACCATCACTGAAACACTGTTTTATCTCTCCGTACCTATTAGACAAGTACAGTTCTGGCTAAAGTGTTGCAAGTAGTAATCCATCCATACAATTAACTTATTGTTTGAACGTCCTCAACCGACTTCCGAAGGCACAGTAGACTAGCAAAACAACAGGAAATTTATTTTCTATTTCGATTTGCAAATCTCAATGATCTAGTGGTATCTAGAGTGGCATAAGTATGCACGGATGACACCCATGGGTAGTAGGGCGGCAAAATCGTGATGCACCGCGTTCTGCAGTAAAGCGGAATCGGGAAGGTTACGAGTTCGCCTTGTTGCTATGCATATAATTTAGCCACAAGACCTGACGCGCACCGCGATATTGCTTACGGAGAAACAGAACAAGACAGGAGTGTACAAATTGGGATGCGTATGCTGTACGATGTTCATATCAATGTGTGCAAAATAGCACTTACTATTGGGATGTTAGGTAATTTCGCTCCAGTTACCGCTACCTATTGAAACTTAGCAACCATGTTACAAAGTTTTTCCCTTAGGGTTAAGACACTGCCCACGTGGAGTTTTGTTTTTCGTATGAGGTCAGTACGCGTGGCGTCGTATCCGCCTAATTTCTAACCTGCCCTATTGTCGTGCTGTATTGCTTTCCATAGGAGAGCGGCAAGGTAATATAATCACCCTGGTAGGTAGGCACAGCATCGCACTTGAGGTTTTTGAACTGGAGTCCATATTGTGGTGTCGAATTCATCATTCTAGGTCACCACTTCTACTCGCAATGACATTCTGTCATGGAACTCCATTATTTTTATACTAAAGAACGGCGTGTTCGTAAGGTAGGGTGGTGTAATCCGGTGGTCGCACTCGTTTCTGGTAAATTATATTATATGCTTTTCCAGGGTCGAATGACGATTTGGTGACGATTTGGTGATGTTGTGAATTGTCTAAGAACCTAACGTTTCCACGCGTTAGTCTTAATCTTGTCCTGAGTTCACCACTTGACTAGAACGATAGTTTAAAGCCCATCCTTTCACTTTTTAATTTGTTTTATGAAGTTGCACTTCTTTTCCTCAGGTGAGGTGACGGCAAGATTTTGTTCCACCACTGTCAACACTCTAAATAGTGTCTTTAACATATCCAAGCAATTCTAAGCGGATGTCTATTATCACATAATCTACAATGATGATATTATCCGACTCATACAAAGGAGGGGTGCAAACTCTGTGGGTTCTTCGTAATTCATCAAGTATGTTTTCTACCTGTTTAAAGTTTTCTTTGATCCTCAATGCGTTGAATGTAACAACTTGAATCAATTAAGTGCTCCAATTTTGGCAAATGTCAGACCTTGAGTCATTTTCCCCACAAACATTTCAACATGATTATTGCATTTAATCTTCTTTTCTCGTCCTATTCCACGAGTTCCAAGGTAATGCCTTCTAGAGATTGTTCGAAGGCCACTTTGTCCTTTGGAGTTTGATACAAAGATAGCCACTAGCTTTTTGCTTCAAGCGTATAAATTCTTTAAGGTGTCATGACAAAAATCCTTTCACTGAAGTCATCGTAATCATCTTGTTTATATTTGTCTCCGGTAGGAAAGTGCCAATTTCTTATAATTTTAACAAGCGGTATCTGCGATCGAGACCATGAAACATGTTCACACTCAACGTTCCTCTCAAGGTTCGTTCTTAATCATCGTGGCGATAGGGTTGATCTTGATTACACGTTTCAGCACACATGCTTCATAAATGTAATATCAGTTTTCCATGGCAATGATATGATACAACAGGATAGTATTAATCGTTGTACTGACGAACGTGTTCTGCGTTGATGTGTTCTGTCAACATTTCAGGTGGACCGGTAAGGAGTCATGCATATTAGTACACCCAGTGATGAAAGGAACAAGCTTGGTGTAATTGATTTGGTTTCTTTGAGATTCGTCCACGTCGTACAGTACGTGTTAGTACTGGTTCGACCTCCAATGAAAATGTCGCCACGTCTCAATCTTCTCTTCGAAATACGTTTTAATTCTTGATCAGTTGTCAAACATCGATCATTGTCATGTTCACACACTTCTATCTCTTGGTATCATTGCCTTTCCAAACTGTGGCATCGTTGATATATCTGGGTCGTACAATTCTTCCATGATGAACTGTGAGAGTGGAATTTTCATATATCGTCAAGGAAAAGAAGCGTGGCATCCGTGAAATAAACATCTCTAACATTCATAGATTACGTGTCGGTTTCCTAAATACCACCATCCACGAAAAAGGATTCAGTTTTCTTTCTCCACTGTTTCACGCATGTTGTATCCAGTTGTATACGGTTTCACACAAGTAATGCTTTTGTGGAATATCGGCGTAAGATATAGATACGATTAAGGTGGTATGCTTTCTAGAATGTACTCTGACAATAACTTCTTTCGGTAGCATAATCCACACGCTCTACCAATGGTTGAAGCTTCCCTCAAGGGATCGAAGATCGAGATGATCTAAAGAGTGCAATTGGTACCAGGTGTAGAAAGCTTCTCATTGTTCTGTGTGCATACCGTCGGGTCTAAGTAGTGAATTTCAGGCAAATGTGGGAGCACGATGTACTGATTGGCTTCGGTATCAAAGCGTTTGCAAGATAGACTTGAGATGTCGCTGTCATGCCAAACGTTTTGAGTATTCTACTCAAAGAAATAACCAAATAACGCATTAATTCTTTTAATTGTTCGATTTTAAATGCGATCATTGTCATTGCTGCAAATTCTGTGCCTTGTTGTGAATAATATTTCAAAATAAATTGTCAATCACCAACGGGAAAATTGTGGGCTTTGACTGTAGCATGTCGAAGGCAGTTCTTGGAATGCTGGTTCTCCTCTTCGCTCCAAGGGTTGTTGGCGGTGTCTAAAATCCATTCTGCAAAATCAGTAAGATTGTGTATGGGGTCCAAGAAACATCTTTTCTATTCCTCATGGAATAACACTACAATTTGTACAGTGAAAAGAATAGAGGTTACTGAATTCATTTGTTTACAGCACGATTAGCTCCTCAAAAATTAAGTATGTGAAATCCAGCCTCTTTAGAACAGAGTGAAAAAACTATAAAATCCACACGTTTGGTATTTTTCTTGTTTTGTCTGCCTTTTATGCTTTTTGAGTTCATTGCCATATCTTTGAATGTAAAGTAATATGGATGACGAAGTCGACAATTTGGTCCCAAACGCAATAACTTTTCTTTTCTGGACAAATGAGTGATTTTTGGTTATTGTTCGAACACGAAGTCCACAAGTGGAACACATTTAATAATTTACGTACACTTTTCTCTTCTTGGAATCATTTCTGTCCACAACAAATATGTTGTTTCCTACTGGTAAATACTTGTTTCTGTACATAATGGATATGTTGTTCTGGACTGGTAAATACGTGGTCACATTTCTTGTAATAATATCGGTTGTTGTTGTTGAGTTTAATTATAGTGGCGTGCGCACAATTGTGCATGTGCCACTTTTTTCTGACTGCACCGCAGCCTGTTAGTTGTTCCTGGGGAAGGGAATGGTGCCACCTTCCCCAGGCATTTATGGATTCAAGGAACCCTGATAGTTTGGCCTCAATCTGTGGGTGCATAAAGGTCCCTTACAGTTGAATGGTTGGCTGTCATTAGTGGGAAGGAGAGCTCGGGAACGATCCTGCTTGCTTTACATAGCTGGTTTCTTGTTGCATTTGCCTGGTGTTTCTTGCGATTATTTTTTTCGATTTTTTTTCTTCTTCAAAATGTTCTAAAAGGGGGGGGGATGTCCTATGCTGTTGATAGAGGTTCTTAGTAGAAATCATGTATGAAGAGAGATTTTCAAGGTTATTATGGTATTACTAGTCGAGGTGTTTAGGGTGTGCTTCCTACGTTATGTTATTTATAAGTTTTTAGATATGACCTCTTTAAGTTATTTATTAATTAATGTTTTTTGAGATTGAATGTTATTTATACTTTATTTAGCAAGAGACCGGAGCCCTGGCCGATTACACGGTTCGTTAAGGACATCTAGGACCGGAATCCTAGCTGATTACTCGGTTAGTTAAGGACATGTAGGTCATCCGATTTTGCGGTTTCCTTAGTTTTTTTATAGGTGCTTCGTAAGTGAATTATTTATTAATACTTTTATAAAATTGAATATGTCATGGGTTTTTATGTGGTGGCTTCTAAATTTATTTAGCTAGTTACTGGGTCTTTTGGTTTTGTGGGGATAGTAATTATATTTTGTTCCTAAGTCCTGCTGAGTCTATGAATTTATTTATATTTTATATGCTGATTGTTTATTTTTATTAGAGTCCATAAGTAACTCTGGGTATGTGTGTGGTGATCCAATCTCTTTTTGGTTTTTGATAAACATTTTCCGAGCGGGTTGATATTTTGGGCATATATTGAATATGTGGTGTAGATCTTCGGTGGTGTGGCAGTTAAAGAAGTTAATGGTTGCTGGTTTGGGTCCTAGAAACCTTCCAAAACTGCTTGCTAGTTTAGTTTTTCCAGTTATTATCCTGTTTATGGTTTTCTGTTCTAAATAGGTACCCTTAGGTATCTGAGTAATCGTGTGATTATTGTAATAATACCGAAATAATCTTGATGATGATAAGCGTGAATGTATTTTTTGGTCTAGGAAGTTTTCGAAACACGAGAGCTCAACGAGTGACTTGAGGGTATACCTTCAAAGTACAACGACGTATCAACACGTCTTGAGTTTTACATTTTAGAACTACGTACATGGTATTTTTGGAAAGAACCGCTCGCTGCAAACGGAGTTCTGTATCTCTCCGTTGATTTGCTCTGTCCGATTGGCTAATCATGTTCTCACATAATCTTTTCCTCTGTATCATTAAGCAACCACAATAGCACGAGTTAACACATCTGATCTGGATGGTTGCCAATTTGGACGAGGCTTCATTTGGTACTGCGACGTTCATTCACCAGTAAAACAAGGCGACGTCTGCTGCTGCTGCCAGGTAAAACGTGCTTGATGTGAATAGTAGCGTTTCCATGGGTCATGTCCAACTGATGGTTCAGTTGTTTGACATGTTTAATTTTGTCCAAGCTTTTGGAAGAATTTAATTTTGCAGATATACTAAACTCGATTCGATCAACGCAGGAGATTTAAATTTTTATGAGTCATGGAGAGTCGCAAACTATCGTCATCTTTAGATTGGAACTGTCGTTTCATTGTGTCTAATAAGGATTCCCGTAAAGCTGTAGTGAAACCCGCTATTGTCTCTGGCGGAACTGTTTAAATGTCATCGTGTATATGTAAGCCTTCGCTGGAAAGTTTCTTAAGACATTTTAGGTAGTTTTCCTTTTCCCTTATCTTCTTGCTTTCTTTTTTCCTCTTGTTATTGCTGTTGCTGTTGAACACATTTTTGCTCTTCTTCTTTCTAAAGTTTTAAAAAGAGCTAAAATCTCTCATCCTTCCGTTCCTTTCTGAAATCATCATTCGCTGGTTATGCTAGAAAAGGGGGTGAAGGTAGTACTACCACTGACAAAACCTTGAGCCCACTGGGTATTCTAGAGAAGGGGGTGAAGGTAGTACAACCGCTGACAAAACCTTGAGACCACTCTTTTTTAATTAGAGGGAGGACCACACGCAATGACTGAAATATGTTATACGTATTCGGATTCGTGGAACATTGCAATCCTACACTGTACGGTCCCGCTATGTAAACCTACCGGGCAATGTTAATTCTCGTTAAAACCACTTAAATGTACCATTCTAAGAATTTTGTGAGGCCCAAGAAACTGCACCCATGCGCTAAAGATAGACCTTTCCAAGATCTGAGGAATTTTTAGTTTCATTGTTTACACTAGGCCACACGAATAAGGTGACTCGTAATAATTATCGGACATGAAGATAAATAATCTAACTGTCGATGTTGCATTTTATTTATTACATGGAGTATTGTATGATACATGCTTTATAAAATCTCTACATTAGGCTGAGAAAGTGTTGCATTTCCACAAAATGAATTGCTAGAAAGTTTCGTATTATTACTGTCAATGTCGGCCGCAATTCGTGCTTATCCGTGATGTGACAAGGTCGATTACTTCACAGCGGTAACATGCTACACGCAATGGACATAACAATTTAGTTTCATACATGTAAGACATTTATGCTGCTGAAACTAAAACAGCAATTGATGCTTTAAATTTATGGCTTATATAAAACCTGATTTATCTGTTTTCGCGTTTAACTTTCTCTCGAGGCTAAAATCATCAAAAACTTAAGTCCACATTGACAAAATAAAAGGAACAGTTGTATTAAAAGTATACAAAACCCGCGGTTTATTGTGGTTATACTGCGTTATAAACTATGTGAAATTAGTTATCTAAACCTAACTCAATGAAACTGTAGTGATCTTGAATAAACTAATCGAAGATTTAGGCGACAATCAAATCAATTTAGGTTATATTTTCCCTGTTTTGTTTCAAACGGAGTACCAACCTTCCACTAATACTGACGATGGCCTGTAAATTATATAAATTCCATCATCTCTTCAGTTGAATACGGAAAAGATCTCAACAACGCCCGCGGAAAGTGATTTGTTTACAATCAAAATGAGACATTGGGATTGTTTCTAAACCACAAGAAAACTCCCATCCAGATCAGATAAATAATTACTTTCACTGAAATCCATACACACGTATCGACATCATCGTAATGTAACACGTACTTTGCAATAGTCGTGAAATGGTCTTGTGGCGTCTGTAAACAGATTAACGTAATTCTCTACCAAAGCCACCTACCTGGGAACTAGTTCCCCACCTAATCATGTTTTGGAGTAGGCGATTCGGTTTCAAGGGTAAAGAGGAATTGCCAACAGTTGAGCCATTTTCAAAAAGGCTTGGAAAAGAAAAAGTGAATTAATCCCTTCACAAACTGAAATACACGCTGTTAGCTACGTTTTGTACTAATGAACAGCAAACACAGAGAAGCGATCGTTATTGTAACAACAAATTATCGATCACTACAACTTTAATTAATTGTTTTCCGTACGTATTCCAAGTGGTCCATGTATTACCTTTGTAAACAAATGTGACAGTTGCATTACTGACTTTAATAAAATAAAAGTATAGTGTCAGATTTCAAGCATATTTGTAATTCCGCGGATGTGTAATGACTTCAAAATTTCAATAAAAGGGAAAACGTAGAAGTATATTGGAGTTAAATTTCCAAGGTGTTGTGATAGTTTTGCGTGTGGGGCTGGTTCTGGTTTGCGGATTGACTACAGGTGACAAAACGAATGTCCGACAATAGTTTAAAAAATTCTGGTTGCTTGATACTTAAAGAATTGTTGACCTTTATATGACCCATATTTTTATAGTATATTCTTGGCTAACTTGTCATATTACAGGGTGTCTTTTCAAGTATATACAGAATAGTAATAGAGGGAGCAATGTGACTATTCAGACTTTTGATATTGTTACGATCCTATGGTCTCAAAAGCCGGCTGACATTTGTCAGACCGATGAAACGTGGTCTTCTTACTCAGCATATTTGTCAGAGCTTCAGAAATTATGGAACGATTTGAGCAACATTTCAGACAATGTCAACCATGCCCACAAATCGCATCAGTTGCTTTTTATTAATTGGTACAGGAAATACAGCGATAACGTTGACATTACCTTCCATAGTTTTCAGTTGACCGTTTCCCATAATGTGTCCTAAAATGTAACACAGACATTAAAAACCCTCACCTTTACCTAAAATAGTTGTCCAATTTGCATCACTGAGTCTATCAACGAATTTTCAAATGGTTTCCAAGTGATCTTTCAATGTATCTTTGTAAATGATGACGTCGTCGATGTAAGCGTCACAAATTAACTATTCCATTTGTTATCATCTTAATTAAATGCTGGAAAGTTGAGGGGAACCTTCATATTAAACGGGAAACCTTTATATTGATAAAGTCGATCTGAAGTTATGAATGCCAATGTTTTTTGCTCTATCATTGAGTGGAATTTTCCAGGACCCTTAGAAAAGTTCAAACTTGGTGACCTATTCTGTATATTCAATTTTGTCAATACAGTCATCGATTCTCGGAATTTGAAATGATTCGATTTTGGTGAAACTTTGTTTTTTTCCAGAGTCAATTCCTAATGCCGAAAGTACTATCGTGTTTCGCCACAGGAATGCATGGTGAATTTCCTTTAATTTCATGGGTTCAATGAAAACATCCTGCATCAAATATTTAATTTCTCTATCAAATAGTCTCCCTTGAGAGGATTCTTTTTATAAGAATGATGTTTCAAATGTGTAGAGCCTATAATTTCATGGTTCGGTAAATTATATTTGTTCGTGTTGGAATATTAAGAAACAAGTGCTCATATTCATAGCACCGCTGTGTGAGTTTACTCCTTTCTTATTGTTGTAGATGTGAAAGTTTCTGGTGCAGACTGTTTAATATTTCTGTATTCCATAGCTTTGTTGAACCAGAGATTCTGAAGTCAGACTGCATTACATCGTTTGCATTATGAATGTGTGGGATAGGTTTAACTGAATTGGTTGAATAATTAATATTGCTGTCTCTATCAAACTACTCCGTTAACATATTTGAACCAAACAGGAGATCTCGGGATCTTGCTCCTATTAGAAAATGAGTGACTGTCTTTTGCCACTATAATTAGATTACAGAGTATATATAGTTAAATAAGGTTTAATATGATCAATACGAGGAGCAAATGTGACCCATCAAAAGACTGACCCATACATATGTCAGTTACTAAGGAACTAGTCCCTGATCAACATCATTCCCAAGAGCATTCCTTGTGAATTAACCACAACCGTATCTCCAGCTAAGTCTTTGTCTATTAATAAATGAATACCCTCGGTGGTTAAAGAAATCGTTGTTCCGACAGTCACAGGTGCTTTGACTTTGAACACTTTCACTAGAAGCATTGGTCCAAATACTACTTTTACCATAGAGAAGGAGAAATAGGGTGGATTAGCAATTTTGAACATACACACCGTCAGAAACATCGACGGCACGTTGCAAATTACTACTGATCATGAACCTACGCATTCTGACCAGGACCATGATTTTCACTCGCATCATCAATTAGATCTGAAACTTGGGATATCAGAACATTACGTGATAGAGACAAAATCGATGCATTTTACCCCATAGATTTAAAGCAAGAACTCGATCATGTCATTGCTGACCTCAAGAGATGTCATTATCCGGAATATTCCTCTAAGACGGTTTCCAACAGGCTGAACACATTACAAGGAAGAGTCAGACAGTAACTTGGAAAATATACTCGAGAGGTTGCATCATCCTACCATATGTGAAAGGGATTTACAAAAGGTTGAAGTGCGTGTTTCAAAGACACGAAATTAATGTGCTTAAAACCATAATGGACTATATGAATATGCTAGTTCACCACAAAAATAGATTGATATGAAAGTTTTTTGTGGACCTATTAATCATATTAAATATGAAGGACATGAAGAAAGGCAGTGCCATCACGACTATAACGGGCAAACGGAAAGGATATTGAAAGCGAGATTTAATGAACACAGAAGACCAAGTTCAAGCTCGTCTGAGGTATCACGGCACATCCACAATGTTTGCACTGGCCATACTGTATATTGGGACTCAGTAAAAATCTTAGATCAAGAACCACCCTGGTTTGGGCGGTGGTGGGGCTGGGTTAAAGAATATGCCTAGATTCTTGCGCACAGACCGACGCTAAACAGGAACGGGGTTCGTTACAACTTGCTGCATATCTGGGACAATATGTTAACATTGCTCACTATTTCCTCGGGTGATGTTAACAGTCAGTAGAGACTAAATCAGTCTGCTGATGAAGTCCTTAGTACAAGGACGAAAGTTTCTGATTAACTTTCTATATTTGTTGTGTATGTGATTTAAAAGTTAAAACATTATCAAATATTTAATTGATTTTCAATTAAGGTAGCAAAATGTGTCTTGTCACACAGTTCTATGAATCCTTGGTTATGAAATATAGGTCAACAAACGCCGACTCATGTTTGATGCGGCACAGTTTGGACTTTGACAGAGGCAGATGACTTAGACGTCGGCTCATGTCTTTAAAGAATGGCATAATAAGTGACTGTTTTATTATAACATATATTTATAATGCTTAAAGTTTATGTGTTTCCCTGGAATGAAAAATGGCTTTTCAGAGCGATACGGTGTTTAAATAAAATATAGATTCAGAAGGTTTGATTCCTATAAGTTGTGCTAGATTGAGATTGGGAAGTAATCGTATGAGACTGATGTGCATTGGTACCAAACGTTTGATGAGAGAAAGACTTACTGACAAATGAAATTTTGTTAGTCAATGAATAATCGTCAGCTGTACAAGCAACACCTTCCAAAATTTGGACCATTTTCTCATCACATAGTGTGATTCAAGCATTGGATGAATGGAACAAAGGAAGGCACGAACCACTGAAATAAATATGAACTTTCTAGTAAGAAATAGTGGACACCGTAAATATCACAAATCAAACTAAAATTCAATTTTCAGTTATAGTTCTTGGAAGCAATTAATTTAAATTCTCACAACATTCATTGTTTCCCGATTGTAATAATAATTATTACAAAATACATTGGTGCTATTGATCTGGTAGAGGTCGTTTGTACGATGCCACTGGCAAAGTCGAGTTTCAACACGAACTGTAACACCAATATGTTGTTGTTGTTGTTGTGGGGTTTAACGCCATTTTTCAGCACACGATAGGCTATACATGGCGGCCAGTATTAATGGTGGAGGAAGAACCCGGGAAAACCCCGGAAAGAACCACCGACCCACGATAAGCTAATGGCAAGCTTTCTCACATGCCTACATTGGCTGAATCTTAGACTCGAACCGCCGCAGAGAGAGGTGAGATGGCAGTGATCCGTAACGAAGAGCGCTTTAGACCACTTGGCCACTCAGGGCTCCAACACTAATATGTAAAACTCTCCATATAACTCTTTGTTGCTGGACTTATATTTGTGTCAGAATTTATTTTCAAAAACCGTATTTCGACTAATGAGTCAATCTCTGTATTTGTTTTCAGGAAATTGGCAACACATTATGGTACAGTTTATTGATGGTAGAACGGTGTTTGACATATTGAAGGCAGAGAACCAGCCAAGGTCCATCAGTGTGCGGTACCCAGGTCTTCGAGTTTTGTCAGAGTTGTTTGCAAGGAGCAGGGGTTGTAATACTTTTAATAATAATACTTTTAATAATAAGTATAGTGTCTTAGAATTGTATCATAGCCAAAGAAAAAAGGGACTGTCCTTGCATGCCAGTCTTGAAGAAGTGAATAGAATAGAGGTAAAACATGTTATGCCTGCAGCAAGAACAGTTTACCAAAATAAGCAACATTCATCTGTGCTAACAAATCATCTTCACAATAAATATACACGACTAATGATTTACAATCATGTTCCCATTGTTTATGGTGCAAATGTGTTATCAGAAACCCAAAAGTGGAAGGAAGAGGCCGATCCCTGGTCTCGAATAGGAGGTGTTATTCTCGATGACTCCTTAAGACGCTTCAGAGAACTGGTACGCAGTCATAGCATTGACACTCAATTTGTTTTAAGTACTGGCAGAAAAGGCCAAACATTTCTTCACGCATATATTAAGGCTGATAAAGAGAGAGAAGTCACATCTTTGGTTTATAGAAATCAGGGAGGCAAACTAGGAACAACCCGATTATGCACAGAAGAATTGGGTTCTGACAATATCAGTCTTCCCACGTATCTTCTGTTTGGCTCCACTCTTCAAAAGATGAGTAAATCATTGTTTTCGCACTATGGGGCAAATAAATCTGCTATTTATCTAGTTACCGAAAAGTTATCACCCAGTTTACAAAGACAAAGTAGTTCGAAGAGTCGAAGGGGCGATATCAGTCATCAAAGTAAAAGTCTGCATAGAGAGACGTTTTCTGGATTTCGTATATTTTTGGAAGACATCAGTAGAAATAGCATTGTTGCATGTCTCTCCGCAGTTGTTCCTGGAAATCATTTATCTGACGATGATTCACAAACGAATGAAGCAGTGCAAAGTGCCATGAATCCAAAGACAGAGAAATCGACCGATGACTGCAATTCTACCGGATTTCATTCAGCATCGATGTATACTAATCAAGAGAATAAGGATGGAGAACGAAAGATTGAAGTAAATTACTTGGAAATAGAGTGTGAGAAAAACGTGCTTCACGACCAAAAGTATCTGAAATACGAAAATATACTAAATACAACATGCACGAAAATTGACAAGTTATTGTATGCTCTCGGATATTCAAGTTTATTTTCTTATAAACCCAGTTCCAAGATTGTTTGTTACGAATGCAGTTCTCAACAAGTGTCTTCAATGTTTTCTTCTGTTGCATCCAATGAGACAGAAGCAGAAACAAATATCGAGAACATTTTTGAAAATCGAGAGGGAGACCGAAACGATTCAAACAGTAATCATACAGAAGAAAGGCAAGATCTTCACAGTGGAGAAATTAAAGCATCAGATTTTAACGTCTCTCATTGTAGGGAAAACGCAAAGTTGTCTTCATATTCTGGCAACGGCGATAAAACATCTTTCCTTCAAAGTTGCGTTTCTAGCACAGAATACAAACACCTGGACAGTTCATCAGTAGACAAGGCAAACAGAATGTGCAAATGCTGTTCCTTTTGTCCAGGATCATCTTGGAGGTCATTAAATTATTCGACATCAGGTTCCATCACAACAGATATGGGAGGCATTAGTTTTTACTTCAGGAGTGGTGATGATGAAGATGTGTCAGCTGGCAATGAAACTAAAATATCTTTCTTGAAACCGCTGGCAGCGACGAATTCACCCACAGTCAATGAGTATATAAACACATCTTGCACTAGCAGCAGTGACGATGAAGATATACGAAGCAGGGTCAATAGCAGCACGTCTTCCAGAAAGGAATCATTATCAATAAATTCAGAGACACGACTTGATAGGGTTATTAGTTTTTATATTAGCAGTGGCGATGAAGAGAGATCAAAACGTAGTGATGAAATGAACGTATCTGCAGATGGACTACATCCAGCAAAGTGTGTATTGAAAAGGAATCTGGCAGCAACTTATCTTTGCAATAGCAGAATTAATTATGAAGACTTACAAATGGACGTTGAAAGTAATACACCAGCCCAACAAGAATATTTGTCAAAACTTTATGGTACAGACAGAGGCAGACCAGTATATTTACAAACTGGTAACGGCAAAAAATGTGATTCACAGATCAGAAATGAAAACATTATGAATGCAAGAGACGCTGTGATTGAAAGCAATTCTCTCAACTTATGTATCAAAGTGAGTGAAAGTCGTGAAGGGTTTGACCAAAACATGTTCTGTCAAGAAACTAGACATGACCAAAAACATAGTGGTCTAACAATAACAAAAAGTGCGCCTGTAAATGGATCCTTGCAGGATGGAACAGTTATACGCAGAGACGTCGGCACAAAAATTGAAACAGTAATAACCAAGAGGAATGATTGTGTCCGAAAATATGTCGATTGGTCAAAGGGAGACTTTTGTTGTCGTTGGAATTCTAACAAGTACACATGCTTCAATTACCATTCTGACGTATCCAACAGACAGAAGGTTCTGATTGACGTTCAAATACATGATATAAAAGATAAAGGTCATGCAATCAACACTGTAAATCAAAAAGACCCGGAAGTAAATACTGAAGGGATGGAAATGGACGAAGACTTCCATAATATCGGAATCCCAGAGCTTTCGGTCCGAAGTGTCTGCTTCTTGCCTGATGAATATGGGTCAGAAAGAGTTCTTGGCAAAGGAACATATGGGACTGTTTATGTAGCCGAAATGACGGTGAGTGGACGGTTAGTTGTGGTCAAGGAATTCGAATCCGAATTTCAGGTAGAGACTGAAGTCCTTAAAGAAGCAAGAATTTTACTTCACTTAGAAGACACTGGCTTTGTGCCAAAACTGTTTGGGCTAATCAGAGGAGAAACTCTTAGTCTCGTCCAAGAATTCGTTGCCAACGGTGTAACGTTGCATTCATTGATCAAGGGTAACTGCACCCGTCTTCCAAGTCGACGCTGGCTTTCAATATGTCAACAGATGGCGCTGGGTTTGAAGGCAATCCACTCAAAACACATTTTACACAACGACATAAAAACAGACAACATCATTGTTGATTTCTTGAAGAATGACACTCCTATAAAATATATTGACTTCGGCTTGTCCACCTATCAGAAAGGGTTCAGATTTTGTGCGCCTAATGGTTATCTCAAACAGTACGAATATCTAGCACCTGAGGTTTGTCGTTCTCAACTTACAACTGTAAAATCAGAGATTTACAGTTTAGGATACTGCTACAAAAAGATTGCGGAGAAGGCTGTACCCTTGTTATTATTCCTAGGTAATGAATGCATGAATTGCTGTCCAGAGAAAAGACCAACACTAGATTTTATAATTTCTCAAATGCAAGGACTTCTATCAAAGACCAAAAATGTCAAGGCAAATACCAAAACACAACGAGATAAATACTACAAATGGAAAACTTCAGAATTCAAAGCATGACTGACGAGTATTATCAAACTCGAATGTATAATAACTGTCTTAATTGGCACCGCAAAGCACGCGTAAGAAACTGTATTTTGTATGATCAGTTATTTTAAGGCTTTTAGGAAGGTATACATCTCTTTATATAAGACAGTTTATTTTCGATATTATATTTTTAATGGTATATAGCGTGGTTTTTGGTTTAATTATATTTTTTATCCTTTTAGCTTTATGTCACTGCTTTTATCAGTTGAAGATAGATACGATTTGCAATGCAATTTTAATAATGATAATCATGATTACCTATGCAAAACATTATACAGTTCCATTCTTCAGTAACTGACTTTGTGAAATAAAATTATATTAAAAGTAAGCCGAGTTTTAGTTTTAAACTTTTACATATCTTTCATTGACCGGTTTAGTAACTGCTGCATTCATTTGATTTGCAACCAGCACTCAAGCTGCGAATATTTATCGATTTCATAAGAACCACACTTATTTCATTCGTAGAAATAAAGCCTCTTATTGCTTTCTCCAAATCTACACTCACCTCATGCGCAGCACTCACGCCGCGAACATCCTGCAGCATAGTTGCATTTTTGTTACTCCATAAACATATATACACAGTAATCTATCTATATATATATGACTGTTAAGAATTTTCGTATAGAATATAATAATCGTGATTGTTTTAAGTTTATGAAAGAGACAGAGATTTGTACACAATCCAATAAAGATTTCCGATTATTTTGCAAAAACTAACCTAACAAATGTTTTTTTTTCTTCACACTATACAACGCTAGAGGACACCATGTACTTATCTTTCATAACAGATGTCTCACTTTAGAGTCTGCAAGTATTATGTACATTAAGACTCATTTTGACGCAACATTCAGACGTCAGATCATATAATGTTCAGTTACGAAGAGCGTTACTGTTAGTGACACGCGCTAACCTCATGGCGGCACTAATGTGAAAAGTTCCTTTTTGTACGTGCAGTATCGGTCAACAAATAAACGTTCATATTTTCCCATGCCAATACAGAAACGAATAAATATTAATTTTACGTATGTAAGATGCACAAGAACACCCTATAACGTTAAAAGCACTAATGACAAAGGAATCCGAAAGGCCACTTCACCACACTAATCAGCAAGTGTAACAGTTCTTTTCGAGTCTTTTGAAACTTAGTTCAGCTATTACGAATCAAAATGTGTTTTTGCTAAAGAAGTTTGAAGCTGCTTTTTTAGAATAACACAAATCTCTTTAAAAGCTGTTTTGCTTTTATCTACTATAATTACGATCATTAATGACACATGTAAATAGAATAGGCTGAATCAGATCATGGCTGTTACGAGAAGATAATAATTTGTGTGCTGCGTGCATTAATTTTAAGCAAAATCTATCACGTTATTGGAATCAAAAGGTCATGCTTATATGTTCGAAACGTCCCAATACAATCATACTAGATCCTTCCGACGTGATTTGTAATGGCAAATACCAAGCAAATTTCGCTTTAAATTGTTCCTGTTGTATGTTGTACATTTAGGCCATATCATTCTCTTTCTGATGGACTGAAAACATTTTTATTATTCCAGCCACCACATATCTTCACCTCTTTAAAATATTCTTTCTGTTGCAAATTGATATCTCATCTTGATAAGAGGCTCATAGCGTTATCATTACCATTAATCTTGGTTTCGCAATTTCTATCTTCAGTTTTGTGACCACAATCTCCATGAACAATGCAAATTTCAATTTAGTCTGAAATGTTATTAAAGATCTTGTCGACTAACTTTGCTTTCAATTTATTATTTTTAATGAGCGTGGGCATTTCGATTTAAACTGATTCCAGAGTAGGCTGATGGTACAATTTGAAGAATATTTTCCCCAACTTTAGATATTTGAAAAAGATTTGCATTAGAGGAGAATTGTAAAGCTGTTTCTGTCAATAAGTGATACTTTATCGTTGAAATTTTCTTTTTTTTTTACTTTACATATGGGACTTTCCACAATATTTCTGATAAAGTGCGAAGTAGATATCGAGATATTGTTGGACCTGAACAGCGCATGCGTTTTCATTTTATCTTGGGAAGAGCATGGCTAAATTTGTTGGCTACTTGTAAGATTTAATGTCGCATATTTAACACTGTGTTCAGTTTTGCCGTATTTAGTATTATTGGAATAATGATGAAATAGAACACGGATCATCGTTTAGTTTTAATGATTATCGGATTATAATAATGATGAAATAAAACACAGATCATCGTTTAGTTTTAATGATCATTTGATTGTAATAATAATGAAATAAACATAGTATCATTTAGTTGACGGTTTGTAATACCTAGATTAAGAGAGCAGTATAAGTATGAACACGTGCATTTCTTTGTAAACCATGGAGTAAATTTTTTACGGTTTGAGGTTTAAACACTTTGAAAACCTTAATCAAACATAATACATACTATTTGGAAGATTATGAGTTAAAATAGATTACGCGGCGACTAATGAAAAAATTATGTACAAATATTCAATGAAATACTTTAGTAATATTACTTCGCAAATATTGAATAAAAATGAGTCCACACAATTGTTTTCAGTTTTTGGACTAATTTTAATTTTTCATGAGAAAGGGATTTAATTTTTTGTTTAAAAATAACACGAATTTAAATCGAAACCTTGCATCTTTATTCTGCAACGACATTTTGTAGTAACAAATAAGTGTGGGAGACTGCAGGAAAATAAGCATCTTCTTTTTCTTGCAATACGGCCTGACCCATACGCCAGTAAGAGTTATTCGTCTCTAGTAACGGTACATATTATTTATTTTCCAACTAGAAACGTCCAATAGCAGATGATTATAACCTATTGTCAACTTAATTCTGACTTCTCTTACAAGCTGTTTTTGATACAGATTTCAGAAGGAGCTGTTTGAATTCCATGCATTGATTCAACTGCGTTTCTCATACTTCTCAAAAGACCCGTACATACGAATTTTTCGTTCAATGTGCCATGTACCGTTAAATCACAACGCAACCTTTATGTTTTCATTGTGCTTTTTTGTGTTCTGTAATTTTGGAACCTTACTTGGTCGTTACAGATATGTAATTCCAATTTTTATGAATTGACCGCGTTTTCTACAAGTTGATTGGATGTAAACAGTCCCATGATACTGATATGGAATTTTTAATTCATAGATAAATTCTGCGGACTACTTTTAGTTCACTGTTTCGAGGTCATTTTACGTGAAATTTTATCCATATCGACGCCTGGCACCATAATAATAACAACAACAACAATCCCATCCCCCCGCTTGTGATTTTCGATCCAAATTTACAAACTTCAGCTTAAACCAGCCCATTATAAGTGAAAACAATGTAATTCCACAGACCTTCTTGCATCCAACACTTATCCCTCTAGCCGAAAAAGGCAGATGGCAGGCTTTACAAGCAAATCTTCAGAAAGTATTGCATTTCGCTTCGACAACACGTTCTAGCAGCTGTTATGAAAGGTCAGGGTCATATGACTAGCAAGGGATCTCACTAAACTGGACACGAGTTTGCTCTTGAAAGATCCGAATGCGGAGAAAGCTAGAACAACGAATGCTATAACAACACGTGCCATATGCAAGCGTAATGTTAAAACAGGAATAACCTGATTTAAGAAGCGTCAACCATTGTTTAAAATTAAAATAATGGTCATGACAAGCTCCTTAGATAACTGGCATGACATTGTACCCTATATTACTACGTAAAAATCGACCGTTATTGGCTAACCCAGTGAAGAGGCTAAGGAAAGAAAACTTCGAGCTACCTAAAAGTGAACACTTTGTTAATGAAATCTGCTGCTACGATTACATAAAAAAGTATACTGGAATTATAAGGATTATATGATCATGGTTGGGTATTTATCGATATGAAAATTGTTACCTAATCACTCACAAAGTTAACATAAAGTCATTCGGAGTTTATATATTTTGTGAGTGATTAGGTAAAGTTTACAAATCGATAACTACCTAACTATGAACATTTAATTCTAAAATATGCCTCCCATAGTCGTATAGCAGGCTATTTGTCTTGTCAATGTACATATAATAATGAATTGTATTAATTATATGATAGCAAATAAGACAAGCTAAACATTGTTACTAAGGTCATATCCAGATAATTTTCGATTATTAGAGATCAAAATATATGCAGTTCTCATTTAGCATGTTTCCCTTTACAAGAGGCAAGCAATAACTAGACCGTTTGTGGTCCTTGACAACATACATTTGTCATCTATTCTGATGGTATTTTTTTTACAGTGTCTCAAGCTTTTTTCTACTAGCGGCGGTGAAATCATTTCCAATACCCCATCTCCTTTTTGCAGTGGGACCGTCGCAAGTGCCGTTTTTCATCAAATCGTAAGACATTTTATTCATGTGTTGCTAAATTCAGCCTACTGGTCCTAAAAATTTCATTTAATACCTTTAATATCAATTCAAAACAATGACCATCTGAAGTTACACAATGTCCCACAACGTCTGCATATCAACATGCTGATATGTATATGCCTAACGTATGCAAACTGATTTAAAAGTTTCTACAGCACTTAATTTCAAAACAAGGAATTGCCACAATGGACATTCAATTGAATTTTTGTTTTCTTTTTTCCTCCATGTAGGTAAATAAAATCCTGAACCCGAAAAGTTCGTCAACAAACATCATCAGCAAAATTCGTGTTACAAACCGTATCGATAATACTGACGGTTTAGAAGTTTACTTCACACAAGATGGATGAACATAACTCCAGAGATAATCAGGGTCATTTTTATAACTGTAAACATATCAATCTAAAAATCTTATTCACATTTGTCTATATTGTTTTGCTGCATATGCCACTGAAGAATATACATTAATATTTGAAACTTTGAAACGTTACTTGTGAATTATAGTGATTTACGTTTAAAAGCATCCTGTACTCTAGTTGTAAGTTTTGCCAAAATCAGTGCAACTTTATCCTAGGACGAAAACTATATCAGGTCTAAACATTAACAAAATTTGTACGACCTCACTACTTTTTTGCTTTCTACAATTAATAACTACAAACTATATTTTGTAAAAAAGAATGGACACTATGCGATATGCAGTGATGTATTCTAATCCGTCAAGTCCTGCAAAAGGCATCAATAATGACAAATTTTAAACGTAAAGACAATTATACACGTTTACCCAGCTAAAGGAAGCGCCTAGTAAAAAACCAAGCTACAGATTAAGACCTGTTTCTTCTGCATCAGTACGCTTCTTTGGAACATTCACTGTTAGCACTTTAGAATGATCAAAAGCACGGTCATACAAAATATAGAAAAATAAAAGTGATTATGAGAGGGTAGAGACAATAATATGCAGATTGTTTGATTTGCTTATTATTATTATTATTATTATTATTAAAACATTTAAATTCATAATATATTGGTGTACACATTATATACACCCAGTGGATATAAATAATTGTTTAGTTCGGTGTTTGAGCGTATTTTGGTTTTTCTAATAACCGATCGTATCCTCCAAAGTAACTATGAAGCATGACCTTGCCGTTCAGCTATCGAAAGTGATACCGTTTGTGTACCTCTGTATGGATGTCATCCATGTACTCACAAATCACGTTGGACACTGCCTGAACAACCTCATCGAGTATTATAACGCAAAAAAGGAAGACACGTTTCCTGTTGAGTATAAATTAATTGATACTATAAGACAAGACGATTCCTTTGAAATTTTTTACGACCAGTGGTATGTTGGGCGCGACCTTTCTTGGATTTCTTGGAGTTAGTTTATCAGCGGATTCTATATGGCAGATGTATGCAAAATACAGGCAAAGACATGACCACCAAAACTTTATATGTCAACGCGACACTTATTGTGTTAAAAGTGCTGCGATTTATGATTAATACGTCTCTACATCTGTGTGAATGTGTGACGAACAAATTCGCTGCTTACCAAGACGAGTGTGGCTTGTGATGTAAACCAATTTATTTACGACTGGAAGGCTGCATGTGACTTCAGTCAAGCACATCTCATCATTGCGGACGACATGTTAGGAGGAGACCTAAAAGAAATTATATTTTGCCGTACACGACATAAACCTCATCGTATTGCCAGTGATTTTTTTTTCATATCCCAAAATATATTTCAACCACGAAAAGCCCAACACACCATCAGTTTCAATGACCATATTTCAACGACGTAAAGCCCAACACACCACTGTTTCGATGCCCATATTTCAACAACGTAAAGCCCAACCCATCATCAGTTTCAATGCCCATATTTCAACAACGTAAAGCCCAACACACCATCAATATATTTTAACAACGTAAAGCCCAACACAACATCAGTTTCTATATATTTCAAGAACGTAAAGCCCAACACACCATCAGTTTTGATGCCCATATTTCAACAACGTAAAGCCCGAACCATCATCAGTTTTAATGTCCGTATTTCAACAACGTAAAGCCCAACACACCACCAATTTCAATATATTTCAACAACGTAAAGTCCAACACACATCAGTTTCAATGTCCATATTTCAACAACGTATAGCCCAAAACACCATCATTTTCAATATATTTCAACAACGTAAAGCCCAACACACCATCACTTTCAATATATATCAACAACGTAAAGCCCAACACACCATCAGTTTCTATATATTTCAAGAACGTAAAGCCCAACACACCATCAGTTCTGATTCCCATATTTCAACAACATAAAGCCCGACACATCATCAGTTTCAATGTCCGTATTTCAACAACGTAAAGCCCAAACACACCACCAATTTCAATATATTTAACAACGTGAAGGCCAACACACCGTCAGTTTCAATATATTTCAAAAACGTAAACCCCAACACACCACCAGTTTCAATGCCCATATTTCACCAACGTAAAGTCCAACACAACATCAGTTTCAATATATTTCAACAACGTAAAGCCCGACACACTGTCAGTTTCAATATATTTCAACAACGTAAATCCCAACACACTGTCAGTTTAAATGCCCATATTTCAACAACGTAAAGCCCAACACATCGTCAGCTTCAATATATTTCAACAACGTAAAGCCCAATACACCATCAGTTTCAATGCCCATATTTAAAACCCGGCACACCATTAATTTCAGTATATTTTAACAACGCAAAGCTCAACACACCATCAGTTTCAATACTTTTCAGCAACGTAAAGCCCAACACACCATCAGTTTCGATGTCCATATTTCAACAACGTCAAGCCCGAACCATCTTTAGTTTCAATGCCTATATTTCAACAACGTAACGCCCAGCACACCACCAATTTCAATATATTTCAACAACGTAAAGCCCAACACACCATTAGTTTCAATATATTTCAAAAACGTAAAGCCCAACACACCATCATATTCAATGCCCATATTTCAACAAAGTAAAGCCCAACACAACATCAGTTTCAATATATTTCAACAACGTAAAGCCCAACACACCGTCACTTTCAATATATTTTAACAACGTAAAGCCTAACTAATCATCAGTTTCAATGCCCATATTTCAACAACATAAAGCTCAATACACTATTAGTTCCAATATATTTCAAAAACGTAAAGCCCAACACACCATCATTTTCAATGCCCATATATCAACAAAGTAAAGTCCAGCACACCATCGGTTTCAATATATTTCAACAACATAAAGACCAACACACCATCAGTTTCGATGCCCATATTTCAACAACGTAAAGCCCGACACATCATCAGTTTCAATGTCCATATTTCAACAACGTAAAGCCAAACACATCACCAATTTCAATATATTTAACAACGTAAAGGCCAACACAATATATTCCAACAACGTAAAGCCAAACACAACATCAGTTTCAATATATTTCTACAACGTAAAGTCCAACACACCGTCAGTTTCAATATATTTCAACAAAGTAAAGCCAAACGCACCGTCAGTTTAAATGCCCATATTTCAACAACGTAAAGCCCAACACACCGCCACTTTCAATATATTTCAACAATGTAAAGCCCAACACACCATCAGTCACGATGCCCATATTTCAACAACGTAAAGCCCGACACACCATCAGGTTCAATGCCCATATTTCAACCACGTAAAACCCAACACACCATCAGTTTCAATATATTTCAACAATGTAAAGCCCTAAACACTGTCAGTTTAAATGCCCATATTTCAACAACGTAAAGCCCAACACACCAATAGTATCAATAGATTGAAACAAAGTAAAGCCCAACACACCATCAGTTTCAATGCCCATATTTCAACAACGTAAAGCCCAACACACCATCAGTTTCAATATATTTCAACAATGTAAAGCCCTAAGCACTGTCAGTTTAAATGCCCATGTTTCAACAACGTAAAGCCCAACACAAAGCCAGTTTCATAATATTTCAACAACGTAAAGCCCAACACACCATCAATTTCAATATATTTCAACAATGTAAAGCCCTAAACACTGTCAGTTTAAATGCCCATATTTCAACAACGTAAAGCCCAACACACCATTAGTATCAATAGATTGAAACAAAGTAAAGCCCAACACACCATCAGTTTCAATGCCCATATTTCAACAACGTAAAGCCCAACACACCATCAGTTTCAATATATTTCAACAATGTAAAGCCCTAAACACTGTCAGTTTAAATGCCCATATTTCAACAACGTAAAGCCCAACACACCATTAGTATCAATAGATTGAAACAAAGTAAAGCCCAACACATCATCAGTTTCAATGCCCATATTTCAACAACGTAAAGCCCAACACACCATCAGTTTCAATATATTTTAACAATGTAAAGCCCGACACACCGTCAGTTTCAATACCCATTATTTTGCGTTGCTTAAAGACTAAGATCGGAATGATTTAAAAATAATACCTCTTCTGATTATTTGAGATTTCGTATGGATTTGTTTCGCGATTAGTGACAAGAAAGATGTCCATGCATTTAAATCTAAAAAAAATACATCATTCACTTTTTAATTTGTCTTTCTAACATCATTCACCTTGACTTCCTTTTAGCACCATTTTCCTACCGAATTATTCGTGCACTGCATGGAACATATCGCTATAATGACAATCCACAAATACGTTGAATTTTTACAAAATTAATCCGAAAGAAGTGTTAAAATGGTTTAATTTAAAAACACCGCAGTTACTACTCAGATTCCAGACTCTAGACACATTTACTGTCAATTTAAATCAATTTTAACATAGTCTAAAGATTCTAAAAGTCAGGGTGTTAAAGATGTGTCAAGTTACTTGGATGAATAAATGTTTTTTCTTCTTCTGCACTAAACTATTACTAAACTGACAGCAAGGTGCATTGCACAGGATAATTCTTATTCAAACGAATGGTATGTCATTCAAGACCGATCAAAACAACAAAAACTAATTTTCTTTTCTGTTTCTAAAGACATAAAGTCAATATTGCAATCCAGAAGTCAACATTTTATCTTAGATAAATGAATCTATAGGCATTTACGTAAATATGATCGTAAAAGTAATTGACTTGTTGCCATTTAATCGGGATAACATTTATTACAATTGTTCCATAACCAGCGATTTTGCTGCATGAGTAAACTAGTTCTGAAAAGTAATCGCACTGATGCGCTCACAAATGATGAAACACCATGGTTTCAATTTTCGAAAGAACAGCAAATAATAAAATTAATGAAAAATAACCCGAAAGATTAGACTAAACATAAAGAAAATCATTGTTAGTACACGTGATAGAATATTCATGTACTGAAAGCTGAAAATAGGACAAAAAAATCGGAAAAAATCGACGCTAGAGGTAGAGGGTCCAAGCCTGATTTTCAAAGCGATCAGAAACATAACTGAAGAATCAGGTGCCATATTTGTGATCCTTTAACCTCCACCGTCTGGGAGTAAAGATTAGCTGAGTTAATCCTCCTTTTATACCCCATTACTGTCTTTAAATGTGAGTAGTGGTCAGGAGGGGTATGAAGAAAGAGTATTATCACAGTACTCCAACCTCACTACGGCACCCGGAATTTAGCAATTTTGGATTTTGGATTCTTGGGGGTATTGTCCCATAGTGAACCAAAACTGACACCCCGAGAGAAGGGGGGTGGGGGAGGTGGCAAAGTGGCTTTAAGTATGCACGATGGGGTTGACGGCGGCCCTATGACGGCTGCCAATTGTCAAAGTAGCAAACACAGAGAGGTACAGAGGAATATTTACAAGTTATAAATTTCCAAAGAAGTTACTGACTTAATCACAAATAATTGTGTAATTGTTGACTTTTTATCCTAAAATTTTACACTCTACCTAACAAGGGCAGTACACTCATCGAGGAATAAACGTCCTTGCATCATTACCATATTGGATGCTTTCTGATACAAAACATTAGGAAGAATATGGGTTTTATTTTCCAGCATCAGAAAGAAGCAGAAGAAGCATTTGATTGACAACAAGAATGAGAGGAAATGAGAAAGCAAAAAACAAAAAAAGACGAGAAGAGGAAAAACTTTAAACAGTGAACAGAAAATTGGGAGTGAAAACGAAAAGGTGAGTTGCAGGATATATTAAAAGAGTTAAAATACCTAAGATAAATATATCAGACTTCTTATCTCAACCCAAGAGAACAATGTCTTCACGTGCCAAGATTTCTAAGCCTTCAATCGGTGCATCAAATTCATCCGCCACTGAGATGCTAGCAACAGCAGTTATATCCACTACCAAACCAGCAAATGCGGCAACACGAGTAGGCATTTGCTGTGGAAAATAATTAAGATAACTAAAGCTGAAGGTGTTAAGTCCATAACATCTTTGTGACTAAAAAAAAACGATGTTTTCTATCTCGTAGAAATTAGATTCTACTCAATGATTGCCAAATTTTATCCATATGAACTGAACAAATCATCACAGAGACACTGAAATTTTTTATATTGTATATTCTCGTTGAATCGGAATCACAATAAAAATTTCATACGAAATCACAAACGACCATTTCATTTTAATTTGTTTCTTTCTTTTACAGACTATATTTTTTTAAATTTCTTGACTGGTATAGGTTGAGTGTCTTCTAGTTTTCTGGCATTCTTGAATTTCTTGACGGGTATGGGTTCTTCTTATTCTGAAGAATGCTCCTCGTCCTGTTCATCGTTTTGCTTGTTTTCTTTTTTCAAAGGGTACTATGATGACAAATATCCTCTTTCCTGACAATGACAGCTAAATTTATACCCTTGTCTCTCTTTTATCATGTCTTTCCTTTTCTTTGACCTTGTGGGCATTATGCAGCCTAATGGCATTTCTCGTGACAGATATATCAAGTATCTTGACTATTCCCTCAAACGGAGTAGTGCGTAGTCATATCTGAAGGGGAATACCTTCGAATGACTGTTGATTTCTTACGAGAAGGGCGATCTCTTTTGACTGTGCCATCTTCTTCTCAGTGTCAAAGCTGAATTAATATATACTCTTAATTGGAGATGCGTTCTCTCTCTGTCTCTGTATGTCTGTCTCATTGTCTCTACCAATCTCTCTCTTTGAATATGTATGTATGTATGTATGTATGTATGTATGTATGTATGTATGTATGTATGTATGTATGTATGTATGTATGTATGTGTGTTTATATGTATATGTGTGTGTGAGAGAGAGAACAAAAGTTAAATCACATTTTGGAATCATGATTAAACGATTGCACAGAGCCTGAAGAAGAAACCAAGAGACTACGACATTTGGTGTGACAGAGAAATAGTGAAATATTAGCGCAAGTACATAGCAGTGCTTTTGAAGATGCGTCGAGTCCAGGAGATAATGCCACAAGACCCAGAAAGTGCATGTCAATGATATGCATGTCTATAGTGTCTGTCACTGATAGGGATTTCTAAGGTGTATGACAATTATATGCATGTCCAAAGTATATGTCAATGATACGCATGTCTAAATTATATGTTAATGATATGCATGTCTAAAGTGTATGTCGATGATACGCATCTCTACAGTGTATGGCAATGATACAAAATGTGTTAAATGTATGTAAATGATACGCATGTCTGCAATGTATGTAAATGATACGCATGTCTAAAGTGTATGTCAATGAAACACATTTATAAGGTGGCGATCTACAGTTTCGCATTTTGCATAGGGTTAGAATGTTTAAGAAAAAGAATTTCCCCGGTATTCTTCACTGGTTATACTTGCTATTTAAAAAGGACATTTGTATATGTTAGGTATAATTCAAAGAACCTTTAATTTCTTTTTATTTTGGTGTATGATTGATGGATGCAATATGGGTTACAGAGTATACAGCTTGGCCTTACTCCAGATGTGCACCATTCAAAAAAAGTGCTAGCTCCATTAGTAGTGAATGGGGATACTTTAGCGACAATGGGACTTTAATGTTAAAATAGGGGGGTTGTACCCTGGCGACAATGGAAAATTTAACATTAGAGAAAAACGTTTGTACCCTGGCGACAAGGGGAATTTAACATGGGGAATAAATCGTGGGACTGTTGAGCGCCAAGGGGAATTGAACATGGGGAATAGAGTTTGGGACTGTTGAGTGACAAGGGAAAATGGAACAGGGTCGGGACCCTATTTTAAAAAAATAAAAAATAAAAAAAGGGGTAGGCAATTGAAAGTCTATCTCTTTTCGAGAGATTGGAGTGGCCCTGAAAAGGGCCTTTGGTTTTCTTCTTCTTCTTCTAATTTCTTCTATTTCTCCACCAGCTTCTTATTTTCTGTCCTACACTTTTTCTCTTCAATTCTTTTTTCTTCCTCCTTTTACTTCTTTTTCTCTTCTTTCTGCTTCTCCTCCTCTTCTTTCTTCCTCTTCTCATTTTCTTCTTCTTTTTCAATTTTTTCGTTCCATTCTCTCATCCTTATCCTTTCCTCTTCATCCTCCTTCTCCTCCTTTATTTCTTTCATCAGAGCACTGATCATGTCCTTTACTTTTCTTAAATTGTTATCTCCATCTTCACTCGATGGGGACTATAAGAATAGTGATCCTCGTTTAACCTAACTAACATTTGCTCCATCATACCCAAATTGTCCAGGACGTCTTGCAGTGTTTTCATTTTATCAAGTTGGTTTGAAGCCATCTTCTTTTTTATTCTCTGTAGAATGGTTTGAACGACGAATACTGTGGGTTCTTATACCAAAAGCGCGAACGTGATGGAAAACATCCCCCGAAAGCCCAAAAGTTATATTACCTAGATCATCACTTAAAACGTGCGGACGTGAAGGAAAACATCCCGTACTTTTCTCATTTCATATGATCTACTATCCACATACCTGAAGCAACAATAAACAAACCCAAAATATACTATCCACACACGCAAAGCATTAAAATCAAACCCCAAATTTACTATCCACACAAACATACGTGATCACTTACAAAGCCCAATAATCTACTATCCACACAAACGTACGTCAGCTCTTACAAACACATACACTCACACCACATAAGAGTCAGTGTTTATATTCACACTACTCTACATACACACATTGGCAAATGGATTACTATTTCTTTTCTAGAGATTGGGGTAGCCCAGAAAAGGGCTGTTTGTTTTTGAACTCCAGTGACACCTGGTTAATGATGGCAACTTCCAGGTCTGGTTCCACACACACATCTTCTTCCCCAGTCTCCTTTTACTTTTTTTCTTGAGAGCGCAGAGGGAGGATGATTGGCTTCAGCACCCCAGTCCTCTGTCTCTGGTATCTTGTAAGCCGTCATCTCTCCTATTTTCTTTTCCTCCTCTTCCCTCTGTCTTCTCTCCTCCTCTTCCTTCTTTATTCTTCCCTCTTCTACTATGGCCTCCGCTGCCAGTTCATTTAACAGGCGCCTGACATATTCCAGATGTATCTGGAGTTCAAGAAGTTTGCTTATTCTGGTAAACATTGTCTTGTTAACGAATGAACAGGGTAGCTAGACTGCCAAGCGAGTTTCAATTTATACTAAAAGCGCGGACGTGATGGAAAACATCCCCCTAAAACAAAATTGATATTACCTAGATCATGACTAAACAACGCGCGGACCTAAAAGAAACACTCACTCACTTTTTTATACTACCCATTACTATTCTAAAAAATTTATTAAACCAATAATATACTATCCACATACGCAAAGCAATCAAATCAAACCCCAAATCTACTCTCCCCACACGTCAAACAGCAAAAAAACATGATCTTAATCTACTTCCACACAAACGTACGTGAGCACTTACAAACACACAATCATATACACAAACACATACACTCACACTATAAAAAAGAGTCATTATTTATATTCACACTACATACACACATTGGCAAATGGATTACTATTTCTTTTCTAGAGTATTGGGTAGCCCTGAAAAGGGCCGTTTATTTGTTTGCTATGGCAATCTTTTAGTTTCTAAGAATGCGACGTCCTCTGACGATAGACTTTCTGACGATAGGTCTGCTTCTTCGGAAAGAGAAGAAGAACTCTTTGGTGTCGATACGACAGTCGACAAAGCCTCTGTCAGGTTCAAGTTTCTGTTGCTGCTGTTGTTGCTGCTCTCTCTGCTGTTTCTGAAGTCTGTACTTCTCTGTCCATTCTTCTTTCTCCCTGTTCACTTCTTCTCTGAAGAGCTCTTCTATCAGGTCTTCAGTGACTTTTAACATTCTCACATTCTCTGTCTCTTCAGGCTTCGGTATCAGATTGTGTCTGACCCTATGCAAATTCACGTAGGCTTCGTTTAGCTTAGCTAGTTTGGAGCACATCTTCGTAGGAGGATGAGTCGGCAATGGATGGTTGGACTGGAAACTGTCCCGGTTTTTAAAGTCAAAGCGCGGACGTGAAGGAAAACATCCCTTCACGGTTTTCGAGCCGGAACGTTCAATGAGTGTCATGAGAGGGATAGTAAGAAGTCAAAGAGCATGAATCAAGATTCCTATAGTCAAACAAACCACAAAGACATTTTTTCTTCAAAACACAACATTTGTTATTCAAAATCACTTAACACTAACAAACAACTCTAACATTTTTAACAATATAAACATTTTTTCAAATCACAAACATTTTTTTCCAACTAACACATTATTTTGGACAGGGCTGACAACGTTGTGAATGAAATTGTGATTTCCACTGTTGGAAGTCATTAGGCCATTGATGGACACTACGTTTCCTAGCTTGAGACAAAAGATAAGCATAATGGTCACAAAACCATTGATCTACTTTCACGTCGTTTCTAGAAGAAGAGCGATGATCAAAATGAGTCACTAAATGTTCTAAAGTATAGCCCAGGCTGCGATGATGCAGAAAATACACACAATATTGTCCACACCAAGGAATCTGTGCCTTGTAATTTCACATTATTGAATCGGGTGGTCTGAGCATTTCTTCTCATAAAGTCAATGATATCGTCTTCCAAAGGAGACAATCCATACGAATCGAAATATTCCACACATCCTTCTTCAGGAAAGTAGACGGCTACCCATTGGGTTCCTGGGAGATGACTGTCGTCCGTGTTGATCACATAAGCTAGATGGTCTTGAGATTTACGATGAGGGAATTCATCTTTAGCACAGACGACAGGATTCCAAGACGCCGTGTACGAGCTGTGGTTCAAAAGGTGATAAAGTTCCCAGGTATCCATTGATTTGTGTGGTTTTCTTCTTCACAGGTAATGATAAGTGATCAATTCGATCCTGACTTTTCGCTTGAAAATGTCTGACAAGTAAAAGGCGTTTAGATCCGACTTCCTACTCTGGTCCAAGAGAGATTCGATGCAACGGCATTCCAGAGACGTTAATGGAGGAGAAGAATGTTTATCCAAGCCTTTATACCACTCGTTCAACACGAATTCTATCTCGATGTGATCCTAAGCTTTGTCCAGATATTCGACCAATTTTTCTTCTTGACTTAACATCAGACATTTGTCGTGTTGAATTTGACTGGGATGATCGTTATGACATCCATAGCACTCTTCCTTGATCAATTCTTTCATTATATCTGCCAGGACTGTAGCAAAACAGGAGACTAAATGGGCTTCTTGTTCTGGCCATCTTAACTTCATCATGATAACTTCTTCGTCTTGGGATTCTTCTTCTTCTTCCACGGTCTCCTCACATTCCATCTTAAAGTTTATCCACTAGGTAAAGAGGGATAACAGTCTTCCATGGCTTCTAATAATCTAGAATGACTTCTCTCAAACTGTTGATTTCTATGGTATTGTCAAATTCTGCATACAGGAGGACGTTCACTGTGTGATCTGGAGGTGGATTTGCAAACTGAAGTTCCACACGAATCTGACCCGATTTTATAGGGTGGAAATGTCCCTCGTCGCTGCCTTGGTTCTGGAGTGAAATCAAAACCCCACAAAGCATAGCCTCCTGCATAATCGTCGTACGAAATACCTGACTGGTGTTGGTTCCTAACTGTCCGGTGGCTTCGTACAGGGACAAGTACGATCTCAAATAATTCTTCGCGACACCAAAGTTGGACTCAAAGGGTCGGGTACACAAGGTCTTGCCGTCGCGACTGACTTCGATCTTGGACACATTGTAATGTTGAAACTCAAACGGATTTTGATCGTGGGTTTCGTTGAAGGCTGAATTCCTGACGATACTAACAATCAAACGCTTGGGTAACTGTCCTTGGAACAGATGATCTTCGATCTTAGATCGCTGTCCAGCGGGAATGGTGAACGTTTTCACTTCTACGCTTCGTATTGGATACTTGGCGGTCGTTCTGCTCAACGTCTGACTGACGTCGTTTCCCACTTTAGGTAACACTTCCACACGACGCACGTAAAGTCGGGCTTCTTGAATGATAGTTTTGTATTCATTGGCATGGGCCATCAAATGGAAAGCGGCACTGCTACGATTCAGTCTCAGACGGATATCCACCCCGTTCAGCAAATACTTTTCTTGTAACCACATGTCCAAATGCAAACGATCCATCAGTTCTAAACTTCGCCCTTGCAGAATTTTCTTACGACGGTCGTTAAACCCCACATTGTGAGGATTTTCATCTTCTGTTAGGTCTGTGTCGTTAAACGTGTCTACACCTGCCGTGTCAGGTTTCCATACCACGCAAGCATCCAGATGAGTATTCTTGGCTTCTTTTCCGTACGTCAAGAGATTTTCCAGGTAGGCACGATATGGGCAAGTATCCATGTTGCTGCTGACCAGTTTGTTATTCAAGTACAAGTCCACTTCGCTGAACAAGGAATGCATGAAATTGTTGACAGGAGCTACTCTAGCATCGCCTCCTGGATTGGTGTTGTCCGTTTTGATCACTTTCACTTTCAAGTACAGGTAACTGCTATTCAGATCGATGTAATCTTCGGGCTGTCCTTTGATTTCAAACTCGATGGGAGCGGAATCAGTCAAAGAGGAGACGGGATGAAATTCCACCCATTGGGATTCTTGCATGGTCATCATGGTGGGGGGCATGGCAAACAGATCCAGTTCCGACTTGGAACAAGCGCAAGACTCTCGGTGCATCATTTGTTTCTCTTTCTCAATAATCGAAAACGTCTAAGTCTCGAACGGTTCTTCTTTTCTTTGCCTTTCTAGCTTTAGACGTGTGAAGTCTGGTGAAAGGGTGTTTTCTTCGTCGTCTCTTTCTGCCTTGTCCTTGCTGAATGCTTGACTCGGTAGCGTGCAGTGCATTTATAGGTGTGTCTCGTCGGCCCAAAAGGTCTTTGCCCGTTTGCAGCAAAACATTTTTGCCTGCCCTCATGAAGGCTTCTTTAGGATTTTGTTTGTCGATGATGACATTTTGGAGAAATTCTTTGCCTTGTAACAGTGCCTCATCTTTCAAGGCGTGCAATCCGCGTGTCACCATCGGTTTCAACACCGGGGCCACCGAACGAAAGGCCGATTTTAACATATCTCCTAAACCGTGTCCTCGCTGTCGAGCAACCCCTCGGTACACTGGATACATGACTTACGAATCGTGAGAGAACCGTTTTCGAAAATGGAGTTTCACCGTGACTTTTCCTTTGGTGAATGGAATATTTTGTTCCAGATCTCCTTTTATAGCAATGTTGACCGTGTCTAAATACGACTTGCTGACAGGTAAATTGTGAGGATATACAAATTCGCGGTGAACGTGGTAAGTGTTTCCACCTTCCTCGTCAGTGACCGTGGCAGAATCCACTTTGAAAGGAATGACACGCAGTAACGGCACAGAGGTGTGTCCCACCCCGTTATACTCCACCACATCGGAGTACACAAAGATCAAATTCAGTCCTTGGTTCAGTTCTACCGGGGCACGAAATAACTTGCTAAAAGAATCGTTGTCGTAAATGACTGGCAATTCGTTTTTCTTCATCATGGCCATTCTCATGTCCATGTCTCCGCCCAACATTTCATCAAGAAGCGACGAGCTGCTTTGTGGTATTCCATGGTGACACTTTTTTTTGACACTTTCCAAAGCTTTCAGAACACGACATTAAACCTGGAGGCTATGGTGCTCACCAAATGTTGACCACTAAAATAATAGCCTGGGGGAACGAACAAGTGATAGGTGGTGTACTTTTGATTTTTTGTGCCAGGGGTTTTCTTGTCATATTTGCCATGGGTATCCAAGTACTGTTGCAATTGTTCGTCATGAACTTCCACATCAAAAAAGTTTTGATTGGGAAGGACATTGAGGACTTGGGTCGGGTGAATGATTTCTACTAAAGCCACTTCCCAATGGGCTTCGTGATCTAATGGGATGGTCTGAGGCAATTTGGCCGTGTAACAGCACAACGTGTTCTTGGGAAACACCTCCATGGAACTGTCACTGGGTAAGGTTAAGTAAAATTGGTTTTGGTGACTCATAATTCCAGAGTTCTGTGGCTGTCCGAGGGGTTACTGGACGTCAGAGGCGTGTCTCCGCCCAAAATAGGGTTGTTGTTGTTATTGGAGTGGTGACTGACACTGGCACTGGACACAAGGTTCCCGTGGTTCCCGTTGGAAGAGAATTTCAGGGAGGGATTGGGAAGCAGGTACCCGATGCAACTGCTCAATAAAATGGTCCACAATTGTTTGTCTCCTTGTTGCAAACTCAAATTGGCAATGGCTGCACCGATGACACAATATACCACAAAGATTTGGCAGAAAAACACGATTTGCGTTTTAGGCACACGTTCTCCATACCACACCCACAAGGGTTGTTTCTGTAAATCTTGCAGAGAAGAACTAGGTGAAGGAGTGGTCAACGTAGCTGCGTCTGTGTGAAAGGGCATGATGGTCACTTCTTTTTATAGTCGATGACTTGCGAAGCGTCGATCCGAGAATCAAAACTGGGTGGATATCCTTTCCAACGTACTTTGACTTCTTTGACACGTCGTTTACCCACTTTACGGGTTCTGCGTTCGAGAATGCTTTCGATGTCGTACACGTCGTCTTCTTTTTTGGTGACACGTTGTAACTCGGGCAAATAAAACGTTCCTTTGAGCACTTCTCCGTTCATGTCTTCCAATTTATAGACGGCAGGATGACGGCCATGCACTCGTCCAGTGACACGAAACAATTCGGTCGTCCAGTTAGGTAAGTAACCTTTGTCGAAAGTGCGTTTGGTTTTGCCAATGCGCACCCAATCTCCTACGGTCAACTCTCCACTTTTCTTGGGGACAGCCCTCGTCGGGGACGTACCAAACAGGCGCTCAAACACCAACAATTCGTTGTCGGGAGTCACTTCTTGCGGGGCACGTCCGATGCTTCGATGGTAAGATTGGTTGTACGCTTGCACCAGGTGCGGTAAGATGTCGATGTACTTCAGAGTGTGGTGATGCGTAAAATATTTCCACATACGTTCTTTCAAAGTGCGTTGAAAACGTTCCACGATGCTGGCTTTGGTTTCGGGATTCTCATTGGTAAAAAAATGAATGTCACGTTTCTTTAATTCTTTTTGGAAAGCTTGGTTCAGAAATTCGGTGCCTTTGTCCGTTTGCCATCGAAGAGGGTGACGACCGCTTTGTGTCAACACCCGTTGCAGGGCTCGCACTAACTCGCTGCTGGATTTGGAAGTCAAGGGTACGACCCAGGCAAATTTGGAAAAGACGTCGATGACTCAAAACAAATATTTGTAGCCACGATTGTAGCTGGCCAAATGAGAGACATCGGCTAAATCGGCTTGCCATTGATGATCGATGCCTTCCACACTGGTGCGACTTCTGGCAAACTTGCGTCGAATGGGTTTGTGTAAAGTGTAGGTAGCTTGTTCTTGTAACCATCGTTGCACTTGAGGTAAACGGAGACTTTTCATTCGCATTTTGGCAGCACGATACAATTTTTGAACTCCTGCGTAAGCTGCAGGATGGGAGGGATCGTAGTAAATGCTGGCTAACACTTTTTCCATTTTGTGTTTGTGTGTTAATAAGGCACCCACTCTTTTTCTCTTTCGGTACTTTCTTGAATTGCAATGCTTTGCGTGTGCGACCAGCAATAGGTGTCGCAGAGGAGGATGTCGGAACAGGGGATATCGGTTCTTGTTTCACTTCTGTCTTCACTTCTGTCTTCACTTTCTTTTTCTCTTGTGATGAAGAAGGGTGGTCATCATCTTTTTAATCCATCCAATTCTGGAGGTAGGTGGTGTTGTTAACTTGCGTACTTTTTCTGGTGGAGTTTGAAACCCTTCTTCTTCTTCTTCTTTTTCTGTCTTGGTCACTGGTAGTGGTGGTGGTGGTACTGGTGATGGTGCTGGACTTTTCATCAAGGTCTTAAAATCTTTCAGAGTGGGTAGAGCTGTTTCGTCTAAAGCTTTCTGGTGAAAGAGTTGTAGTCGTTGCAAGAGTTGACCGTACTCTCGCGATTTTTCTGTTTCGGACAAATCTTGCCGATCCATGAAGGACTGCAATTCGTCTTGTAACTTTGACATTTCGCTCAAACGGGGATTAGGAGGTAAATGCGAGGTGCGTTGTTCTTGCCAACGATGGTATTCCATCCATCGTTTGTAAGGCACTAAAGCTAGTTTTCGTCCTTCCATGGGGTTGTCAAGGGTCTATTCTGAGATCTTGGGACTTCCGAGGGCCTTTTTATCTTTCTCCCATCATTCCTCCCAACATGGTTCCCAAGACTCCTTTCAGCAATGGGCCTAACAAGAGGGGTAAAATGCCTCCACGTTGGACCAACATCTTCTTCTTTTGACGAAGGGGAATTTTCTTTTGAACCATTTGGCGAAGAACGTGACGATGTTTGCTTAAGCATTGTTTCTGGTGTTTGGACAAAGGGATCGTACCTTTCAAGACGTTCAAACAACATTCGCACACGGTATCGATGACCTCTTTGGAAGCTGATTGAATGAGTTTTTTTCGTAGAGGTGGAGAAGCTTTGGACAGGACAAATAACATGTCCCCATGTTTGACTAAACGTGGTGGCAGTCCTTTCCTTTTCTTTGGGGGCATTAGGATCCCATCTTAAGAGAGAGCGAATGATAATCCCTCCTAGAGTACCGCTCCCTCCAGGTTTCAAAATGATTTGTTTTTTGGTTTGAGTGTCGATGCGGGGATCGGCCAGATGGGTCAAAGCGACTTTGTTTCGATCAAAAAAGCGTTTGGTTTGATGAGGAATCTGAATGATCCCTTGGAGTAATTGACGTGCTGTCACCGTGAACCATCGTAAGACTTCTTTGAGACTAGCTTCTAAGACACGAGCTCGTGTTTGTGGATTTTTTTCTCGACTGATGCCATACAAGGCGCGAATCAATTTGACGGGAAGATGCGACTGAAGGGACGTCATGTTGACGTTGTGTGAGACAGACGAAAAATGTCTGAGGTTTTTATAGATTTTTTTTGTGGAATGAAGTTAAGTCGAGCACGGGGACGTGTACAGGACAGGCCCTCCGTCTTGGCACCAGTGGTGGAACAAGTGGGTACGAAATCGCAAATCATCGGGGGTCGTAGGTTTCAAATCGACGAGTAAATAGGCGTGTGGAGTTTGAGTGGCATCGTTGTATGCCTGAGTCAGCCAAGGCGTTCCTAACTGTTTGGCTAAGACTTGCACTTGCGATTTATCTCGAGGGCTTTTAAACAAGACCACGTAATGCGCATTGAGACTGATGGTGCGATAGGCTTTACTTTGTTGAAACAAATTTTGAGTGATGTAAACGACACTGGCATTACGATGATGCCCTTTGCGCGTGAACCACAGTTTAATTTCTTCTTCGTCTTCTCCTAACATGTCGTCGAAAATGACCAAATGGGTTTGACGGGAGTCAGAGACGATGCCGTCGTCTTCTTTAGGAATGCCTTCCACAAACACGATGGAATCGCCTTGACTTTCTTGCAAGAGGCTGTACGCCGATTGCCACTCTTTGTAACACCACACGATGCGCTGAGGTGGTCGATCGATCAAATGATGTTTATGTTCGATCAAGCGTTTGACGAATTCAGTTTTGCCTGAACCGCTAGGTCCAGCAATGACCATGTTAACGGGATGGCGAAGATACAAAGCCTCCCAATTGGCACGATCTAAGTGTTCGTCGATGACTTTGACAGTGGAGGAAGAGGGAGCAGAGACAGCAGAGGTAGCCATAGTGTCAGGAATGTCACTTGTGACACGAAAACAAACAAGACAAGAGTTTATATACTTTTTTCAGGACACGTTTATTGAATGTTTTAAACATGAATACGAAAGACAAAAATACATAAAAGCCAAAGGCTTAAGTACAACGATAAAAGGCACATGATAACCATTAACGTGGAATAAACACAAGTGTCTGTACAACATGTTTTGGGTAATGTTCTGACCAGTTTTATAGGGGGTAAGGTCACACAAGTGTCCTCCCTAAAGGGTCTTTCAGGCATGTCCACGACAGTCCTGTCCTGGGTGACGGGTTCTTCTGGCACTGTCACTAACACAGGTTGAAAAGTAACTTTTTTTCTTGAACAACTCTCGTGCATACTGGGCCACTTCTTGGGTCCAAGCCTCAAAACCCCCTTTTTTCCAGTCACGGACATCTGTCTAATGGGGGTGTAAGTCACAAGCTACACACACATCGTCATACACGTCTTGGGTAGCTAAAAGTTGACGAATCTTTTTTTCCTATTGAGGTCGAGAAGTATCCAGATGAAAACGCAAGGCTTTGAGCAAAAGGAGGCTTTCGTGACCATTTAAGGCCATTGGGGTGGTAAGTACTGTTCGTAAAGAGTCCACAAGGAATCGGCTGGTAAACGAAATCCCAGAAAACAAGTCACTAAGACACACACCACTTGTCGACCCAAATTGAATGGATACAGTTCTTGTAATAACTGATGGTAATGATCGATGGTTTGAATATGGTCATTGAGTTCCTTCCACGGAATCTATTCAATTACATGTGATAAAAGTTGTGGCATGGCAGCTTGTTTTTATACTCTCTTTGTTTCGGAAACAATACACGTACTTTCTACCCAGAAATCTTCGTTCTCCAGTGGGGAATCTAAATGTTGCATACTGTAACCTAAACGTCAGAGTTTGTTTAGAAGTTTACTCTTCCACTAAGTAGATTCCACGTAAAATATGTTGGTAATCCTTTAACTTGTCTTCCTCAATGCGTTGCACTAGGTGAATCTCAAAGTAACCAAAATGATCAACACGTGGATCATCGGGAGCCTGGAAGTATTGAACAAGGTCTGACCACTGAAACAATTTCTGACGAATCAGTTCTCTTATACCATTCGTATACCAGTGGTTAAAGATCTTGTGACGTAACGGATGCAGCTGTTCTTTACGTTTGACTTGTATTTTGACCATCTCTCGGTAAATGCGTTCTCTCAACTCCACAGGCAAAGCACGAATGTTCTCTTGTAAAGTATCCATGAATAGGTCATACTAAATCCTCTTTTGTCTGACACAAGAAATGTACCGTTTGCACAGACATGGTTTTACTTCAGTGTCGAATTTAAATCGTTTAGTTACTAATTTACACATTACAATTCGTTCAGAAGTTTCCTCTTTCACTAAGTTGACATTGTGTACAAGATGTTGGTAATTCGTTAACTCTTCCTGTGGAATTCGATGCAGTAAGTTTACAATGTAGTAGATAGAATCATCAATAGCAAACCAATCCTTTTTAAAACTAGGGGATCGTTGATCAATGTCTGTCCAATGGAACACTTTCAACTGAATCAGTCCTTGTATAGCATTCAGGTACCAGTGGTTCAAACACCGGTGACGTAACGGATGCAATTGTTCTTTACGTTTGACTTGTATTTTGACCAGCTCTCGGTAAATCCTTTCTCTCAACTCTACAGGCAAAGCACGAATGTTCTCTTGTAAAGTATCCATAAACAGGTTATGGTAAGTTACTTCAATGTCTCGGTCCCACTAAGGGTAAGTAATGACAATTCGGTGACCATCGAGCATGTTCTACGTAGGCCGAATCTTGCGGTTCCCAGTGGTGAATTGACACACCGCAACTGAAGCACTTGACTTTATCCCCTTCGCCCAAGTAGAACAATCCGGCTCTGGCTAATTCTTCGGGGGTTTGTCCTCCCAGATACTTAGGCCATTTTCCTTTGAACGATTGAAGACGATTTTCAAAGTCGCAGTATTCCGGCAAACGCACAGGAAACGAATATTCGTCTTTCACAGGTTCGTTTCGATGAGGGTTGGGTGACATGGGCAGGAGTTTGCTCAGGGCTGGATGACATCCGTAGGGGGGGTAGACGTGAAGGTGAACATCCACCTTTAAAATGAATCCCAGTAAAGTGTCCAAGAGGACGAGCGGCATCGCTTTCGCATCCCTCAGGTTTGGCACGCACAGCATCACTTTCCATGATAGGGATAGTGAAAACAAAGTTCCCATGATGCTTTACGGCATCGCTAAGGTCACAGCGTACAGCATCGTTCCCATCGCAAGGCTCACAATCGCATTCCACTTCAGAGGCCCCAAACTTGAATTGTGCCTGTCTGAACTTGTTTTTTGTGTTTCTCTGAAAGTATTCATCTTGTTCGCTTGGTCTTGGTAGTCACAATAAACTATCGATCTTGACCATAGCCCCTTTTTATACTAGTCGCAATGCAGTCTCAAGCTTGTACATCGTTCCTTTTTTATGTCTTGTTTTGAAAGGTACCGTTTCTAAGGTACCGTCATCATTGTACCGTAATGTCATGGGTGGAAAGGCTATAGAAAGGTAAGGGCAGTGCGGAGACAATCGAGTATGTTCCAGAATAGCTGAATCTATATGGATACATAGATCCATTCGTAACTTCAGTCCGCAAGCGAAACACTGTACTTCGTATCCCAATGCTGACTCAGGTCCCAAGTAGACAAATCCTGTTCTAGCTAAAACATGCGAAGAAGGCAATCCTTTCCTATCCGTAGGCCATGCTTGAAACGTGTCCAATCGACAGGCACAATCACGATAGTCAGGCAAGAAAACCGGAAAATGGTAGGGTTTGAACTTGGAGTTCTCATCGAGTTTCTCACTCTATTCTTGCTGTGGGGAAGTCATCCTTCTGGTGGGTGGCTATCCTCTTACAACCAATGTTTTATACCAACATGTCCATCCGGCAAAGTAAAGTGGTCGGGCAGTCGATCTCCCTTCTGGTACACGATTTGATAGACTTTTTCCAAGGGTCGACTGACGATGTGGTGAGTGGGTAAACGTACAATCTTGTTGGGTTGATAGGTGGTCACTTTAAAGTGTTCATCTTCCCTAGCCTGCAAAGCTTCTTTCAATACGCCAAAGTTCACCACTCGACTGGTACGATAATTCAGAGTCAATCCTTTCACTTTACACGTCGTGTGCACTTCTCCTTGTTTGTCCCAGTATTCGTAACCGTAATTTTTAGGACCACCACTGGCGAAACTTAGAATCTTGTCGTCGGGGTGCTCGTCTGTCCAGGCTCCTAAACGGTCTCCTTCGATGTCAGGGTGCTGTTGACTCGGGTGATCGATGTAAATGTAACTGTCCGTGTGAAAGTACAGAACACGTTCCCCTAACAGTTCTAAAGCTTCGTGCAATTTTAAGCGAGCATGAGCTGTCACGTAAGCCGCAATGATGACATTTCTAAAGGTGTCGTCTTGTACAAAGTCCAGATCTTCTTTGTAATTCACTAAGATCAAATCCTCGCGAACGACGTCCACGTGTTTCATGAATTTGGTTTTGTCGTGAATCATCTGGAAGTAGAGGGAAGGTTCGGTCAAATATTCCGTCTTGGGTAAACACGGTTGTTGTGCCATTTTACCCCACAAGCAATTTAACATCACTTTGGCAAACGATCGCCTGCCTCCGTTTTTCTCGATGTGATCTAAAGGGATGCCTTCTTGTTCATAGTATTTCTCTTTGAATGTCTTTTGGTCTTCGGGAGTGTGACACCAGGACGGATAGCCGCTGGCTTCTTGCTTCAGTTTCAAAAAGGCATCCACGTAGTCTGCGAAAATGCCTTTCTGCGTGGGGTCACCCTTGTGGTATTGTTCTGTCTTGGGAAAGTGACAATTTCGTACACTTCTAACAGTTGGTATCCCATGTCCAGAGCTTTGAACAATTCTACGCTGACCCACGTCCCCGTCAAGGCTCGTTCTTCCTGGGTGTGATGACAAGGCTGATCTTGGTTGCACGTTTCGGCACAAGTACGGCACAAAGGAAACATCAGTTTGCCTTGACAATGGTGAGGTAACACGGGATGGTACAAGTCCGTGGGAGGCAAAACTTTGAACTTGATCAAGCCTTCGTATTGTCGAATGTTTTTCAGGTCGATGTGTTCTGTTAGCAATTGCGGGTGTCCTGCAGGAATGTGACAATATTTGCACACGTAGGGATACAGCGAACACACGTCCAAGTATTTGATTTCTTCTCCTTTCTCTTCGTCGGCTTGGTATAGCAAACAGGTGGCATTGGTCCTTCCTCCGTACAAACTATCCCTCGGGTTCAGGGGGTCCATGAACTGGTAACTTTCCACGAGGCGTTTAAATTCGGGATCAGTTTTCAAACGGTGATCGTATTCGTGTTCCCACATTTCCACCACTTGGTATCCTTCCTGTTCTAACTTTAGGCGTCGCTGACAAGTGTCCTGGTACAAGTCTTCCATGGTTCGTTGTAAAAACTGATTTTTAGTGCCACGGTCAGGGTAACAGACGGGACATCCGTGAAATAAGCAACCGTTAAACTCGTACACGATCTTGGGGTTTTCTAAGTCCCAGCCATCGACCGGATGCGTTCCGATGGTCTTTTCGTCCCCTCCGTTGCGGGCATGCTGAATCCATTTGTCTTCCTTGTCACACAAGTAATGTAACCAGCGTAGGGCTTTGACCGAGTATTGACGTTTGACATAGTTGGTCGTTTGAGGACTGATGACAGCCACGGTGTTTTCAGGCATGAATCGTTGTCGGTACACTAAAGAACACGCTTTGGCAATGGTGCAAGCTTCTTTCAAAGGATCGACCCCTCCGTGTTCCATGAACAATTCTCGAAATTTTCCACAGCAACGCCGTAAAATGTCCACGTCGGAACGACAACACTTTAGCATTTCTTCCTGAAAGTCAAAAGGGTTCGAGGCATGGGTCTGGTACCAAGCGTAGAAAGCGTCTCGTTGTTCGGTACGCATGTTGTCGGGGTCGTAATAGTGAGCCTCAGGCAAATGGGGTAGAACGGCGTGTTGATTGGCTTCCGTATTGAAAAAGTGCGGAAAGTACCCTTTAGCCATTTCTGTCATTCCAAACGTTTTAGGCATTCGACTCAAAGGCATGGCCAAGTAACTCATCGAATCTTTAAACTGTACTTGTCCCACTTGCATGAAAATGATTTTGGCTCCGTTCAAAGTGATTTTAGGACATTCGGTGCCATGTTCCGTATAGTATCTCAAAAGAAACTGTCCATCGTATCCGGAGAAATTGTGAGCCATCCCCGTGGCATGACGATGACAATCTCCGTAACGTTCGATGTCCTCTTGGCTCCACGTCTTGTCGATGGGGTCTAAGACCCATCGGGCGAAATCGGCTAGCGTGTTCGGTCTCCGAAAGATTTTTTCACGCCCTCCAGGAATCTTGCTGCAGTAAGGGCAATGACTCACGATAGGTTCTTGAATGCACTTTTCGCACGCTCGATGAGCCACGCAGAAATTAGGAATGTGAATGCCGGTCTCTTGCATGCATTCGAAATCGAAAAAGATGAAATTGTCTTTCTTCTTGTGTCCATACTCTTTCTCTGGTTGGGGTTCGTATTTTTGCACGTAGCATTGATGTTCCAAGTCCACGATGTGGTGACAAATGTGACATTTTTTCTTTCCTGAACATGCCTGTGCCTTGGCACTATTGGCACGTATGCCTTGTCCACACGCGGGGCACAATCTAAGCAGTTGACAAGCGCATTTCTTCTGTGAACCTTGCGCCTTCAAATGTTGTTGGTAACAGGCAGGGCTGACAAACGTGCGCTGACAAGTTGAACAATGCACTGGTTCTTGCCCTTCGCTCAGACAGGGTGGAGAGGCCAAACATCTTGAGCATTTCGAGCCACAATACTTGTGTTGCTCTCGATTGTTATAGCCATAGTCACATTTCTCACAGTAATAACCGTATCCCAGGAATCCGGTGATACTGGTAATGGTATCGAAATGGTCATCGTGATGATAGACATGAATGTATTTTCAGTCCTTAAAGTCTTTCCCTCGAAACAACAGAGGCCCACGCATTTCTTGAGGGTGCACTTTCAAGGTGTAGCGTGGAGCTAAAATATCTTGCAATGTTTGCATCTCAGGAATGCCACAGGCTGTGTCTGTGGACAGGCCGGCTTGTTGCAACAGGAGTTCTGCTTTACTTCGTTGTTTGGCTCGATCGTATCGTTGAATAGTTTTCCAGGTTCTTTTCCATTCTACCGTGTCGTTCTTGTTGGCATAGGTTCGTCCCACCACGATGGCACGGGCTAAACACATCTGGTCTTGAGGGTTGTGAATTCGGACGAGACTCTTTTTGGTGCTGCGAAGGTCGTTCACCAATAAGACTTTTTTGCGGCCAGTCCCTTGAGGAGGAGAGACGTGGGTCATGTCCAGTGTGGCTTTTCCATCGGTGATGTCAAACTGGTCATTGGATTGTTGTACGTGTTGAATCTTGTCCATGACTTTGGAAACAGTCAATTCTGCAGGGGTGCTAAACTCGATCCAAACAGGGGATTTCAAACCGTCGTGTTGTATGGAAAGTCTCAAGCGATTGTCTTCTTTGGGTTGACATTGTCGCTTGAGTGTGGTGAGCAAAGAATCCCACACCCTGGTGATGAACCCTTCTGCTTTCTCTAACGGTACTTCAGCCTTGAAATCTTTAAACTTCACCGTGTATTTGTAAGCCGTGGTTCTACATTTTCTAGAGGAGCGCTTTTCCGTCTCTCGAATGGAATAGTACTTTTCAGGGTTGACTAAGGGTGGTGAACTTTGTTTAGAGGGTTTGGATTCTGGTTCACTCATGTCCTGTTCAAAATCACTGGCATGAATTTGTGTCAAGACTTCAGCCCTGGTACGAGGCGATAGGTCACGTTTCTGCCTCTTACTTTCTTCTTCTTTCTTCTCAAATGAATTAGATCGTTTCATCTTGAGTGCAAAACGTCAAATGACTAAAGTTTAAACACCATAGACTAATTTATAGTCATGGCAGACCAGCGTATATAAAAGGGTGTGTGTCTTGTCCTTTCACTATTCATTTCACTCTCAAACAGAGCACAACGATGGAAGATACTACACAAATCTAACATTTCATCAGAGCTTTGCGAGGGGTCATTAGAAAATTCTCTTCAGACCAGCCGACGGACTACTCTCCTTCCTTGCGAGATAAAAGTCAAGATACTTGCTATATCTGTCAGAAGAAAGGGCATTGGTCTTCAGAGTGTCCCGACCGTCTAAAAAGAAAAAAAATGGGCTAGAAAAGACAAAAGTCAAGATACCTGTTATTATTGTCAAGAAAAAGGACATTGGTCTCCAGATTGCCCAAAAAAGAAACAAGAGGAGTCAGAAGAAAAGAGGGATTCTTCAGAAGAAGAGAGGGATTCTTCAGAGGAAGAAAGCAGCCAGGTAAAGAAAAAGAAACAGGAGAAGAAAAGAAGAAGGGAAGAAAGTCACAGGGTTGGCGTGTTTAGCTCGGGAAGGTCGTATTCTCTTCGGTCGTAATAAAGAAGTCTGATACATTTGTTTCAGACTTCTTAACTCCGCTAAAATGTCTAACAATACCGTGACCGTTTGATTTTCACACCCTCGTTTCTTTGCTGCTTCTTCTTCTTCTTCTTGTTTTTTTCTTACCTCTTCTTCTTGCTGTTGTTGCTGTAGGAGAAAAGCTTGTTCCGCTTCCTTTTGCTGTTGCATACATTTCTCCAATTCTTCTTTCTGTCTCTGTCTAAAATTCTCCACGTGCGGTAATGAAGGAGACGAAGGTTCCGGAACAAATTCTTGCGAGATAAGAAAATCCACAAAATCCCAATTCACCTTTTCTGAAAGTAAGTCCGGGTTCCCTTGGGTGGTCTCCACTGCTGGTGCACCCCAATTGATCGTTTTCTGAGTTTCCGTCATGTTGAATAACTGTCGAATAGATTGACTGCACACAGGCGCTAGGGAATCTATATAGACCACATGACGTCACAGACTGCTCTCTTCGGATTGGATGCGGGCTGACTGAATTTTGTAACGCGTGTTTGGATTGGTCAACAAACTCAATCCGTTTCAATCCTACCTCTACCTATAAATAAGCGCAGTTCACTGCATTGATTCACCTGTTCTCGGCGCCTCAACATGTGGACCGACGTACACTCTTCCACCTTTGTGTCAACGATGATGTTCCGGACGGACATACCCATGTATGTCCGATCCAACTGGACAGTTGTCCATAGGACAGACACCAGTCTGTGGATACGTAGCATCTACGTAGAAAGACAAGGATGCCTCAAAAGAGTCCTGATTTACGGTCCTACAGTGAGACGCAGCCTAAGGACAAGAAGAAGACCAATGCGGTGCCCCTTATGTTAATGGATACATTAACATAAAACCAAATGCCCTTTTCAGGGCCACTCCAATCTCTCGAAAAGAGATAGTCTTTCAATTGCCTACCCCTTTTTTTATTTTTTTTTATTTTTTTAAAATAGGGTCCCGACCCTGTTCCATTTTCCCTTGTCACTCAACAGTCCCAAACTCTATTCCCCATGTTCAATTCCCCTTGGCGCTCAACAGTCCCACGATTTATTCCCCATGTTAAATTCCCCTTGTCGCCAGGGTACAAACTTTTTACTCTAATGTTAAATTTTCCATTGTCGCCAGGGTACAACCCCCCTATTTTAACATTAAAGTCCCATTGTCGCTAAAGTATCCCCATTCACTACTTCCATTTGGTTATTTTCACTTCCTGAACTTCAAAAGTAAATTGTATAAAAAGAGCCGATAACATTTGTAATATTTTATATATTTGATAATTCATTCATTGCACTTTCTGAAGCTAGTATTGTCTAGTCTTGCAAAATTCATTTTCCCTATTTTAATAGCTGCTATGGATAGTGTATTTTAGACAAATTCAGACTGATTTTTTAGCACAAGGGAGCAGTCATTTTAGTTAGCAGTGTGCTTAGATCATGTACAATTACCAAAAGTACAATATCCAAAGAAATATCATCCACATTACATTTATGTAGCATATAGGTATGCAAACATTCTCTCCATTGTGCATGTTTTAAATGCAAACAACTTCACCTTACATACGTCACTATCTCAAAAGTACATAGTAACTAGTGAGAACACAGATATTATTATTATGAGTTAATTTTGATTGTATGGCTGAAACATTTAAGTCGCAAGCATCAAAACAGTCATTTTGAATAATTCTCCTGTAATTCCTCCCATAGAACAGTATTTATGAGTGTCATAGTCTCTAACAAGTCCAGCACCCCCCATGATAAGAAGTGAGCTATTTTAAAAATGCACATTGCATTTTGTCAACATAGCAACCAATGTTATGCTGAATGATAGGAACATGAAACTGGCCAGAATTATTTCTGAGATATCAACAATAAATTTTACAGTATGAAAAGGGATGGAACAGATCAGGTTTATAAAGGTCAAAGTGTAAAATATTTGCCTACTGTTTAATATGGAAGAAGTGAATATGCTTTCTCATCGTTTTTTTTTAAAAAATACATTTCATTGCAAATAAATGGAAAGAAATATTTTCACTATATATTTCTTTTACTTATTGCAACAATTTTAAATTTAAGTTGACTCTATTCCTATATTCTAAGACTTCTAATTTCCCCATAATCAAGGTCACTACTCACACGCCTCATGGCAAATTATGTAAGCAAGTGCAAAATGAGCATAACTAGCTTATTTTCATGCTTAACATCAATATTAATGTACCATTTTATTTAGAACATCATTCATAATGATATGAAAATTAAACAAATAATTGAAAACATTTTTATATTTGTATTAAGGTGGCGCTCTACAGTTTCGCATTTTGCATAGGGTTGAAATTATAAACAAAAATAATTTCCCCGGTTTTCCTCACTGGTTATACTGGCTATTTAAAAAAGACCTTGTATATCATAGATATAATTCAAAGAACCTTTAATTCCCTTTATTTTGGTGTATGATCGATGGGTGTAATATGGGTTATAGAGTATACAGCTCGGCCTTACTCCAGATGTACACCTTACAAAAAAGTGCAAGCTCCACTTGGTTATTTTCACTTCCTGAGCTCCAGAGGTAAATTGTAGAAAAAAGAGCCGATATCCTTTTTTACATTTTATATATTTGGTAATTCATTTATTGTACTTTCAGAAGCTGGTATTGTCTAGTCTGGCAAAATTCATTTTCCCTATTTTAATAGCTGCTATGGATAGCGTACTTCAGACAAATTCAGACTGATTTTTTAGCACAAGGGAGCAGTCATTATAGTTAGCAGTGTGCTTAGATCATGTACAATTTCCAAAGGTACAATATCCAAAGAAATATCATCCACATTACATTAATGTAGCATAGAGGCATGCCAACATTCTCTCCATTGTGCATGTTTTAAATGCAAACAACTTCACCTTACATACGTCACTCTCTCAAGAGTACATAATTACTGGTGAGCGCCCCCTAAAGTGTATGTCAATGATACGCATGTCTAAAATGTATGTAAATGATACGCATGTCTGAAGTGTACGTCAATGATACACATGTCTAAAGTGTATGTCAATGATACGCATGTCTAAAGTGTGTATCAATGATACGCGTGTCTAAAATGTATGTCAATGATACGCATGTCTAAAGTGTATGTCAATGATACGCATGTATAAAGTGTATTGCAATGATGTGCATGTCTAAAGTGTATGTCAATGCGGTCATGTAAGGCATTTGAATTAAAATTTAATTATAAAATAGTCTGACTAAAGTCTATTCAATCCTGATTGTTGAATGATCTACACCTTAAATGCCATAAAAAAATCTTCCTTCCAAAAAGTATTGATCGAAGATGGTTATACTTTGGCAAACGCTTAATCGGAGCTAAGCGAAAACACAATATTACTATTTAATTACTTTCTCTAACAGTTGGACATACTGCAAATTATTTCCGCCTGTTCTTATTTGTACTGTTTCAGACTGAAATGAGGCTATGGTATGCTAATTTAGTAGTTCATTTCTTACTCAAAATGTTATCAAATCCTACTCCATTCTAGGACACATTTAATCTAAGGATTTTAACTTGAACAAAGCTTACAATCAAAAGAATGCAATTGTATAATAGTTTCAAGATGTCAGTCAAGGTGTCATTTAATGTATGGTAAGTATTGCTGTGTGATTTATTCATCAACTACTCGTACTGCAACATGCCACGATTCATAAATATGGACATGAAACACTAGTTTGAAGACCCGTCAATGAATTTTAAATTTCTACATAAAGTAAGTAGAATCTTAGGAAAAAAGAATTTACATAAATTTAAATGAGAAAGGTAATATTTGTAGAGAGAGAGAGAGAGAGAGAGAGAGAGAGAGAGAGAAGAGTAAAAAGAAGAATTTAAGAAGCTGAGAGACCCTAAACTGTACTTCATTCGTTGGGAAATGTGGTCTTAGTATATTAAAACTAAATCAGACTCCATGATAAAGGTGAATCATGGTCTGTAGTGGTCTGTTTTCTACTTTTCCTTACTGGTATCTGGAGATTAGTTTTACCAAGCTCCCAACAGAACGAAACTCAAACGGGATAGAGAAATTAAATGGGTATAATTAATGCTGTCAAGGTCATGTGTTTTTACCAATAGCTCCAGATTGGGAGATGTCTCCGCCCATTACTGTAGTTAGACCTCTGGGGAAATTAATCCAGTTCCTCGCTGATAAGCGGAGTAAAAACTAATCAAAATCACTTGGCATCTCTAAAGGGGCCAGATATTGACGACATTACATTTAATATCATAGAATCTACGTGAGAACAAATTTCTTGAAATTGTACTCATCGAGTATCTTTGGGGAAACATTTATCAAGTCTCTAATTCTTGTTTCAGTTTATATAAGGGGCAGAGAATGGACATAAAAAGGTGTTTTTAAGATCGTGGTACTCTTCCCCTTTTACCCAATCTCCCACATTCCCATCCCAAGAATGAATAAAATATAATCCTGGGTACTTTTGGCTTTTCGTCCCTCTAATATGATTTATTTTAACCTTGTACACTGTTCGGGACAGCCTAATGTCTCTATTATTTAATTCAAGAATGCAGTCCTTATTTTGGAGCATTCAATTTCAGTATAATAAATATGTTGAATTCAAAAGAAATAATGCTATAACATTTACATTTTGCTGTCAGTGTTTTAGACAGGATAACCAAAATAAGTTCGAGGTAATAAATTTATATTGTCACAAGCACCGACATTGCAATTCGTGAAATTTAATTATTTTGGTTATTTGGAACATAAAAAATAAACTGAAAGAGAACAATGAAATTAATTTAACACAAATTAAGTTCCCTTAATAATACACGGACGTTCTGTATTGCAGATGACCAGGATTTAATTATGTTGATCTATTTCAACTCAAAGTAATTATCATTAGATGGATTTAGTATTTGCAGCGCCAACAATATCGTTTATTGATTTCTCCATCTAAAGCAACTGGTTTACTATACAAAACGGGCACAAAATTATCATAGGAAAATTTGTATAGGATCATTGCCCTTGACCTAAACAAGGGTTAACAGTTTTATTTATATACCGAGAAGAAGAAGTAGCGGATGAAGGGTGCCACAGTTATGGACTCAAACATTAATGGGACAAGATAACAGTTATGTCTTGTATTGTTCTCTCTCTAATTATAAACTAAAATTTGAAATATAGAAACATATTGGCGAAATAGTATTCTTTTTTCTTTTTTCTTCATTTCTATATTTTCACATGTGAAAAATATATCATTGTATTCTCATATGTGAAAAATATAAGATTTCCCATCATGCCACAGGACGCTTGATTGTGTATTCCCACATAAATTGTACATGCAGATACAAAACTGAGTACTTTGTGAGCTAGAACAAATAAATAGAAACTGCCTCAAATTACACTCATGGAAATTAACCTGTGCTAAAGAATCCATAAGCCGTTTGCATCTCTGAAGTTATTTTCCGTTTCTTCCCTTATAACAGCAATAAACCCGCTGCGCTGTACTGATGAATCGGACTCGCACTCTTGTCAGATAGAGTCAGAGAGTTTACAAAATGACAAAGATGTAATTTACTGTTACCGATTAGGTCAACCCAATCCTATCGCTTTCTTAGGTTACTTATATTTATGTATTTATGAAATGGGGTGGAGGTGAGCGTGTTGTGTCGGAGAATAATTTTAATCTTCTAAACTTCGATTCTGGAGCACGTTTGGTGTATAATAAACAGAAAATATTCTTTTCATACATTCTTACCGGATATATTTCATCTTGTGGTACCAAAAACGATATACATTAATTCTTGGTTTCGCCACTCGTTAACTTACCACATTTTTTGTAGCACATGATAAAATATACCCGGTATATATTTACATTGATGGAACAATACAATACAATATTGTTGTATTATATTGTTCTATATTTTTATATTGATGGGGCAATACACTAGTTTTGTATTGCATTTTCCTCTTTACATAGATGGGACAGTACAATATTTATGTCTTGTAATTTTATCTATTTACATTGATGGGACAATACATTATTTTTGTCTTTTATTTTTTCTACATTGACAATGATGAGCAATACCTAATATAACAAACGATCTGTAAATTGTTTTTATGGATTTCCGCACAACGGTTTCAATCTGTATCTATCAGAGAGCAAATATAAAGGTTTTTCTGCAAGCGCAGTTTCTTCCAGAATGAAATTGTATTTGACATAACTCAAGTTGTGTACATTCTGTGGAGAAAACAGCGTAAAAGACAACAGCTGGTAACGAATAATCGAAGTAGCTGATTTTGTCCAACACACACACGCGCGCGCGAGCGCGTTATCCATAAATATTGTTCGTATCAGATTTGGATCTTTTTTATACTAGTCGACAAATATAATAAAGCAAAATTAGTTAGGACCAAAGTAAAAGGACAGATACAATGAAGAAAAGCGAGCTGGAACCAAACTATATAGGCAAACACAATGAAGCAAAGCTAGTTTGCACCAAAAGTAAGTAGACAAATACAAGAAGCAAAGCGAGTTGGCACCAAAGTAAATAGACAAATACATGAAGCTAAGCGAGTTGGCACCAAAGTAGATGGACAAATACAATGAAGCAAAGCGAGTTGGCACCAATGCAAAGACAAATCATTCTCCTTTGACCACGAGTAACTGATCGGAAACCAGAACCATCGAATTAAAAATAACTAATTTTATCAAATATTTCCTAGTAACAGCACCTAATGTTGTTTCATGGCCAGATTGTCCCAATCGATTCAACTGTATAACGAAGCTCATTGGGCGATAGGTTTTGCATCAATCATTTGTCCTATTCAAGGCCTCAGTATCAACGAAGGTCAAAGTACTTTCTTCGTGGATATCCTGCATGCACAAGTTCAAAAACGGTTGTACAAAAATGATCCTTTCTATTACCAATAAACAAAACCAGCACTACCGAATCTTCAAAAGAGCATCTACACCAAGACACGTCATATTGGAAATTCTTTGGATGCACAACATTGGGTTGAAACGAATGCAGTTATTTTCTACGATCAGTTTGGCAAATCCCCGAGAAAAGCTCCTAAGGTGAACTGATGGTGTACCATAAAAGTGATCTTAAAATCCATTTTCTGACGGCAGAACGATGCCCCTTATTTTTTGTCTCGGTTTATTTCCTGTTCTGGGAGGATACACTGCTCTCTCTCCTATGAAAGATGTTCACAACTATGATAAATTCTGCAAGTATTTTCGCTACCCTGTCGAATTGAAATAATTACTCAATTTACTGTTTGGGTATTCGAATGTGGTCGAGTACATTGTGGTGGGAAACACAACTGTTCCATTATTGTGTGCCATTCCTTTTCATCTGGATTCTGCCACCTTTACGAGGAACGTGGAAACACGTATCACACTCACAGAGAATTAGTACATTCTCCCTGTCAGTAAATCGTATTCTAACAGTGTCAATTTTAGTCTAGAAGGAGATCTCGGACAAAATATTATATTCTCAAAAGGAATAGTCACGGTGAACAACATGTTCGAAAAACGATTCTCCATTGATTCGCAATAGATGTTTCCTGAATACAGAGGAGCAGCTCGACAAGGAGGACATGGTTTAGGAGACGTGTTAAAAATTAGCTTTTCTTACGGTAGCACAAACATGTAAAACGATGGTGACTTGAGGTTTGCTTGGTGTAAAAGATGCAGCTTTGACAAAAGGAAAACAATTTCTTGAAAATCTACTCACACTCAAACAATGTCCAAAGAAGCCTTCATGGGAACATAAAACAATGTGTTTCTTCAATCTGGAAAAGACCTTGTAGGTCGCCAAGACATCAAGATAAATTCGCTTCATGCTTCTAGAACTACACCACAGAAAGGTGGAGGCAGAAGGAGACGTCGAGACCTCTTCAGACCTTATAAACACAAAAAGAAAAGAAAAACAAAAGAAGAATATGAGCAGTCAAAGGATTAGACGTTTTCGATAATTAACAAAATGAAACAAAAGGTGATGCATCGTGATTCTTACGAATGTTGCAAACCAGAATTCGATCTATTTGTCATGCCACTAACGATGATGGCTATATGCTAGAATCCCAAAAGAGAAAAATATCATCATGATACGTCTGAGATACCCATAGGTCATAGACTAGTAACCTGGAAAATGTATTACATTCGGTTGATTAACTATTTAGGCAGTGCTAGTCTACCAATCCAGAAACTTTTTTTCCCTCCAAATGTTTCTCCCCCTGCGGGTCAGTGGTTGTATAATTGGCCTGACTTGCCTCACTACGTGTCGTAAGAGGCGACTAAGTAGAGGCAACCTGTTTGCCGTGGGTTTCGTCCCGTGTCTGGGAAGGAAGGGATCCTGGTAGTTTAGCAGAGGCTTTCCGATGCAATACACTAATTTGGCCTCTACTTCTTCTAGACGGGTGGTCGGGATGGGCCTGGTCTCGACAAATCGGCTGGGCACGCCGAGCCCTTGGTAGTCTTTATTTACTTGTTTACCTTCTTTATCTTTCTCCTTGCATCTCTCTTGATACCACCGTTGCCCATACAGCCTATTCCTTTAGCGTTCCCTTCCCCAAGTCTTAGAAGACTTCCAAGATGCAGCGGCTTAACGGGTCAGTCAGGAGGTAATGTTACCGACTCTAGAAGGCGGTGGCTTCGTGGGTCAATCATGGGTAATTTTATCGACTGAGTATAGCATCTGTGTATCCCTGGCACTTGAAAACTGTCCCTTGTTGGGCTCCATGGTGGGCGGGGAGCACGGGTGCTGAATTTTAAACAATCCAACATGGAAAATCAACACAAAAATAATCAAAACAAACGTACGAAAACTGTATAGGACTCGGATGACGAACCATGTAGTGTGGAGTCATTTCCACGCTTCATGGTTATACGGTCTAAAGATACCGCAAAACCGCTTGCCGCACTCTCTCCGTTTGTCATCGAAAAGACAATCACAGGATCGATTGGCACACCAAAAAGTGTCAAAAAGTTAAAATCGGGTTGCCTCTTGTTGAGTGTGAGCGACGAGATCAAACACAAAACATCAAGAAAATGAAAACTTTCTTCGATATCCCATTATATTCGCTCACACCACACTCAGTAGTCCAAAGGGGTGATTCACTGTCGTGACTTGGCTGGAGTCAGCGACGACACAGATATCATTGAAGGGATGAAACACGAAGGTGTCACTGTAGTCCGCAGAATACGTATCAAACGTAATATTAATCTGCAGGACACCAACCCCACTGTACTCACCTTCAACAAACCAACAGTACCCAGAGTGGTCAAAGTTGGCTTCTTGCAAGTGAATGTCGAGATCTATATACAGAACCCCCTTCAATGCTATAAGTGTCAGAAATATGGCCATCACGAAGACCGCTGCTCAAAAAGCCAAATATGTGGCCGACGCGGAGACCATTCTCATGAATCTGATTGTAGAGCAACTCCGCATTGTGTAAACTGTGGAAAGGAGCATCACACCAATTCCATGGATTGAGATCCTTGAAAACAAGAGAAGGAAATACAGAGGGTAAAATATACATCTAACATTCCTTATCCAGAAGCCAGAAAATTTGTACAGGCCAAAACAGCCCATCCTGGCCCATCCTTCTCCACTGTAGTGAAGAACAATCTTAAAACAACGAATGGCGCTCACAGACATATTTACCCGATTCAACACCAAGCGCTACCCCCCCCCCCCCGGCATTACCAAGCACAGAAAAACACAGCATATACTCAAGCAACCTTCAGTAATACGCCACCACCGAATTCACCAAAGAATAAAAACAGATCTCAAGGAAATAGGTAGGAAAAGGGATCAGATGACCCCATCAAACTCTATAGCAGGTTTGGATACATTGATAACATGGATGCAGAAGAAACTGCTCCATGCGCTCAAGGTAGCTCCAGACCTACTAACACAAAATTCACCCCCGTACTTCATCCAGAGAAAAAACACACAGAGATATCCTCTGTGAAAGGACTAACCTGTTTCCACAATCCTCAATTTCAATTTATAATGAAGAACACCATCATGCAATGGCGCTGTCGAGGACTTAATGCCAACTACAATGTTATTCTCCTGCTTTTAAACGAACATGATCCTGCGGTACTATGCCTTCAGGAAACAGTCTTGAAAGGTACGGATAACATCACACTTAAAAACTACTCCCTGTTTAACACCCACTCTCAAATTGTTGATAAGGCCTCAGGAGGAGTTTCTGTTGTGAACAGTAAAGCCTTTCATAGTGTCAGCCATTTAAACACAAATTTGCAAGCTATTGCTGTAAGCGTCACTCTACATCGAGTGATTACTTATTGTTTTATTTATATACCAGCAAACACAGAATTGATCATTCGTTCCATTGTTTTGCATACACAGCTAGTCAGTGCAATTGGTTGATAGTTGGTAGAATCTGCACTATCTTTACCGGGTTTGGGAACTGTTATTACTGTTGCTTCTTTCCAAATATTAGGTACATTGCCAGTTGAAGGTATAGTACCAAACAAATTAGACAATCATGTTCAACAACTTTCCGCACCCTTTGTTTTGCCAGGAGATTTCAATGCCCATAAGCTTTTAAGGGGATCAAATCACATAAGTGAAAGAGGCCACGAAGTAGAAGACTTCATCTCTGGACACGATTTATGTCTATATAACACCAAATCACCGACATATTTACACCCAGGAACGGGTACATACACATATATCGATCTGACAATTTGTTCTCCTTCGCTGCTTTTGGATTATCAGTGGGAGGTGGCTGATGACCTTCAAAGCAGCGATCACTTTACAATCTACCTTGAAAGTATCAACTCTACTATTGATGACGCCATTACACAATGGAATATAAAGAAGACAAACTGGGCTAAGTTTGAAACACTCTGTAAAACTAGGCTGAATGATAATACAGTCTTCAACGTTGATAACCCTATTCGGCATTTTACTTCTATTGTAATAGAGATTGCAGGAGAATCCATTTCCAAGTCCTCACCGAGCTGTAAAAGAACCCCAAAACCTTGGGTCACTAAGGAATGTAAGGAAGCCATTAGACAACTCCAGGAAGCATTGAAAAAACTGAACAATCACCCGACGCCAGAACATTTAAGTAAATACCGTATTCTCCGGGCCAAAGCTCGCCGCACAATCAAAGAAAGTAAACTAGCATCATGGAAGATATATGTTTCTTCTTTAAACTCTCGTTCCTCTATTAAGAAAGTTTGGGACACTATCCGCACAATAAACGGAAAGAGAAAGCACAATTTTCTCCGACACTTGAAGCTAAATAATAACAATTTTAGTCGAAAAAGTGACACAACAAATATTCTTGCTGACAGTTTCTCTAAAAATTCCTCATCATCTAATTATTCAGAAGCCTTTCAAAGATTAAAAATCAAAAAGCAAAGTCACCTTTTAGAATTCACATCTTACAACTCTGAAAGTTATAACCAACTGTTCTCACTATTGGAGTTTATGGAGGCTTTAGACAAGGCCGATGATACATCTGCTGAAGCTGACGAAATACATTACCAGTTTTTGAACATCCTCCAGAATCATCTTTAACGTCTCTTCTGAAAATCTTCAATGATTTTTGGATTACTGGTAATGTACCTAATATTTGGAAAGAAGCAACAGTAATAACAGTTCCCAAACCCGGTAAAGATAGCGCAGATTATATCAACTATCGACCCATTGCACTGACTAGCTGTGTGTGCAAAACAATGGAACAAATGATCAATTCTGTTTGTATGGTACTTGGAAACTAACAATCAAATATCTCCTTTCCAAAGTGGCTTTCGTTATGGTCGTAGCACCAATGACCATCTGGTTAGACTGGAAACATTTATTCGCGACGCATTTATCGAGAAGGAACATTTAGTAGCGGTTTTCTTTGATTTAGAAAAGGCGTATGGCACGACACGGAAGTACGGGATACTAAATGACCTGCACGATCTGAGTCTAAAAGGCCGTCTGCCTTCTTTCATATCAAACTTTCTTTCAGACAGAGAAGGTACGAGTGTGCTCTACCCTCTCAGATTTGCATGAGGAAGAGATGGATGTGCCCCAGGGCAGTATTTTATCTGTGACGCTTTTCAACATCAAAATCAATAGCATCACCAACTGTTTGGCTCCTGGTGTGGATTGCTCGTTATACGTTGATGCTTTTCTAATATGTTATCGATCAAAACACACGCATACAATTGAAAGACAACTACAACAAAATATCAACAAGATTCAAAATTGGGCCAGTAATAACGGTTTCAAATTCTCGAAGTCAAAAACGGTATGTATGCATTTCTGTCAGTTATGAATACGTCCTGATGACCTAAACTCACGCTGGACGGAACCCCTATTCTATTACAGTTGTTGAGGAAACAATGTTTGTAGGTATTCTCTTCGACAGAAACTTGACTTTTATTCCACACCTAAAGCGCTTGAAAGCTAAATGCTCGAAATCTCTAGATCAACTCAAAGTATTAGCACACACTGACTGGGGTGCTGATAGAAAATTCATCCTCAGTTTATATAGAACGTTTATTCGCTCCAAACTGGACTGTGGTTGCGTTGTTTATGGTTTAGCTAGGAAGTCATATTTGAAGATGCTAGACCCAATTCATCATCAAGGAATAAGACTTGCTCTGGGAGAATTTAAGACATCCCTGTGTGAAAATCACCGTGCTGAAGCGAACGAACCACCTTTATCGCATCGTAGAGAAATGCTTTCCGCACAATATGCTCTCAAATTAAGATCAAACCCTCTGAACCCTGCTTTTTCGGCTGCTTTTCAACCTAAATATAAAACCTTGTAAGAAAATAAACCAAACGCCATACCTTCCTTTGGCATTAGAATATCATCCAGCCTTGACAGTACAAAATGTGATCTTTTTAAAATTCAGAAAACGTCCATCTCCAAAACACCTCCATGGCTACTTAAACAATCAAAAGTACGTTTTACTCTTCACGATGGAAAACAATTTGAGGCAAACTCTTCCATCTTCCACAACTCTTATCATGAACTCCTCATCGAATTTAAACATTACAAAAGAATGTAAACTGACGTATCAAAGGATGAAGAAAAGGCTACTGCAAACTTCGTTACTGTAAAACACACAACAAAAGTTCACTTACCAAATGGCACATCAATTGTTTTCTGCTGCAATCGGAGGAATAGATCTTGCTCAACAATATTGCTAAAACAAACGTATTTTAAACAGCATCATCTTCTCCGACTCACTATCAGTACTTCAGTCACTACACAATAGAAAACTGGAGAACCCATTGTTGACCAATGTTCTCGTCAAAAATACTAAGCTGAGTACCTCCCACAATATTGTATACTGTTGGTTACCTAGCCATGTTGGTATTAAAGGTAACGAAAAAGCAGATCGCGCTGCTAAAATGGTCCTAACTCAAGAACCATCTGATTTTAAAGTACCGTATACTGATTTTAAACCTAGTATCAAAGAGTCTTTTATGTCAGAAGTGGCAGGCATCATGGAATGAAGCAGTGAATAATGAACTTCAAGCCAGCAAGCCAACCCTAGGAGAATGGACTCCTTCCTACAGAACCATCCGTAGGGAGGAGGTAGACATTGCAATGATTCGAATTGGTCATACGCATATAACCCACTCCCACATACTAGAATGTGAAGACCCAGCAGAGTGTTTCTTGCAATGAACCATTCAATGTCAATAGAGTGTTTCGACCTGCAACCTACGCGCGATCAGTATTACAAGGTACATGACATGAAGCAAATTTTTTATACAATAAACATGACTTTTATTGTGGAATTCCTGAAAGAAGTAAACATTTATTCGAAGCTATAACTTATATGCCATTAAACAGAGCATTTTTATGCAATGTATATACTGTCCCTTTTTCAATACCTTTCATCTATCTTCATTAACATTACACCATTTACATCGCCCATTGATCGGGGAGCTTTATTTTTACCGTTACCATCTTATTGTTTTAATTTCAACTATTTGGTTTTGATATCCCGTTCGATATGAAACGTTTTATAATTTTTAAACGGTCGTGCATATAACCTTTTATATGGCGCTAAATAGCCTAACAGTGCTGATGCGCCGTAAAAATACAATCAATCAATCAATCAATCGATCAAATGTTTCATTATCAAAAATAGGGCACAGTCATCTTTGCTTAATGAGTATTACATTCCTACAAGTTATACATATTTCAGAACGAAGTAAAATAAGTATAAAAATACGTTTCGCTCCATCGAAAATGCGTACATGAATTTGTTTATCATAGCAGAATAACCGGGCAATTTAAACTTCGGCTAATGTTTTCCGTAATAAAATTTCATTTTAAGAGCTCATGTAATACCGGCTTACCAAAGTAAAATGTGGAATTACATTCTTGCAGAGTGTATCGATTTTCAGCATGCGAGACTGTAGTATTTTCATGTGAACAGCTTGAAGAAACTACACAAGTATGTACCACTGGGAAAATCTTGAAATTTTTAAGAGAATGCAGTTTACAGCAGAAATTTTAATTAAGCTTTAAGATTTTTTTAAATGCCATAAACGTTTGTCAGAGGAAGACGAACAACACCCTGTAGCTTGAGGTGATATCCAGTTTCTATTATTAGTCCCTAAAGCAAATCTAAATAAATCCAGACATTACATAATGAAACATTTGAATTAGAGGAACGAAGCAAATGTAAATATTAACATCTCTCACAACTCTGTGATCCATCTAATCATAATGTGTATCTGAAACAGGGATGATATTGCTATTTAGAAAGCAATTCCCATGGGAATGGGCCAGCTGTTCTCTATCGTGATCAAGACACGACGTAGAATGCAACAAAAGTAGAATCAAATCACAAAGTGGAATAATTAGTTGACATACCTTCTGAGCTCAAAGATTTCGACAAGTTATAGTTTCTTTAATAAAAGCTTCAGAAGCTGCAGCACAAAGAAAATATGGAAAGTGATAGAACTCTGTCGGTGTGTTTGATGATGACTGTTTGAATGTATAATAGGTTTGATGAGGGTCATTACTAAAACTGTTCACAAACTTGTGACTCATATCATAATTTTAATTTCTCTACGAGATGACAAAAGGAAGCATCTAACAAATTTTACAGAATTTTAATACAAGGAATATGAAATAATACATGTTTCTAGTCATTGGGTTCCACTTTAGAAGATGTGCCTCAGTACGTATGCAAACAAAGCAAAATTGGTTAACGTATTTGCAACTTAATAGTTTCAAATTTATCATTATAACGATTATAATTCCCAGAACGAACTAAATAGCCACGTAACTAGAGGTTTTGCAAATAGCAGAAATGGTCGATATTTCATGTCGAAGGAGAAGAGGACATTAGAGCACGTATGAGTAATACAACAGTAGCTGATATCACATTTATCAATTGTATAAATGTTTATCAGCTATTCAGATCGTAAGATGCGTATAGTTGATTTATAGTCCAGTCCTCAGATAAGACATATATCGCCTCAATTAAATTGCTTTCCATGTATGACGTACAATACGAATTATGGAGAAGAACTGAAACTATAATCAGTACTGGGGATCTGTTGTATTGCATAGCAGTTCGTATTAAATGCCAGTAAATGCCACCCCTAGAATTGCACTTGTCAGACTGGGGTTGTTATCTCATAGACGTCGAATTACAATGGGTCGTTATGTTCTCACTGCATTCAAATGCGAACATTGCTGTTGTAACGGTTTAAAGACGAATGATTCAAAAAATGAGAACGATTTTTTAATTAGTTTGTCCTGTTTACATGCGTCTTCTTACGAAATAAATATCCATATTCTATTATGCAATACCTAGGAAGACTGTTATAGTTTATATACGTCTGAAATGTTTTATTACACACTATTTGCATTAATCTCGTTGCATTCTCCGTAAGGTTAATCTTTACAAAATTCCCCATATATCTAACATTGTACATGAGTTCTCAAATACATACCCTACATGCGAGTATGATGCACCGTTTAAAGAGATTCACTCTTCGTGTGTTCATATTTGCATTAGACCGCTCCGGTGGCTGGGGTGGTTAGAGCGTTCGCATCGGTTGCGGGAGGTAGCGGGTTCGAACCCCGGACGAGTCATACCAAAGACTTTTAAAAATGATACTAGCAGCTGCCTCGCTTGGCGCTCAACATTAAGAGGTTAGTGTAGGACTGGTCGACCCGGTGTCAGGATAATGTGACTATGTGAGACAAGATGTCACACGTCTGCGGAATGATATCCCATTGCTAGACATCACTATCAACTGCCACACTGCACATATCGAATATGACTGAATAATTGTAAAGCTATGTTAAAAATCCAAATCACACACACACACACACACACACACACATTTGTATTACGTTGTCTTAGTTGGACGAGAAACTGTATAATTTAAGTCCGAATAAAACCGTTTCTTTCCTTATCAAATCCTACCAGTCTCACATGTACTGACAAGTTGTCGTGTTGTAATTTAACTTATGAAATTTTCGGCATCGATATAAATCCTTGATTAAAACTCTAGTGGACGTGAGTGGAAATTTAATTGAAGTCTCTGCACTCGGTAGTAATGATGAAGGCGTTATTCCAGTCAGAAAAGTTATTATTGCCCTGTACATCCTGAATTGGAAAGATCAAGAGATGGTCCAATCGCTTAAATGAATTTATAGCGAAGATGACTACAGACACGAACGTTAATCTCGCGAAACATCCCCTCTGAGAAGTCTTCGTTGTCCAACTGTCAAAACTATTTGGATTAATTCAATTATTGCAATGTAAGGTCTTGTCTATCAATTAGAACACCGATGAGGAAAACCCGTTCATGCTTAGTAACCGTCTTTTATGAAAGGACAATGGTTAGAGAAGTCCTTGAAGATAAAATCTGCTCATGTAAAGGCAGGGACTTCTTCGTTAAGAACTGTACATGGAGTGAGCACAAGGCAGGGACTTCTTCGTTAAGAACTGTACATGGAGTGAGCACAAGGCAGGGACTTCTTCGTTAAGAATTGTACATGGTGAGAGCACAAGTTGTCATTTACAGTGTTGTGCCCATTCGAACAAAACCCAGAAGTTTGCCACAGTAGTATCACCCATAACTGGGAGACCACGATCACTTTTAACTACTTTGAAGTATTTTAAAGTGAAATTTCTTTACCATCAGTTTACGTATAAAACGACCAACTTTCTGATAGATTCTGAGGATGTATATCTTAGTAATTCTCAATGTAAACGAACCAGTTAGTTTATATACTGTGCAAGCAACAGCGTTAAATAAAACAATGCAAAACGTTAAAGCAATAAGAAAATGTGAAACGTACGTCACGGTGACCTACGTTTACTAGCGTGAGTAACTGCTACAGATCAATCTATTTGCAAGGCTTTTTAACGAGACGTTGAGATAAATTCAAAGAAATACAAAGGGCTAACAAAACACTACCGTGCTATCTACAAATATATTAAGTCATTTATTCTGGTAAAAACTGAAGTTGCATTTCTGCAAAAGATTTAAAACAATAACTTCAATATAGCTTCATTTGACTGCATTAAGTGAAATAAATTATATGATGGTAATAATGTATATGTTTGTTTCCACGGCAACGTACGTAGAGAGAACACTACAACATTCATTTTCTGAAACTCGAACTGACACTATTTGAAAAGATGAAACATACAGGTGTGTGGTTGTTGAGTGCAATAATTCGGAATAACGTGGTCCTCGCCGCTTACCTAATACGTATTAATATCGTTTAAGCAGTAATTCAAGAAAGTACTTGGCAAATTAAATAGATCGACTGGAATTGTCAAATATGTTTCTTTTTTCATTTCAGTCCATACTTGGAAAAGCTTGTAGAACGTTTTGATTGCTTCAAAAATCAATTATTCTTCCAACAGTTGGTGTAGTCTGAACAGATTTATATTGGCAGACTTCAGAAAATACAAATCATATCATGCGTCGAATTTTAGATTGTCATCATCACACTTTCACTTTTGATATGCTAGGATTCGGCCAATGTGGGTATGTGAGAAAGCTTGCCAGTAGCTTCTCGTGGGTCGGTAGTTCTTCCCGAGGTTTTCACGGGTTCTTCCTCCACCATTAATACTGGCCGCCATGCATAGCCTATCATGTGCTGAAAATGGCTTTAAACCCCACAACAACAACAACAACAACGTTTCCTTTATGGTTTTAATGGGCGCCATTATGATACTGATATCACGCAGCACTCTGTACTATTGAAACTATGTTAGCACATATACTTTAGATACAATTTATTTGCACAGGCATTTAGGTTAACAATGCATCCCTTTGAAACAATACTTAGCAAATTGATTGACCTAACGTTTAATTATTGCTTTACTTTTGAACTTTTCCTGTGAACTTGTTTATAATTGGTTCGTTTTTATTTCAAGTTTGTATTCATGGTATAACTTTTATTTTCGTCAGGTTTTTATTTCATGTTTCTACTGTTTGATATATTTTATTAAATTGGCGTTAAAAGAATTTTTTTAATGTAATTGTTTGGTCCTTATCGAACACGATAACTAAAATAGGGTAATGATTTTCATATCTGCACTTTCGCTCATATTTTTCGTTCACTTATTCTTGAATTGTATAAACCGATTAATGAACACGTATGAACGAATTAGATAATTATTAATTTCAACAAAATCACGTCCTTTAATTGATCAGTAAATTCTAATCACTATGACGGATTTGTGAATCCCACGAAGACCTAAAAGCTACAAGCATTTGGCTATCAAAGACTTCACTTACATCTATTCTATCCTTTCTCTAATTTTTAATTGAATTAATATATTCAATTAGCATGTATAAAGGTGTTTATTTACTTCTTTGCTTAGCAAAACAATATAAAATTAAAATGGTACTTCTTTACACAATTTCATTATTTCACCACATCGTACAAAGACGTTGAAATTTCAAATAATTTTTCTCTCGATAATATTATTTTGCTGTAAGGGGTGTTAAAATTGTCCAGACAAATTCATCATAACACACACACACACACACACACACACACACACATATAATAGATTTTTCAATTACTTGGGCATTTCGGTCTCTTTTCCTTTTAGAGATAATTTGTAAAATTTCTTGATCCCTAAACAGGGCAATAATTGCTAAATTTGCCTGACCGATATTTTTTCAAGAATATGGACCACACTTTGGTGAACACAAATATTTATCTTAACTGATATGTATTTTGTGCTTTACGTACATTCTGATAGCTATTTTCTGCAGTTTTCCAGTGTATATTTTGGAAGATTTATGCGAGAATAAAACTGGTTTATAGCAATTTCGAAATATAGAAGTGTTTGCGGCATGTCCTGATTTATTGGCTTTCTAGTGTCAGTGCCAGTAATCAGTAGCGGCCAGGGGGAGGTAAATATGGACTAACTGTTCACAGGAAGTTCCATACGCACAAATATCCAGTGAATTAACTATGGTAAGAAATAAAGAAAGGTCCATTTTACGAGACCAATCCATGCTATCATAACGTTCCTTAAAAACTGTGCATTATGGCGTCTGCTTCTAGAAAGTGGTTAATTACTCGGACTGAGAAATATGTTCCCATCACAGACGCTTCATAATCAGCAACTAATACGATCTTTAAAAAAAGCTATAACGGAATTGTCAATACAAACCGCAAATACCCTAAGTTTAGTAAAATATAATTCTTTATTGTTATAAGTTTTAAATGTAATAATGGTATAACAAGCTTTTTTTTCACTGTAACTTTCATCATATGTATGTTTATGTATGCCGTGCCTTGGCGTTTCATATCGCATGCATTTTTTATTATGTATTACTCATTATTATATGCTCATTTTTTCCCCCGTTAACTTTACATTGTCAGAATCGTTCAATATTACCCGATACTGAACGCGCGCGAAAATACACATATAGCATTCACGTGGATAAAGGAACTACTTTCTATTGTAAACAAACAATGGACGCAGACGCCAGCACTTTTGATTTTGTACACAAAACATGTACACTCGCGTAAAAGGCTCTTTACGTTGTGGTTGTTTAAATTTGTTTCTGAATGAACTAAAACAGATGTTTCGTGGACTGCCACATACCAGCTGCTTTGGCACTTTCCGCATTGATACGATGTTACGGATTTAGGCTAGCTACATTATATAACAGACGCAAGATAATGTTCTTACAAATAACATACAAGTGACAAGTCATATACTCTCTTCTTTAGCTGGTGATAATAATGGCAAAATAAAATATACTTACAGTATTACATCCTGAATTTCCTCAAAATGTATTTTCTTAATTCTGCAAATCCGAATTACATGAGCCATGTCATAGGTTTTCAAACTGGATTACACATTTCGAAATTGTGCTGTAATTTCGATGACAAGAACAATTGCATCCTCCTTAATGCGCTCAAAATGAAATAAGCATTAAATTCCATAGCGTCTTTTTGAAAATTGCAATTGGAAGACTTCATATTTTTCCCACATTATGATTTCAAACATCAGTGACAGAAAAGAAACACATTTGCAGATGTCAACACGCTTCTCCCTAGCTTATTAAATCTCGTGTATTTCATGTGGAATCGTCACATACAAATCCAGTCAATAATCACGAAACTTCCTAGAATCGAGAAAAAATACAAAAATCTATTCATTCCAGATCAAATGGAAAAATTGTTGCAATGCACATTCATTCACAATATGACTCCAAATTTCAATTTTAACTAGACACGCCATTTTCTTTCGAAAGTTATGTCGAGCGCGCGACTAAGTTCAAATTTATCTGGGCGGAGTTATGTGCGCATTAATAATGATGTGATTGTGTAATGACAAATCTCCGCTTGTGTATTTATTTTGGAATACTGAATTCATTCATTTACGTTGTTTCTTGTAGTATATTTTGTTTATATAATTAAACCTTAGGTAGAATTTAAAAAATGAGCATATAATAAAAAGGTTACTGCATTTGTATGGGAAAATATGAACTCGTTTTGTCGGAAGGATATACTGCACTCACAAATTCGTGCAGTATTCCATCCTAAAACTCGTTCATATTTTCCCATACAAATGCAGTAACCTATAAACCTTCCTCCGACGTTACATTATTTATCTATTTATTGTATATATCCATTATGTCCTTTTTATGTAATATTGCAATGAGTTTCATTTATTTAAACAATTTTTTATGGAAACCGTGAAGAATAATTATGTTCACAAAAACTCATCAAAGTACTTCAAGCAACAGTCGCGCAGTAAATGTTTTAAGCAAGATTACTTATGCCATGTTAGTCGGCGAAATAACCTAACAACGATTCCGAGAATAAGGCAGATTAAGTCGCTTGTGAACGTCATTGTGAGGACTCTTTTCCGACGATTGTCTAATTAATGGTCTGAGAAACGATTTCCCAATACCAAGTCCTCATAACTAAATAAATGCTTACTAATTTTTGTTCGATTTACGAATGAAAACGGCGTTAATGAGAGAGTATTATTCAGAAGTAACACAAAACTAATTTGAGCCAATCAGGTATTACTGGACTCGTTGGTAGTCATTACGAAAATATCGTGGATATTCTTTCTTTATTTTATTTGGAAGTTTGAAAACCAGTATCAAGGGGTTGTCAATTGCTTGATAGATTCATGAAGTTGTATTTTCTGCCAAATTCCTATCCCTAATAAGAATAGTGTAACAGCTTCATGAAGATATTTCATTTCCATCATCCAGCTACGGAAGTCAAAGAGTTATATTATAAGTTGTTAACCCTGAGATTCCATCCTTTTTTTTAAAATAAAGATTCATTACAGTGTCTAAACGTCTGAATTTGTAGACCTCAAATAGTTTTTCTCTCTTTGATTATCTTCTTTTACAGACCATTAAAGTTGTACTTGAATTGATGGTCTCAAGAATTCGTTACAAATTATACAAATTACACTGGGATTTTTTTAATAACAAAAATCGAACACTGAGAGATTCAAATTCTTGGAGCCTTAATGCTGGTATTTATTTAACTTTTTACAGCTTCTTTTTCCTCAAGATCGCAAAAAATATTTGACATATTTGGCGTAAAGAGGCGAGTATGCTTCAATTATTCTTGATAGATGCTGCCAAAAGAACAGAACATTGAATTTTCACAACGCTACAAATTTAAATTTTGTCGATTATTTAATGTTCGACTTTGTAAATTGGTGCTTTCGAATTTATAAAGTATGGCCGTAAGGTTCAATTTATATTGGTAATCCCAAATACTAGTATAATAAAAAATCTGTAGTTGAATTAAGGGCCACTCAGAGTAACAATCAATGTCTATTACATCATTATTAGCAGGTGGGTTGCTATTTTGCATACTTGGAGGAGTCTCATGTGTTCTATCTAACAAAACTGTTACTCTCTATATTTTATAGTGTATTTTATAGTGTACACGAGGAAGTATACGTGTCATCACTTTGTGGTCTGTAAACAAATCTCAAGAGTTATAAGAATAGACTAGACAGGGATAAGCTTTATGACTACTTCTTACAAGCAGAGGTCAAAATTTGAGATTTATTCTTGATTGTAATCTACATAATGACTCGTTATTGGATGATTGCAAAATGCCATTTTTTAAAATGTTATTTTTAGTTGTATAAAGTAATTAGAGATGAAAAGGGTAATAACCGATTCTGCTGCATTATTATCTCTTAAACTCTAATTTTCTTAATTATCTAACATTGGCAAAATACTATTAAGACTAGCAATGTACCGAAAGCTACAGAACATAAAATAAATACATTTTTAATGAAATTGTGATTATGTAAATTAGAGAGCATGCCAAATTATAGAAGGCACTATTCAGTTTGAGTCGCACGGTCGTAAGTTTAGTAATTTTTTTCAAACTCTTAAACATATTTTTTTTTATATTAAATCGGTGTATATTTAGTAATTTTTTCAAACTCTTAAGCATATTTTGTATTTTAAATCGGTGTATATTTAGTAATTTTTTCAAACTCTTAAACATATTTTGTATATTAAATCGGTGTATATTATTTTCGCCACGTATCATATTCAGACATATGAAGCACAATACGTAGACAGATAAACTCTCAGTTATTTATATTAATATAATTGCATATAAAAACCGTTAACAAACCCATATAAAAACTTATCTACCCTTGTACAAAACGATAGCTTGACAATTACATAAACAGAATTTAACTTTCCATATACAAGCATTGCACAAGAAATGCTTACACCCACACCCACCCTCCTAAATATAGGTAACATACCATGTTAATTTCAGCAGTAAAACACGAATGAAACAAAGCTCACAACGACGGCATCTTCGTCTGGCACCCTGGTGCAATTGTCTCCTCCATGCCCAACCCTTTTGACAGCTTACAAGATAGTGTTGTAAAAAGACAACAACAAAAGCCGATGCTGGTATTAGGTTGATATGAATTCTCATTTTCTAACCCACAAACAAATCAAACTATTGTCAACCACCACCAACCAATCCCCCCCACCATTTGTTGAAGCAATAATTGCAGTTCAAATTAGAGATCGGCCTTGATTCGTAGGTAAAATGTACATTTACTTCAGTTAAAAGCTTTCTGACTTCTACTACTACTACTACTACTGCTACTACTACTACTAATAATAATAAAACATACATACATACATACATACATACATACATACATACATACATACATAGATGGCACACATACATACATACATAGATGGCACACATACATACATACATACATACATACATACATACATACATACATGCATGCATGCATGCATGCATACATACATACATACATACATACATACATACATACATGCATACATACATACATAGATGGCACACATACATACATACATACATAGATGGCACACATACATACATACATACATACATACATACATACATACATACATACATACATACATACATGAGGATCTGACTTCTCAGTAGAATTTATGCTGAACGCTTGCGAATTCCCATGACACCAATCAAGTCCGCAATAAAAAAATTCATATTTTACTCGTCTCCTTTCAGTATTATGAAAAGAAATTGGGTAATAAATTAAAATCATAAAAAGTGTCTGTCTCACAGGAAAGCAGTTGTGTAATGATTGATCGTTTAATTTATCTGAAACTGACGATGACTGTTTTCAGTAGATGTGATCTATCTAGAGAAGCAAGAAAGAGTTCCAATTTATGTTTCTTTTGACCCATGCGTAGAAAAGACATACAAAATAGGCAATACAGAAATTAATATCCAGTTTGGTAAAGGATTGATTTTGTACCAAACCGTATTATCTTCTAACGGTTATAGGGGCGCAAAAACTATTTTGAGGAGGATGCTAGGAAATGAATTTGGCTTGAACTAATTACCCACATCGACAAAGCTTATTGATAAATGGCGGTTTGATTCCAAGAAGAGAATAATGATGTATTTAAATTACAAATAAACAACAGTGCCGCATTCTTTTGCAGAAGACATCTCTGTTGTGTTCCTTATCTTCCCACTTTGAGAGCGGTGTGTAACGCGAGCTGACATGGATTCGGACGGTTTTGGAAATAAACGCAACTAACTGTTTAGGACTTATATATACTGGTCATACAAGCTCAGACATAGATGGAGCTGTTTGATTTTAGAATTGTACACGATTAGGAATGATCACATGACAGGGCATTAAACATGTAACATTGAATAAAAACGCTACTCCGTGTAGCAGTGATGATGACCATTAAATAGATCATAGAATGATTGTCATTCCAGTTATTAAAAAAAGCTAAAATCTTTCAATATTCTGCTTTGTTATAAAAATCAATTTCCTGTACCACACAATGAGAAGCATATTTAACAAAAGCCAGGTCAATTTATCCATAATCGCAATTTATGTTCTAATTTCTTTGAGTTTGAGGCTTATTAATTAACAAATGACAAACATTAGGCATAATAGAATAGTCGAAACAATTAGCTTTACAGTCTAGTGTACATAAAGTATTTTGTGGACAGACTGACCCAGTTATGTCATTCAGGTCGATTTTTAATCGTCTGCTCTAACTTTAGATGAATATAATAGAATATAAAAAAACTATTTTCAGAACTATATCAGACATTAATTATTAAGCAAGTAATAAACCTTATGTTTGAAACATTAATATGACACTTACATTCTAGCTCCTTACAATTTAGAAAGTAAAGTATGCATTTTTACAACAGATGCGTGAGTGGTATATCAGATATTTCAGACTCATGTTTAACATAATGCTTTGTGCATGCCATGGTTTGGATTGAATTTGGTATTTCAGACTGACGTTTAGCACAAGTTTGTAAATGCGCACACTCATGTGTTCAAACTAACAGTTCTCAGCGCCAATGTCATATCCCTCGTAAAACTTTATTTATACAAAGCCTTGAAAGTCCAGTTGGGAACTGTGCAAAGCAGAAGTAATTTATTAGCACGCTTCGAGATGGTTTTATTTGCTGAGGTATAGCAAAATTTCAGAATGTGATAGACATTTGCTGCTACAACAGCATGGATACTTTGATCGAGAACAAAGCCTCAAATACACATTAAAACTATTAACTATGGCATTAAAATCATTAACTATGACATTAAAATTACTAACTATGACAGACTTTGATAGATTATATAATCTCAAAATACCGATTCTGCTGCATTATTATCTCTTAAACTCTAATTTATATATTGTTTTAAAGTTCATAAATTCGTCTATCTGTATTTCTGTCACTACGTTCCCGAAGACTTAAGTGATCGGCACGAACGTATCTGAAACATTAAATGAGCACTCGAGTCATGATGATAAACGAGAGACCAATGCTAATATTTATTACACGGGATTTATATCATAGGACTAACATGAAAGCAGACGATAATAGCAGCAAAACGTTTACCGTGACTAGACGACAAATGACATAACATTACATGCATCGATCTTCATGTCCATTGAGACCAGTCCTATCGTATGTAGGCTAGGGGCTAACCTGAACACCAAAACACTCGCACTAACCTGAACAACAAGACGGTAGTATTTATATTAGATACTAACCTGGGCACGAAAACTATCTTACTTATGTCACAACTCTAACTGGAACACCAAGACTATCATACTCGTGTAAGGGACCAACCTGGATACCAAGACTATCATACTCGTGTAAGGGACCAACCTGGATACCAAGACTATCATACTCGTGTAAGGGACTAACCTGGATACCAAGACTATCATACTCGTGTAAGGGACCAGCCTGGACGCCAAGACCGTCATACTCGTGTAAGGGACCAGCCTGGACACCAAGACCGTCATACTCGTGTAAGGGACCAACCTGGATACCAAGACTATCATACTCGTGTAAGGGACTAACCTGGATACCAAGACTATCATACTCGTGTAAGGGACCAGCCTGGACGCCAAGACCGTCATACTCGTGTAAGGGACCAGCCTGGACACCAAGACCGTCATACTCGTGTAAGGGACCAACCTGGATACCAAGACTATCATACTCGTGTAAGGGACCAGCCTGGATACCAAGACTATCATACTCGTGTAAGGGACCAGCCTGGACACCAAGACTATCATACTCGTGTAAGGGACCAGCCTGGACACCAAGACCGTCATACTCGTGTAAGGGACTAACCTGGACACCAAGACTATCATACTCGTGTAAGGGACCAACCCGGACTCCAAGAATATCATACTTGTGTAAGGGACTAACCTGGACACCAAGACTATCATACTCATGTAAGGGACTAACCTGGACACCAAGACTATCATACTCGTGTAAGGGACTAACCTGGACACCAAGATTATCATATTCGTGTAAGGGACTAACCGAGACACAAAGAATATCATACTTATGTAAGGGACTAACCTGGACACCAAGACTATCATACTCGTGTAAGGGACCAACCTGGACACCAAGACTATCATATTCGTGTAAGGGACTAACCTGGACACAACATATAGAAAGTCAACACATGTTATGTTGCGCTTTCTAAAGACAGTTTCGTTGGCATGAAATATTTAGAAATTGCAGCGCAAGTGGCCCTTTCGAAACCGGCTGAATAACACCTGTTTGTTTTGCCGTCACATGCAAATTCCAAGAGGCTGAACTCAATAAATATTTGAATTTTTTGACTATCAGACTTGAATGCTTCTTTCTTTTAAATGCAAGAAATATTCATCTCAATGGAAAAAGGGCCAAAAACCATTAATGATTTTCGTTGCAATTACTCTAGGATGCAACAGCTGGTGATAGATCTAATTAGTGTAGTGAACCTTAGCGATAGGGTAATTGCCGTTAATGTCATCATGATCTTTGTCCTAATTAATCTTCAGAGACATTTAAATGTATGTATGTCTGTATGTATGTATGTCTGTCTGTATGTATGTATGTATGTATGTATGTATGTATGTATGTATGTATGTATGTATGTATGTTTTGTTACGAGTCTATGCTCTTAAAATAAATAACATGAAAGACCGAACACAACAAGCTTTGTAAAATTTAACAAATAATTTATTTCCCTAGAATACAAAGTGAAAAATGAGGAAAAAGAAATTACGTTATTGCCAATTAAATTCAAATTGTAATCCAAGAATTAAAAGCACAAGTCCTAGCAATAAAAGTGCATAATGAATCTCAGTTCAAATCTCGATGAAATACAAGATGGAAGGCGATGACATCTGTAATAACGTACGAAGTGCAGATGTGTCAACAATCTCTTGTTCACTCACAACAAATATTAGTCCAGTTTCTAATTCAGTATAAATTGCAGTGAATGTCTTTATTCAGTAATTTTGTCAGAGCACTTTTGTTTATCCAGGGAAAACAATCACTTGATTTCAATAATTTGAAAAAAATTAAAATTCAGCCCAAACTCGACACAACATAATACAACGTGTCAAGTGTTTTAAGCCCAACTGACAAATCTTTATCAAAAACATCGGCTATAGGACTAATTAAGACGCAAAACAGACTCCCTGATGAGGGTCAATAGTTCATTCTTCTTGAAAAAATAGAAGTTTATTACCAACTGGCACATGCTAAATATTAATTAGTCCAGGTATGACCTTAACTCAGTTTAATGATTCTTACTTTGAGAAAGATAAAAACAAATTTAAAAAATAGTTGATTACCAAAATTGTCACTGATTTCGGAACAAGGTCAGCAACTAGATACAATGTTTTCATTACCCATATCATATAACGAAAATTTAAAAAGTATAAAAAACTAACAAACAAATTAAATTAAGTTAAATATTCATAACAGTATGCATATGCGTACGTAAGTATGTATGTATGATGTATGTATGTATATATGTATGTCTGTATGTATGTATGTATGTATGTATGTATGTATGTATGTATGTATGTATGTATGTATGTATGTGCCTGCGTATGTATGTCTGTATGTATGACACGTCAGTACAGTCAGTCATATAGTGCCAAATACAATTTTAAATCTAATAATATGAATGCAAAAATTGCGATAACATTAGCGAGATGACTCCTTTCAAATAAATATAAATCTGTAGTTATTAAAGATAAAGGTAAAGATATTTAAAAACAGACTTAAAAAAATATGCTTAAAAGCTGAGAAAATCTTTAGGACGGCAATCCAAATGAAAGTAAATATGTTCTCTTGCAAGATAAAATATTTAATCTAAAGCATGTAAATATTCTTCGAAACGTTTTTAAATGAAAACAACAGTGGGTTAAGTCATTGTATTTTAGGATCAATTGATTTCTTATAAAGCACACTAACAGAGAATCAACGACTTTTCGTATCCGAACTTATCATAAAGGTGATGGGACACGTATTTTCCAGGTTCGTGGGTTTGATACCTATCAAGGTTAGCCTTGGTCAGATATGTCAGTGTGTCATTTGGAAAGGCACTTAGCTTCCATCTTCTCGGCACGCTGTAGCCAACAGTGTATATAAAGTGCCTTTAAAACCAAAAATAACAAGCTAACATTCAAACAGTTACATTATAAAATCTGTCTCGCAAGTACACACAGTAAGAATGTGCTCCGAAGACTTAGGACCCTGGCATGGTAAACATTCTGTCAAGGAATTATGCACGCGTGAGGTATATGAGTGATCTGTAAGTGAGCGTCACATTTCCACCTCATCTCTGCGATTTTTTGTATATGAACGTCTTCACTCTCAGATAATCAGTTGTAAGTTTCGATGCTAGATTTTATGGAGTTTTCAGTCCACATCTCTTGTTCTCTTGTCTCTTGGCATCCGTCCGTCTACGGGAGACGATGGCGTAGCTCCAAAGTAAGCTTTTGTCTATCCATCTTTTTAGCTCTCTTTACAGCTTGTTTTATTTTTCTCTCTTCCTCTGCGTTTTGAACTCCCTGCCTGACAGCTAGGCGCCAGCTGGAACGGTTGTTTGCACAGCTCTCCCAGTCGTTGACATTGATGTTTGCCGTCTTCATATCCTTCTTGCAAACATCTTTGTAGCGCAGATGTGGTCGTCCAGTTGGTCGTGCACCTTCTGCTAACTCCCCATATAACAGGTCCTTGGGAATGCGACCTGGGTCCATTCTTTTGACATGGCCAAGACAGCGAAGGCGCCTCTCGCTGAGAATGGAGAACATGCTGTTCATGTTGGCGCGTTCTAGAACCTCTGTGTTGGGTACTTTGTCCTGCCACTGGATGTGCAGAATGCGCCGCAGACATCTCAGGTGGAAGCTGTTGAGTTTCCTCTCGTGTCTTGCATAGGTGGTCCATGTTTCGCTGCTGTAGAGTAGTGAGCTGAGTACGCAGGCTTGGTAGACACGCAGTTTGGTCTTCTCTGTGAGGTTGGGGTTGTTCCAGACTTTCTGGTTAAGTCTGGTCATCACTGCTGCTGACTTGGCAATCCTGCCGTTCACCTCAGAATCAATGGAGAGAGAGAGCTGGAGATGTTAGACCCGAGGTATGTGAAGTTCTCGACAACTTCCAAGTTTTACCCATCGATGGTGACAAAGGGAGGGGAGTCTGCGTCCTGCGCCATGACGTTCGTTTTCTTCAAACTGATGGTCAGTCCAAATTCCTTACAAGCATGGGAGAGGCGGCATACCAGCTGCTGCAGTCCATCCTCCGTGTGTGATGTCAAGGCTGCATCGTCGGCGAAAAGTAATTCACGGATGAGTACCTCTGTGACTTTAGTCTTAGCACGGAGACGGGCGATGTTGAACAGCTTGCCGTCAGCCCTGGTATGGATGTACACTCCGTCGCTGCAGTCCTTGAATGCAAGGACACAGCCTTGTTTGACTCCGCTGATGACTGGGAATGCTTCAGATGTTGCGCCATTGAAGCACACTGTGCTGTGCATGTTCTCGTGGAACGACATGATGACAGCAAGCAGACGTGGGGGGCAGCCGATCTTCTGCAGGAGTCTGAAGAGTCCACTCCGACTAACCAGGTCAAACGCCTTCGTCAGGTCTATGAAGACAATGTAGAGGGGCATCTGCTGCTCGCGACACTTCTCCTGCAGCTGACGTAGTGAGAAGATCATGTCTACAGTTGACCTGCCGGGTCGAAATCCACACTGGGACTCTGGGCAGACGCGGGAGGCTAGGATCTGCAAGCGCGCCAAGGCAACACGGGTGAAAGCCTTTCCAACGATGCTGAGGAGGGAGATGCCCCGATAGTTGTTGCAGTCGCTACGGTCTCCTTTATTTTTGTACAAAGTGACGATGTTGGCGTCACGCATGTCCTGTGGGATGTATCCCTGTTCCCAGCAAAGGCAGAGGAGTGTGTGTAGTGGCTGAAGCAGTGCTGGTTTTCCGCTCTTGAGGACTTCAGGCGGAATGCCGTCGTTTCCAGGAGCCTTCCCACAGGCAAGGCAATCGATGGCTTTTCCGAGCTCTTCCAGGGTGGGCTGTGTGTCTAGCTCCTTCATGACAGGCAGGTCTGGAATGGTGTCCAGGGCAGTTCCAGTGACATTGTTTTGGGTTGCATATAGCTCGAGATAGTGCTCAACCCATCGCCGCAGTTGTTTCCCCTGGTCTGTGATGAATTCGCCCGTCTTGGACTTGAGGGGGCGGTCTTGCAGCTTGGGGGCGGGCCTGTCGCCTTTTTGATACCCTCATACATTCCTCTTGTATGCCCGGTGTCAGCAGCTGTAAAGTTTCAGCCAGTAGGTGTTGGCACAGCGGCGGACAGTCTTCTGGGCGTTGTTCCTTGCAATCCTGAGGGCTTGTAGTGTTCTGGGGCTAGGTGCAGCCTTGTATGCCAGGAGGGCTTTCCTCTTTGCCTCAGTCACGGGCTCCATCTCCTCCCAGTTTGCCTCATACCAGTCGACATTCTTTCGCTCCCTTTTCCCGTAAGCTGTGATGGCTGAATTGTACACAGAGTCACGGATATGGGACCACTTGGAGTCAATGGTGTCATCAGGTGTCACTTTGGTGAGGGCTTCCTTCAGTTTGCTGATGAACTGCTGTGTTTTCTCTGGGTTGCTTGCACAGCAAGTGTTGATGCGTGGGTGACCCTTCTTTTTGGCGTGGTGCAGCTTCTTAGGTAATATTCGCACCTTGCTGGCCACGAGGGAATGGTTCGTGTCACAATCGGCAGTGTGGTAGCTGCGGGTGAGAAGGACACTGGCCAGTTCTGCACGCCTGGCGATGACGAGGTCTAGCTGGTGCCAGTGGCGTTAACGTGGGTGTCTCCACGACACCTGGTGGATCTCCTTGCATTTGAAGAAAGTGTTGGTCACACATAGGCTGTGGGAGCAGCACATCTCCAGCAGTCGCTGACCATTCTCGTTGATCTTGCCCCTTCCGTAAAAACCGAGACAGGTGGACCAGGCCTCATGGTCAGCTCCAACTCTAGCATTTAAATCTCCTTGTAAGTAAAGGCTTTCATTGTTGGGGATACTGGATATTGCCTGATCCAGAGCCTCATAAAACTTGTCTTTCTCCTCGTAGGTGGAGCAGAGGGTTGGGACGTACACGCTGAAGATGTTGACCGGGCCTAAGGATGTTGACAGCCGGAGGGCAAGGATTCTCTCAGTACCTGATGATAGAGGTTCAATGAAGGCGATTAGCGTGTTCTTTACGGCAAAGCCTACACCATGCTGCCTAGGTTCATCTGAGGGCTTCCCGTGCCAAAAGAACGTGTAATTGGCTTCCCTGATGGTGCCGCTGTCAGCCAGTCGGGTCTCCTGGAGGCAAGCAATGTCAGTGTTTAGTCGGGAGAGTTCTCTGTCAATGACGGCAGTCTTCCGTGCATCGTCGATCTGCTGTAGGTCAGCGGTCAATCCAGGACACATGGTCCTGATGTTCCAGGTTGAAAAACGAAGAGTTGGAGTCTTCTTATTTCTTCTCTTAGTCTTTCCAGGTACGGAGTTTTGTGTCCCACTTGTCGAGATGGTTCTCTAAGCTCCACGCACCCAGTGAAGCAGGCAGACCATGGCGGGCAGCACCTTACTGACTGGAGGCTGCCCAGCTTGAGGCGGGCGGTAACTGTCCAGTGAGACCTGGTGATCTCTCCCACCGTCAGAAGTAACCCCTGGCGCCAATCTCTTCGCCAATCGAGCTTTGACTTAGAACCGGTAAACTGCTACTTCTCGTGTTGTGCCGACGCCGTACGACGACGCTGGAGTGTCCTCTCCAGTGGAGCTATGAAGCCTGGGCAGGGTGGTATGGAGAATCAGCTGTTGTCCATGCAGCAGATCCCCCCTCTCCAGGCAGCTGGTGTGCCCAAGGGAACGACGAATGCCGATACAGCTTGGCACCAACGGCGTCGCAGGAGTTGCAGGAATGACGTTGAAGTCAATGTCAGACCGCCTTAGGGACTCCATCTCCGGATTTTCTGTCTGGGTTTACTCCCTTAGCCTTTCCCATGAGTGGGTATAGCCACAAGGCAGCAGAGGTTTGGAATCGGAGTTTTCCTTCTCCTAGATGAGCTACCATCCAAGGTTTACGAGTCCTATCTACCCGAAGTAACTGGTTTTAAGGCGCCAGTGGGCCACCTTCACCCCTTCTCCTCTTAGTAGAAAACATGGTTTGCCGGGCTTCAAATCTAAGCCACTCGCGAAGGCCAGGAGCTGGATTTTAGTTGACAGAGGCAGTCAGAGATGCAAGCCGTATGGGGCATTTTTTGGAGGATTGGGGCGCTTGTCTCCCACTCCCACCCCGGGCAATGTCAACCTTAGATCACACATATATATATATATATATATATATATATATATATATATATATATATATATATATATATATATATATATATAGAACACATATACTGATATAATACTCAAAGTCCATAATACTCAAAGTCCCCATCTAAGTACCTCGCCTCAGCAGCGGATGGCTGCATATTAGTTTTAGGTGCTTCATCTGCTACTGCATTACCCCTGATATCGATTTGGCCTGGTAACCAACAGTAAAGTATACTGTGTAGCCACCAGTACAGTATGCTTGGTAGCCGAAAGTACAGTAGACAGCATTAGAATATGCTTGAAGGTAAATAAAAACAGTAATGTATACTTGGTAGCCATCCGTACAGTATGCTTGGTAACCAACAGTACGGTATTCTGGTTAGCTAACAGTACAGCATGCTTAGTAACCAACAGTACAGTATGCTGGATAGCCATCAGTACAGTATGCTTGGTAATTAACAGTACTGTATCACGGGTAGCCATCAGTACAGTATGCTTGGTAATTAACAGTACTGTATCATGGGTAGCCAACAGTACAGCATGCTTGGTAATTAACAGTACAGTATGCTGGGTAGCCATCAGTACAGTATGCTTGGTAATTAACAGTACTGTATCATGGGTAGCCATCAGTACAGTATGCTTGGTAATTAACAGTACTGTATCATGGGTAGCCAACAGTACAGCATGCTTGTAACCTACAATACAATATGCTTTCTTCAGAATGTATAAGCAGAGCTTGCTTCTGTAAGACTTAGATATTAAAGGATTGTCAGATTTAAGATTCAGAAAAGTAACATGTGGAAAGTTGATACATAAAGGTAAAAACAAATAAGATTTTTGACAAGTTTAAATATAGTGCAAAGTTTTAAGTAGGGCTTCAACATGTGCTGTAAAGACGTTTTGATTTGATAAAGAAACTTTTTGTTTTCTAATTTTCTCCGTATATTCTGTCTGTGCGTTTACACCATCCTGGGCCTTTTATTCCGACAGGCTTTAATTATACCGTGCCTACCCGTACAAGACTGTTCATTAAAGTAGCTTCTTCACCGGTATCACGCCTTAGGGACATATATTTAAAAATGTCGCCCGCAGCGCTGGTTGGGGACTGTTGATTAAGGTAGTTTTTACCTCAAGCCGTTTTAAGTACACTCATCTCAAACGAATGTCGCTAATCATCCCAAACTGGTTGTTAAGAAAATTTATTTTAACTTCAGTCTGAGTATATATGTTGTTTAGTGTATCATCTAATTCATAAAATATTTTTTTTTTTACTTTAACATTGATGTCAACAGAAAATTCATCAATGGTGACTGGTCTGAGTCCTTTAATGGTCCCTCTCGTTCTTGCATCTTTACTGTACGACTTGCGTATCACAATCCAAGCAATCCAGTTGGCGTCAATTACCAACCTAGATATATCATTCTACCATCCATCTTCATGTTTTGTTACTTGATTAAGCACCCCGAAAAAAAATCCATTTTATGTGATCTCCTCTGTTGTCAAGGAAAGAAACTTGCTACAGAAAGATCTGTGGTAAGTCCCCAATTATTTCTGCTAAGCGACGTCAACAAATTGAGACTGAAAAACTGTAATCATAGAATATCGATCTCGGAAATAAATACTTTGGCTTTCTTTGCTTTGTTGTTTAGACACAGGAACAGGCCAATTAGAAAAGGAGGACAGATGAAGAGGCAATCTAAATAATAAATAAAACCATACAATGAATCTACATGTGCCTATATGCTGTATCTTCCGGCAAGCTCAGGCTTGTCCTTTGGCAGCCTAATACGCGAATGTCAAAGAGAGAGAGAGAGAGAGAGAGAGAGAGAGAGAGAGAGAGAGAGAGAGAATTTCATAAGGACACTCCCGTATAAATTACTTTGTAAAACACGCATCCTGGTGCTTCCCATTTTAACCTGTGCCCCGAAGTTTGAGCTTGTTGGGGTGATGGGGGTAGGGGTCTACTACCATACCTTGGTGCCATGTATCCTGGTACTTTCATCTTCTTTGCAGGGGTGGGAGTAGCAGGTGAAAGATGATTTATAGCTCGTATTTTTGAGGAGGTCTGTAAACAATATTGATATTTTCGGTAAATAAGCCTGTAACATCGGTACTTTTAAAATGCCCGTATTACAAACTATATAAATATATTCATACAATAGCATTTTTAGCAGACCGCTCCGGTGGCCTAAGTGGTTAAAACTTCCGCCTAGGATGAGGGAGGTCGCGGGTTCAAACCCCGGCCGAGTCACACCAAAGACTTACAAAAGTGGTACTAGCGGCTGCCTCGCTTGGCGCTTTGAATTGAGAGGTTCGTGTTAGGACTGGTCGGCCTGGTGTCAGGATAATGTGACTGGGTGGGACAATGCCTCATGTCTGCGTCATGATGCCCCAGCGCTAGACTTCAGCGTAAACTGCCACACTGCAGACATTGTAGCAATATGACTGGAAAATTGTTAAAGCTGCGATAAAAATCCAAATCATACACATACACACACACATTAGTCCGATAAAATAGTCCCCAAACCTCTGTTGATAATGATGGACGAATTGTGGGTCTGAACGTTTTAGACACTTACCGGTATTTCTCGTCTCTTGAGCAGTCCTCAGCTGAAGGGTCCTTTCTGCGATGTGTACTATTTCCAGATAAACCATGTTTGACGACTCTTAAATTCACGTCGAATAATACCACCATATGTCCTGTGGCCATTTTGAGTTTCGTGGCTACATACGGCTGTTGCTACATACTGGTAATGTCTAACATTTACACTGATTGTATTCCGGAATAATTTGTATGCAGCAAAATTGAACAGGTGATATCAGACCAACAAATCGTCATTCAGAATCAGCATATGTTTTCTTTGAAGGGTGGGTGGGTGGCAGATGATTTATCAGTCTATATCCTCATCTGCGTATCAATCAAAACACGGTTCAGAATCAGTGTAAATTCCTGTGTTTATTTGACAGACATCTTATATATGCTTTATTCCTGAAGAATGACAGACGTTATGTTTAAACGGTTCTCAGAGGTGGTCATTCTTCGACAAATCTTTAAACTATCGCTCATATACATTAACCAATTTACATCAGCTGATTGTGAGTGAGCTCCACACGGGATAGAATTAAGTAAAACCAGCGAGCGTATCGGATCTGAGCCTTCACTTGGGGAAACTTTAAACTTCATAAGAAAATTTTAAAGGTTTCTGAATAATTTTTTAACGTTTATTTTATCAGCAGTATTACGAATACATGTGTTTCTTATGTATTAGAGTTCACCGAATCACGTGGGTATGGTGAAACCCTTGCCTTTTGGGTCTGAGCTTTATTGAACTCCACGGGTTCAGACAAGTGTTGACTACAGAAAAGAAACATGAAAGATCGCTGTAATGAAAGAATGAATTTTTGAGACTCTGTGATGACATTGCACAAAACAAATGCTGGATCTAAGAAACTGATTAATAAAAACCTTCTCACAAGATCGGCCCACTGTAAATGAAACCGTCGTTTCGATTTCATCGTAGTATTTTCATCAGTTGTACTGAGGCGAATATTTCTATTTCAAGTCAATAGCCTATTTTACAAGATAAATAATATACTGCAACGAGGGATGCCCAATCAATGGCAGAGACGGCTTGTGTACTGTTCTGATTTTATTTCAGTCAAGGTTGCCTTACGGTGCATGTAGTAGTAATTAAGTATGATAAGGTACGAAGTCAGTCACAGCCTTTGAGAATTATGCATCCCTAACACACGCAGACACATACACACATACAGGCAGAGACACGCACATACAAACACAGACACGCACACAAAGACACACACATACACGCCCACATCACTCTCCGAAACACTCTGTGTTAAAGGTGCAACAAATGCCATCAATGTGCCTCTGAAAAGTGCAGTGGGTGCTGTGTACAGACTGATATAATATTAATTGCAACTCTACGATATATAATTCATCATGAGTATCAAAGGTTACTGCAACTTGCTTTTTATTTGGACATTAAACCTTTGCCATTAAAACATGTAGAACCAAAATAATTGTCATCTTGTATCCAGCAGCATAATGAGTGTTTATCTACTGAGTTCATATGGCCATCATAATGCGAATTCATTTTTGTTTAATAATAATTATTCTGAAAATGGAAGAAACCATTGCTAACTAAGGAACTTGTATTAAGATGTTGGAATTTCTGAAACCAGAAAATGCCACCGCCGATGACAAAGCATCAAACAATGTATGACCAGGTGCTGATTAGACGGAAAGCTGCTTGTAGCAGTCTTAGCCATGACTTAATCGTACAATCATTAGCTAATATTTGCAATAAGTTGAGGGCACCTTGCAACTGAAAACAAAACCTTGCAACTGAAAACCAAAACCTTCATCGGATATAAATCTACCATCCTCATATTCCTGTGCTAGTCATTATTTGTGTTTTCCAGCGTAGAGTAGCATGACCTTCTACAGCTATCTTAGTGCCTTCAAAGTGGCATAGCCTCCATGATTCCTGTCATCACTTGAAGATTGCTTACAAGTATCAAGTGGCCCCCGGGTGGACGAGTAGTCTAAAGCGCTCGCCTTTTACCAATCACTGCATTCTCAACTCTCTCTGCGTGGGTCCCAGTGGGTATCTGAGAAATTTACCAGTACCTTCCCATGGGTAAGTGGTTCTTATCGCGGTATTCCTAGCTTCTTCTTCCACCAGTTATACTGGCCGCCATGTGTAGCCTAACTTGCCCTAAGAAATGGCATTAAACCCAAAACACATCTGACCAGACGCCGTTCGCGTCTCTCTGAAGTTTATTTCCCACTACATCCTTGACAACAATGTTAAATCCACTATGATGCATGGGTGAATCTTACTTGTGTTGTTTTCAGATACAGTAAAATAGTTTACAAAAAGACAAACATATAATTCAGTTATTGACGGATTAGGTCAACCCAGTCCTATTGCATTCCTAGGTTATGTATATTTATATGATCAGCCTTTGAAAGTATGGCAATTTTAAAAAAAAAAGAGATGTGGATGATCGTGTTTTGCTGAAGAGAGAATTTAATTTCGTAACTTTCGATTCTGGAGCAAGTTTTGTAGTAGATAAAAATAATGTTTTGTTTTCCTACGTTAATACCGGATATATTTCATCTTGTGTTACCTAAACCGATAGATTTTGACTCATGTTTTGATACCACACGATGAAATATATTCGTAGGAAAAGAAAACATACTCTATTTATTTTATATTGCTGTTCTCATAAATTAATTCTACATCAAAGTTAAATCATTGTTTTTTCGTTTGTCTAGTTTAATCGTATTGATAAGTATGAGTGAACTCTATATTTACCTTTTCACATTTGTATCATTGCGCAAGTCGTCTTCAGTACGTTATTCGGATTCTGTGTATGGTTATGTTCTCGACGGTTTCGATCGTTTTGATTTGATGTGCGTTTAAATGTCATTTGATTGCACCGAATATTTCAGTGTAAACATAACCTTTTACTTTGTCTTAAGGCTGGAGAATTGTCATTGGATATTTTGCTATTTTAAAGTTGCCGCAATATTCATAAGTTACCTTTTTTGTTAGACCCTCATTTTCGTTCAGCAATGTGAGAAAAATAATATTTCATTATGCATCGGTGTTGGATTGAAAAAGTCTACCCTCGGGATCAGAATGTTTTGTCAAACCGCCGACAAAACTCCATGTCTGATGCAAAATTCTCACCCCAGGGTGGACTTTTCTTATCTTACTCCGTCGCATATAAACGATTCCATTAATACTGATTGTGTCCCTGTTGTGACCTCTACGATAGGAAAGTGTTAACTTAATTGTGTCTTGAACTTGATATGTTGAGTTTTATCGATTTTCGAGAACACAAAAAGTAAATTATCTAACTAAGTCGGACCAGTTTCCTAGGACGGCTCCAAGGATTTGAAATGTCAGAAGTTTCTTCGGGAGGGTTTGGGTGGGGTGAGGTGGGGAAACGAACTTCGCAAAAATATGGTACGAGTCCATATTATCTGGAAAACAACCCAGACAATTTAATTTCATTTTCTTGATAATCAATTGTGACAAAAGTACAATTTATAATGGGGGCCCCGAGTGGCCGAGTGGTCTAAAGCGCTTTCCGTTACGGATCACTGCCAGCTCACCTCTGTCTGCATAGGTTCGAGTCTCGGATTCAGCCAATGTGGGTATGTGAGAAAGCTTTCCAGTAGCTTCTCGTGGGTCGGTGGTTCTTTCCGGGATTTTCATGGGTTCTTCCTCCACCATTAATATTGGCCGCCATGTATAGCCTATCGTGTGCTGAAAAATGGCGTTAAACCCTACAACAACAACAATCTTTAATAACATTGCTATAAGTTTACTCGGAAGCTTGATCCGTTTCATGGTTCAGTGAAACAACATATATTTTCCTTAGTTTTCGTTTTATGATATTTTGTTATTTGTTGTTCACTATTTTATTATTCTCCGTGTTGTAATTTTTAGGCCGAATATTATTTGAACATTGGTAAAATCAAAATTTATACAATCTTATACAAATATGGTAAATTCTATAGCAACAGTATAAACACTCTGAAGACAGCTTTGTTTCATTATATCACTGGAATTCAATATTTTGTTACAAAACACCATAGAGGTATGTTTTTATCTGTACGCAAATAGAATATAAAATTGATAATTGCTAGACCATATCATTCGAAGAGAACCGTGATAAGTGTGGCAGAAAAGATTTGGAAAATAAAGGCTGTTTTATCTTAAATTTTGAGCTTTCCTCATCATAACCTTAGGTGGCAGGGTCCAGTTTCGTAAATTGACCCCTGGCAAATTTCTTAACTTAAGGCTATGGTGTGACTTTTTCAGCTATTATTGTTTACTATTTAAAGTTATGGATATATTTGTGAACTAGGTGTTTCGGGCTTGTGTTTTTCTTGAAACTGATGTCAGGCATGTACACCTTCCCTAGTTACTCTGCAGTATGTTGATAGCGAAATACCAACAGTCGGCTAGGAAGAAGAGCTAGCCTCCCATAGCAGTAAACACGTGGGTTTGGGGCAAGTAGAATATCTCAGAACGGTTTGGATGACAACTATTTTTCAGTTACATCAGCCTGTTTAGTATACACTGTTTTACAGAATTGTCATCTAGGAAAAGGGCTTGTGTTTGAGCTGTGAGCATCACATGGTGTCAAAAATGACATTCGGACATGACATTGTAGGTAGAAATTTGGGGTTGGGGTGCATAAACTTCTTCTACTATGAACTGCCTTTGACTTCTTTGGTCAAGTGGATAATATTCTTATGCTTTATTTTAATATAGGTATCCAAAAATCTGGACCTTTTATACCTCACCTGTCTATTTATACTAAGTCGCATTAAATTTGTACATAAAAACTGGCCCCTGCCCCCTAACCTCAGGCCACAAAACTCCGTTCTCGGCCCCGTGCTGTTAATTCTATACACTCAGCCGCTCTCAGGTGTCATAGATCGACAGTAGTGTCACAGCAATTGTATCTAGCTACAGCTACCCGACCGAAGTTGAGGCAACCATCCAAGGCGTAGAGAGATACATTCCGATGTGAAGTCATGGATGACATGTAACGAGCTGCAGATGAATGATAATAAAACGGGTCCCTCATGATCAATGCGCAAATACATTCTCATTGACATCCTTTACCTCAAACAATACGTATCAGCAATACTAATACTAAATAAATCAAGTCAGTACAAAAACTAGGTGTCATTCTCGACAGTTTTCTCTCATTACACCAAAACATGTCGTAAACATATGCAAGGACGCTGAGACGCATCAGCTCCATTTGCAGTTTTCTCTCGGTTGATAACACTAACCATCTGAGTGTTTCTTATTTCTTTCAATACTGCTCTATTATAATTCACTTCTGTATGATTCGTCTAAGTATCTATCACAGAAACATCAAAAAGTTCAAAATACAGCATTTCGGATTATCTTTAGAATGTGAAAAACTGAGTACACCTCTCCCCTGCTCTCTAGCCCCCATTGGCTAGTCGTTAGATCCAGAACCAAACGCAAAATCTGTTCACTACGCTGTATTTCGTTGCCTGGCTGTAGTCCAATATACATATCTGACCTCATCCATGTGTATACCATATCTAGCTCCTCTTCTCACACTTGAATTCTCATTGTCACACTCTGTTTAAACGAAGTCATAAGGACAAAGTTTATTTGCTTACCAGGGTCAAACTAAGTGGAACGAATCGCCCATTAAACTTAGACACAAGGACTAATCTCATTCAAGAGTACGCTTAAAACTCACCTATTTAAATTACAAGAATAGAGTTATAGATTTAATAACCGTTACTTTATATCATCTGCATGAAGTTAGTAATAATTTGGTGGGCAGTACTGATAAATTGCAACAATTGCAACCAGTTGAAGAAAGACCGAAATGCTGACACTGGCCACTAATAAACGTAAACACTGTTATGAAAATATCCTTTTTCTCATCCAGAAATAGTACAGCTTATCAGTACTCATTATGCGGCGGCCCATCGCCTATTACAAACTTTCTACAGCTGTAAAACGTAATCCCAGTAACTAATTTAAATAAATATTTAATATGTTAATGAATAAAAATAGCAAACTGTAAGCAGTATAGCACATGGTTTGGGAACACAGTTATCATCTCTTGTGAATGGCACATCGGTAGATTACAATTACGTTCCATGTCGCGTCAGATCCGTTGGTATCTCATACACTCATTCGATATAAAACAGCGTTTCCCATCACTGAACCTTACTAAATTATTCGGTGTAATTACACAGCCAAACATTTGCCATCTGCTAATGAGGTGAACCTATTCTTTTTATTTGATCTACGACGAACATAAGTACGGGTATACGTACCAATTGTTTTACTCCCTGCCAGCTACAATGATGAGGCCTACTGAAAATCAATGAAATACAGACAGCAGTTTCAGTTGCGTTCGTTTGATGGAAAATCAGGATAACATGTGTTTATGAATAGTCTTTCAGTCTCATCAGATACTCACATCTTATTAGAGAACATATCCAAACCGATAACAACCAGAAATGTAACAGCTTCCATCCGATACAAGACTGAGATGTAACAACTAACCAATAATAATCACAGATATAATAACTCCAAATAAAATTGAAACAATTCCTAACCGATAATAACCCGAGATGTAAAAAGTTCATATAATGGACAAACACTTGTCAGAGTGATTAATGTATTAGAACGCAAGTGGAAGTGATATTTAATTCCGTCTATCCAGTCTCCGTTATTGGGCGCCATACACTGTGATACCAATAATTATTAACCAGCTGAGGATCCCGTGCTGTATCTGGTGCAATACTAGTCGTCATATTAAAAAAAGGGAGAATCCTAAGGTACAAATAAATAGTTCTCGTCATAGTAAAGGAGCTGAAGGAATAACTCATTGAATATATACGAATTCCTGAATATATTGTCTTCAGCTCTATTTCATAGTTTGATGTTACAAACATAATGCCATACATCCAGGCTTTATAAATCATTTAAGAGAGGAATCCTTGGATCACCAAAACTTTCAAATTAGGGGGTTAAAGTTGTATTGACACACAATGGTACGGATTCTCGACAGGAAGTTGTTCGCACAAGCTCCCGACGGCAAAACGTATTATCATCCGATCATCCAATCGTTGACTCGTGCTCAATTCCTCCGTTAAGAATACAGGGGCATTAATCTCATCACAGACGAATTTTATGGTCAATATATTGACTAAGCCGGAACGCTAAATAACACTAATTTCAGACAAATCTTTCGTTTGAGCCTGAATTCACTAGAAATTTGATTTTATACAAATCTTTGGCCTGAGCCTGTGTTTGCTTGAACCGTTGAAATTAAATATCATACAAGCTACTTTAAATAATTGCATATTTTTTCCAGCTCAAACCTGTTCCGTAACAGTATTATCGCAAATTTGCAAAACAAATGCTTTCGAAAATTATGAGTTATGATGATAGAATTAATTTAATCAAAGTACTTTTTGCTCCCTCTCGAAGTCTGTGACATGTTTCTTAACTATCATATCCAACTCTTTCATCTCGAATTATATAAATAAATAATGTAATATTCAATAATACAAATCCAAAGCTACTCCGAAACAACACTACGACTAAGAACAACATTTTAGACATTCCAATATCTTACACAATTGCTGGCTGTCACTTGGCGTTGCGGAACATTTGAAAAATTCATTTCTCAGTTAGGAATGTGCACATCTGTTCTTGTAGTGGATTACTTCTCCAGTTATTGGGTCTTATTGTACTTGCTTAATATATTTCTAGTCTACAGCCCAACATAAAATTGATCTAACCGGAGGTCTCAGAACATTCCTGATCAAGTAAGAGAGAGACCCAACGTTAATTCTCAAAGTGGGAAAGTGTCAGCACCTATTGTTCGGTTTAGACATGGGGACATGACGTCTGATTCTAATCCTTCTGTTATCCTGGCCACTTCAATTGGTTGTTGCTCCCAGGTCAAAGCTTCAGCAACGTTCTGGAGAAAGCGGGACGTCTTTTGGGAATAAATTATTTGAGTCCAGTAAACAGAATAATGACTTTTATCAGTGATCTGCATTTCACAGTAACATGCTGTCAAGAAAAATGAACGGAGGACGTTGACGTTCATTGGGAATTAAATAAATATAAAAATAGATAATTCTTTTGTTTACACAGTCTCCTTTATACCACTGTCTTAATATGGATTTCTAGTATTTACGAATAGGATTGCATTTATAGCTAAGGAGCAGTCTCCCAGCACAAACTAAAGCAGTCTTCAGTTAATGATGATTGTTGGAAGGTATCACAAAGTTGAGGGAAAAGAAGTGCCTCAAGTGTATGGATTCTGATTGAAATAATAGTCTCCAAAACTCATTGCATAAGAAACTCCATCGCTGCCAGAGCATAAACTGACAAATGACAGAGTCGTTTAGCGGATAAATTATTATCTTTGAAAGAGTGGGCGGCTACCATATCTCTTCCCCCATCGCTCCTGCCCCAATCATCCCCATGGTATCTCAGTTGGTTAAAATTATGCTCTGGGAACGCATAGAAAGCAGGCGTCTCAAAGACTCTTTACGTACTTTTGTTTATTCCCCCTCCCCCTCCAAACGATATTCCTAGAGCCACCCATACAAGCCTGTGACCAAGACATACGTAAAGAGTAAACCGAAACTTAAAACGTATGAGAAGGAGAGTAGAACGGATGATCCCCACTAAATACAATTCATGCATTGGTATTGTAATATGGTGCATCGGCATTGGTGCTGCTGTTTCAATGATCTGGAGAAAGAACAGCAATAATAAGAAAAATAACTTGGTATCATTTCGATATCAATGCAATGTTTAGTAACTGGCTTGAACTCATGCAAATTATCATAATGAAATTACATGCGTGTATTCTAATGCAATACGACCTTCTTAAACCTGACAAGCGAATGATAGTGTACATACATCAAGTTACTTAACATTGCCCTAATTACTGAAATGGTATGAGTTCCGAATGAAAATATTTCCATAATCTTAGGGAACACTTGAGCACCAGATCAATTTTGAGTGAAGTTATCTCTCTAATGAGTAAGCAAACAAAACAAAACAAACAAATCCAAAGAGACTAAATTAATTTGTTACTAAACGAAACAAACAAATCCAAACAGACTAAATTAATTTGTTACTAAATGATTATGAGGAATACGTGAATATACAAAACCTATCAGTAGGAATCATATCTGTATCTACTTTGTATCATGGTTGTATAGATGACAGCAAAAAGGATGTGCCGATTTGTAGTTTTAGTTTCGTAGCTCAGAAGACTGCTAATATCAAGGGTTATGGTCTTAGTAGCTGCTCTGTCAATCATTCGCCTCCCCTAGCACCTTCCTTTGATGTACTCTTTGAGCACCTCAAGCCTATTTTCATAAGTTCTTTTGTTGCAACAGACGTGTTTGATACAAACGCAGTGTCGACTGGTTACCAGGAAGTTGTGGACTGGGTATCTAAGAAAACAATTGGACAGCGGTATGATTAAGATGTAAATTTATTGGCAAGATGAAAGTTATTTGCGAATTAAAAAAGCACTGGTTCAATTAAGATTCAGTTTCATCTCATTTTAGATTCCATGTCATCTATAAAACTGACCAGCTGATGGATTTATAACTTCGCTGTCTGAAGAGCATTGCTGTTGACGGCTGATATAAATATTGGCATATAATGGTACCACTTTTGTCATTATTGGTATCCTATTTATTTGTAGCTAATATTGATCGACGAACATAGAGTTCTTCGATTTCAAAACATGATTCAGAAGCTTAACAAACTAATTGAAACTGAACAAAATATAAACGATTTTCAACTTGAAAACGTTATTTGTTTCCCAGCCAGGAGAAATAGATTGTGTTTTGTATTTTATGGAATGGATCTTAATGACTGTAAAACAGACAAAAGAATCTACTCCAAATGCTTATTGCGACTTCTGGTAAATGGTTATCGGAAAAAAACTTTTTATTAAGAAGCACAACAAAATAAACAACCATTTGCTGAGTATGTTTATATCTGCTAAGATTGCCAACAATAATCATGACAAACTCTTTACAATTGTATCAAATCTTTGATTTGCGATGAAGGGACTTACAATTAAGACAAAATGAAGTTTGTAAACACTATCCATTTTTATTCGTAGGACCAGCAAATATTTTGGTGAAATGAATGGAAAGATACAAATGCTAATTGGAAGTAAAATATTGATTCTCCAAGAGAAAAAGAGACGCTGAAAATACGTAAAGGAAAATGTCTGAAGCATTATGCAAAATATATTTGGAATGATTTGTGTATATTCTTTCAAACTTGAACATTTGTGTATTAGCTGTTTCGATTTAATGAGTACAAAAAGCACAATTAATTGTTAGATGTTTCGAACAACTCGTAGAATTTATACACTTATTCCAACGTTAACACTGGTCAACAGTGAAATCATTACTGACTTGAAAAGGCCCTAATCTGTAGTATTTTGGTGTGCCGAACACGAATATAACCGTGAAAAATTTGTATTGGCTCTCGTTTTGAAGATATTCATATACCTCATTTTCTATGTTTCACTGTGTAAATTTCTCCAGTAGGACTGCAGCAACATCCGGAATAATGATGTAACATTGCATAATACCATCATGCTCACATCATCCACAGTTGATTGCATCATTTTCTGATGCAATGCAATACTAATGCCATGCGGCTGCTGAAGTAAGTTGACGTCAGCAGTGTACTATACATGTGTAGGCCTATTATACTAATGCCAGGCGGCTGCTGAAGCTGACGTAAGCAGTGTACTATATAAAGCCCAATCAGATAGGTTCAGCATTTAAAATATTTTAGACGTTGTGCGAGACAGTTCAAGCTACTGTTACATAAAACTTATTATTTTATCCATTTACGTACAATAAAGAACAGTAATGCCTCGAAAGTGTGTTAATACCGCGGACAATTTTTGCTATATTTGTGGGGAAGTGACATTTGCCAACCAGAAGAAAAGTATCAATTCTCAAGTGAAGAAGGCATATCATCTTTACTTCGGATGCAAGGTTGGTGACCAAGACAAGCCTTGGGCTCCGCATATATGCTGTGCTACATGTACAACACAGCTTTCACAGTGGTTGAATTGCAAAAGGTCATCAATGCCGTTTGCAGTCCCAATGGTGTGGAGAGAGCCAAGCAACCACCTAAATGACTGTTACTTCTGCTTGGTTCCTCCTCTTTCCGGCGGAATAACGAAGCGAAAGAAGTCGAGAATAGTCTACCCAAACATTCCGTCTGCATTGAGACCAGTTCCACATGGTGAGGGACTTCCTATTCCAGAACCTCCAGCAGAATATTCTCTTGATTCATCTGACGAAGACAAAGGTGAGTCGACCTGTTCTTCTCCTGGTCCATCAGCATGCAGTGATCCAGATTTTCACTGTGGTGCATCATCAACCCCACACAGAATAACACAGGAAGAACTAAATGACCTGATTCGTGATTTGGACTTATCAAAGAACAAGGCAGAATTGCTAGGATCAAGACTCCAACAATGGAATCTTCTAGAAGAAGATGTCACAATTACTGCATATCGAAAGCGCCACCAGCAATTGGAGCCTTTCTTCAGAAAGGAAAGTAATCTGATATTCTGTTCCGATATTGAGGGCCTCATGAATGCTTTAAAAATCACTCATGACCCACAAGAATGGAGACTATTTGTGGACTCTTCGAAACTGAGTCTCAAGGCTGTGCTTTTGCACAATGGAAACATTCTTCCATCTATTCCAGTAGCGTATGCTGTCCACATGAAAGAGACATACGATAACTTAAGGCAGCTACTGAATTCCATTGAGTATAACAAGTACAGCTGGCAGCTCTGTGGTGATTTGAAGGTAGTTGCCCTTTTAATGGGACTGCAGCAAGGATATACAAAATACATGTGTTTCTTATGCGAGTGGGATAGCCGAGCAAGGGAAATGCACTACATGAGGAAGGAATGGACTCACAGGCAGAATGTAGCCATTGGAGAGAAGAATATCCAACACCCAGCTCTGGTTGAGGCTCAGAAAATCTTGCTACCACCCCTTCACATCAAACTAGGTTTGATGAAGAACTTCGTGAAAGCCATTGACCGGACTTTGCCAGCATTCCGATACCTGCATGAAAAATTCCCTCGACTCAGCGAAGCAAAGATTAAAGAGGGAGTTTTTGTGGGTCCTCAGATTCGAGAGCTTTTCAAAGATGACCGGTTCAACAACTTGCTGGAAGGTGACGCGAAACAAGCATGGAATGCTTTTCGCCTAGTTTCTACAAACTTCCTCGGAAATGTTAGGGCAGAAAACTATAAGGAACTAGTAGAAGACATGTTGATGAAGTATAAGAAACTTGGCTGCAATATGTCTCTAAAGATTCACTTCCTTCATTCCCATTTGGATTTCTTTCCTAGCAACTGTGGTATTGTTAGTGATGAACACGGCGAACGTTTTCATCAAGATATCGCAACAATGGAACAAAGATACCAGGGAAAATGGTCCACTACAATGCTGGCTGACTACTGCTGGACACTCCTCAGAGATGCTCCCGAACAGCTGTACAAGAGACAGGCGAAGAAATCTAAGATGTAGTCAATGACTTGATTTTTTATAGGTAGGCTATTACAGTTGACCTTTTACTATTGGAATGCATTTCGTTATGTAAACATTAATTTCTTGCAGATTACAAAAAAACTAGAGCCAATTTTGCAATTTGACTGTCATATTCGTGTTCAGCACATAAAAATTGATAAGAATTGACTAATTTTATTTCAGTAACATGACTTTTGCAAAAATTTGTTGTCCAGTGTAACTTTGGCGTCCCACCAAATGGAAATTTAAGGAAATTTTGTTCTACTGTCAATATATCTTCATTTCATGGCAGGAAGATGAATTTCATAGGCATATTATTTATCAATAATATTAGAAAATCGTCATGAGCATTCCTTCAGTTAAATCATGAACAAATATAGTTTTGACAATAATGTTCAGCAACGTTTTCAGGTAGATTGAGATAGCCATTAAATCTTTATAAGTTAAACGCTCACTGGGTTTGTCAGGCAGTCGTTCATAGCAGAGTCATGACACATGGCAGAGAAACGTTCTACCACAAGCAACATATTAAAACGTGGAACATTGTGACCTATATTTCAAGCTTTAGTAAAAAGCTAACTTTGTTCACTTACTGTTCAAAAGTTGCCCGCGTTTAGGGATAGCTTTCCTTATGTTATCTGCTATTTGGTTTGATCACGCCCAAGTACATATATTGGTATATTTCTTTATCTGAAACAATGCATATCAACTTTATCAGGGAGATGTCCAGCTTACTTATGTAATCAATAGCCGTTGTGGTACGTGAAAGCGATTGACGATATTTTGTTCTTGCTATCTGTATGTAGTAAATGCTTTAAAAGATTTAATTTATGGAACTTTATTTTCATTTTCTAGAAAGGCAGACATATGCTACATGACAACATAGAATATAGTCTGCTTCAGGAATAACATATTTGCAGCGTAATAGATAAGTTGAATGCAGTTATATGTTCCATGTAGTTAACGGTAAGAAACATTTGTGTTTTTGTATGATAATCCAAATAATTGATCATATCGCAGACACAGTCATGTAAGAACATAATTATCAAATTCACATGTCAGGATTTGTACACACATTTATGCGTTATATGTACGGTGATATATATATATATATATATATATATATATATATATATATATATATATATATATATATATATATATATATATATCACCGTGCTTGTAGTTAAGCACCTTTTGAGATGTGATTCATGTAGTTATAGGGTTCACTTGCTGTAGATTGACATATTCAAGAAGAGCTGATGATCGTTGAAGGGTTGTTTATCCCTCAGCTCGTTGTTGACCTCTGCACTGATAGTAACTTTCATAATACTGGAGAACAAATGTTCTGTACCAACGGCTCTACACGGTAGTGAAATGTTCTCGGAGGATCCTTTATCAGGCCGGGATGACTGAAATACGTGGAATCATTTCTCATATATATATATATATATATATATATATATATATATATATATATATATATATATATATATATATATATATATAAAGAAGATAAAAGCTACTAATGAACTAAACATCTATAGCTGTTGATTAACTACTTATTCATTTAATTGTCCCTGTTGATGATTGTTATAAGCATCCGTTCAAGCATATTTATTTATTATATACCCATTTAATTTTGTTTAATTTAGCACTCGATAAAGATATTCTGTCTGTGATTCTGTATCGCACACCTAACTTTTTCTATCTCGCGTACACAGCCTGGAACTACATTTACAGCTTGAAATATTCAGTAATAGTCCACATATGAATTATCAAGAAGGTGTTATTGCTCTGCATTGTAACGTATTCAAAAATGTCAACACACGTTTTCAAATCTAAGAAATGCAGTCATATTGTGTGAAACGGGTCGGTCGCTTGTGTCTCTGGGGACAATTGGGGTGTAGGGACGAGCTGTTTAATATCTACTGCCGAGATATTATAGTTAGCTGAGAGAGAGAGAGAGAGAGAGAGAGAGAGAGAGAAAACACTTTGCTGCTGGATTCTTGTATTCAAAGTTTAAAATATCCAGACGAAGTAAGAAAGACTCAGGGAATGATCTCACGATCTAAGACATATTTAGAAATGCCCTCACGTTCGGAGAAAGCTTTACTCTTGCTTAATTAGGAACTTAAATTGTTGCCCACCGGGTTCCCTTAATGAAGTCGGATGGTTTGTACCATGGACAAGATACTCGTCCCAGTTGCAATGCAGCTATAAACATATAATTAAAGGACAGTAACTACGGCTACATTATTTTAACTTCAAATGTTTGCTAATTGCCGCAGCTTGCTGAATTCTGGGCGCAACAAACATTACGGAAAAAGGTGTACGAAGCCGAAGAATAAATATTTCTGAACCGTGCACCAGTTGATCTCGTTCCCAGCTGCAGCAATGCTGACAAAGGGAAGAGACATTCCACAATGGAAATAATCTATAATACCAAAAGCATCCATTTCAGTTCAGAGTTTCACAAAAAGTCTTTTCAATTTAAGTAAAGAAACTTTCAATTTGTCTATTAATATTATTGACGAATTGAATAATGTTTAGTAAATCTGAGGACAAAACTGACAAAAACCGCCTGAAACATTGACAACATAAAGGTATATACAGGTATTATAAAGAGCAGCAGATGCTTTATCTGTGATGCATCGGTTTACATTGTTGTGGAAACGTTATCGTCACTTGGGCACAAACAGGCAAGTTATGATTGTTTACATTTTAAATTCTTGATACGACTCAGATAGAAAATAAAGAGAAGAAAACAAAATATTGTATGGAAATTCCTTGTTAAAATATTCAGATGAATGTTAGAAAGTTTATCAGCATGCTAGAAAGAGACTGAAAAATATATCCTTGAATTATCAACTTAAAATTTAAATGCATCTAACATTTCTTGAATGAAAAGTCTGAAAGTACCTTAAATTATTAAGCTTTATTATTATGTAGTAAATAATGCAGAAATAATTAAATCTATTTATTTACTGTTATTCTGGAAAACATGCCCTGACATTTTTTGGAAGTAGAACGTGTTTCTTCTTTAAGTAAAATGCAAGAAAAAAGGTCTTAAACCTATATTCCATTTGATAAATAAGAAATCACTTCCCTGTGACGGCTTTTTAAATCGATTAATATGACAAATATAATATTTTTTAAAACTTCAAAGCTAAACAATAAATCGCCATATTTGCAATGCAGACAGACCGTTGACGCAACTGCACAGTATATATCTATGCCTAGCTCCGGTTACGTACGTCACATGTGACTTTTGAATAAAATAGTACAATAGTTTTAATAAAACGCCAAATGCCTAATTCATTTGTTTAAAAGGTATACGCTATACAAATTGAAAAGAATGCCTAAATATAAAGGAGATTTGTAAGAAACACAAAATAACGTATTACTAAACCGTATAAAACTCGTTCTCTCCGTCCACACGGAATAAAGGCCATATGTAGTTTTGTCTTTGCATTTGTGAACATTACAAATTCATTAAATTTTCGTCTAATATCTCAATGATGCCATCGTCTGAACGAACTCATTTTTTATGTGTTGTATCAGCAGGATAATTCCTTTTTGGTCAAAAGTGAACAGAACAATCCAACTCAGTCAAAAGTGAACAGAACATTTCCAACTCAGTCAAAAGTGAACAGAACCATTCCAACTCAGTCAAAAGTGAACAGAACCATTCCAACTCAGTCAAAAGTGAACAGAACCATTCCAATTCAGTCAAAAGTGAACAGAACAATTCCAACTGTCAAAAGTGAACAGAACAATTCCAATTCAGTCAAAAGTGAACAGAACCATTCCAACTCAGTCAAAAGTGAACAGAACCATTCCAACTCAGTCAAAAGTGAACAGAACCATTCCAATTCAGTCAAAAGTGAACAGAACCATTCCAACTCAGTCAAAAGTGAACAGAACACTTCCAATTCAGTCAAACGTGAACAGAAAAATTCCAACTCAGTCAAAAGTGAACAGAACAATTCCAATTCAGTCAAAAGTGGACAGAACAATTCCAACTCAGTCAAAAGTAGACAGAACAATTCCAATTCAGTCAAAAGTGGACAGAACAATTCCAACTAAGTCAAACGTGAGCAGAACGATTCCAACCTTTCAAAAGCGAAAGGTACAAGATCATATCGATTACACATGCAAATAATTATAAAACTGATTGCTTGATTAGAAAAGATTGGTTCCTGTCAGAATGTGAATCGAAGACAGGAGTAAACTCAAAGAAAAAAGAAACAAATAAAATGATTGAGGAATACACGAAAAAGAAAGAAAAGAAATCATTTGACTGTAAGAATGTGAGAGGAACTGTGACTGTTTATGCGTCTCTAAATTATTCTATCCCAATGAATTTTAATAAAAAAAGGATCAAATTTAAGCTTGGAATAATTTAAAATCCATGTCTTATTTGTAAACGATCAATTTTAGATTCATAGTTAAATGGAGTTTGTCAAATCAATAAATCAATTCATCTGTCAATAATAGTTCTTCCCCTTCGTCAGTCATTACAAATGCAAAAGAATTACATGACAAGTCTGATAACAATATGCATCCGTTGCTTCCCCATATACATCCGGGTAATTGTACAGTCGGAGTTTATTACACTTGTAAAAGCTGTTTGGTTATATGCAATACACTGTTGCATGAATCAACGATATAAGCATTGAGTCTTATCGCCGACAGGGAACGGAATAATCACTCAGGGTTCAGAGTGTTTCGTCATTCAATACGATTTCGAAGTTAAAACGACCAGACGTAGCTTCAATATCTACTTTCTAGTTCATTCATTAATGATTAGTAATGCTGGAAACATACGATCTTTCCCAAATGTATTTACATCGATTTGGCTATTTATTCCTTATTTCGTATTCCCGATTCCATAAGGAATATCCAAGCAATGACCTACTCCCGATTTAAAGTACCTTGCGATCGAGCTGGTTGTATATTCTTCATTCCCAATTAGAGACGATTAACTCTTTGGTCCGGATATGGATCCTACATTCCGTATTATAATGAATTGGATATTATGTTTTCTTTGATATTTAGTCCCTAAGAGTATGTTCGACCAATATAAAAAGTATTGACGGAATTCAAAGTACGTAATCGGAGAAAACGATAGGTCATTATTGATAACAGCAATATAAACAGGTGCGGTGAGGACCGATTATATTAATAATGTACACCAGCAGTAAGATACCCAGAGAATTGTGATTTAAACTCCTCTGTGACAGTTTATAGTTAAATATCTGCTTCAACTGTATGAATGTTTAGAGAATATTCGTCGAGGCGATTTCGAGAAATAAGAACTAGGTATAGTATATAAAACTTATCCAAATCCTGCTTTTAAAACTTTAATTTCTATCCGAGCTTGACAGATCATCATCTGGGTTCAAGTCCAACAGTATAAAACGTTGCGAAAACATTCATTTATGAAGTCTAGAACAAGTCCTTTAAATTGTATGTCATCTTACGTCAGAGAATTGACTCTATCTTACGCTCCTCAAAGAATCTGGACACGGACCCTTTTTTGAGATTAACTTTACAGGAATATGTTCACCTCTAGATTGACAAAATTTATTGAGTAAGATCAGATATATAAATGGGAAGTTATTCATACCGACTATATAAAGCGATAGCATTGTGGATCTTATTTACCAATGAGATCCTTTTAAAGGCATTTGACTGTAGCCCCTCTTTGACAGTTTTAGCAAGCAATATGCTACAAAACTAGAGATGTCCTGGCACAATTTGATGAGCCGATTCTGAAACCTAGTAGGCTGATGTATGGCAGGTATAGCATAGCATAGAAGGAGATTGTGACTTTAGTTCATGTATTGACCATACAATCCCCTCCTAATAGCTTTTAACATGGATCGTTTATTGACACTTGTATATCTATGGATATATTCGACACGCAAAAGTATTGACGATATTCGGTCAGGAAGCGAAGGATAATCCTTATGGATATCAGTCATGTAATTGCGGTATAACGAATGTCAATTATATCAAGATTTTACAAAAAGTGAATCCCTGCCAGATAATTTTGGTTTCAGTCCCTTTTTATCATTCCCTAGTTAGGTAGAAGTTCCAACAGTAGGTAGTGTTTAGAGAAAATATGACGAGCCTATTTTGAGACATGTGGGTCTACAATTTAGGCAGGATAACACAGACAAGAAGGGGATTAAAAAGTCCAAATATGAAACCTACCACCCCCTCCAAAAATGGATCTCCATATATTCCTCCTATGGATATGTTCCATATTCGGAAGAAGTATTGAACAAATTACTCCAAGGCAATCAGAGCAGATAGACAGTAATTCCTTAAAGATATCGGATATGTTTGAAAGGTACATGATGGATCGATTCTATTAACAGTTTGCAGCAAATGAGACCATACTTAACGATTTTTGTTTAAGCACGTCTCCGACAGTTATTAGCTACGGATATGTTTAAAACGTTGGAAAAGGACAGTTGAGAAATATATGGCTAAATATACACAATGTTTAATAAACTATCAACGAGATAAATCTTGTTTCGACATATGACCCTTATCATTTCCGCTTTAAATGATTTTGACATGGATTCTTCTTTGATATTTTTAGCAAAATTGTTTTTGTTAACCACAGAAGAAGTACTGATCAAAAGCTTTAAATATAATCATAAAAATAAGAGAGTCCCTGTAAGTAATAACTATATAAAACCGGTACAGTTAGAACCGATTGTATCGATTATTATTCATAATGAACTGCTTCATGAATTATATAGGTTTAAAACCCCTCTTTGACAGTGTTGAGTTGAAGAGTAGCAGTTCAGAAGATATTGGTCAAACCTATAATTACTAGCAGAAATATAGCTGGTGTATACTTCCTTCTGTGAGAAATCTCCTTAGAAGTAAGATGCCGGCAGAAGAGGATTCTTCCACTCACGAACAGAAGTAGTAACGGAAGTATGAATATTATTTAGGGTCAATCCCTTTAAGGAGAGATGAGTCATAACTGACACCCACCTAGGTGATCAGGCGATGTTTAGCATTTTTCTTCCTAAAAGAAAGACAGTCTTTGGGGATGGATTTCAAACGACGTGGTCGAGATCCTAATGTAGTAATTTCTGGTGTTCGTACTCCTAATGTATTAGCACCATGCAATTTATTTGAGGAAGCGTCAGGACCCTTCTTATGGATTAGTTGCATGTAGAAAGAAATCCTCATATTTAACAACCGATTTACTTCACAAATTCTTTTTGTACATTATGATTTGTTGGAGCAAATCCATAACTTGAAACTGTCAAAGTCGGGCTGAAATCGAAGCACTCTCAGTGGGGTCATGACGAAGGAAATGCTGTTAAAATCAGAGGTCATCTAACGGTTTTATACAACCGATACCCACTAGGAACTGCCTTTTTCACTAATTACGTGGTGTTGGTGGTGGGGGAGAATTAAAAATCACTAGATACAAAATCTCAACCGAAGATCTATGGTAATTGGCGGAGATTATGTTAAAGTCCAGGAGTGGAGATAAAATCTTATTTCGATCTTTTGATAGCTTCCATTTATCTGGCCTCAGAATTACTCGAAATCGACGAGACGAAATTTGTATTGACTTTTCCTAATGCTAAAGCAGATCCCTAACTATAGAACTATCCAGTCTGGGTTGAGATGGAAATGCCATAAGCTGGAGTGTACTGTATTGCAAAAAAAGTTGATAGAATATATCCCTATCTGCAAAATATACACAAACGGACATTATCATTTGAGAAATGGATGTTAGAGTTCATATCGCGGTCTTTGTTATTACTTCCACACATCTAGTCGTCTTTTTTCAAAAAGGGTTTTACGATTGTTTTGTAAACTATTTTAACCATAGAAGCAGGTAACTGACTAGGAACATTTAAAGACGAGTTTACATGCATTTCCTCGAAGTAAGCGTTCAGATATTGCAAAATGTTTATAGACTCAATCCACTATTTATTTCCTTTACTTAGCCGGTACCCATAAGGACCTTCCACTTCTTTGATTCCGCTCAATGCATTTCGTCAATGTTTCTTCTGGGGGTCGAAGCTGTTTCCAGATATAGAATCCCAACGATGAGTCCATACCAAATCATTTAACGAGGGAAAATATGGGCCAATATATGGACCTAAGATTTAATCGACTTATGGACTTTTAATGGTACATATATTTAGCACCATATTTCTCGAAATCTTCAACGAGTTTTCTTTAAACGTCTACTGTTGCTGCTGATCCCAAAGCTGGAAACATGACAGAGGAGTTGAAATTGAATGCCTTCGTACGTGTACCATGGATTTAATCAGTTTAGTCCCTAGCAGATACCTACTTACAATCTTTAAATGACGAGTCGAAATCAAGCTCCCGTAAAGTAAGAGTTTGTTCTGTGCAAACTTAAAATAGAACCAGTCCACACAGTACCTGCCTTACCCGCCTTACATACCCGATACCCATAATTGCTCTGTTACTTCTAGGAGCTGAACATATTCCTAGATGCAACACCTCAGAAAGGTCCATGCTATGTTTTTTTCAGGATTGGATGTTAGGTTCCATTTGTGCATGTTAAACGTAGGGGTTTATTTTTTGCGTCCATATATTTAGCGCCTATTTCTCGAAATCTGCTCAATGAATTTTCTCTAAACATTTCCTACTGATGCTAAGGATTCTACAGTGTGTCAGACATATCACTTCATACAAATCTTATGAGGTGGGATGTTAGCATTTTGTAGTGAAAGTCAGATTTAATTCACTTTGTTATGGGTTCCATATTTTCAAACCCTATTTATCGAAATCGGCTTATCAAATCTTTTCGAAACTCTTCCTTCTTTTCTATTCCTAACTACGAACTGTCAGATAGGAGTTGAACGAAAGTTTCTCTAAGTATGGATTAACTGACTGTTTCTCCTGTCTAACGGAATCAGGAGGTAATCGTTATATAGATTTTGCTTCAGATGCAATATATTTAACACCCTTTCTTTCAACATCGCTTCGAAGAGTGTTCTCTACACTTCTACTGTTGGAGCAGATCCCCTAACTACAAACTTATAAAGAGGGGTTGAAATAAAAATGATATACGTATGAGTTCAGCTGGTGCAAAAGTTTGAATGAATTGTTATACAACGTGCCTTGTTCACATATCTTGTACCCATAAGTTCTCTCCTATTTCTCTGATTTCGCTTGACAAATTACGACCATACTTCTGATGTGGTTCCAATATATCTCAACAACCAGAATCTCAAAGTCGATTTAAAGTCATCTTTATCTCATATTTCCTCTGATATCTCGAAATCGGCTCAACAATTATCATTAAATTGTTTGTACTGTCGACCGAATGCTTCATTAGTAACTGAGAATGACCTGTTGAAATAAAAACAGCGTACTTGTAATTTACTTGGTCGGACATTGAGGAGCATCCTTTATCCCTGATTACTAAATGAAAAACTTTGTCAATAGTTTATTCTTTCGATAGATAAAATATCAAAGAGGGGCCTATGTCACAACCTCTTCAGGAATGGATGCTAGGTCAATTATGTTGACATACGACTTAATCCCTTTAGTGAAGTTCCTCAGATTGGGGTTCAATTGGTTCAAATCGCTGATATAATCGAGCCACGATCTACCCGAAAGTTTCCTCTTTTTTTCTCAGATTCCGCACGATGAATTTTGTATGAGTGTTTAAATTTTCTTCATCAAATATCTCAAAGAAGTATCTAAGATAAACAAAACTGAGCCGGGAGTGTTGATTTTCATTCGATTTAAACGCCTTGCGGGCTTCATTATGCGATCCACACATTCTCTTCAAGTTTTTCAAAGTTTTCCAGTAGATCCGTAACTAAGAAATGGCACGCATGCTTTGAAATAAATATTTTAATGTATTGTAAAAGTTTTATATAATTAGTCCTCACTGTTTCGATTTTACATTGCCAGAAGAGCTTTCCTAATTATTTAATCATCTGCTACTCTTACAGCAGTTTCGTAATTAGAAAGTGTACAAAGGCGTTGAAATCAACATTCTGTAAGTATAGGTTCGGTTGGTGCATATTGCTAATACAATCGGTATCTGCTTTACCTGTATAATGTAGCCATTATTCATAATGACTCACCTATTTTCCGATTCATTTGGAAGAATTACTTGAACACTTTTTTGGGGTGTGTGTGTGTATGTGTGTGTGTGTGTGTGTGGGGGGCCGAACATATCTCAAGGCACAAATAATCAAAGTTCTATGTAGACCCATATGATATGTTAAGGAAAATATATTGCAAAATTACGATAAAAATTGTCCTTACTATACCGGTTTTATGTATCCGGTATCAGTACGGACCGTCCAATTCTAATTAAATTACGTCATTACATATTTCGGCGGTGGAAGATATGACCAGTGTAGAAAATATCAAATAACGATTCATATCGAAGAATATATGGGGGATTGTAATGCCCATATATGGGCTAAGGGTGTATTTTCCTTATAGGCTTTGCTCTAGTTACATTCATTTAGCCCCTATTTCTCGAAATCAGCTCGACCAAATTTTCTACCAATTGTTGGAGCAGAAGCCTAGCTAGACCTTGTCAAAGAGGATGAAATACTTTATGCAAGGATTCAGTATACTGAAAATTTGAGTATACTCGGTCGTCGCCATATCCAGCATTAAACAGCTGGTACTAACAAAAGCACCCCGACTTTCTCTAGAGGGCTCTCTTAAATTATTGTCTCAGCATAATATACGGGTCTACATGGACCCCTAGATACAAATTCCATCAACATATTCAGTTTGTTGTAGAATTGTTTACATCGTGAATATGTAAGTGGTTACCTCTTGCTTTTGAATGGCTATAAGAAATTCAGATCCGGTATAATAAATTAAAATCTTATGTTTTGTTCAGAGGTTGTATTGAATCATCAATAGAATTAGTTGTATGGGGATATTAGGGGGACAAACTGAACTAAACATTAGCCCATAGTTAACATGCGGGATGTACTCGAGGGACAACTGGGAATTCCTATGTTAAAATTACAACACAGGTTTAACATTCTGTGTTACTGTGGAGACAAATGTTTATACGGACAAAAAGTCGAAACTTCATAAGGCCAAACGGGAATGGTAATTTGGGGTCGAAGTTGAAGATACACACAGGAATGGTAGTTTAAAATCTTTAGATACTACCCAACACACGTCTCAACCGCATTTTGATTACAATCCAAACCCACCCACCTATGCAACAGGAAGGTTTGTAGTGTTTATTTATACATTATACTTGCATGCCTACAAAGATACTATCACACAAGATGGGTGTAGTATGAAAAAACAAGGGTAAGGGGTAAATTAGGCGCACACTCTTAGATAAGAGATATTACTGAATGAATGCCAAATCAAGTAACCTTAAATCGCCCCATTAGACAAGCTGTGGTTTTGTTAGTGTGTTTGAATATTTTCATACTACAAAAAGTAAAAACAAAGAGAAACTTATGTCTTTCTTTGTATATTTTATCTGAATAAGAATCACAATGAAATGTCATAACACATCACAAAAGTCCATTTTCATCTTTGTTTCCATCTGTCTATGTCTGATTTGTTTCCATCTGTCTATGTCTGATTTTCAACTATTTTACTAGCATGTGTTCTTCATCTTCAGTGTCTTCAAAAGTTGTATTGGCTTCTTGAATTTCTTCACAGGTATGGGTTCTACTTCTTTTTCTGTTTTTTTTTTTTTAAATACAGAATGATCCATCTGTTACTTCTCTTTTTTCTTTAGACGCTCTGAAAATCCATATTCTTTTGGCTCTATAATGAGAACAGGTACCTTTATCTTTGTTTTGCTTTTCTCCTGTCTTTCCTTCTCTTTAATGTTGTTTACAATCTTGAGTCCATTGTCTCTTTATATATATATATATATATATATATATATATATATATATATATATATATATATATATATATATATATATATATATATATATACAGAGAGAGAGTTAAAATAATCCTTGAATCAAGATGTAAATATCACATCTTGAAACGATGACATTTTACCGATAAGAACCAAACGTAACAGAGACGACGAAGCTGTTCGGTGTCGCCCCATACGCTAAGTTACGTGTTAGTACAAGTGCATACCAATGATTTTCAATATGCCTTGCGTGAATCTGAACTAGCCTCTCTTTTTCCAGTACAAAACTGAGAGAGCAAAGATCCACCAAAAGGACATCCGTTATGATGCTCCTGAAGATTATTTTCGCATGCTAGAGACGCAAAAATTATATTCCAGAAGATTTGGAACCTCCATTTATACGGTGAAATGTTAAGAGTTAAAGTCGCAAGAGCCACTAGAAAAAGCAGTTGGTTTTATTTCAGATTTAGTGGATTCTTTGTTCGTGACGTTGAAACGACAAAGCCAAGCTAAACATGCCGAACGTTTGAGACCCTTCGTCACACACGCACACGATGGTTCAAAATCTCCAGTCTGGATAGAGTTTAGTACACTGTCAGAAATAAAACCTTCTTAAATAAACTTAACACGTCCAACAATCTTATTACGAGTTTAACATGGCCGATGTAAAAACCAATCTTCAAATAACACACGTATCACCTCCTAGAAGTTGCAGACGATGCAAATATTAGTAGGTGACAATAGCGTAGTATCTTTTAAATTGACGATTTCCAATATCAAACTCATTGAGCCCGTGCTATCGTAGTGGCTCGAACATATGCCGAGAAGAAAGAAACAGCAAACACCATTAACGGAGGGAGGTAAAGAGGCAAGATGTGTGGCGTTCTGGAAAAGAACAAACGCACAGTCGTTATAATTTGAATGTGTACCAGCAAGTGGTTTGTGGAATTCTAGGACTAGACGTGCTTCTACGGAAATTATTGTAGTATGTATCATCACCAAGAGCATTTTCATATCATAAGCAGCATAACAGGATCTCTTGGATACAGTTACTAGAAACAGAATTGTGAGTAAGGATTTTTCACTCGTGGCAAAATATATTCATTGTGGAGAAATATACTGTGTAAGACAAGAAATAAGGAAAGGAAAGAATTCATTAATCTATTTGCAAGAGAACCTTTCTCAGTCCATCTTTTTACGAACAGTCACATGAAACAAGTTCTACAACCGACACGAACAAGTGAATTATTGAGCTGTGGATGAACAAAAAACCCAAACGCACAAGTTTATCCAGGAAATAACATATGCAGTTTTTGTAAATAAGTTGTGGACTACGATCATCAACGCTACTTTAAGACATATGCCAAAGAACTCGAGAGAGTATGAAAGGCAAATCAGAACAAGAACAAAACGAAACAAACGGATTTTATCTTTATGACTTTGAATGTATACCAGAGACTGGAAATCACCTTTCCTAGTTTTGCGTAGTTCATCATTCATTGTGGCAAGTCTATACAAGAACAATTATTTGTTCATTGTTCAATTTGTTGTAAAATTCCACGACGACAAGGAAAAAAATCTTTCGGTAGTTTCATACTATTGTTGATTTCCCCAAATGGATTTTAGGCCCTATCGACGACATTTGGAATGAAAAGGACTTTCAGCGCTACGGAGACATCATCAATATGCAATATTAATGGCTCACAAGATTTTGAAATTACATTTTAGAGCAAGGTACATAATTTCTAACAGTACCATGAACGAAGTCAAACTCGTTTATGTGAAAGTGAATAAATAAAGTTTATATATTCCATGAGTTAAATCTAATCAACACGTTGTGTTCCCACGTTAGTTTCACATTCACTAATACGACACCGACGGTATAGACAGTGAACAACTAAAGCCATATAAGGCCTTATACCGACTTTACTCCTCAGGCCCTATTGACTTTCAAGAAGAAATGCTGAAATATTGCCGATCACATGTGTCGAAAATAAAATTAGAGACGTTTTATGGAGGCTTCGGAGTCAGAAAACCTCTAGTTGGTTTAAAAAATCCATGGATATTTATTTCACGGATGCTTTCCCATATTTCTTTATAGAATAGTGTTATGTATATTTGATTTCCATTATCTCTTATTTTTAAGTTTTTATTTTTTATTTTATCATATGCTATTGTAATGTAACATTATATGTTTGACTTGACCTTGTGGAAAATCAAGTTTATTTTCTACTTCACCTGAATTATTGATTTTTTTTAAATTGTTATACTGTAAATAACTAAAGCATAGTTAAAATATTCTAAATGGTATTGTATTATTATCTGGACATTATTAATAGAAGAAAACATGTTTATTTGGGTCTGGGTCAAGGTTATAAGGATTCTCCTACAATTTACATGGTGTACATGACATTGTCCAGGTTGTTGCAACAAAAGACTGTTGGTACAACAACACAATGCAGGCTGCCACAGGCACATCATCTTCTTCAGCGTTGGACTTAATTTGGATTTATACTCAAGTTTATTCAGACCTTTAAACCTTTCGGAATCATATCTGTAATTCTACGCTTAGTTTGGGATTTAATTCGCAATAAATAAGTTATTTTTTTTTATTCATTTTCACTTTATATTCTAGGGAAATAAATCATTTGTTGAATTTTATCAAAGCTTGTTGCTCTTAGCTCTTTTATGCTACTTATTTTAAGAGTATATACTCTTAACAATAGTCATACGATTAAACATAACAACGACTCTCGAGGTTAGAAAGTCAAGAGTACGAAATGTTTGAAATGTGGAAATAAGGTTTAACTAAAGAGCCGAACAAGGCGGTGAATACGAAGGTTTGAATAAATGTTCAATATAGACATCGAATGTTGCGACGAATTACAAAAATACAGCGCAGTCTAATAAAATTAGGTAATCTCGGCATTTTATGGGCGTGCGGATAATATCTAACCTAAGTAACAAAGGTAGAAAAAACTTCAAATATGCTTAATAATGCTTTCAAACGTAAACTTCAATCTTTCAGAAAAATCTGGAGTCTCCTCTTCTGAAGGTGATTTGTTGTCTCCTAACATACGTTTTCCTCGTGTTCTGTTTAATACTTTCTGGCCCTTTTATCTGCCCTTTAATCCATAAAGCAAATAATAGAACCATAAATGTGTTTTCAGTATCTGAACAAAATGAAAGAGACTTCTTTTTATCAAATGTTCTTTTCTTCTCTCTCACTGTGGCGCTATTCCCCTCCTACAGCCCTCCTCCTCACACACGTCTTCATTATCTAAGTTATAACATGTATACGTCAACACGTTTTATATTTTTAAAGGGTTTGTTATGATCTCATTTTATCCTCGACCTTTTTCAAAAACGGTAATCCCAGAGCTCTCTATCATACTTCATTCTTGGACACAGTTTAATCCTTATATTCAATTTTTGTGTAACATAAGGTGTCCATTAACTGCAAAACAAACACCTCTTTTCATTTGAAATGGTCATGCAGTCAGTACACGTCTAAGATTAATGGATGACTGGCTTGATCTTGAATTCTGTCATATATTATAGCAAAGCAAACTTATCTCAAAGGAGATAATACGGTCGCTAATTTTGGGCACTCGGGGTCTTCCTGAATTTAAGCAGTGTATTTCGGGAAGTGGGAGCAAATTGTAGCGATTGAAGATTTTCGTCATATTTGACATTTAAACTCATACGTAAATAATGTTTTTTATTTCTTCAATCAATGAACATACCGACGTCATACCTTTAAATATGAATTTAATTCTTGAATGTTTTCGTAAGCTTGAGCAGGAGCGGATGAATAAATCTGATTACATTTACTCATCGAAAGAGTAAACAATAGTTAAGACGACTGATTTGATCGAAATCAATATATAAGGATGTTTTTTTATATTCGTCAGCTTAAATGACACTATTCACGCAATAATGTATCAAGCAGAGAAAATGGGAGCTGTGTGCCTTTCTCAAGGACACACCGAAGCAGCGGACCCAGGCTGGTGTGGGAGTTTATCGGATAAGCGACCAATAGATTACTCGTCCGAGGTACATCAAACTGAACTATGGCGCCTCCGGAAAATGAGTTTGAAATAAATAAATACACGCGAATTCTTACAAGGAAATGTAGTTCCTTATCTATTTCAATATGGTTACGATCAAGAAAATATCTGGATGTATTATTGTTTTAGCAAATTGAACCGTTATTAAAACAGCTCTCGCTATTGAATACATCTGGTATTGAAACAAAAAACTGTTGCTGCGGAAGTGTGAATATGAATGATCTTAATCGTTCTCTTTATATTGGTCATATTTATTTTCATGCTCATGTTGATTGGTCTTGATTACATATGAACAGAAGTTATTCCGTTTTCCACACGTGCTAGCTTGAAAAGAAGCTAAAGTTACCCTATGATAAACAATGCGGAACCAAGGCCAATGAAAAGCTTGGTAACCGTAACCAATAATTTCTGCAGGCATGATCTTGTTAAATTTATAAATCACCTTAAAAAAAGGAAACATGTCAAAAGAGAAGCGGTCAGCCTCTTTTGGTCCCAGAGACTTTTCCTCAAGTTTGATGGAAGGACCACTAAGTTAAGGATTGATTACAGAGAGGTATCACTATGCTAATACTATCATATAGGTTAGAGAATTTTTAATTTGAATACGAACCCGAACGGCACCCATTGCCTTGCCTGCACGCACCAGTCCAGATTCCATCACGACAAAGAACACATCATCAAAACGTGATGCTACCAAGCCGGTAGTAAATGCACTCGTGCGTAACAGACACACTCGTATTTCGACCCAGCAATAATTGCTCATCTGACTACACGCTAAATCCGGACTCCCTCGACAGAAATCATTGTATAGAGAGTTAATTTTAGAGAATTACAAATGTATACTAAAGAGAACGGAAACTGCTATTCCTGGTTTCTACAGGGGAATATTTGAAAATACCTGTGAGAATTAATATTTAATACAAATAAATACTATCATCATATAACCAATTTGCAATTATTGGAAGTTATAGTGCAGTAACCTTTCTGGAACCGACCGAATTGACCCAGGAACCCCCTTAAAACCGCCCACTGTATTATGTTAAAACATGTTGTTTACTTTTTAAAAAAAATACTTTAACAGTTTACTGAGTTTTAAATGACAAAAATGTTCCATCAAACATTCATATATTGTAATTAAGTTCATAGTTTTAGCAACAAAACCATCGTGCGTGTTCCTCTGGAGTTCGTTTTTGTTTAGTTTATTACCTTCATTTCCGGTTGCAATATGTTAATTGTTTGCTCTCTTTAATTCATATTTTGTTATGTTTGTTCTTTTTGTAACTATGTTTTGTTTATTTCGATTATTATAAATGTCCAACGCTAGTTATATACCCCTGAATAACTCACACTATGAAATAATTTGACGAGAAACTGAGATTACCATAAGTGAGGATTACCTACATGCAAGAAACTAAATACTGCATACATAAGGTTACCAAGTTGGTGTTATTTTTGTATGTCACAATCAAGGCAAAATGTGTTACACCTGCACCGTATTAAAGCAGTAATTTCATTGCAAAATATGCCAACAGCCTCGCGCTAAATCGTAGAGTATTTTAAATCCAAACTCCGTTAGCATAGGACCCCACTGTAACAACTGATTAACGTTATTCGTTAAGTCATTTTCCTTAGCATGATGGCATAATTTATCTTTCAGATCACTGCTGTCATGAAAATGTATAGAAATGGGGACAAATGGGACTGCCGGAATGAATTGTATTTATGTTGTCATAATAATCGAGGACAACTTACTTACAATGTCCAAGCCTGACAAATAAATATATTGGGACATTCTTTCTTGTTTTTTTATACCAAAGACTGGAAAAATGCAAATGGTTGTACTGTATAAAACAAAACAACTCTTACTGCATAAATGTTTGATTATGGATATGACAACCAGCGATCTTTCAAGATGCAATTATTTAATCTATTGTTGAAAAATATATGATTATTAAAATGAATAAATGTTATCTTTAATACCAAAAGCTGAATATTTTCATATAGCTATATAAAAAAAATTAAAGAATAAACTAAGAATCTTATCGTGATAAAAATTGCATAGTCTATGTAAAATACGGTGTTGTTGTTGTTCATATTTCGAGTTCAATGATAACCATGATATCACTATCTGGTTTTGTTTTTGTGAGTGAGTAAGTGCCTGAAGAAGTCCACTTTATGCTCTGAACTGTATATGGCACACTTGACAAGAAATGCCGCATGGATTTGCTTGATAAACAGATGATGTGCTGCTCTTTTGAGATTTATGCTGCTCATGTGTCGGCACTGCCTCTGCATTACACATCTATTCAAAATATGTAGTTCCAGTCTAGATGAGACTCCGCCAAGTGGAGCAATCCTGTGTGGGATGTTCCCAAGACTCAGTGTAAATGTTAAAATATGTTTGGATGACTTGATGAATCTTTGATACTTTGATACGTTTCTTCGGACCACCCTAAGATACATTTCCCTCCTACAGATCGCCGTAGAAGATCTTATTTGGAAGTCGATCTTTCGACATTCGGGTGACATGGACTGCCCACATCGGCTGTGATTTCATTAGCAGAGTGTGAATGCTTAGAATATATACTCGTGTGAGAAACCATGTAAAATGGTTAGGCTTCTTGGCATGGCGTCTGTACACAGTCCAGGTTTCTCAAGCATATGACATGACCGAAGCAATGGCTTTGTAGTTTAAGGATTGTTTGTAGACCGATACCTTTGCGTTCCCACACATTTGCAGGTAGTCCGCCAAAAGGCCACATTTGCTTTAGCAATTCTGCAAATGATTTCGTCATCGATGTAGACAGCACGTAACAGTATGATGCCGAGATAGGTGAACATCTCCAGTGACGCGAGGATTAGGCCATTTCCTGTGATGGTAGGGTTTCCTGGTTCAGGTTGGTGTATCACCTCTGTCTTCTTGATGATGATTGTGAGACCATAACTGTCATAAGATAAAGAAATATTCCATACTGTTTTGCATGTCGGGCTCAGATTTGGTATTCAAAGTACATTTGTCAAAAAACAGGAGATCACTAACAGTCACTTCCTGTGACTTGTCTTTGCCTGTAGTCTTCTCACAATGAAATGTTTGCCGTCCATCCGGTATCTGATGTCGATCTGACTATCACAGTAACAGGAGGCAATAGTAAGCATTGCCGAGAACATCATGCCTAAGAAGCTTGTGGGTAACACGCATCATTGCTTGACTCCATTGGCGATTCGGAATGGTTCAGATCAGTCACCGCGATACAAAACACATACAAGAATGCTATCTTGTAATTGCCAAACTATTGCTATGAATTTCTTAGCAACCAAAGTATACCATTATCCTCCTTAGAACTCCATTGCTGATTGTATCAAAGGCATTTGTCGTGTACAGGTTGGAGTCATGTTCCTGAAACTGTACTTGGAGTTGACAAGCTGCAAACACCATATATGTGGCCCATCTTCCTTCCCTGAAGCCATATTGACTCTCTGACTAGAGACCTTGCTCGATGGGATACACAAAGCAAGTCAGCAGAATTCTGACAAGGATTGTACCAGCTATTGACAGCAAGGAGATTCCCAATGGTTGCAGCAGGACGAACGGAGACTTCTGAATGAGAGGCATTGGCCACAGAAGGTCCATCTAGAAGACAGCACTTCACCTTCTAAGAAGGTAGCCTTCGACAACATCAGCGGATTGTCCATTGCAAATTTATAGATATGTACTACTCGTTCTTGAGCAATAAGACAGACGATATTTAGTCTTACCTAGGCAGGAGTGATGTGAAGAATTTCTGTGATGCCTTGAAAACAACCAAAGCGCAGCATTCATCAGGAACGTCCCAGTATTAAGTATTGGTGATACCACATTGCTTACTGGAAAGGGATGGATAATTCAAAGACGGACAGAACACTTCAACAACATCCCCAATCAACAATCATACGTCAGCGAGGATGCAATTGATCGACTGTCTCAAGTGGAAATCAACATAATCACTTCTTGATCCTACAGTGCTGAATGAAAATGTTGTCAATGGCAAAACATCTGGAATATATGTCATACCAGCAGAAGTCTAGAAAGCCTAAGGTAATCATATGGCACAGAAAATTACTTAACTCAACCAATCAATGTGGACTCAGGGAATTATACCCCAGGAGTACAATGATGGTCCACGGGAACAAGCGTAAATGCAACGAACGAAAATATTTGTGACATCATGTTTGTTACCTATTCACAAAGAAATACGTAAGTAGTGGCTTTTTCCACCATTCCAAATATGAAAAAATATTTTTAAAATGCTTGAATCCTAGTCAGAGTATTTGTAGCTATGGATCCACTCAGACCACATGAATAATTTTCGACGAAATACATGTAATCAGTACGGCAAAAGCAGAGAACTAAGAGCGACCTTATGGGTAACGGCCGTACAAACCCGATTCATATAGGACCGAATATATCAACTACTTCGACTATGTGAACCCTTGTTTAAATTAATTTGATTTATTCTCTTCTTTGTCAATTTGCACTAATGGATCTGCTCTAAAAGTTTGAAGGCCATTTTGATCCATAAGAGGCAAAATATATACTAGCCTTAAAAAGCTCATAAGGAGATTACATATTACGTCCACTTATGGACCCTAGTATCCCTTCTCAAATGATTATGAAATGGATCCGTCCTTGAGATTATATTTCTCGAGATTGGCTATATTCCCACTAGAAAAAAGAGAAATAGGAAGGTCATTTTGTGTACCGGCTCGATAAACGAGAGGTTCAATTCTATGAACATTTCGCAATATCTGAATCCTTAAATTTTCAACCGGAATCTGAGAAACATGTTGATTAAATCGGTCCTTTCTGTGCCGGCTTTATATTTAGTCGGTACACATGAGGAACCTCCTGCTTCTCAGATTCTGGTCGTTGAATTTCGTCAATACTCCCTACGGAGTGGAACAAATTTTTAAATACAGAATCTAAAAGTTGGTTCCGCGTCAACATCATTTGAGGAGGAAGTATTACGGTCCATATTTGGATTCAATACGTAATCTTCGTATAGGTGTTTCTATAACTATATTTAGAAACCGGCTCCACAAATGTCGTCTTAATTTCGTCTCCAAATAGAGATTACAAAGGACGAGTTTAAATCAGCATTCTTTAATCAGCTGTTCAAATGCTACAAATTATTACAAGAATCGGATTTTTCTGTACCTGTTTTATTTAATAGACGGTACTTATAAGGTCAGACCTAGTTATCTGATTCCACTGGAATAATTTCGTCAATGCTTCTCACTTGGAATGAACATCTCCCTGGATAATATATCTTACAAAAAGTGCCCATGTTGAATTTTTGGAAGAGATTTGGATAATATTCTTAGGTTGGAGTAAGATGGCTCTTTAAAGATGCCACATATTTAGCCTTCGATATTTCAGAGGTGTTTTTTTGGAAATTAACCTTATTAAGTGGCAGAAAACGTTAGTGGAACCACATTTTCGATATGGTTTTTAAATCAAGGTACTTAACGTATTCCAAATTGTTGATAGAATTGATTCTCTATTTTTCGGCGCTATGTAGGCGGTACCATAACGATGTTTCTATTTCTCCAATTCAGTAATATAAACTAATTTTGTAATCATTAGGATCATTATAGAAGGTTGTTTTCCATTAAGAAATATTTTTTATAGAAAATGCTAATTGTGACCTGAGGTCAAATAGAGAGCTATATGACTTTTTGACTGAGATGAATTTTTCACTTGTGCTTTAAGACCTAGCACTTTTAAGTTGTATTATGTCTTGTGTCCAGTATTTCATTTTTGGGCTGGCAACTTTAATTACTTCAAATTATTGAATTCAAATGATTACTTACTCTGTAAACACAAAAGGGCTATGATAAAACTCTTAGATAGAGACATTTACTGGAATGTATAGGGAATTCCAACCTGGAATAACCTTACTGTGATTCAACAAAAGACTCTTGGCACTTCAACACTCTATCAAGAAACCACAGACACACCATCGCCATCGGTATTTGGATTTATTCTGGACTTATGCTTAATTTTACTCAGGACTTTAAATCATTAGGACTTGTGTCTGTAATTCTTGGATTATGTTTGGACTTAATTCGCGTATCGTAAGCTCTTTTTTCTCATTTTCACTTTTTATTCTAGAGAAAAAAATTATTTGTTGAAATTTACAAAGTTTGTTGCTTTTCACTCTTTTGTTACATGTTTTAGAGCACATACTCGTAACATAATTTATGGGTTCAAACAACCTCTTCCAAAGGTACTGGTGATACTGTTTAAATACAAAATTGATTTGTGCCAGGTTTAATAACCACGAACCGCCTGGCTAAGACATTACGTAGGTGTTTTCCTTTGAGCATTGATCGATCTTTTTTGCATGACCTCGAATAAACTTATTGCCAGCAAACCACACGGAAAGGACAATCATGAATAATTTGCAAGCATAAGGCGTGAGCACTTATGAGAAATCATGAACAAAAAAATTCCTTCGTTTTACGAATGTATGTGGTAAAGAAACTCAAGAACGAAATTGTTATCGCATATCTCACAATCTTGTCATTACTGGAACTGATCAATAATTTATATTATTTAATGTCAAATTAAAATTAAATCACTTCTATCATTAAATATTTAGATATCAAATTTAAACCGCAGGCGAACAAAAGGCGTTTTAAAAATATTGCATAAAGTTTCATATCTAAATAATGCAATTTCTTTTATCTTCAGAGTTATTTATATACATCAATATATTGCTGATCGCCGTTGTCAAAAAAAGTATTTTAGTGCACTAGGAACTACAGAAGAACGTACAATGTAAAGTTGCTTGAAAACCGAATCTATTAATCCCGCCTAACACGGCGTGTCCTGGCCGATATTAGGTATCGAACACGTTCCGTCCTCTGTCATATGCAAACGTTTTGCCGCGTTCTTCTCTAGTCTGCACGCTTTTTTGCAAGGGTGTTTTTTTGTTTTGTTAGGAACGGAGAAAACAAAGAACGGCAAAATAATTTAGTAATATAATACATTTTTGTGATTATTTAAATAAACAAGTCTGACAAACGATTCAAACACCATGTAAAGTACACTGGCGCATGTAAAATGCATAACGTGTAAAATACATAATGTTTGATAATGTGATATACGATCAGGCACTACACTCCAATAAAAAGAAATGATACAAGTAATTACGTTTAACATTGATATGGACATATTGAATGATAGATGTTATTTAATGTTATTTTGATATGTAAATGTTGATTAATTCCATTAATGACAAAAGCGCTAGACACGCGATAAAACTTCGTTCTAGAATTTCTGTAACGCATACATTGGTAAAACGAAGATATTTGAGTTTGTTTAGGATTTCTCATAATTGTTCCCTAGTGAATTAAAGTAATGCTTGCCTAAATTGAAAACTCGCTCCCTAATCTACAATAATGGTAAATTGTTAAACCAATCTCCAATAAGGTGAATTATTAGAACAATATCATGTTATGGTGAATGGGTAAAAACCTTTTTGCGTATTCAGCAAGAATCTCGATTATACTTTTATAGTCCCCCCACCAACAAAAAAGGTATTTTTCCCCCATTTCTACTTAAGGTTTGCAACTTTTGCCAGTGCTACAAGATAAAAAAGTATGTTAATATTTTCCGTGATAGTTTACGTTTTCTAGTGATATACTTAAGTTTCGCATCTTGATTTTAAGCTGAAACATGTGCTGTTCGGCTTTTCAGTAAGATTAATTGATTAATGTCTTGACACCTATCATAAATATATCCGTTTTCGCCTTTCACAGACACGTGCATTTAAAACAATACTCTTAAACTTCGAGTATAAAGTTTTCACATGATTGTAGTCAAAGTAAGGTACCACATATATATTTATTACATAACAAAACAGTAAGCAAATAAGTGGAATACAAGTTAAATTTCAATAATTTATCATTGCTTTAAGAGGCCTCAAAATTTGTTTATGCAATAATCATTTCAAGGTTTTGTATACGCATACATGATTGGTATCTGGAGACAATAATTCGCATACAATTAATTATCTCAGTTCTTTTAATTCTAACACCCCATCAGTTGAACAGAACAATTTGTTTAATGTTAAGCCTGCTGAGAATACATGGCAAGGTTACTGAGACAGACTCTGTCGCAACATAGGGTTCTGGAAAAAGGATACAGCGAAAAAACAACAGTACGCACATGACATACCTGAAGTACCAACCTGGAATTATCAAAGTTTGGGTACAGCGATGCTACATGTACCTCGGTCAAAAATAGGTATTATGTATCATGATTCTTGTTCTAAGTGTCTTACCCTTCAAAGTATTAATTCTTACTGTAAATGAGAAGGTTGGAAATAAATATTAAATATGTCCTCGATCCTGCACCGAATAAAAAGAAATTACACTGTACACCTTTGGGCTTGAAAATGATAGGTTTGCGACTTATCAGCCTTAATATTAGCACATCTTACCAAACACCGACAAACTAAGACGTATGATACGAAATGAATCCAGCATTGTAGTAATTAATTGGACTATTTCTTGAATGTAATGTACCCGACTGTACTATTTATAGTAGCAACATTTCATTGGAACTAACATATCAGCGCCAAATCATGGGAATCATGTTTCAAATAGTGTAACATTCAGGAGAAGAACTGATTTTGAAATATTCACTGTATAATCAGTATGGATCAAGTTAGGTTCCCTCAGTAGTAAATCTGCAGACGGAGCTCCAAACTCCCTCTCATCACGGACTCAACAATTTGAACCCAAGCTAAAGGTCACTTTAGCCTTTAACAATGAAATAACTAATCATCATGGAAGACATTAATATTGATTTCATCTCCGATAGTAACACTTCATGGCCTCAATTGATACAACTGTACGACCGTACACAGGTAATCAACAATAGCAATGCTACATATCCTCATATGATACAACTGTACGACCTTACACAGGTGATCAACAATAGTAACACTACATGGCCTCATATGATACAAATGTACGACCTTACACAGGTAATCAACAATAGTAACACTACATGGTCTCATATGATACAACTGTACGACCGTACACAGGTAATAAAAAATAGTAACACTACATGGCCTCATGTGATACAACTGTACGACCTTACACAGGTAATCAACAATAGTAATAGCCTGTACTTGTAGTCTGATTGACCACAAGTACACTACCCACCCAGACAGCCTCTACAAGAATAACCCTTTTACTCTATTAGTGATTACTGTGACATATGAGCAACTCTAAAGTAACAGAGGACAAAGAAAAACAGTTCACACCCCTATATGCAATACCGATGCTTTAAAATCATTTTCAAAAATGAATTTCGTTCTGAACTATCTCAAACTAAATAAAATACCTGGTTTCTTACTATCCTAAATAAACACTCTCTCATACAAATCGAAAGATGTTAACGATCAAACTAACCAGAATGGTATACTAATGAAATTGCTCAATCGCAAATTAAACGAAACTACTCTCATAAAAATCAATATAGAGTGTATTGTCTTTTTTAGAGGAACAAAATCAAATCCTTCATCTCTAAACTCAAACGCGACTTTTTGAAAGATGCCATCCAATCAATCTCTTACAAAAGATCAGTTTGGAATATCTTGCTAGAATTAACTTCAACAAATCCAGTACTATTAAGTCCATTTGAAATTATAGTTATTGGCACTAGATGCACTTATGTCACGATGTTGCAAAACAACAGAACCTCTTTATACCAATATTTCCCAAACACTTCACATGCTTCATTTTACAGAGACTGACACAGAAACACTTACTGCCTACGTAAATGACAGGGTACCCGATCATATTAGTTTCAATATCTCCGAATTATCAAAACTAATACTTTTAATATTACCAATACATAGACACAAGTCAGCCGATCTCGATGGAATTCACCCCAAAACTCTGAATATATCGGCTAAATCAATCTCTGAGACGTTGAAAGAAGTAATTACCCGTAGTATCACTTCCTCTAAATATTCTAGAGTCATTGAAATTAGTAAAAGTATTCGCAATTCATAAGGGAAATGAAAATAATGACTCGTCTAACTATCGCTCTACATTTGTTCTATATGTTCTTTATAACTCATTTAAAATCATGTCTGAAAGAATCTGGACAGATATCTTAACAAATATCAACTCCTCCATAAGTCACAATCAGGTTTCTGACAGAAAAAGATCCATCAACCTGCATTCACGAAATCTTTAGGTCAAATTGCATTGACAAAAGTTACAGGTCAAAATGCACTGACAAAACTTACAGGTGAAATTGCATTCATAAAATGTACCGATCAATCTATATTGACGAAACTTAAGGTAAAACTGCATTGACAAAACTTACAAGTAACACTGCATTGACAAAACTTACAGGTCAAACTGCATTGATGAAATTTATTGACCAATGGCTACCAGCAACCAAATCAGGCGAACTTACTGACACAGTCTTCACTGATTTTAAAAAAATACAATTGATTCGGTCGACCATTAGGCGCTCATTAAAAAACTATCAGCATACAAGTTTTCTTCAAACTAACGTACTTGGTTCAAATCGTATCTCAATAACAAACCCCAGGGTACATCTACGGTTAAATATACTTCCGATTCGTTTCATACTTTAAGCGGTGTTCCTCAAGGATTTATTTTAGGACAGCTTCTTTTTCAGGTGTGTTTCAAAGACCTAGCCTTTTATTCAGTGATCTATAAAATAGATCTTCTCCCTAACGATTCTGCACTGTATTGGTTTTGGTAAATCTCTTGACTCCATTGAAAATAAACGTCAAATTGATCTCAACAATAGATCAGTATAGTGTCAAAAAAAGAATGCATATTACTGCCTCTAAATCTATGACAATTTGAATAGGGTAACGGATTTTTAGTAAAAAAAAATTGTTAGCTCAAAATGACTTGGACGGGTTTATCTACATTCATCAACATCCAAGCTGGAATACATATATCGATCACATATGTGCAATGGTCATTAAAAGAGAAACTCTCAAAATTACTGTCAAAATTTATACCTCCCCGGTCACTTGAACTTTTTATCTCAGGATATTTACTACCGCTTATAAACAACGGCTATACCATTTGGGAAATACATCCAATCATAATCTATCCAGAATTGACAAACTCCAGAAAAGGACCCCTCGAATCATTCGGAAGCTTACTAATTCGACTCAAAAGTTTTTGCGATCAGCAACTAACACCGAACTACAGATTCCGTGGTCGGAAACCAAACTTGTCAAATTATGTATGTATGTATGTATGTATGTATGTATGTATGTATATGTGTGTGTGTGTGTGTGTGTGTGTGTGTGTGAGTGTGTGCTGACAGGCTGAAATATCTATACAGCATATTATTTGTATATGTATTTGTTTACAGAAAAAGTGACATATGTATTAATTTATTTTAAACCTTTTTGAGTATATACGCGAGCAGATTTTTGTTTGTTTAAGTGACTTTTTAACAAATAAAACAGATGTGTCATAACCTTGTATAAAACTTGAGGACCGCATGGCAGATAGGTCTTTCGTGACGATATATGTTATCCTGGTTAAATAAGGATTATTATCCACCTAAAAATCCCCAAACAAATCTTGCCCAGCATATAGTCTAATGAATTTCAGAATCTAAATGACAATGTCCTTCATTGCAATTTGTATATATTGCCAGATCTTTACGTTCAATATACCAATTAATGTTCATATGGAGCTTATATTGCAGTGTAAATAAGTTTCTAATCAATATCATAGAGCCTTGTTTAAGCGAGCTATTATCCTGTCCATAAATATTTAGCATTAATAAATCACATGATTGCATAATAATTTATATTATTTTGTAATCAATCAAAGTTGTTCTACTTGAAACATTTGACAACAGCGTACACAGAAAGAAAAAAAGATCAGAATTGAAAGTGTGAACTTCATGCAAGTTACACTACATTTTGCACTTTTTTCAGATGATGACATTAATGGAAACAAAAGTTAAAATATATAATTGTTTCATTCTGTAAGTAGCAGTGATTATTTGAGTTTTAAAAAATCAGACTCTGGATTCAATATCAGTGAGGATATATGTGTATGACGACAATCCTAAGTCAGCATTGTCCAATGTATGTGTCATGAACTACAATCCTAAGTCAGTATTGTCCAGGGTATGTATGACTGATGACACTCGTAAATCAATATCGTCCAGGGTATGTGTGATTGACGACAATCGTAAGTCAGTATTGTAAAGAGTATGTGTGATTGACGACACTCCTTAAAAATTCGCCACATTTAATTAATGAAACAATGTAACAAATATGACTCATTACAATTTTTAAAAAAAATTTATTTTGATGTATCCAAATGCTTTTTGAATCCAGAAAATGCAAGTTAAGGTTTCCTTTAATGCATTCCACTGGTTTCAACATATTATTCCTTTGAAAATAATAATCGATTATATTGTCCAAATTCAAATAAATATCAAAGCCTAAAGATAAATACCAGTGAACCTTGAATTTTTATTTGTGCATCTTATTTACAATAAGACGTCGGTAATGTATATGCCACAGCGACTGTTCTGATCAATGATATAAACAAGAAAGTTAGACAAGTTTATAAGCATTTAACATATGGGAACTAGATTTTTGTCGTAAGCATCAGTTTGTCCATAGACAAAAGTCCGGACCTATCAAGATTGTTTTTCTTTAGTTTTTCAATGTAACAATGTGATGGGAATACTACTATAGATTCAAAGAAACATGATCGGGCTTCTAAATTTCGATTGAGAAAATAGTATTGTGTCGGGCTTCAAAATTACAATTGCGGTAATATTATGGAGTCGGGCTTCTAAATTCCGATTGCAATAAATTATTGAGTCTGGGTTCTGAGTTCCTACTGCGGTAATATTATAGAGTCGGGCTTCTAAAGTCTGATTGCGGTAATATTATGGAATCGTTCTTCTAAATTCTGATTGCAACACATGACTGAGTTGGACTTCTGAGTTCTTATTACGAAAATATTATTGCTTGATTTGTAGCAGAAAGTAAAGGAAACATAATTAAACATAGAGGCTCTTTTGTGACTTAGGAAACAATCATTTCACAGCTTATTTATATGAGGCACCAGGATCGATACAATTGCACATCAGCGTCAATAATACACCGTTTGGCATAATTGTATTTATAAATACTTTATAGTCAACATTTCCTAAAGCTAAACCAGCTGTATTTATGTTATTTTATTGAGTCTGCCTTCTGAGTTCCGACTGCGGTACTATTATGAAGTCGGGCTTCTAAATTCCGATTGCGGTAATATTATGGAATTGGGCTTCTAAATTCTGATTGCAATACATTACTGAGTTGGGCTTCTGAGTTCTCATTACGAAAATATTACTGCTTGATTTGTAGCAGAAAGTAAAGGAAACATAATTAAACATAGAGTCTCTTTTGTGACTTAGGAAACAATCGTTTCACAGCTTATTTATATGAGACACCATGATCGATACAAGTGCACATCAACGTCAATAATACACCGTTTGGCATAGTTGTATTTATAAATAATTTATAGTCAACATTTCCTAAAGCTAAACCAGCTGTATTTATGTTATTTTTAATTTATTAAAATATGGTGGAAGAAATTATTCCCAGAAGGAACACAGTCAGCAGGAATTCGCGATACTTGCTCCTTAGAATCCTGGTGACTGTAAGCAAAATCAAACAAAACAAACTAAGTTTGCAGTAAACGTAAGGACTTTAGAATCTTGGTGACTAAGCAAAATCAAACAAAACAAACGAAGTTTGCCAGTAAAAGTAAGTACTTAGAAAAAATATCAAGTCTATTGAGTCAAGATATCACGAAAAAATGTTGAATGGTTTTGAATTTATGTTTACTATAATAAAATCGATCTTTAAATGTTCTTTAACATGATCAAATCCACCACTGTCAAAAAGAGGACCAATGTTTCTCCATGAAACCCTTAGCATGTTTAACATGATTTGAATAAAAATGTCTTGTAATTTGCAGGTTACTGTCTGCAGTTAACTTGGTTTTGTTGACATTCCTTTAAACCCCCGGGCTTAAAATAATTTAGAAACTCGCGCGTCAAGATATGGACTTTCTAGAGTTAAGGAAATAAAACAAAAACTGTTTAATAAGAGCTTAACAATCTTCAATTACATGCATATACAGGAATTAAACAATTTACTTAGTCAATAGTATTCCATCAGCTGCATTTTATTCTAGTCGTCTAGTCATATTTGTTTTAATAGAAGTAGAGATTACATCGATGAATATGCTGGCATAGATTTTATATATTTTAAGTCAGCGTTTTTTAAAAAAAAATGAGTTTATGAACATATAATTATATACCGACCATCCATTATAGTTGATTACCACGAGTGTTTTACAGTAATATTAATTTTGAGACTACTATGAGACTTTAGTTTTATTCAGCTTAATAAATAAGGCATTTAAAGTAACTAAGCGATTTAACTATTTATCATTCAAAGCAATTATCTATTCTTAAACGAGTTCAACATTTACTATTAATGACTAAATGCAGTTTCATGTGTAATATATCAGTCTCTTTTCGTATGTACGATATCAGTCTCATATCGTATGTACAATATCATTCTCATTTCGTATGTACAATATCATTCTCATTTCGTATGTACAATATCATTCTCATTTCATCAGCTGTTTATAAAATTCTTCAGAGGTGACTTATCAACCCATTCCTTACAAAGCAATTGATTTAACCTAGGCTAATACTGTCTGTGTCATCATTGGAAAACGACGTCAATAACTCAATGATTTTATTGTCTTTTCTGATACACTTTTATGACTCAAGGTCAAAGGTTCAACCATGAGCTGGAAATGGCAGCACAATCATTTGTATCCACATCTTTTTTGTCGTATAATCAAACTTATTAATCGTGGAGTCTTTGATCAGTGCACCGTGTTGACCATCGACGTGCTGTCAAGAAACAAATACTGAGAACTGGCGTTGGTTGAATAAATGATCAACATGTGAAGAAGTAATCATCGCTGGGACCTGCTCTGTTTCATTGTCACTGTTATTAGAAAATGTTATTTCTTGTAGGAAATCAGTATCTAAAACAAGCGTAAATGAAGCTTTTGTTAATAGTCTTTAATACGTTTTGACAATATTAATCACTGAGTGGAGGGCAATGGAGTGAAAAAACAACAAGAGTTCTACTAAAACTGCCGACATCAGTCCTTCTTCTAAAGAGAATGTCGTTGCAGTCAAGGCCTAACGGGAAGTATTAATTTTGTAACAAAATATTTTCAATTTTCTGAACATTTTGATACTTTGCTTGGCTTATCAAGAACATTAATATTCAGCCAAATCTAATATATTTCTGGTTCGAAACATCCGATACATTTACTAGTCTGTTGTCACGTCTAACAGGTATATTTATTTTATTGCTCTTGCATCTCTTGTGTCAGTATAATCTCTTTAGAATCAATGCATACAGAAACTATTTGTGATCTAAACTGAATCGCGGTAGTTACATTTTGGTAATTTGCTGACAAGTAACATATAAATACACACAGACTGTCAAAATTCATTAGCAATAGCAATTTAGCATAATTATATTGGCATGACACATATCTTTATCCGACCATTTTAGATCGGGAAATAATGACGGTGCAATTTTAAACAAGTAAAAATGTTATAATTTGCAAATCTGGGGAACAAATCTCTTTTGATAATAACTTTTGTCGATTGCGTTTTTTGCACTTTATGATTGTTTCATATTACTATATATAATTACAGAAAATAAACCAGCGAGAATAAATTTACAGGCAGTATTTGCCGACACATGGACAGCGTCTCGTCTATATGGAAAATATATTTAAAAAATTTGCTGACATGGACATGTTCTTAAAAGTAAACGTAAACAGTGTCTAACAAGGGGAGTTATATGGGTGCATTGGTGTGTCACGACAAATACAACTGAGGAATAGATCAAGGCCTATAATCGTGTTTTGTGCAGACCTGCTATTGAAGAAATTTATCCGCACAAATCGACAAAAATACAAATTGTAATATCGTTCTAAAATTGCAGTGCACTCGACAATGGCTATTACTTGTTTTATTTTGTTTCTCATTAAATGATTGAATTCAAAGGATGTTATTATTTCTTCATTCATTGCATGAAGAATGTGCGGCTAATTAGTAATGTCAAGTCATGATAAGAAGGCTGATGCAAAAAACATATGATAATGAGGCGTGGCACTAGAAATCGAAGTTTTCAAGCCAAGAGATAGTCTAGTCAGCACTTATCATTGTCATACACCCCAATTATCAGTTGTTGCTTTTACTTACCCATGTCGACACCTCTCAGTATCATACACCCCAAGTATCAGTTATTGCTTTTACTTACCCATGTCGACACTTACAATATTCATACAGACCAAGTATCAGTTATTGCTTTTACCTACCTATGTCGACACTTATCATTTTCATTCACCCCAAGTATCAGTTATTGCTTTTACCTACCCATGTCGACACTTATCATTATCATTCACCCCAGGTATCAGTTATTGTTTTTACTTACCCATGTCGACACTTATAATTTTCATTCACTCAAGTGTCAGTTATTGCTTTTACTTACCCATGTCAACACGTATAATTTTCATACACCCCAAGTATCAGTTATTGCTTTTACCTACCCATGTCGACACTTATCATTATCATTTCCACCAATCGTCACTTTATGAGAAAATGCATTTTATGAAGAAGTTTGTTGTTTAACGCTATGTACTGCTTTTCAGATTAGTTCTGAAAAGCATGCAGTATTTAGTTAGTACATTGCTAGCATAGTTGTTATAGGTATTCACCACGTGCCATGTTTGTTTTTTAGAGTCAAGCAAACGACGTCCTAACAAGTCCTCTCCAATCAGCTGGTTACTCTCCTCTCCCTGACGATTCCTATAAATACAATCAATATAACCATATCATTGGGTTAAAATAAGTTTCATCAAAAGGCTTCCATAAACTTCAAAACCTCAGCGACTTCTTGTAGCCTGTATTGCCATCACTTCAGCATTTATGAATACCTCATAAACATAATGAGAAATTATTTGACGATTGCTATACATTTAATTCGAAATGAGTATACGTATACGAATGTGTTGATTTATCACAAACCTCATAATTATGAAGTGAACTTACCTTGAAATACATTCTGATGACGTGGTGCTTACGGGTTTGCTTTGTGTTATTATATAAGAAAAATGTATTAAAAAATGATTAGCATATTATTTTAAGTAAGAGAGTAGTTATGTGATTAAAGATAGGTTCATAAATGGATTTTGATGTACACAGTAGTTTGTTGAATACATCAATGTAATTCATTAATGTCACATGACAATTATGTGTAAAATCTATTTAAAATGTCTAAAACATTTCCAGTGGGAAGTATCCTATGATATAAGCATTCATCACTCAACATAATTGAATCTCCCTTTCAAAGGTCGATCTTCATCAGTCATTCTTCCGCGAGATATTAACAACACCATGATAAGCCATCTTAAAGCATTCCGGTCACGTGACGAAAATGTATTTCGCAGTTCTCACGTTTCAGCCACATTTGGAGATGTAGCAGATGAACACATAAACCGGCTCATCCCAATATTGCAGTCCTGTTAAAATTTGGAATAACTGTTAACTACGTCAATGATGTCTTTATAAATACGTCTATATCGCCACAAATGCGTCTATACCGTCTAAACACCTTCACAAATGCGTCGATACCGTATAAACACCTTTAAGATTTAGTTATATCATAAACTGAGTATATCGTTGAAGAAAAGAAAATCTTTTGCTATCTTCTGATCTTAAATAACTGTATTTCACTCCTTCGCTAAAATAATTACATCGGTTTAATGCATATCGAGTATTTCATGGATGAAGAGTCCTTGCAGCTGAATGATTTTAAATGTGTTGGCCACAAGAGCACCGAAGGTACATAACAGGCCCAGCAAGTTTGCGCAGATTTTGTGTATTCTTAGATGTTATTTCTTGCTTTCTTCATACCAAAAAATTAAATCAGAAATAACAACTCCTTTTAGTGTACGATTACTATATACTGTCAGGTTGATTGGTTTCTGGTCTTCGTTTCTCAGTGTCATGGATAAACGTGTTGTCAAAGCTACTGACGGGATTTGATGATGCTATTCCCTCTTGTCCACATGTTTTGGGTCTTTTTTATTTATTGTTATTATTATTATTATTATTATATATATATATATATATATATATATATATATATATATATATATATATATATATATATATATATATATATATATATATATATATATATATATATATATATATATATATATATATATATATATATATATATATATAAAATCAGTTTATATCGATTGTTCGTAACAATTGCCGGAACTAATGTCCTGTTTCGGCAACCTTCTTGGAATCTTTATACAGCTCTAGGCAAGTTTGTAATGTCACCCCACGATAAGAATATTGATAACATGTTTCATAATTTCCGAGCTTAAAAGTCTATGAAGACTGTGTATAGTTTTATATAAGTACTGTGGTCACTAATATATCGAGCATGTTGCTTAGCCTTTCTTGCAAATTGAACATGATATGGTTCGTGAATGGTGGAATATAAGTGTGAAAGTACGTAAAACTATAGAGATCACTTTCAGTGCATTAACTAGAAGATGATTTCAAGCATCATTGCTTACCGTTTTGAGCATGATCTGACAATAGGTGATATATATTTCTACTAAAACGCACAATTCTCAACCAGTCATTCCGAGACAATATCACCACATATACTACTTATAAAGACACTGCCATAACGTGTTCTGCCTTTCAAATGAAGCATGTTTTACAACATTTTGCCGACTACAGTCTTTCTTCCTATGTCATGATTATTAAAATTTATAGCTGTCATCCAATTATGCTGCTCTGTAAAAGCTGATAGTCTTATTTATTACACCTTTCTAACGATATATTAAATTGTATTTGAGGGAGACAATAAATATGCCACAATGGAGATATCACTTTTGGAACCACTTTCGTTTTCCATTTATGAAATATATCCGCCGTTTTGCATTATATTCAAACTTGTGGCACTCTGTCTGTCTCTGTCTGTCTGTCTGTCTGTCTCTCTCTCTCTCTCTCTCAGGATGAACAGTTCTTAGCATGTGTCAAGAATGTGGTACCCTGCATTTTTGTCATCAATAAGGATGTACCAGGAATAAGTGCCCCCCAAAAATCCATAAACGTTAGGTACTAACTTTTGTAAGAAAACTAGTTTTCCACACGAATCATTTAATGATCAGTGACTAAACGTCCACGACCTGTTTCTATTCGAGATCATGTGTTAACCATATAGTCAATGACCAATCAAATCCACGCAAAAATAAACAACCAGAACAATTCATATACAGTCACAATAAGTAAAATATTTGTTCGAATATATTACGCTCAGAAGTATATCGGTACGAGGCTCAGTGAAGTATGTCGGTACGACGCTCTGTGAAGCATGTCGTTACGAGACTATATGATTGTATGTCGTCGGTACGACATTCTATGCCAGCACTATGCTGTATGATGAATGTCGGTACGACGCTCTATAATGTTTCTACAGTATTCTCACCCCAACAAATGTTTTCTATATCAATCCATACATGAAATGTTGCTAAACGAAAAAAAAGTGTCGTTAATTTCATATGAAAAGAGTCATTAAATTGGACAAATTACACAATTTGAAACATTATAAGTACGAGTCAAAGTTTTAAAGTGTCACTATCCGAAAATTATTGTAACTTAATTTTATCACAGAACTCGAAAAAATAAAACCCATGCACAACGACCTTTTTTAACTTAAAACATGCATGTTTAATAATTCTGTTTTTTTATAGTAAATTAAAGGATGTTTTTCACTCGTGAAGTGGAAACGTTGACAAGACAAGGTTTCCTCTTCAACATTTTAGTAACTTAAAGCACGGAATAATTATAACAGCATAATCAATAGAAGCACATTACTACTTTTTCTCCCTTGAGACCAAATGTGAATAATCAAACCTTGTAATACAATTATATAACCGACTATGCTCGTGTTAGACCTAAATCATCCTTGAGCTTCCCTCGCTCATTAATATTTTATAAATAAGGATGAAATTGAAACATACAGCTGCGATGATAAAATAATGTTCTACTGGAGTCTTATTATGTCAAATTTGAATACACCGGTCATTAATTACAGTTTTCAAAAATGATATAAAACCATTATATTAACTGACATAATGTTCATGCAAAACCTCATAAAAACCAAGAAAAATATAAAAGATCCCATATTAAGTTCCCAAACATACTTTACATGTGAATAAATGTGAGTAATTTAATGCCAATTTATATACAAGTTTATGCATTTTTACAATTTCACATGATAAACATAGCCCATCGATATCATAGACTATTTGACGAAATAATCATATACAAACTCGTTTCTTGTTGTCTGTTCTACGCTAAATAACTTTGTGCAAAACTGTAAATGGGCTCGTTCAGCCGCTTAAGCATGACATAAAAAAAACTTAACAATAATAACACAAAATAGGAATAGCTACTTTCTCCAACAATTCTGATACATGTTATACTGCAATAAAGTTAATTTGTAAAATATCCTATTTCATTTCTGATCTAGCCGCGAAAGAGTCAATCGAGTCATTGAAAGTGGTCCACTAGGTACACAAGTGATTGTATATACTAACAATCTTTTCATGCTTAGCCATTATATGTTAAAGATATATTAAAATATTGTTATATTAAAGATTCAGTTCTGCCCAATATTCCTCTCTCTTCATAGAAATCACAATTTTAATTTTAGCCTTATTTATATTTCTGTTCCAAAATAACATAGCTATCAGATTAAATAATCTTATTGTAAATTACTGGGAGAAATCTATAAAATGGCAATATTATTCAATATCCTGACATAGAGACTTTACATTATTTTACTACATCTAAAGTCCTTAGACACTGACCTAAAAATTCTCCTTCAACGTCATTTATAACACGAGAAAATGACAATGGAGGCAAACACTCTGTCGTAGACAATAGTAGACATTCGAAAACATTACCAGGTTGATTAGATGTTTAACGTGAGATTTAGTATATGAATACATCGTTTTTATTATATTTCGAATTTTAAAACGCAATTTAAGCTTTATGAACTTAAACCAGAACGGTTCCCATAGGGTATTTTAAAAACGCATAGAAAAATCAATAACAGCAGCACAATAATATTTTCTTCCTCCTCAGATATAATGGGTGCAATCCACTGTATACATGCTAGACCTAGAGCATGCTTTATCACACACACACACACACACACACACATATATATATATATATATATATATATATATATATATATATATATATATATATATATATATATATATATATATATATATATATATATATATATATATATAGAAAGAGAGAGAGAGAGACAGAGAGACAGAGACAGAGACAGAAAAAAGAGACAGACAGACATTCATAGAGAGAGAATTCGGCTCTTCAAGTCAATCTGTCAATATATTATAGCAGCAGAGGGGGCGAATCCTACAAGTTTTTTTCGTCTAAAATCATCTCTATCAATCCATTTACAAAAAATAAGTCTTATTTTGGAAAACAAACCCTTATTTTAGCAACTATGACAATAAAGGTGTCTATTTACTAAAATAACAGGTTTAATCCTATAATCTAGTCTTGGAAACGTTATTGCTGCACCGATTACATAATAAAACCATCTGATTTAGCGCCCCCTCTGCTGCTCTCAACAAAAAAACGTAACCGCGGAATTAAAAATTTAAGTAAACAATAATGGCCAACATCGGAGAAGCATATTCTGCTAGACTAGCTCGAGAGCGACTAGAAGCAATAAAAAAATTTCTTCCTGTGCGAGATAGTGTCAGAGAAAAATTACAAGCACGGCAGCAAATTCAGGAAGGTTTCGCAACGACCACAGGGGAATTATTTAAACCTATCACCGCAGTCACTGGAAAGGTTTTAACTGCTATCAAAGGACGAACTGAAGAAGAGGCTGCAATTGAGGGTGGAAAACCAGAGCAGGGTTTGCTTCAAGCAATAAAACAACTTAGTGAACAACAAGTAGCAGCCGCAGCTGATCCAGGTGCAGTAGGTCCACTTGCAACTGTCAAGGAAACATTTATTAAAAAATTTACCGAAGATGGTATCGACGAAATAAGAAATATTCCACTGAGTAACGTAAATGAGCTTAAAGAGTTTTCTGCTTGGATTGTTGATAATTATCGTCGCAGACATGAATTTCTAAAACCAGAAGCTGCTAAAGGTATGTCTCAATCCGAGTGGAGGGATTATGTGTATAAAATAAATCGAGATATCTCCCGAATATCTCCAAATGATGATACCTATAATTTTATAAAAACAGGAGTAATTGGGGTTAATAAAGAACTGAGAGATCAAGCAAAAAAAATAAAGGAAGAAAAAAAAAATCGCGAAAATGCAAGCGAAGGAAATGCAAAAGAAAGTTATCGCAGAGAGAGATCAATCACCGCCACCTAAACCACCTAAACGAAAAGGAAGACCTGAAAAAGAGAAACCAGCGCCGTCTTTCTCTGATCTTCCAGAGGGGGATGTTTTTGAAGAATTGAAGTTGGAACCTAAAACCGGGTCTGGTCTAGCTGTTTGCCCTGATAATGTTCTCAATGATGTATCACGGCTAGAAGTTCTCATCGGAGGAAAACGCGCCGGAAATAACTCACCAGAAATAATTAATGAAGCGGCTGATATCTGTCAACGACTATTTCAGCGTGGTATCATGGATATCGGCATCTACCGTGAACTTGTTAATGAACTCGCAGATGGTTATTACAGCGACTAATAATTTTAGTTAGAGAAAACAACAATTAAATAAAATGATCATACACGATACTCGACCCAGCCCAGTCAGAGTAGTGAATTCACGATTACCGGTCTACAGAGCAACCTACGGAGATGGTCTCGGTGATGTTGTTACGGGTTTGTTTTCAAGGATAGCCCCTAAGGCGTTACCGATTGCGAAACAACTGTCGATGAAAGCGATTGATGTTGTCAAGGATAAAGCCCCTGGAGCAATTGTTAATCTTGTGGGTAAAGCATTCACGTCAATCAAGGACAGACTGTTACGGTTAGTACGTAGACCAAAAGCGGTTAAACCACCGCCAGTAAAATTGCCGAGCACTGAACTTATGCCCGCGGATGTCAGTAAAGTAATAAATGAGGCCGCAAATCAAAAACTCGTATCTCTTGTAACTCAACAACCCGAACAAATAAATACGAGCCTGATATCAGGAAGTGGTCTTCGTTTTAGACGTCGATAATTTATATAAAATGTTCAAACGAGTATCAGATCCAGCGTTCGATATGGATGCACCAACGCTTAAAGATGAATCTGTGCGTGATTATCAGTATTATTCTTACGAAGCAAGATCACCCAATCAGCGCGGACGAATTGAATTACAAGTACATGATACAAGTAGATATTTCTTACCCGCTGAAGCATTCCTTGAAGTCACGGGTGAAGTTGTAACAGATGTTGTCGCTAATACACCATATGGAGATAATTTTCGAGTTGGTCTTGTCAACAACGGCATCATGGCACTATTCAGAAGTGCTTCATATAGCATCGATGGAAAAGAAATTGAAACGATTCAGGATAACGTTGACGTTGCTACAACATTCGTCGGATTAGCACGATACTCAGATGATTACACTAGATCGGCTGGTCCGACTATGATGTTCGCTAAGGATAATGCTAATCATCCTGAACACAGACCTGTTATTCCGGTACAAACAGCACGAAACACTGTTCTTGACCCACAGCCAGCTGGATTTGCGGATAGGCCAGGTGATTCGTTTCCAATATTAAGGCCTAGTCCAGAGTATAATTTAGGTTTTGCTGTACGTAAATCAATGTTATCGAGTAATCGTAGAAAATTTTCATGTGCAATTCCGCTGTCTCACATCTTTGGATTTTGTAGAGGTGTCAGAAAGGTTATTTTTGGAGCCAAGCATACAGTTGTACTTGTTAGAAAAGGTGACGACAACGACGCTATCTGGCGAGAAGGTGATGATCCTGCTGTTAATGCTGGTAAAGTAATATTATTCAAGCTTGCGTTGTGGATGCCAGTAATGTCCCCACCAATCACTGAAGAGCAACGGTTACTCTCTTTCATGGACACAGGTGGTAAATCATTGATATCATGGTTGACAACATCTACAGATTCCATTCAGGGTGCCGGTGCTGGGCAATTCACGTGGCATATAGCATCACAGCAGGGGGTGTCAGCACCACGACATATTTTCGTAGCACTCCAGAATAACGCAAGAGTAAATAGTCAAATAAGTTCGCATATGATATTTGACAAACTTGCTGTCTCTGAAGTTTCGCTGCGAATAAACGGACATCAAGAACCATCCGAGGATATAGTGATAGATTTTGGAAATAATCAAGTTGCACGTGCGTATCATCGTCTGATGACATTTATGGGACGTGATCAAAATATTGATACCGGCTTGCAGATATCATAGTTGGATTTCACAACGTTGTATCCGATTTATTACTTTTCGCTGGAACATCTTGATCTAACCAGACAATCGGTCATTGATATACACTTCAAGGCTAACGTTGGCGAGTTTCCCGCTGGTGGTTTTAGAGCAATCGCTGTCATACTCTCCGATAAAGCAATGTTGCTTGAAGGTGCTGGCGGCCGAATGAGAGTCATTGATGCCCCAGTAGAAAACCTGTAGGTGCTCCAAAACCTTTTAGGTTTCCACTTGTAAACAATTAGATCAATATCGTATTAAATAAAATGTCATATAGTTATGTTAATGTGACACTGACTCCTGGTCAGGTGAAGAAATTACAATCGAAAAACGCGAGCACATGTGGGACATCAATAACGTTAAAGCACGATCAGCTAGCGGGCGGTCCAAACAAGCTGTCGCTGACTAAAACTCAGCTAAAACATTTCAACAGCGCGAAGCAGGGCACGACTGGAGTTCGAATTGATCTCTCTCCGGCCGCGGTCAAAGATATGGTCAAAAAGACCGGCGGAATACTTCCATTTCTTCCAATAATTGCCGCCGCGTTAAAGGCAGCCGCGTTAGGAGCAGTTGGAACCGCTGCTGGAATGGCACTAAAGAAAGTAACCGGAAAGGGAATTTTACACAAGGAAAGTCTAAAAAAAAAAAGACAAACAAGAACACAAAAACCAACAAGACGCCCCCGAAAGACAACTATGCCTCAGCCCAATCGTTTAAAACTTCCAGTGGAACAATACGGAGCGCGTCTAAGACTACCGGGAACTCCGGCGTCATGGTACCCAAAAAGGTTTTGAAAACTCTTCCAGCAAGCAATTTTGATTTACTTAATGCTGCTAAACAATTACGCATAAAATCCTTCAAAGGTGTATTTATGCGAGATGAATTACCAGCACGACCGAATAATCCAGAAACAGGAATTATTAATCTTGACAACAAAGAAGGCCCTGGGACTCATTGGGTTGCTTACGCGATCGATCCGCGTAGAATTATCTATTTCGATTCGTACGGGCTAGCACCGCCAGTTGAATTTCTCAGGTACGTCCAAGGATTTCCAATTCCAGTTTGGCAGTCAACGTTACCGACACAAACACTAACCGATCCTCCGATATGTGGTCAAGAGGTTTTGAATGTTCTTGACGCGATAACAAAACATCCAAAAATTCCTCCTCATAAAGTCGTGCATGAATACACGTTAAAAAATCAATGACTTCCAAATTTAAACAACCCCATAACAGATAATGGTTGATATTTACGGAAGATCAAGCAGAACCAAGGAAGAAAAAAAAAAGATATCGATTTATCTAAGTATGCGACCAAAGATGAAATTGATGATCTTTTAAATCTAACCGGGATAGACCCAGATGAGGTTGTTATTTTTCAGGACAGGCATGGCAAGCTAAGAACCAGTAACATTAAGTGGAATGACATAATTCGCAGGGTTATTGGAGCTGTCACAGACAACATTGTTGTATTCACTGAAAGCGGCAGAATCAGAGATTCGTCGATATCAATTGCGATGCTGCGAGATGATGCACGAAAAGTCGCAACGGAGCGTGTAGCGAAGACCGGTGATACAATGACAGGTGAACTCAACATGAACAGCAACAAAATAACCGTGCTAGCGGATCCGGAAGGTCCCGAAGATGCCGCAAACAAACAATACGTAGACACCGTTGACGGTAAACTAACTACGTTGCGGGCTGAGTATGATGTTCACGTGGGCGCGTTTGCAAGATTTCGAAGAAACTTTCAAAAAACTGGTGAGACCGTGGATAAGTTCTTTGAGACTCCTCCAGTCGTCGATGTAAAACTTTCTGAAATCAAGACCGACATTGACACGATCAAACAAACACAGCAATATATCGTATCGGGTATTCCTGATATCGTTAACATAACCAGTCTGATTAAAGTCCCCACTGGAGTTACCCCCGGGCATATCACCAACATCGTATACACGGTATCATCGGGATTCGCAACATGGTCCGGACAAAATAATTCACTCAAATATACAGCAACAGCCACTGGCGTGTACAGATTGTCTGTGTTTTCAGCCGCTAAATTTGAAATCTTCACAACATATCCCTGGAGACATTCCACCGATAAGTATTCCGGGTTTGTAACTGTAATACTAAACAGCGGAACCGAAGAAACATTTATGCTTGAAGCCGCAGACGAGAAATTAACCGCAACATCTTACTGGTGGTGTTTGGAATTCGTCGCAGAAACACCTCAATTGGTTACCGCGTAATTGAATAATGAAATCAGCATCAACGACAACACTAATGACAGAGTCATTAAGCGCTCAGCAATACCGATATGATCAGGTACGCGAATGGCAATCAACGTTGAAAAACACCATTGACAGATGCGCAACAAAAATAAAAAAATATAAACGCCGCGTAACTGTGCTGGACATAACAGTGTATTCGGTATCCGCGGTAGTTGCATCCACGGGTGTGCTATTGTCTGCGCTGACACCAGTGACAACTGCAATCGCTATCACAATCACAATTTCTGCCTCAACGACGATTGCGGGAGTCGCCAACATCATCGCAAAAAAATATCCTCGTGCGCGACAACAAAATTACACGAATACATGTTAATGGCCAACGCGGCCAACAGCGCCTACTCGAAATTGTCCTCGTTGATATCATCCAGCGTAGACGACAACAACATATCAGATTCTGAATTCACGCTGATGTCCGGTATATATAACGACTATGAGCGCGCGGTAAATCTTAATTTGAAAACGAACAACAACAATAACGATGGAGATAATTCAGCGCCAAGCGTTGCTCGACATAGCCGCGAATACAACTCCGGTAAGGACCACAATGATATCAATATCGTCGACGCAACCAGAGTTCAGCATTAATTTTCCAACTGCAATTCCAGTTACCGAAATCGCGTTGGCACAATTACGAGTATATCACAGTTGGCCCAATATCAGGTCGACATCATTTCACGGACAATCGCCGAATAACTCATTTGTATTTTCATATCAGAATAACGCTGATGGAACCCCAGATTGGAACGTCATTGCGTTACCCACTGGGAGTTATCAGATAGAAGAAATCAACAAAGAAATACAGGGTCAAATAAAACTTGTCACTGGAAAAGAATCAAAGATTAGTATATCAGCACACGAGCCAACGTTGTCAACGGTCATCGAAATCTCAACACCGGGTTACCACGTAGACATTTATAACAGTTCAATCAGAACCGTGCTAGGGTGGCCAACGGAAAAACCTGATGTAAAACCGCGTCTACCAGAACCTGTAAAATCCGATTATTACACAAATACCATGTCATATCATGAAATTCTACCACGTTACACGAGTTTGTTAAGAATCATGAAGGACCCAGCACATAAAGAAACTTATATCGATCGTTTAGAAAGTCGCGGGGGAACGGTGCCAGGTTGGGAATTCATCCCTTGGGTATTTACCAACGCGAAGAAGATCACTCCTCAGGATATTGAAGAGGATTTTAATCAATTTAACCAGTTATTTAAAACACAACTTAAAATTCTACAACAATCTCTTCAGGAACATATTTCTGATTTATACAGTCCACGTAACAAAATCATTAAACATATTGAGATAATAAATCAAATAATCGACGACATGAAATATTATAACCGGCGACTGCTTCAGATGGTAATTGATGCTTCCGAGAAGAAAAATTTTCTGGAGTTTTATAAAATAACCGAAGCTGAATTAAAAATTTTTAGATTTCCCGGTTATGTTGTCCCTGAGATGTTAACGTCGTTATCCACGTTGTTGGATCAATCCTTCGAGGATATCATGACAGCGCACAAGCAATCATTCCCGGAACCTAGTATCCTCAGCGTTGACAATTCCACCAGCGGTGATGGCCGGCATATTTCTCCAGGAATAGTATATATAACCGATGTCGTCGCGGTCAATCTTGTATGTGATGTCATCGATGGCAGTTACAGCGTAACCACGACAACATCGGATCAGGCCCAGCAAGGGTTTGTATTGTATTCGTTTACTCCTACACAACCGCCTGGATTTTTGATTGTGCAAGAGCCAATCAATCCAGTATTTTTGCGGTGTCATAATCCGACGCTGACAAGAATAAATTTTAAAGTCACTGACCAACAACAGCGACTGTTGGACCTGCGTGGGGAAACAATCAGTGTAAATTTACTGGTGAAATCTTTCAATTAGCGATATCCATAACATAATAACATGTCCACGAAATCTTCAAGACAATTTTTTCAGGAAGATGAAAATCTTTCCGACAGCGATTGTGAATCACTTAGTGATTCCACCGACAGTGATTCTGAATCACAAAGTGATTCCGATGATAGCCCGGTTGGAAACATTTCAATCGGCAACAGCAACGTCGTGATAATTTATGTTAAATAAACACAATAAATATAATGACTCACTACCAGCATGTTCGCGTGGACATATTTGACCGAAAAGAACTTGCCGATGCGATCAGAGCCGCATTTACGCGAAATGAAAATATTCGATACCCGCTGAAAGATACCCCGATACGTGTGGGAAATGTAAAGCATTTTAGCGGCGGCACCGATAAAATATTGCTGAGCAGTGACGATATCGAACGATTGCGCGACCGTGATTACATTTACGCGTTCTTCAGCGATGACGAAATTTTGAACTATGCACATTCTTGTTTGACCAGGGAGCAGTTAGTTGACGTTCTCGCGGGCGGAAATATTCCTTAATATTGCATTTAAACAGATATATTCAAGCAAATATAGCGTGATGAGATTTTCATATATCCGCGCCAAAAATATACATTACCCGGAAGATCTGAAAATTGTTGCCACTGGAAGAGGATATAATTCAGTCTTTGACAAACTTAGACAACCATGGAGCCTAACTGAAAGTCCTCTCCTGGACCTTTCCGACGATAAAACGCGTGACCTTGTTAAATATTCTGAGAATGTTTACGTGGAATTATTTTTTGACTACAATAGCTTTTTATGCGAATACGACGACGTTAACAAATCCTTTTTTGTGAGAATTCTTTATGACACTTTCCAACGCGATAAAGGTTTTCAAATGGATTATCAGGAAACTAAACCTCGCCCTGTTTACGACGTTGACGCGTTTAAATTTCTTGAGCGGATTATGCTCGCGATAATATATTTTTGATGGTGGCTCTCTTTATCTCCTCTAAGGTTCTTTCCTCGGGAGGTTCCGAGAACCTAATCTGCTGTTCTAACTCGCTGTTAACGCGCGTAAGTTCTTCAATGTATTCCCGAAGCTCATTATTCTGCTTAGAAAATGCCTCGTTGCATTCGCGAAATTCTTTATTTTTTTTTTGATTAATTTTTTGTTAGCTGATTTTTTTTGGAAATTATTTCCGCCGCTTCCGTCAATTGTTTCACTAGCTGATCATGCTTTGCTTGTAACTGTGATAATGCGTCATCTCGCTGTTGGATTACATCTGGCGTTGAATCACTCTGTGATTCAACAACTGGTGCCGCAACAACTGGTACGTCTTGTGTTGAATCACTCTGTGATTCAACAATCACTGTGGATGGAAATCCCGTGGATGGAAATCCTGTGGATGGAAATCCCGTGGATTTCGTCGTCGACGCTTTTGGTCTGATCGAGCCGGGATTGTTTTGTCTCCATATTTCGTAAATTCTGCCATATCCGATATGATAAGTTCTGGCAATTTCCGCTATCGGAGTAACATTTCGTTGAAGCTGAATTTGTTGAATTTGTTCCGGAGTAAGATTAACTTTTACCATAATAATTACCGTAATTATTATTACCGTAAAAAAAATGCTAAAAAAATTACTGTGAAAATTGTCAACGATAATAATTATTATTCGTCGATGAGCTGATCAGGAAGAACTTTTGAAAATAATTATTCGTCGATGAGTAATTTATCGAGCTGATCAGAAAGAGCCTTTGAAAATTTTTCTCGCTCGAATATTTTTCCGATGTCGTCAAGAATTTTTTTTATGACGCGAGCCACCGGCACGAAAGTCTTAATTTGGTCTCGGTGTTGACAAATAATTTTATATCGAAGTTCATCATTGAGCATCTTTAACATTCTGTATTCGCGCTTATGAGTTTTATAACCTTGTGAGCGAGCTTCTGCGATCCTGCAACCACGCGGAATTAAAAATTTCACTTGATGTTGCAAACTTTTTTACAGCGTTAATTTCTTCGGTGAGTGTTGCAACTGTTTCTTCATTCATTATACCTATAGCATTTTTGTCTCTCTAATATGCTGTCAAGGTTAGGCAGTTTCATAAAATGTTACCCAGACGCGGAATCGCTTCGACCAGGTTCTGTTGATTACCTTGTTGAGAACTCGATGGACTGATGCTCGATTTACATCAAAATATTTGGCCGCGGAGGTCGTCGAATGAAATTTAACTTCTGTAGCATTAAAAACTCCCACGACAGGTTTCGGCGGAAGCCTTTGAGCAACCCTTGTTGTGTTACGGGAGTTTTCGCTTGGAGTAACAGCCCTTAAGTTTTCTATGCGATTATCCGACGGATTTCTGTTTATGTGGTCGATAACTAACCCTGCAGGAATCGGTCCGCGATGACACTCGTAAATAAATCTTTGAGCGTAAACCGTTTTCTGTTTGCCGTTAAAAACAAAATTAATCAATATGTAACCGGCGTTGCCCACAGCACCAACAGGTTTTTTTAATCTGCAGTTTCTAACTGTTCCGTCTGCTGAAGATTCGTAGTTGGCGTAGATTGGATGTCTTTTGAATTCCATTTGTCTATACTAGATGCCTCTTGTTTGTTTAAATAATAGTTCGGGTGGTTGTCGATGTATTCCTGTTCCGTGAAGATACGATTATGCTTACGCCGGTAATACCTGGCGAGCTCACGAAATCTCTTACCGCCACATCCTGAACATAACCTTGTTTTTCCACAGACTGCAATACCGCATACGGCACAAGTAACTCCGCCGTTGGATCCTCGCTTGAAATTTTGATTATGAGATGCACAATATTCGCCGACACATCGTCGTTGGCATCGCTGTTTAGTCCCTGCGATTTTCCATCCACAATAGTTTTCAGGCATATATAGTTGCTATTTTTTTAATTAGACACTATTTGTTCTACTGTTATATATGGAAGAACTTGACAGATTGTCATCGATAAGACCAACCCGAGGGAGATTTGATCTTGATAGGTTAACCGGCGATGCGCAACGAAAAAATTTAACAACGCTGAATAGAATCATCGGACGCGCGAAACAGGAATTTCGTGATGATGGTGCATCTCACGTATTTTCGACGTATAAAATTATCCGTGAGAGTTTTGAAGATATCTTTGAAGAACTGTTTGGGGAAAATGTCATCGACGGCACGATGACAGATACGCGCGCGGGCAATATTATTGAATATCTTGATGATAGCAAATATGGTATGCTAATAAAATTTATAACCGGTGTCGCCGATGATGAAACCGGCGAGGATAAATGGATTATCCGTGATAAACGTGATCCTGTACTCGCTAACGGAAAAACAGTTTTGTTAAGTCGTCATAGCAGACCAGGAATGCTCGTTGGAGTTGATAGTCCATATTATGTCAGAGCATATCCTGCATCTGCAGTTGTTTACGGATTATATCCTATAAAAAAACCAAAAATTGATAAACTTGCCCCGATGCGAATGACTGGAAACGCAAGCGTTTCTGGAAATGCTCGCATTTCTACGTTAAATTGTGTAGCCGAGCGAGTAATGGAACATTTCAGTAACGCAATGCGAGGCAACGGTTTAACACCGTCGAGAAAATCCAAGATAATAACGTGGGCCAATCGAGTCAAAGATAGCGGAGCATCAATAGCGGATGTTGCTGCGTTAGAACGTTCACTAAGATTTCCTATAAGGGTAGCATCGTTGACCGGAGAAGAATTATACAAACCAAAATACAACCGTAACGGATCGCCGATAACAATTATTGATCATAACAGTCATGCTTGGACTGAATCAGTTAGGATATTTCCGCGAGATCGTGTTGTAAAATATTATCACGGAAACATATTCGACAGTATTTATGAAGCGAGCAAAACAGATCCTGTGTCGGTATGGTTGTTTAAAAGCGATGAAGATTCCGAGTATGATCAGTTTGTGAGACCCAACGGGAAGTATACCGATCACAAGAACTACAACAACGAATGAGAGCACTCGCGGAAAAATACTCATTTTCCGTTGACTCGTTAGATCAGTTACTGACGCGCTGTTTTACTGTTCCTAGTGTTGCCGCGCACATCGCCAGAGAACGAAATTCATGGAAACCAACCAGCGATAGATTCCTCGAGGATATCAAGCTGAGTTGTGTTGAATATGGTCACGGTGGATTGTGGAATATTCCGTATGATTACCGCGACATGATATCAGTAGATATGGCCGCGTGTTACCCGGGAAGCTTTCTCGGGTACGGCGCATGTAATAAATATTTTAATAGATTTGGACATCCGACCAACTTGATGACAAGAGTATCCGTTAATGGACCGCTACCTGATTTTGACTTGACTGGATTCGCCCGGGTGACATCATTTCAATTTGCTGAGAAGTTGCACCCGATCTATTATGTATGGTTCGGTAGGCATTTCGCAGAGAAAGGTTGGGTTCCGATCGTGTTGCTGCGATACATGCTTGACAGTGGCGCGCTAACATCGTTGACTGTCGGTGAGGCAATTATATGCTATCGTAAACAAACCTCAGTTTGGTTGCCAACGCCAGCTGTTATTACCGAAAAAGAGTTTATCGAAAAATTGACTCGAGATAACCCAGAAATTTCTATGGATACCGCTGCGAAATTGCTCAAGATTAAACTCAGCAGCAATGAAATTGATGCGAAGGATCTTGGACGAAGAATAATAGGTAAATTTATTCAAGGTGCAGCATTTGATCACAAGATACATCACAGTAGATTAATTTTCGGTGACGCAGAATTGAATTTTATTATAGCTGACGCCGCCGGAAGAGATGTGTTTTGTCACCGTGAAGATGCATTGTTGTCGAACGGAAAAAAATTAGGCACGATTGCTAGTTACCTTGATGGAGAATTATGTCAGCACACACATTTAAGATCTTCGATGCTAGGCTATGTTTCTATAAATTTGTTAGATATGATAAAGAGATTTCCTGATCCACACGGCACTGGCATGGCAGTCAGAGTTGCCACGGATTCATTTTACATCGACAAGAAACATTTAAAATTACTAACCGATATAATTCGCGGCGGAAATGGATGGGGTTCGTGGAGAGTGAAAAATGAAAGATTACACGAGTATTGTGAATCAGCTGATGTCGAAATTAAAGATAATTGTCGTGAATCAACGATGACTGAAATATCTTCCAACAAGTTGCTACCGTTTGTGCATGATCCTGTTGCCAGACACAGAACTGTTTATCTAAACGGACCAGGTGGCTGTGGTAAGACAACTGAGTTATTTGGAAAATCGAAGATTTTCAATTCTGAGATGATAGTGTTAACGCCCACACATAGACTCGCACGAGAGATGAAACAACGCGGAGTTAATGCCTGCACGTATCATAGTTTTTTCAAATACAGCGGAGGCGAATGGACTCCTGAACGAATGGGCACAAAGTATATTCCTGAGAAAATTGTGTGGGATGAAATAGACACTGTACCGCTGGATACACTAAAGCAGTTTCTTGAATGGTTGATGACGAAAAATACTGCAGTTATTATGTGCGGTGATCATGGTCAACCACCGCCGTTTACAGGTGAATCTCCACATGATTGGCTGACGAATTTTGTTGATTATTACGAAGAAATCGATGACGACATTAGAGCACTTGATGAGCGACTAAAGAAGTTTAAAAAGCTGATTAGACTACAGAATAATAAAATTCAATGCATAGTTATGCGCAAGGTAATTCCAAGGACGTCAATGAAAGACTTCTGGGAAAAATGGAACCCAAGTGATCTCATAGTGGCAAGTAGAAAAGTAGTCAGAGACACACTTCAGCGGCGATTACTTCAACTGCATAAAGAAAAATTTCCAACGCTGCAGGTACCGTTATGTTATAGACCAACAGATACACGATTACAAAATATCGATGTTGATATTCCCGGGACCTCAACGAAGCAACAGTTAGTGTTAAATGACATTGTGTTAGTTGATGTTGATGTTGTCGATGCCACACTTGCCGCGAATAAATCTCCATGGGTGTTAGGATACGCTATGACAATTCACTCCGCGCAAGGATTAACCATCGAAGACACAAAAGTCTGGATTGTTGATGATCGCATCGAGTGGTCAAATTTAGTTTACTTAGCCGTGTCAAGAGTGCGAAGAATATCTCAGTTGGGAAGAATTGTGTTAGACACGTCAACGACATCAGTCGTCGATGAGTCAGCGACGAATTCCACGATAAGAAAAAAATTAACCGATTGCAAACATAGCGACAAAAAAAAAATAATCGGGAGTTTGACCCCAAACAAAGTTTGGATGTTGAATTCGTAATTACGCTGCGACAACAACAAAATAATCATTGCGTGAATTGCAATTGTGTAATGTTATGGCGATATCCGAAAAATGATCCAAGACAGTTTACGTTAGACAGAAAAAATAGCAAACTTGGTCACACACGTGAAAATATCATGTTGACCTGTCTTGAGTGTAATAGACGCAGAGGCGCCGCTGCAGCTATTTAAATGTGGATCACTTTAGTGATTTTGGTGGTAATTGTGTATCATCGGGAATCACCTGAAGCTGCTCACGGGTGAATCCACGTTGAGGAGCAGTTGAATCTAATCTATAGATTGCTGGTCTGCCAGTTGACCTTGTCACGGTGGATATGTTATATGTGGTAACACTCCAAATGGGATCAGTCGCTCTTCGTTTACCACCTTCAAGTTCGCCTGGTTCGTATAAATATCTAACTGTAACATTACCCAGCACTGGCGCTGGCTTTGCCAATGTTGAATTTCGTTGTATATATTTTTTTGTGATCGCGATGGCAGGTTTCATGTTAGTGGCTCGGGTGATCTCGTTATTTAGCGCAGTTATCACACTTGGTAATCTTGCAACCCATTCGCGCGATCTCGCATCTTGAATGAATTCTTTCGCGTATTGATATCCAAATAATCTTTCGGCGAGTGTTCGATTAAATCTCTCAACGATTGCCTGATCACGATGAATTTCAGTGTGTCCTCGTCGTATGGTAACGTTATGTTGCTTCATCAACGATGATCCAGGACCTCGCTGATAAATTCGTTTAAACGCAACGGCTACTTCAGACGCCGTTTTAGTTGTTAACGGTTCCGCATCTTTGTATCTACTTGCAACATCAACCACTGTTAACGCGTATTCATATGTTTTCCGACGAACAACATCATGTGGCAGAAATAGTATGTCAGCCTGATGAACTTCGTTGGGTACACTAACATCGAAATGCGCAAAGTGAATTTGTTTGGGCGGTGGTAAATAAATTTGCCATATTGCCTGTTTCGATAGCCAATTTTTGGCAACCTCTCTTGTTACCGACGCCGACTTGGCGAGTTTATTAATTGCTGCGTTACCTCTCCAGTATCCGATCGGGGAATAATAAATCGACTTCATTGGAAATGCTTGCATCGTTATTAATTACTAGCGCCTAATACTAGTTTAGATTTCATTGCGGATCTTATTAACCAGTTAGCGAGTGACTCTTTAAGAGATTTAATTTTTATCGCGGATAACGCGTGAATTAATTTCACATCTGCGATATGTCTATGTTGCAAATCAGGATTTTTATAAGCTACATCATGAACATGACAAGCTGCATCGATAGCGTTTATCGGATACTCGCCGGGTTTGGGCTGGTTGTCGCTGTCAAGTCTGATGTCAAGTCTGGTTCCAGGACCGCAGTAGTTGTATCCGGGAAGATGTTTTTCCCCGGATACTTTGCCCAGGGAGCTCCAGGGAGTTTTCCAAGTTGGGCTGCAATGTCACCTCCGCTAAACTTTTTTTTTGAAATCTAAATTTTTTTGTGCCACATCGAGCACATCTACCAGAAAGTGCTTCCCTATTATTTTTTGTTGTAATTGTTGTTAAGTCGTTTGTTGGGGTTCGTGCCTTGCACTTCACACAATATAAATCCATAATATTATTCATTTGTATACAAATGGAAGTTACTGATTTTTCTGCGACGAAGAAAAAAGAACCAGTAAAACATAATAGTGTTTTACCAAATTCTATCCGTATGATTATCATAGGACCATCTGGGTCGGGTAAAACACAGCTGTTGTTGAATTTGATAATGAAGTGGATGAAATGGGATAAACTATATTTAATTGCCCCGTCTGCAGATGACCAGCGATGCTACGATGTGATAAAAGATTTCAACGAGAGTGCAAAAGCAATCAGTGAACGCGATGAAAACGTAGTTGAATTCATAACTGATATCAATGACGCGCCTGGCATTGATGACATCGATGGATCAATTAACAATCTAGTTGTGTACGACGATGTGATGTTGGATAAACAAGCAAACCCTGCAAGAATATTTTCCCGTGGTCGTCATAAAAATACAGATGTGATTTATGTAACTTAACGTTATACACAAATTCCAAAAGTAATTAGAGACAATTGTAATATCCTTGCGGTGTTCAACGGAGTTGACGTACACACGCTACGAAATATTCATCAGACTTGGTGCAGCGGAGACATGGACATCAATAAATTCAGAAATTTCTTCAGTCGTGCACAGCGAAAACCACACGGGTTTGTGACGATAAATTTACACGACCCCAGGACACGATATCGAGTTGGACTTGATACGTTATTTAGTTAAGAGCAGCAGAGGGGGCGCTAAATCAGATGGTTTTATTATGTAATCGGTGCAGCAATAACGTTTCCAAGACTAGATTATAGGATTAAACCTGTTATTTTAGTAAATAGACACCTTTATTGTCATAGTTGCTAAAATAAGGGTTTGTTTTCCAAAATAAGACTTATTTTTTGTAAATGGATTGATAGAGATGATTTTAGACGGAAAAACTTGTAGGATTCGCCCCCTCTGCTGCTATTATCTACAACGCGAATCAAAGTTTATCGAGACATCTCAGCAATATAATAATGTATAATTATCAGCTGAGTCAATGCTACCATGTTTATGAAGAGTTCAAACCGTTTTTAGCACAAGCTGAAACTCACTCTTCTATGATTCAGTTCAGACACATAATTCACAAGAAGTACTTCCAGGACCATATAAACTCACATATTTACAGATAAAAACAGTGCTAGAAAGATTTTTTCCTGCTCTTTCTTCTGAAGAATATTGTATCGCATTTTCCTGAGATTTAAAGACTGTCTTTCAATGGCCTTGCTCCCTGTGTAATTATTAATAAAATGTATAACTTGTAACCCAATTTGGATGCATATGACGTTACTCTAAAAAATGGTACACTAGAACGTTTTCTTGCTTGCAACGATAAGAGGCTACAAGCAATGCCTGTAGCTATTGTCGTAAATTTGAACCTTATATATTATTATTATTATTATTATTATTATTATTATTATTATTATTATTATTATTATTATTATTATTATTATTTTTATTATTATTATTATTATTTTTATTATTATTATTATTATTATTTTTATTTTTATTATTATTATTATTATTATTATTATTTTTATTTTTATTATTATTATTATTATTATTATTTTTATTTTTATTATTATTATTATTATTATTTTTATTTTTATTATTATTTTTATTATTATTATTATTATTATTATTATTTTTATTATTATTATTATTATTATTATTATTATTACTATTATTATTTTCCATATTCCCCATTGACAGTGTTGATGCTAATATAAAACCTCTGTGTGATATTAGTGTGCGATAATGATTTAAAATTAATTTGCAGGGCCATATCTGTTGCAAAAGAGCTGGTTTCTTTAAAATGTTCCTTGATTTCCCAGTTCAATAAACAATCATATTGGCACAATGCATTTCTAACGACACGACCTGAACAGAGCTAATATTTGCATAACACGTGGGTGTTGCAGATGTTATAATTCTCACTGGAATTTCCTTTTAAACTCATGCTAGATTTTGTATCATATATCACTGCACAAATGTCGCTTTTAAGATAGAGAAACTTGAGTTTGCTTGCGACGTCTTACCAGCTACTTCTGGTGGACACTGTCTACATGATTGCTATACTCTAAAATAAGCTCTTAGCGATATGCCAACATTGTTTTAAATGTTTTATCACAATAATACAATCCAAGAATATATCCTTCTTTGAATTTCACTATAAATCCAAGTCTCGATTTCCAAGAATATTAATTTTGAGCATTTGTTATTTCCATTGAAGAATACCTAGAGTTAATTAATTTGAATAAATACATTCCAGTTCAAATTGAATACTGGACACCACAATAATACAACTGAGTCTGCGCAGCTCTAACATCATGAATGAATAATTTCTGGCAAAATGATTATATAGTCCTCTACTTGACCTCATATCACAAAAAGAAGTTGCTGAAAGCAAAAATATTACCTAATGGAAACTTTTATTCCAGAAGTTTCCAAATGTTTACAAGATAAAGATTACGTATAATTACAAGGTCTATTACTAAAATTATAATATAAAATGTGGTAAACGACAGGTAGACCCGGCATTTCGTCTATGTTCTCGATTCAGACTGAGATAAGCATGTTCTTTACAAAATCAAAATCGATGATTCGTCTCAGGTAGAACAGTAACCTGATTTTGACTAGGTCAAGTCGAAATTACAATTATCCATAGCATACAATACATTTTAAGAAAAGAACAAGCAATGCAAAGTAAATATACATAATAAAAATAAAGTATAGACTCAAAAAAGGAAAAAGAAATATCGTTTAATGACTACCAAGTTTGAAAATGAATATAAAGGACTGGGTTTAGAATTACATTTGCGCTTTTGTTATTAAACGTTGCTTGCAACTCTGAGTTGCTATATCACAATTGATTGTTATCAACCTGCATTTTGAGTAATTAAGGTTTTAACGTGACGTCAAAGTAATCTGAATAGATTGTTTTACGAACTTGAGTTTCAGATTCGGTTTATTGGTAGTTCCTTGCTTTGCAACACTATTTCCCATGCTGTGTCTTCTTATTGATACAAGATTTCGAATGCCGCGGTTTCTTAATTGCTTGAAGATTGCCCATGCTTTGTCTTCTTGTTTCTACAAGACTTCTCATGTTGTGCCTTTTTCTTAATACAACGTTTCCTATGCTGTGTCTTCATGTTGCTATAGGACTTCCCATGCTGTGTCACATTGGAAACCGTAGTACTAAAACAGACTGGTAACGAGCTTATATTGAATTAGCAGGTTGAATCTACCCCAAGAGAACTCTTGCAAAATTATTAACATAAAGTGCCCCTTAATATTTACTTATGTAAATAGTTTAGGTTAATTGAGCGTGTCACTCTCTGAAAGCAGTATAAATTTTTATAATATTTGTTAACATGCAAAACAAATAATTTAATTTATCTCATCACATGTTAGATCTGCGAGCGTTAGTATGTTGTGGAAATCTTGATGTTTCTATTATTCCAGCTTTATTAGGTTACGTATTACATGGTTTAGAGCTACATGTTGTTTATTTAAGCAATTTAACTTTTATCCAATACAACGGTGGGGGTAGGCCATGACTAGTGGGGTCGGGAATGTACCCCAACTGTCCCTTCTCTTTAATTAGGCCCTGCCAGACCATACTTTCAGTGATAAAGTACTAACTGAAGTTCGGAAACCAGGGAAGAAAAGGAATTTTGCATGATACACCGCCTTAGACCAATAAAACCATATAGCTTAAACCAAAATGACTCCAAAAGGTCAACCAAACGCAAACTAAATTTTAGTTTATTTACAAAAGCCAATTTTCAGATTAAATAGTACAATCTTTCGCTCATTACCCACTCATTTACCTATAATTACCGCTGTTTTATGAAGTTCTTCCTGGTGTCATTATTACTATGTAATTACTCGCATCTGAGAAACAATGAAATATCCGGTATATGATTTACGGTTACACCATTTTACATTTTAAAAACCCAGATGGAACACTATTTCTTCCCTTTGTAAATCAATACCGACTAGATGGAGCTATGGCTCCTCTCTTTGTAGTCCAATAACTGCAAGTTTATCACATCATCAGCCAACCTGGAGCAAACTAGGTGAAACTTCTAGTATTTTCAAGCTTTAATTGCATTAGAAATAGTCATGTAAACTTTGCATCTTCAACGCTTTTGTGCCTGTTGTTTGTCTTGTCTGTTTTGTGCTTGCTTTAACAAAGATTCAGTAAGAGTCGAAAGTGCTTAGGCTAGTTAGAAACTAGTTTACTAATGTAAAGACCCTATTAGACGATGTATTATTAAGTACAAACATTCCTCATGGACGCAATCCTTCTTTACTTCCTAAAGCATCCATTCTACCCATTTAGTATTTAATCATCACCAAACTTCATGTAATCCAGTGGACTTTGTCAGACATTCTACACGGCGAAGGATTAAAATGTATTGTTTTGACTACTTTTGGAGACTTTTTAAATTTGTTTTTAGACAACCGATACTGTTTCGATATATCGTGGTCACAGTGCGTTAATATTTGCACAATAAAACGAATTACTTATTGTATTTGAGGTCCTTATATACTGTTTTAAATCTATATTCTGGACCCTCCTGCGGGTCCAGGGTTGTAGAATTGGCTCGACGTGCCTCTCTTAAATGTCGTAAGAGGCGACTAAGTAGAGGCATCCTGTTTACCGTGGGTTGCATCCCGTGTCTGGGGGAGGAAAGATCCTGGTAGCTGAGCAGAGGCTTTCCGATGCAACACACTACTTCGGCCTCTACATCTTCTCGACGGATGTTCGAGATGTGCACGGGCTCGACAAATCGGCTGATCACGCCGAGCCCTAGGAAGTCTTTATTTACTTGCTCACCTTCTTTATCTTTCTCCTTGCATCTCTCTTGATACCACCGTTGCCCATACAGTCTATTCCGTTAGCTTTCCCTTTCTCAAGTCTTAGAAGACTTCCTAGAAGGCGGTGGCTTAACGGGTCAATCAGGAGGTAGTTTTACCGACCCTAGAAGGCGGTGGCTTCACTGGTCAATCATTGGTAATTTATCTACTGAGTATATCATCTTTGTATCCCTGACACTTGAAAGGTGTCCCCTTGTTGGTCTCCATGGTGAGCGGGGAGCACGGGTGCTGAATTTTAAACAATCCAACATGGAAAATAAAAAAATAAAAACAAACGTACAAAACCTATATCAGACTCGGATGACAGACCACGTAGTGTGGAGTCATTTCCACGCTTCATGGTTATACAATCTAAAGATACCACAAAAGCGCTTGTCGCACTATCTCCGTTTGAAAAGGCAATCACTGGATCGGTTAGCACACCAAAAGGGTGAAATCAGGTTGCCTTCTTGTTCAGTGTGAGGGACGAGGTCAAAAAGAAAATATCAGGAAACTGAAACCTTTCCTCGATATCCCAGTGACCTCATTCGTTAATACTACATTCAATACGTCCAAAGGCGTGATTCTCTTTCGTGACTTTGGCTGGAGTAGGCGACACAGATATAATTGAAGGGATGAAAAACGAAGGTGTCACTGCAGTACATAGAATACATATCAAACGTAATAACAATCTGCAGGACACCAACACCATTGTACTCACCTCCAACAAGCCAACAGTACCCATAATGTTCAAAGTTAGCTTCTTGCAAGTGAAGGTCAAGATCTACATACCTAACCCCCTTTGGTGCTGTAAGTGTCAGAAATGTGGCCATCAAAAGCCAGGAATCTGAATGTAAAGCAACTCCGCATTGTGTCAACTGTGGAAAGGACCACCATGCAATTTCCAAGGATTGTGATACTTGGAAACAGGAGAAGGAAATACAGAGGGTAAAGTATACTTCTAACATTCCCTATCCAGAAGCCAGAAAACTTGTACAGGCCAAAACAGCCCATCCTGGCCCATCCTTCTCCTCAGTAGTGAAGAACAATTCCAAAACAATGAAGGACGCTTAAACACAGACGGTTTTACCCAATTCAACACTAAGTTCTAACACCCCGATTGCAAGGCACAGAAAAGCACGGCATCTACTCAAACAACCTTCAATAATACGCCACCACCAAAATCACCGAAGAATAAAAACAAATCTCAAGTAAATAGGCAGCAAAAGGGGTCAGATGACTCCAGCAAACTCTATAACAGGTTTGGAGACATTAAGAGTATGGGTGCATAAGAAACTCCATGCGTTCAAGGTAGCTCCAGACCTACCAACAAATAATTCATCCCCGCACTTCCTCCAGAGAAATAACCACGCAGATTGCCTCCGCGAAAAGTCTAACCTGGCTTCACAATCTGCACTTTAAATTTATAATGAAGAACACCACCATACAATGGAACTGTCGAGGACTTAAGACCAACTACAATGATATTCTCCTGCTTTCAAACGAACATGATCCTACAGTACTATGCCTTCAGAAAACATTTTTGAAAGATACGGATAACATCACACTTAAAAACTAATCCCTGTTTAACACCCACTCCCAAAATGTTGATAAGGCCTCAGGAGGAGTTTCTGTTGATGTGAACAATAGAGCCTCTCATCGCGTCATCCCTTTAAACACAAATTTGCAAGCTATTGCTGTAAGCGTCACTCTACATCGAGTGATTACATTTTGCTCTATTTACATACCACCAAACACCAATCTAGTGCCAAATAAATTAGACAATCATATTCAACAACTTCTCGCACCCTTTGTTTTGCTCGGAGATTTTAATGCCCATAAGACTGTATGGGGACCAATCCACATAAGTAACAGAGACCACGAAGTAGAAGACTTGATTTCTAGACACGATTTGTGTCTATATAACACCAAATCAGCAGCATATGTACACGCAGGAACGAGTACAGACACGTGTATTGGTCTGGCAATTTGTTCTCCTTCGCTGCTTTTGGATTATAAAGTGAAGGTCGCTGATGACCTTCGTATGCAGTGATGACTTTCCAATCTACCTTGAAGATATCAACTCTACTATTAATGACCCAACTCCACAATGGAATATAAAGAAGGCCGACTGGGCTAAGTTTCAAACACTGTAAAACTAGGCTGAATGAGGATACAGTCTCCAACGTTAGTAACACTATTCAGCATTTTACTTCTATTTTAATAGAGATTGCAGAAGAATCCATTCCTAAGTTCTCACCGAACTGAAAATGAACCCTAAAACAATGGGTCACTAAGGAATGTAAGGAAGCCATTAGACAGCGCCGAGAAGCATTGAAAACATTTAACAATGTTCCGACGCCAGAAAATTTAAGTAAGTACCGTATTCTCCTGTCCAAAGCTCGCCACACAATCAAAGAAAGTAAACAAGCATCATGGAAGAAACATGCTTCTTCTTTAAACTCTCGTTCCTCTATTAAGAAAGTTTAGGAAACTAGCCGTACAATAAACGGATAGAGAAAACACAATTCTCTGCGAGATCTGAAGCTAAATAATAACAATTTTACTTAAAAACGTGATATATCAAATATTCTTGCTGACAGTTTCTCTGAAAATGCCTCAGAATCTAATTATTCGGAAGCCTTCCAAAGACTAAAAAATCAAAAAGAAAAGTCACGTTTAGAATTCACATCTTAAACTCTGAAAGTTATAACCAACTGTTCTCACTATTGGAGCTTATGGAGGCTGTGAACAAGGCCGATGATACAACCGCTGAGCCTAACAAAATACATTACCAGTTTTTGAAACATCTTCCAGAATCATCTTTAACATCGCTTTTGAAACTCTTCAATGATTTACGGATTACTGGTAATGTACCTAAGATTGGAAAGAAGCAACAGTAATACCAGTTCCTAAACCTGGCAAAGATAGCGCAGATCCTACCGACTATCGACCTATTGCACTGACAAGCAGTGTGTGCAAAACGATGGAATGAATGATCAATTCTCGACTTGTATGGTACTTACTTCGAAACTTAAAATCTAATAACTAATTTCTAAACTGGCTTTCGTTATGGCCGTAGCACCAATGGCCATATGGTTAAACTGGAAACATTTGTTCGCGACGCATTTATCAAGAAGGAACATTAGTAGCAATTTTCTTTGATTTAGAAAAGGTCTATGACACGACATGGAAGTACGGGATACTAAATGACCTGCACGATCTGGGTCTAAAAGGCCGTCTGCCCTCTTTCATATCAAACTTTCTCTCAGACAGAGAATTCAAGGTACGAGTGGGCTCTACCCTCTCAGATTTGTATGAGCAAGAGATGGGTGTGCCCCAGGGCAGTATTCTATCTGTGACGCTTTTCAACATCAACATCAACATCAATAACATCACCAAGTGTTTGTCTCCTGGTATGGATTTCTCTTTATACGTTGATGATTTTCTAATATATTATCGATCAAAGCACATGCATACAATTGAAATACAACTACAATAAAAAATGAACAAGCTTCAAAAATGGCCAGTACTAACAGTTTCAAATTGTCGAAGTCAAAAACGGTATGTATGCATTTTTGTCATTTACGAAGACATCACGATGAACCTAAACTCACGCTGGACGGAACACCTATTCTATTTGTTGAGGAAACAAAGTTTTTAGGTATTATCTTCGACAGGAAACTGATTTTTATTCTACACCTAAAGAAGCTGAAAGCTAAATGCTTGAAGGCTCTAAATCTACTCAAAGTAGTAGCACACACTGACTGGGTGCCGATAGAAAAGTCATCCTCAGTTATATAGAACGTTTATTGGCTCCAAACTTGACTATGGTTCAGCTAGGAAGTCATGTTTGAAGATGCTTGACCCAATTTATCATCAAGGAATAAGACTCGCTCTGGGAGCATTTAAGACATCTCCGTGTGGAAGGCTCCTTGATGAAGCGAACGAACCACCTTTATTACATGGCAAAGAAATGCTTTCCGCACAGTATGCTCTCAAATTAAGATCAAACTTTATGAACCCTGCATTTTCGGCTGTTTTTCAAAACAAATACAAAACCTTGTACGAACATAAACCAAACGCCATACCTTGCTTTGGCATTATAATATCATCCTGCCTTGACAGTACAAAAAATGATATTTCTAAAATTCAGAAAACGTCTATCTTTGAAACACCTCTCTGGCTACTTAAACAACCAAACGTACGTTTTACGTTTCACGATGGAAAACAAATCTGAGACAAACCCTTCCATCTTCCATAACTCTTATCATGAACTCTACACCGAATTTAAACATTACAAAAGAACTTATACAGACAAATCAAAGGATGAGGAAAAGGCTACTGGTGCCTTCGTTAATGGAAAACACACAACACAAGTTTGCTTGCCAAATGGCACATCAAGTTTTGCTGCTGAAATCAGAGCAATATAATTTTATCTGCAATATATCGATGACAAACGTATTTTAAATAGCATCATCTTCTCCGACTCCCTATCAGTACTTCAGTCACTACACAACAAAAAACTGGAGAACCCATTGTTGACCAATGTTCTCGTCAGAAATACTAAGCTGAGTACCTCCCACAATAGTGTATACTGTTGATTAAATAGCCATGTTGGTAGCAAAAGTAATGAAAAAGCAGATCGCGCTGCTAAAATGGCCCTAACTCAAGAATCATCTGATTTTAAAAACCGTATACTGATTTTAAACCTAGTATCAAAGAGACTTTGCGTCAGAAGTGGCAGACATCATGAAATCAAGCAGCGAACAATGAACTTCACTCCATCAAGCCAACCCTAGGGGAATGGATTCCTTCCTACAGAACCATACGTAGGGAGGAGGTAGTCATTGCAAGAATTCGAATCGGTTATACACATATAACCCACTCCAGCATACTAAAAGGTGAAGACCCACCATATTGCATTTCTTGCAATGAACCAGTCACTGTTAAGCACTTTATGATAGAGTGTTTCGACCTGCAACCTACGCGAGATCAGTATTACAATGTACATGATATGAAGGAACATTTTATCACAATAAACATCACTTTTATCCTGAAATTTCTGAAAGAAGTAAACACTTATTCTAAGCTATAACTTTTATGCCATCACATTGATCATTTTTATTTTATATTTTACCGTCCATAATATTTGAACAACTTCACAAATACCATTTACATTCCCGGTTGATCGGAAAGCTTAGATTTCTCTTAACCATCTTATCATTCTACTTTCAACTATTTGGTTTTGATATCGCTGGACTTTATATAATTTTTAAACGATTATACATATAACATGTCGTATGGCACTAAATAGCCTAACAGTGTTGATGCGCCGTTAAAATAGAATCAATGAAATAATCCTGGTCGATATGAAACATTTTATACTTTTTAAACGATCGTACATATAACTTTTTGTATGGCGCTAAATAGCCTAATAGTTACTAATTTCATACAGTTACTAATTCCATACATGTCTTGGAATAAAAATGCACAGTCTACATTTCTCAGTATGATTTATTATTTATCTTTGTTGTGTTCGCCTATTTATTATTAATAGTTAGAAAGATATGCATAAGCAAAATGTTTTGCACATATCGACAGGAAGATCAATGGAATTGAAAGTGTAATCATAAAAGAAAATATCATATCAAATCCAAACAAGTAATAAAGATCATTGTTTCTAAAGATACCATTTGAGATCTGCTATTACAATAATTTTGTTTTGTACATAGTACATTCAACACGAGGAAGGCGCTAAACAAAAAAAAACAAAACAATAAAAAACAAGGTATGATGTACTTCATATAAGTATATGAAATTTCGTCCTAATAATTAGGTTATTATTCGTTTTCAGCATGAGGCAAATCTGATACGTACAGTGGAAACAGTACTGACATACTGGCATTGTTTTAGGAAGCCAAAGTATTGGAAATACAGCAAAATCAATATCTAGAGTGACATTCCCATTCTGTCAATGCTCTCACACACTTGTGCTGCAGACACAGTGCGATGAAGGAGGCAGTTCAATGGTGGACTAAGTTCATTCAAAAGCTGAATTTCTTGAGGATTATATTGGGGCCAGAATCAGTTAATATTGCTCTAGTTAGATTACGCTGATATTCATATATTTTGGCAACGTGATAATTTGTGAGCTACTTATTGGATATCAGTATTGGTTCTAAAGGAATACAATGTAAGTACATACGAGTTCAATTGGAAGCGATGTAAGGCATGCATTCTTTTTTAAATAATTATTTTACTTAGATGACTCTATCAGATGAATTTACAAATGACCTGCAAATAAGCATTAATTAATTAATAACATGACTGCAAGATGGATATCATCAAGTCCTTTTGCCTCAGTGAGATATCGGCCAATATAGGTGACACATTTTAATTGAATGGTTATTGTCGTAATACACATCGAATTGTGATCTCCAGAACTCAGTAGATCTCTATAACTCTGTAGATCTCCAGGACTCAACTATATTGATATCCAGAACTCAGTGGATCTCCAGAACTCAGTACAAATTATGGATGATTTTGACGGAATTTTTAAACTTCGCGCGATTCCCTCTGTTATCATAGCGCAGCAATAAATAAGCTAAAACTCAATTTAACAATTTAAAGCAAACGTTTGGAGACCAAAAGTTTAATAAGTATGTTTATAATAAGTTTGATACCAAGAATCTGTATTTATTATATTATTATTAAGTATACTTAATTAGAAAACTGAATGTTGTTATAAATAATTTCCATATTAACTCTTTACAAACCTTTTTATCTATCCCTCCGAAAATGTGCCTCTGATAAAAATTATTCTCTTTCTGCCATTCTAGTTTAGGCAGGAAATACTTACGTACTGCGAGTCTCTGTATGTAAACTCTAAAAGTTTTTTTTTCGGTAAATGGATTCGTGACAATTTAAACTGATATAGTTTGAATATAATAGTGGTAGAAAATAGTGTACTATGCATTGTGTATTTTACTATTAAAGCAGTTTTTCGTTAGAGTGATTGAATGTTTTGCATAAGAATGAGTCATATAATGCTGTTTTCAATTACTCTCAATACTGCCATATCTAAGCAAGATCCAATCAGAATAATACAAATACTGAATTCTATCTTTAGATTCATACCCGTATGTAGTGCCGGTGTAGCTGAATGTTACACAGGATGTTTGTATATATACATTTAAAGTTCTATTGATAATATACTCAGTGAGCTAAATCAATAAATACAAAACATATTCATATGCGAATAATTTGTGTTTTGGTTAAATAAGCAATAAAATTATAAACAAACCAGAACAGAGAAACAGCAAGCGGCACATGATGTCGTGTCCAAAATAATAATTCATGTCTTTTGCCGTGAGAAGACTTCATGCCCTCCTTTTAAAGTCTCAAAATAAGCTAGTCTGTTTGTTCAATGGTAAAATCAAGCTCCCGACTTCTATACATCGTCATTGGCTCTTCTAATAGTCTCTTTGTTCCACTACAAATCAATCTTCTGACATCAAGACCTCGTTACAGACTCTTCTACTGGTTAGTCCGTTTAGTTCATGGCGAAATCAGCCTTCTGATTTATATGTCTAGCTGTACACTCTTCTAGACGTTTGTATTCTTGTTCCTTGGCAAAAGAAACTTTCTGACATCAAGATGTCGTTGTAGAGTCTTATTATGATTAGTGAATTTGTTCCATTAGCGGTCACTTCAAGACCTCCAGGCCTAAAAACAAAGTTTCATGAATGTACTGTTATTGTCTATCGCAAGGAAACAAGATATGGGAAAAGTCTAAGAGCCACTTATTCTTCGGGTTGCGTTGGCTTTAAAGTAAAACGAAACAAGAACGAACGAGAAAATTAATCCATTGGTGCATAATTAAACATAGACACGACATATATGATTACTAATCAACACACATATGACATCTGATCATTCCACGTATCGACATGGGGATTAAAATGCTGTATCCTAATATACACATAAAATGCCGCAAGAACTGCGCTTAGGCCTGCTTTAACATTCTACATGATCTACTCTATCGAAAGTCTTTTTAATGTTCTTAAGGATCTACTTACTCTAATTGATTGTAAGTTCTGCACTATCTGCGCTATCTGAGGTCTGCCTTGTCATGTAATGAAGAAACTTTCCAAACTTCCGTAGTTCTTCAAGCTTTTGTTGACCATTGATATTCTTCAGATCAACTGTGCCCTATTTATATCTAGATGTGATAAGAGGGGAAATTAATGCGAAATTCTGTATATGTTGGAGAGCTTACATTTAATGGTCTTTACTACGACTACGAACGGATTTTAAAATGCATGATTTTTTCACATCCTGTTGTTTTTCTATGTATTTGTCTAAATTAACTCAGGTAATGTGAATTGGCACTGACTAAACTTGTTTCTGAGAATTATTTCAATACGTTCTTCCCAAACTGATACTTCTTTTGGGGTCGAGTTGAAAAGGCGATCTTAACTGTCCTTGATTATGCCTTATATTTACATAAATCACTCCTCATACTATTGCTAAACGCATAAAATACATGCTCAGAATGGACTATTGCACAGGGAGCTCACTTTGTGATATATTTATATGTACACTTTACTGTTTCAGCACTTAAATATATTGAAGACAATAAGAACTCTGCAAGAAGCTCTGAACTCATCAAAGTTGTGAACGATTGAAACGGTTTTGGTCACACATTTTATTCTTAGAAATTCCGAAAGACTTACTGCAAGGAAATGGAGAAAGAGGACTTAAAGCGACAAGTCGAGATTCTTAGAATTCACAGGGATTTACAGAGGATGTTTGTATCCGATGCAGTAAAAGAGTAAGTCTGTATATGTCTTATATGCTTTATCATCATAGAAGAGCATTATCTTCCCATTATAAGATTGTCAAAAATAATATTGAGTACATAGACAATACAGCAATGCCTTAAAAATACTAAACAATCAAACGAACGAACTACAATAACATCCCTATTAGCGAATCTAAACCCGCTTGTGTTTCTCTAAACAGATGCATTAATAAGATAAAATATAACAAAATAAGTTGAACCAGCCAACGACGTGTTCTGTTTTGACTGAATATAATTCCGATTGTATGGATTTCAACAATTACTATTTCTTTCGTATTATATTTGTCGTAAACGAGAAATTGGATTCGATGATCCCTTGCTGTTAAAATGAATAAAGATGACTCTTTTGAGCGAGATGCCGATCAGTGAACTCTAAAATATCGAAACAAAAATAACGAGTGACTCTTTGAAACTTATAAACATATATTTATTTCTACTTAAATCTCGGATATCGGTAACTGTAACATTTTTAACAGCCTTAATTTGGTCGATTAAGATGCCAAAGAGTTGAAAGCTTCATTTGCCTTAGAACTTCCTTACAATCAACACATTTCATCTCATCAAGTATGTCACTCTACCTTAATATCGGGAGGAAACATTTGTACCACATACAGATGTCTATATATGTGAGTGCCTGTGTTATAATTGTACACATCTTAATTATTGCTTATAGATCCACTAACGTGACCTGTCCGTGTCATCATTGATACTAATAGATAATTCAGCATATACTTTATGGCGGTACGCATCCTGCATACGCCGACATATTCGTGCATACAGTTTACACAAACTACTTCCATTTGCAATCTCCATAATGTAATCTAAGTACCGCCAGCTGTTATAATTCATACCAATGTGCTCATGTGCTCTACTTCATGCGTTGCTTTAACTTAGATGTTTAAACTATGACTTGCTTTCTTGCAAAATGCTTAATGATTAGACATCGTTTCGCCATATGTGTAGGCAAATATATTTCAAAACAAAACAATATCATCGCTGCTGGTACTCTGTAAAGATGGTCTAGAAGTTTAAATGCCATATAAGTGTTCCATTGTTCTTCTTGTTCACATAGCTCTTACTCTGCCCTGTACAAGATTTGCTTGATGAATTGGATTTTCTTATAGTTTCTGTTTTGAAGATTCGCAGTCCACTAATGTTATACTCCACCACGATGGTTGTCTTCGAAGAAATCATAACACAGCAAACAACTTGCTATCATAAAATTGCAATTTTCAACATGTCAAAAGGCGAATGGTTCCTAAGGTTGATTTGGTGGATCCACTATATGTAAATAAATTGAGCTTGATTAACGTTTTAGTTAGTAAGGTTTTTTATTGTAACATCCGCCCTTTCCATTTAGACATTACGAAACAATGTAGATAGTCTGATTGTCCACTGAAACCATCAGCAATTGTTACAGAACTTAAATTGTTGCTTAGTGTACAATATTTTAAATTAAATATAAAACTGACGATGCTAATCATTTTGATCTCAAGTTTCCTTTGTGTGTATTGGCTTGAATACGCCATAGAACTTGTTTATTGTTTTTCCTATAAATCACTAATTGGAGAACCTACTGTCGACAGGTGTTCATGCTTGATGTTTTTATAGAATAAGGAATTAACTTAAGATACTCAGATACTACTCTCATTAAAGCGCATTAAGAAAGATGTTATTGTCTCTTAATTTCCGTGTTCATCCACCACTTCATCAAATGGATCAAGCAGAAAAGACACTGAAAAAGATTAAGAGATGGAACAATTCACATATTTTCGTCACACTTTGTTTAAATAATTATCCCCATCTATTAATTGAGTTTATGTATGGCATGTTCAGAAGTAGCAACCAAAATAGATAAAGTTCCAAAGTTGAAATATAAATTTATAAAATCTGATTTAGTTTGCCTTTGGGAAAAATATCCTTCACGACAGAGTCTACAATAATAAAGCTGTCTAAAGATGATACATTTGGGAAATTATAAAAGTCGCCTCGTCATACAAGTGGTTGTGTAGAAGAGATTAGTATCTGCAATTATGTTCAAGCGAACACGAAATGTGACTATTAAGGCAATTGATTGCTTAAAAACTGATTTCAAAATCAAGTCAACATTTTTGCATATCCCAAAAAGTAGTATATTAAATAAAATTTACACACATCAATTAAATGTAGAAAATTAAAGGAAAAACTATGTTTCGTGTAGTTCAGAAAGATTTATAGGACATTGAAGTAACGATCATACTTTGAAGGAAAACAAACTGCTTCCTACAAACCGTTTTCAATGTATTTAAAATGTGTAAAAAATTAGTATTTACCGATATCGTGGGGTTTTCTTTTAGCTCTTTTAGACGGGGTACTTTCTCAACTTCATTTTTCGACAAGAGATTCCTTTCCCCGAGAATACATCCATAATTTTAAACTGTACACCTCTGAAAACAGCGATTTCATTTAGTCCATTTAGGTTATGAGACAAGATGATACACGGTCGAAAGAGACTCCTTCTTTTGCTAAAATGTTGTACAGTTTCCATATAATTTGAGGTCATATATAGACAAAGTACACTTCCTAACAGCATATTTGAATATCTTGAAACACTGTTGAGTTTACTTAACGGATAATTTATAGTTATCTAGCGGATGTAAAAAGCGGTATATTTTCGGATGAAGGTTGCACAATGTAATAGTCTTCTTAACTGGTTCCCTATGTACCTTCATGACCTGAATTAATGTATCTGCCCTGTGTTTTAACATCGTTATTTTGTGTTATTTCTTGTTTTAACAAGTTCCAAAAGGTACTTTATGGCAACCGTGATTCATTTGACCAATGGATCGACGGTAGTTGAGATGCATCACATCGACGTCACAACACTATCCATTATGGATATTTTCGTACCGATACTGTCAGTGTGAATATCTTTAATGTGGCACATTTGAGTTATATACGGTTTTGATATTTCCTATCAAGTATCCGTTCGAGGCGCACATTAAAATAAGATTTCGTTTCCCTTTAAAGAGAACTCAAATGGTGTTCATGGCACAAAACAATCCCTTCACACTTTAGCTGAATCCGTTATCAATCTGTCAAAATGAATTTAAACCTCGCGATTAACAAGAACCAATTAATATTATAACGACACGTGAAACGCACTGTCAGAATTGGTAACTGATACAGACATTCTATGATATTCTAAAGAGATTTGTAAAGTGCGGTACGTCATGTGCCTCTGCATGAAGCCATGTTAGTATTCAATGACAGAATGTTGTCGCATTATGTACAATGCTGCCACATCAACTGTCAGAAATGGTTGGAAACTTAAAAACTATTTTATGTGCTGTAAGCTGAATTGATGTTTATGTGCGTACAGAACAACATGAGAGAAATATATGGTAGGAAAAAAAGATTTGTATGGACCGTGAATATTTTGAATGCTGTATTGTAAAGCAAGAACATCCTATCTGCAAGGTCAAAGGTTGATTTATTTTTTATCTGCCATAGTATATACTGTCAATTCTGCCTAGTGCTTGCAACGTCCAATTAATTTTCAATTATATTAGGAATTACGCTACTGAATCGTCCACTACAGTTACTTATATACCGTAATGTAAACAGCAGACCTCATCATTGGGAAGGACGATAGAGCTTATAATTCGCAATAGTTACGTCCCTTATAATTTTTACAATAGTTACGTCCCTTATAATATTTATGCTGCCATATGCAGCATAAATATTATAAGGGACGTAACTATTGTAAAATTGGTTGGAAAGAAAGAGGTGTACATGGTTTAAGTTGTTGTTGTTGTAGGGTTTAACGCCATTTTTTCAGCGCACGATAGGCTATACATGGCGGCCAGTATTAATGGTGGAGGAAGAACCCGGGAAATCCCCGGAGATAACCACCGACCTAGAGAAGCAACTGGCAAGCTTTCTCACATACCCACATTGGCCGAATCCGAGACTCGAACCCACGCAGACAGAGGTGAGATGGCAGTGATCCGTAACGGAGAGCGCTTTAGACCACTCGGCCACTCGGGGCCCCACACATGGTTTAAGTACTGAATGCTCTAGATCTGATACATGAAAAACTGCACCTTCAAACCTTTAGTCTTGAACGCAATGGAAAAACAATTTTAAAGCAGACCCGTGTGGTTGTGGTTGTAACACTAACATTAATTTAATATCGGTCATGGGAATGTCGTAATAATAATAGTACAAATTTGAAATAAGTACATCGCGCATATTATCTTAGGGCGAGTAATTAAGGAATTTGCTGGGCTAGAGAAAACACTAACATTCAGCATAAATTTTTATCCTATATACAAACTACCTTTGTAATTACTCAGTAGTTGTTAGAAGTTCAGCTTCTTTTAATGATTAACTCTCTCTTTAACTCCCTTCCCCCCCCCCCTCTCTCTCTCTCTCTCTCTGTATGTCTGTCTCCCTCTCTGACTGTCTCTCTCGCCATTTCTCCCTGTTTTGCTGAGGATCCGATTGCTTGTTTGTGCAGGCTACAATAAAATAAGTTCCATTTCTTTAAGTTCAGATATATGCGATATCAATTTGTAAACTATGACTGTATATTTGACCATATAATTACATTCAAATATTTGAGTTATAAAATTATCCAGTTCATTTTGGTATTGCCATTGACCATCTGAGACCAATGATTTCTCAATTTACCATGACGATTCCAAAGGCCAATTGGACAATGAGGTCGATTCCAATCCCTTCCACCTCTAATATATTTCTCTGCTTTTTTCTCATCCTCTTAATATGCGAATTCGAAAAGCTTTTCCTTTTGATTAATTATTGCCCTACCTTCTTCAGATCAATATTGCTATCTCACACAGTATATATTTATTACCACGAAATGACGGAATGAGAATGCCTGGGAGGTAAAAATGTGCGTTAGGAACGAATGACGCTAACACGACAATAAAAAGTCGCTTTTAATGACATATCGTGTGGCCAAAACAATCTAAAATGTTAAAAAGGGTCTTCTGAGAACCAAAGAATCTTATCGACCCCCTCAACAATCATCCCAGAGCTCTAACAAGCCGTATTTGCTAAACCATAAAATGAATGATAAATGACAGACTCTTGTGGTATCTATAATCCAATAAACTACTACCAGACTTTCAATGTGGACTCAGACGCCAGAGAAGCAAAATTGACAGTCTGATCAGATTTAAAGCATTTACTAGAAAAGCTATAAAGAAAGAACACCTAGTAGTCATCTTTCTTTATTACTCGGAGAAAGCTTATGTCACTACATGAAAACACGGCATAATGGAGTATTATTTAACATCGGTCTAATGAGCCGTCTACCTTATTCTTATTCTTATCCAAATGATTCAACGATACAAATTTCAGAGACAAGATATGAGCTATCCTCGGCACGTTTACTCCATGCATCAGAATGTCAGTCACCCAGTTCAACATCAAAATTAAGAAAATAGTGAAATGCCTAAATCAATGGACTGGCCTCTCATTATATGTCGACGTCATTTTGATCTGCTTTAGAATGAAGAGTAAATACAATTCAGAAACAAGCAGAAGAAAACTGGTTCAATTTTTTAAAAATGTAACGTGTTTTTTTATACGCACTCCTGGCGGTCAAAAACAACATGCATGATAACCCCGAATTCTGTCTTGAAGACTGTTTTATCCCTGTTGCTAAGGACCACCAAAATGCGTTGATTTATACTTAACCGTAAATTGACTTTCCTTCCGCATATTAGGTACATCAGGGACAAAGAAAATCCGCAATCACAGATTGGGAAGCAGACCACAAGATCTTGCTTCATTTATTCAGGTCTTTAGTCAGATTTCCACTTGACAACGGCTCTGTACTGTAAGGGACAACTCTTACCTGCAGGAATTGATGAGATTCACAATCAAGAACTCCTACTTTGCATGGAAGATTTTCGAACTTCCCCTTCACAAAGCGTTTGTACTGAGGCAAACTAACCATATTTTCATCTCAGAGGAATGGAATTAGCTCCTCGACAGACTGCAAAGCATACTCTAATCTTTCTAATCCTGTATATGATATCCCAAATTCCAAATATCGTACGCTCAAAAAATTATTATATTCGACCATCTGGCGTAGGAATTCGTCGTAATCTGTCCGCAGTAAAAATGTATATTGCCCATTCTGCAAAATCCTGTTCCCAAATGAGCATCTAGGTTATTAACCCACCATCTTAAAAGAAGTTTGATGTTTACCGATTCCAAAATCATCAACCAATCCTCCCGATTTTCAAAGTCAATTTAATCAAATTTCAGATCCCTATCATGACTATGCGTAACGGTAAAAAAACTTCGAAATATATAGATAGGCTGCAGCTGCCCATTTTGAAGGAATACGACTGCTAATTATTAACTGAGTAGGAGGACAGTCTTGGAGTAGGAATCAATGGATACCGTACCTAATATTTATGGACTGAGGCATTTGCTGCAATGTCCGCATGGAATTTTTATTTTTATTTTTTATTTTTCAAGACTGTTAGATTTGTATCAGTGTTTTAACTTTGTTTATACATGCGTACATGCAAGCATGCACGTGTATGTATGTATGTATATATGTATGTATGTATGTATGTATGTATGTCCGGATTGAAAATTATGATTATGGTAGCTTTTATTGATAGCCCTCTTTAGGGAGATATATATGGGGAAATGCTAAAAAGGACACACAGTCGACTGTTCAGAAGCGGAATATTGTCGTGTATTGCGTCTTCTAATTGACAAGCTAGGTATATTCTCTCCAACGTCAGCACCGCTCTTTACGGAAAATGCGTTGGCTGTCTGATCCCTGGAGGGTAAGTATATGGCATCCATTATATCCTTGATAGAAGAGGTACAGCGGCAGATATATTCGTTCTGACTGGCTGCAATTGTATTTTTTTTTATATACAATTATCATAAATAAGTAGCCTTATTGTAAGTTGAAGAAAATATGATTTTATAAATATGAAAATCTATTCATTCTGTACGTACAACACATATACGTGACGACTGTCGTGTGCATTTATATACTGGAAGAGATATTTTTGACATAACTTTTTACTTTTGCCAGAGCTCGATAACATCAACGTAAGGAACATATGGATACACCGCATGGATTCGCTATTAAGTCGCTTCAAACTTCAAACAAAAAAGATCTTTTTCTGCCATAGCATAATGAGCCTGCCGATCAGAGTTAATGATGTTTACTCTACGGATTGCTCCTAACAAAATGCACAGATCCAGATATGCCTGCACATTATTCGACGGTAGATATAGGTCTGTGCATTTTGTAGTTAGACTCGACTTATAACCGAATACATACGGTACGTATTTTCTTTCTAACATGTTTGTCATTCATAGTTTTCCAATGTTTAACCAATTTGTTGAAAACGGCGCATTTTTATGCCAATGTTCAAATCTAGAAATAGCATTTTCAGCTGTTTATTGAAAACGGGTGGATATACCCAAACGTGGCGACCATCAGCGGCGGTTTTAGGACCACCAAAATCTAATTTCTACTGCACTCAAGAAATTATGTGAAATATTCATAGAATAATACAGGTTTGTCTTACTTGTGAAATGATAATCCCTATTTCGAACATAAAATAGAGAACATTTTAATTTAAAAGGCAGATTTAGTAAGAATAAATGTAAAAAAAATGTGGCCCCCGACTCCAACCTAGCTTGTCTATCACATATTTCTCACCTCGCTAACCTTGCTACTGCGACTATATAATATAATGGTCATCACTTGATATGCGCTCAAAATGCAGAATGTATGCAATAACTTGTTTTGTAATGAAAAGACAACTGTAGGATGCTATGTACGTTTTCCTTCTTTCTCATTAATCTTTCGCCATATTTTCGTGACCGCTTTGGTGGCTTAAGTGCTTAGAGCGTTGTCCTCGGATGCGGGAGGTCGCGGGTTTGAACTCGATCGAGACAAACCAAAGACTTATAAAAATGGTACTAGCAGCTGCCTCGGTTGGCGTTCAGCACTAAGAGGTTAGTGTTAGGAGTTGTCGGCCTGGTGTCAGGATAATGTGACTGTTTGGGATATGATGCTATTGTTAGGACAGAATTTTTTAGTACAAGTAATAAGATTGAAATTTTCTCTAAATTGTATCAAAAGTAAGTTTTGATTAAATTATATTGAAAGTAATTTTCTATTAAAATATATTAAGATTAAATCCATTAATTTCGGTATTACAATTATATACTATTTGATACAGATTGCGCCCTTATGAACAAATGCAAACCGTCTTATACATACATTTCCCCTGTATCTTAAAGTCAGCAAAAAGTACATTCGGTAGGTTGCGTAAATAGACGAATTAGACAGATTCCAAAAATTTTTCTAGAGGGCAAATGCGCTGATCTTGCAGAAGTACCTACGTAATAACGCACATAGACCCAGACGATAATCTGTAAGAGACTATGAAGCCTCACCTTGAGATTCTGGTGACCACAAGAGCTAGACACATGTCCATATTTGGCTTTGACCTAAGAAACTGATATAAAAAGCCCCAGCCTAAGGGCACGCCAGTTTGTTCGCCAGAAACTCAATCAGGCTTCTGTCTTTGCAGCATCCCGTATCTCTCGCAAGCCAATTCCCCAGATGTAGCCACATCTTTATCTTGAAGTGACACCTCTTTCAAGAGGATTGAACTTCGTCTTTCTCTCTCTCTCTCTCTCTCTCTCTCTCTCTCTCTCCGTTGGGTTTTGAAAACAGCTTGACCTAGAGTTTATGAGACAAAACATCTCATAAAACTATTATTCCCACTACGAAAACGAAGTCATATAGACAACGTTCTTTTGCATAGCAGGGCCCAGCAGCGTGGAATGAATTGCCCACTGAACTTAGACACAGAGACACGGTGATCCCATTCAAGAGTGCTCTTGAAACTCACTTTTTTCGACTGCAAGAACAAACTTAAAAACCTAATAATGTTCCCGACCTTAAATATTTTCAGCATGTTTTTGTTTTTGTCTTTGTTAAAATTCGTGGTGTTTGTTTTTTGTAATAAGATAATTATAGATACTTTTTATGTTATAGGTGTTGTCTAATGTTGTAAAGCGCTTAGAGCTTCTAAAGATTAGGCGCTATACAAATCCCTCATTATTATTATTATTATTATTATTATATGTCTGCGGAATGATGCCGCGATGCTATACATCACTACAAACTGCCACACCGCAGAAAGCATAGAAATATGACTGGAAAATTGATAAAGCTACATTAAAAATCCAAATTACACACACACACACACACACACACACACACACACACACAACATTTTCCCATGTTATTATGTGTGAATCAGTATCCGGTATGTCTTCATTGTTGCTACATTAGAGAACTATTACACATATTAGCAATAACATCAACTTGTACCATAGTCTTTATTTAAGTCTGAAAAATAATAGAGAAAGAATAGTATGTCCTGTGAATTCCCTTATTTAGACATGTGTCCCTTATGATGATTACCTTCTAAGACATATTTCATGGCGACCTAATAAATAATTAATTCTCAGCTATCTACGCGGTCATTCCGGATTCCTACGAAAGAAATCCAGGAGTGTCCGCTACGTACGAGTACTTATAATATCTACTCAGAAGCATCATTTTATCGTAATGTGTTCTTAGAAGTGATGGAATATGGACTGTGGCGTGCAGACAAGGCGATGGGTGCCGTTTACACGCTGACCTGGGTTCGAATCTCCACAGAATGCGAATTAAAACATCTATGACAGTATTATTCTTTTTAGCAAGCATTTCAGCACCTATGATTTGAATGAGATTATAGCCAATATATAATTAATCAAATGACCAGATAGTATTGACGACGTAACCTTCGGGCTAATAGCATCTATTTCCAATAGGCATATACTTTTATCAGAAATAATAACCAATCGCTAGTTATCAGTTAGCAATGCAAATCAAGCGAAGCACTCATGGCTGTCTTTTATTAAGCTTTGCCCACGTTCACGCAACTGCATTGAAATGAAAATTAATCATGTCAACGATCATTTATATTCTAAAGGTTCGGACGTTATAGACTCACTTCGGAATTCACAACGTGTGCATAATTAGTACTAATTTAATGAAACGTACCCTTTTTTGTCATTGCACTCAAGGTGGTAACGCCAAAACGATCAACCTTGCCCTGACAAAAGACACGATTCACAAAGAAATCCCGCACTACACGTATCTAAGCTGATTGGTGAAATCACACTACTTATTATATGCTCATTTTGTCTCCGTTAACTTTACATTATCCAACTTGTGCAGTATTGTACGATAATGAACACCTTGATATTGCACGAACTTACTTGACACGCGTACCTAAAACTAGTATAGTGTATTAGGAACCTCTATATAAACCAACCATGTAAACTCACGTAGTAGTCACTTTAGATTTTTGTTGATTGCATTTTTGTGAATGAAATAAACAAGCTGTTTTGTCCGTTTGAAAGTACAGATGATAAGATTAACGATATGGATGAGTTCACCGAGTCCAAAACGAAACTTTCAAACAAGAATGAACGTGATATTCGCAATGTTAACAACAAACATGAGAGACGCAGTAATTGCAGATACCGTTTTGATCATTGAAACTGTTATCTAGGAGTAATATTCATATCTTTTTGCAAATAGAACGGTTCAGATTATGACCAGTGCTCTCTAGGGTATGTAAAACAATAGGTAAGAAAATATACTGAGACCAAGGAATATCGCATAACTATCAGAGACGCAACATCTTATAACTCTGTCAAAATACTTTATTGGAGAAAAAAAAATACAACTGTGGGTTTTGGTATGAAACTAAGAGCCTCAGAGTCATTAAGTCAAGAAGACGAAAAAGTATTATTTCCGCTATTTTGATGCAACGTTAGGCTAGCGATACTATATCATAAGGTCATTGATGGGATCTCTCTAAAAGCGAAATGAAAGTGACAGGGCATAAATATATGTCTTCTAGAGCTGTTAATAAGAATGGTAATCAAATATATTAAGATTTGTGCATTTTGAATTTCCTCAAAATTTACTTTCTTGGTCCTGCAAATGCGATTGGTGTGTCCTGCAAAAAGTGATACAATCCGAAACTGTACTGGAATTTCGAATACATTTAAATCTAAAATCACATTCTCCTTATTGCACTGAATTGACCCAATAATCAGAAGAGCAGAATCGAGTTGGATCAACATAAAACAATTCGATCAATTCCAGACTAATGATTTAGTTGTTGTAATGCGTATTCATTCACAATATGTCTCCAAACTTCAATGTAAAGTAGTCTAAAACGACAGTTCATATTTAAACCACTGTCGAGTGCGACGAAATTCAAAGGTCGCTGGGCGGTGCTATGTGCACATTAATATTGTTACTGTGTATTGATGAATCTTCGGTTGTGTATTTATTTTTGATACAGCATAAATTTAATTACATTGTTTTCTTATAGTGTCTCTTTTATAATTAAGTCTTAGGTAACGATGCGAAATTTAGTATGTAATAAAAGGGTTAGTGCACTTGTATGGGAAAATATGAACTCGTTTTCTCGGATGAATATTGTTCTCCAGTATTAATCCGAAAACAACTCGTTCTTTTTTTCCCCATACAAATGCAGTAACCTTATAAATAATGCTAGTATTGTGTGTATGTGTTTGTATGCGTGTATGTATGTGTGTGTATGCGTGTGTATGTGTGTGTGTTTTGGATTTTTTTACGTAACTTTAAGTATTGTAGTCATTATCGCTACGACGACTGCAGTGTGGCAGTTTATAGGCCTACTAATGTCTAACATTGGAACATCATGCCGCAGAGAAGTAGCATCATGTCCCACCCAGTCACATTATCCTGACACCAGGCCGACCACTCCTAACAATAACCTCTTAATGCTGATCGCAGTTGCTAGTACCACATTTATAAGTCTTTGGTACGACTCGGCCAGGGTTATAACCTATGACCTCCCTCATCCAAGGCGGACATATTAACGACTAAGACCACTGGAGCCGTCAGTATTTATTGTTCTGATAGTCCTTAGCAAATCAACTAGAATCACTAAAAGCGGTTGTTTGTCTGCAATTATCTCTTCCGAAAGATATCGTCGGACGTTGGGTTGGGTCAGTGGTTAATGCTTTGGAAGGTATGGGTTCGATTCCCACCATTAGATCAGCCCGCATCGGCTACTGTGGCATGTCATTAAGCAAGTCCCGTAACTCTAGTAGCCTCAATGCTATATAACCTCGAAAGTGTTGTGTAGGTATAACGCCATACATCCAAATCCATACGAAATATGTCACCAAAGTTTGCTAGTGAAAAGCACAAATAATAATGGCCAATGTATAACCCTGGGGTAACCTAGACAAGAGTATCTATATAATATATACAATTTCAAATCTTTTTGACTCCATGCTTTTCATCCAATTTTAAACAGATCTTTCAAAAGGTATGTTTGTAAGGAGAAAGACATCGATTTAAAAGCCATACTATGCTGATTAGTGCAACGAGCACTCTACTTAAATCTGAGACAAACACCATGTCTTGTACCTGCTTGAACAATTTCGAAGAAATAGCCCACAGAAGCATTCCTGTAAAATATCGCAATATCGTATAATATTATCTTTGACTAAATATCGCTTTCTCTTCGATTTGTGATTTGCAAGAGCTTATTCGTGCATCAAACCAATTGATCTGGAGTAACATTCTAACCTTTATCGCTGTTTATCGATCTTGTAATAATTAAGGCCTTAAGAAACAGTCTTGAAAAGTTTTTCATTAGTAGAGATTAGACAAGGTAAGAACAGTTTTGTTTCAAGCTGTTTATCTTCAAATGCTATCAGCAATTACGTAAAATGGATGTTTGATACCAACATAGTGACCAGAATTAAGTATGATACCTCTCATGTACTATTCGGAAGTGACTTGATTACGTCCGTAATTCCAATGATGTATTGTAACATGGAAACATCGCAGGATGCAAAAAAATGTTCCTGTGAAATGGAAAATTATTTTCCTTAATAGTTTCCATGGTTGCACTTAATGCCATATCAGCTATGGAGGCAAACAAAATCGACAGGTCACCATTCATGTCGTACAAGGGATATTTTAATTTTTTCTTCCTCTGTATTTTGCTTAGACGGTGGTAAAATATTCAGATTTCATAAATATTGGACGCGTATTTGATCAACAGAAAAGAATATTGAAAATGGCAAATTAATAAAAATGCAGGAAAAATAGTAAGCATAAAGTGATAATTTTAATTTATATTTGTAAATACTTTATCGCTCAGAAACAGTACCCCGCATTTCATCGAGTAAAGCTGGTGAGAAGGTCATGCTAAACAATAGGCCAAAGGATGTCTATCAAACTTTAACAACTCGGAACACAAACCTCAAGTGAAAATAGTGGTAAGCAATACATAATTTTTAATAAATGCAAATTATAACTAAGTAAAAATTAAAACTAATCATCGTATAGAACACATCATAAATAATATCATCATACATTAATAAACGGTTTCGCGTCCAACAAATTATACAAGGTCAATTTAGCACAGTTGTACTGCACAAAAAATGTGAAAAATTCAAAGGCGAAATAGAACAAAGGTTTAAAAACATCAAATAAGACCAGCCAATGATTCAAAGCCAGTTGAACACATGGAGTCAGTCCTCTGAAATGATTGACAGAGATAGGTTCTACAGTATACCCAATCTGATGTGATTGCACGGGTTTTCTTCCATTATCTTAATTGCAACCACAATTGGAGATATTATCATGATCATGATCATCGTCATCAACATCATCATCATCATCATCATTATCATAATCATCATCATGTCTCGTATCACGTTTTCAGAAATATTAAGAGACCGTCCAGAGATTATTTGAACTATGCACTTGAAGGCAGCTTTGCATCACCAACACATTCTTTCATGGTAAAGGTCGGCACAAGGTATTATGGCGCTACCAAAGGTCCAGTTACTGGCATCATCTCGACCTGATCATTACCAGTAGACGCGATTTATCTAGAGTTCTTTATACCCAAACCTATGACAGTGCAAACTGGGGCACAGACCACTCATTTGTTACAAGCCGCGTAAGTGGATTTAATTGTGCTATACAAATAACATATACAGGCATAAAAAGGGGACCAAGAAGCGATATGCGGTGTTTCTTTTGATTTTGTCAATGGAATACTCATCTAATAATTGAACTCTACGTCGTGTTTACTGTGAATGTGTGTCTTGTCATCGGACGAGGAGTATTTCTCATAGATCTTTTATTTACTATCAGGTACCTTTTCCTATATGTGGTAAATCAATCCTTAAAGGATTTTCGAACATCAGTACCATGTTTCTCTAATTACAATCACCGTCCGTTGGGAAGCAATCCAGACGACTGGTTGTATCCGATTTAGTAGAACATAACGGTCTTTTAATCTGGATAACTCTATAATGCAATCTAAAATTATTCCCTAATTAGATATAATCTCATAACATATCAATACCATGGATATACAGAGGCGGTCTGAACTTGAATGCTTTTTGTAAAGGAAAGATGGTTAAAGGAAAGATGGTTCTCTTCATCGTAATAGCTTCGAGTTCTATTAAAAATGACATGAATCTTGAGCATCTATATGTGCTATGATTCATGCATCGTTATCTTGAACTACAAAGTAAATCTGCTCATTAAACCGATTATATTTCTCCTTTATCATTTCAAGGTATAACAGTATGGTTCCAAAGGCATCAATAATTGTTTGCATTTGACAAAGCGGGGGAAATGCTAGATAGAGTGGCACAGTGAAATTTGTGAGACAATATTAACAGGGGAAATGCTAGACAGAGTGACACAGTGAAATTTGTGATACAATATTAACGGTGGAAACGCTAGATAGAATGGGAAATGCTAGATAGAGTGGCACAGTGAAATTTGTAATACAATATAAGAGCTGAAACGGAGTTTTGAAAGCTACCATATCCGCGATCAAGTCCTGTTCTCTGTCAGGTGTACCTTAATACCTTAATGATACAATGATAGAAGTGGACACATTATATGGACAAGGCAAATGCTTGAAAATGTAGGACAATGTGTTGGCTCAATAATAGTGAGAGACATCCAGTTTAAGGGGTTACTTTTTTTCTAAAAACAAGAACAAAACTAAGCATGTCATGTTAAACATCACCTTGCATCAGTTTTATCAACAAATACAAATTATGTCCGAACAACAACAATGTAAGCATTTATTAGATACGGTCATACCGTATTTATGACCAAATTAACTGATTGACCACCTGTTGTTTTGTTCTTAATATTTATTTATCAGTGCAACACAAAGAAAACAATAAAATTAAAAACGGTATACAAATAAATGGTTTAAAAGTCATTAAGTAGTGAAAATATTGTGAAAATTTTAGCACAAATATGAGAAAACAGACTAATATTTTCCGGAATAAGGACCGTTATCCTTGTGGTATATGATATCAGTGACAAAACCTATTCAAAAAACTTTCGACCACTTTTTGTTCCAAGATATGTTCAGATCTACTGCATACGGAAGAGTATATTTTCAGACACTTGTACGGCTGAGGGTTATTTTATATATTGGATCTGTCTAAGTTTAATCTCTTCACATAGTTCCTGCACTGTGTACACGGTGTCTGAATTATTCTTGACGAATTCGGAATATCTCATTCCAGTTTAAGTTTCTATTAATGGTACATTGCATTTGATTTCTTGAGGATACCTCAACTAAATACTCTCGCTGATCTTTTTATCCCGGATTAGTTTTGAAGCGTTTCGATGATATTTTTCACACTTGACTAGCACACTGAGTCCAGTTCTTATCGACGCTATTCAAGCCAGTGGTAATTATCTTGAATTGACATCAGTCATTATAATTAGACTTTGCTACTCAGAAAAACCTTAACGTCACTTTCATTTATCAATCTTACTGGTCGATCAGGCGAAATTAATTCCTACTAAACGGATTGTCAGGCACAGTATTCTAATTGATTTTCTGGCACTTCTACTAACCGCTAGAAAGCAATATATGTGCCTCTTCAAACCAAAGATGTTGGTTACGAATTTATTTCACATGTCTTGCATACCCATGGACGGAAAATTACCAATCTGAAGTCCTTCTTTTTTGTTGTTCAAATAAATGTTCTGAATGATTGATAATTTTGTAAGAAATCTTGTATCTCAAGACATTGGCACAGAAAGGCAATGCAAAACAGTCTTACGTAGAGCCATTTAGCTTTACGGGAATATTGTACTAAGAGTTTAATATCAAAACAGGAACAAAAAATCCATTGTTTCTATTTCATTCATCATGTAATAGTACGTTTCTGATATACAAAGATGTCTAGGACTAACATTATCCATTAGTTTTGTTAGAAATTTTAGAAATTTTAACATTTTGCAAATATTTATTAATTAGACGTCTCTTGATTTAAAAAAAAAACAAACAAACAAATCACGCAATTTAATATCGTTCACGTTTAAATAATTCAAATTGTTTTTTTCTCATATATCCTACTAAGTACATGACACGTGCCAACTAAATATTGTTTTAAGATTTGAAATACGCTTTGTGAACTTTTTTTTAAAACGTGAACTGGTATTGTAGAAACATAACTGTCAAAAAGTGAGTTTGTCCATATATGATTTTAATACGTCATCTGAGACCTTGAGAAAGTAAAAACTATACAGAATTACCAAGTTATTGTCTCAATTGTCAGACAAACACTTCAATATATGGGAAAAGCAGTACTATCGAATAGTTTAATAAATCTTAGTCGACAAATTCATTCTTCATGGGGTGGCGATACTGTCATTTCTGAAGACATTTGCAATAAAATAATTATAGAAATGCAGCCTTTTTTATAAAAAAAAATAAACTCGTTCATTTGTAATAACGGAATACTTGTGAAAAAAAATGCCTAGAACTTCAGAAGAAATCCTAAATTTTCAAGTGAATCTTTTATTTTTTATTTTAAACTAGTGCTATATAAGATTCTGCATCAAAGCGACTGACTAGTAAATATAATGTTTCCCAAAGTAAAAGTAAACATAAATGAAATCATAGAGAATTTTAAGGCCAACCGGTGATGTTTGCATCCATTTCAGAGAGCATAAAATCTACGATTTTGTAAATATCATTTTGACACGTTATTCCATTACAGCATGAGTGGACTCAAAAAGTTCTTCGTACACCTTCCTCCTGGTTATCCCCTACCCCACTCTCACTATCACACTTTCACTGCATGTTATAGTAATCAGTTTTCATGCATGAATGAAGATATATGTTGAATGCATTTAAGAATGTCCCCTTTACCGTGTTATATATATCTATATTTATGTGTATTATTTTTATAACAGTTGTTTCAAGGTTGAGCTCTACTATTAGTAAAAATAAACATCACGGGATCCGACAAGGGTATGGGTTCAAGTAAGAGGCCAAGATAACCTAATAATTGATTTACTAGCCTACCGTTGAAATATAACCTAATGTTGAAGTAATATTTATATATGCGTTTTAATGCTCTCTCTCTCTCTCTCTCTCTCTCTCTCTATATATATATATATATATAGAAAGAGAGAGAGAGAGAGACATATGAGTATTACGAAGAATTATGAGTTCTTTGGAGTATTACCCGTATTGGATGTTCTACTGAAGTAAATTCATTTATATTATTTAATCATTCGTTGGAATTAAAATGTTCGAAATATTTGAACACTGGGTATTTAATAGCTATCACGGAAATACTGAGCATTTGGATGTATAACTGTTACAGAATTACTGTGAATTCTATTAAAGACATTATGGGATTATAACAGTGATTTTCCTGTATTGTAGATATATGATTACAATACAGACCCTTATTCGAAACTTTCGGAACTCATTCGGATTACTCGATACTTTTTTAATATTGATAGAATATTTAGGAATTTAGGATTTTTTTCGTCTTACTGTAAGTTATTTTTAATTCTTTCAATTCGCCTTTTAGGAATACATATTATATATTCAATTATACAAAACTTGTTGGTTTTGCTCTTTCTTATTATTTATTTTAAGACCATTGAGTCGTGACAAATGATTCTTTATAACGTCAACGTCCTGTATAAACAAATGAACCCATTCACGCGGCCAAAATAACATGTTATGCGCTTTTCTTGCAATTTTTTAAATTGGGGAGAAATGATTTAATTGATTTAAAATTGAATACATACGTCGATATGAATAATTTGCACAATTTTAAAGCAGTACCAGTAATCAAATGTATGTATGCTGTCCGAGTGAAGTCTTCTCTCAAAGAATATATACATGTAATTCAATCATTTATCATTGTGCTTTATTCTTTAAGCTGTGTTTTCGTTCGCTAGAAGGAAAACAAATTGAACAAGCTATTTGGTAATGCAGTTAGCTCATTTCGAGAAACTTTATTAATTTCCCAAGAGTACCAAAATACAGTAATAGGCACCAACACCTGTTTAAAGGCACTGAAGAAAACACATCAAGGTCCTTTCCAAATTACTGTTTGACACTATTGTTATTATTAGAAGTAATGATATCATCTAATTACCCTGACGCATTGTTTTCTGGGCGGAGTATGGTTCACTTCTCAAACAATATTCAGCAATAGAGGAGAAAAAATAAAAGTTAGTGTGCATAACTTACTTATGAATTATAAATTACGAGTCAACGTTTTGACAAAACAGTTCTATAATAAAGGAACTATTGCCATTTTTATTAATCGTGATTTTTCTTTTCTCCCATGCTGACTAATTATGTCATGTTTCGAATTGAACTAAGTGGAATTTTTCGGGTCATAAACTTAATCGTTATGTTACGAGGAAGAAAGAGGCAAGTTGAAGCTTTAAGTCATTTTAATATTCTATCTATTGCATTATTAAATGGCAAAATCACTTGCTTAGAGTGAATGGAAGAATCAATACCTGTAAACAAATATCGGCATTCAGATTCATCGGGAATCATTGCCATGAATGCAAGTCTCTTTCAGCGGGATCATCTGAACTGCTGATATGACGAGTGGGATATTTTTCTTGGCTTTTCTTATTGTTATATTTTGCATTCCCAAAAAGTTTATATTTCACTCTGTACAGTGCAACCTTAATTCCGTATTCTAAATATTTTGTCATCATAATTTATCTTGACACTGCGATGCTATACTCAGATAATTTTATATTTTCATCGTCCACACGTCTGTCAGGCCGTCGAGTAATTGTCCAGTTTGACGGTCTTGCAAAGAGGAGGTCAGTAATAATGGTCAAAGGAGATAAGGAACGTTAAGCTGTGTTCATTTAATTAAAAGTGGCAAAGTTTAATAGTGTTCACATTGAAATAGAGTAAACATACACGCTTGATCCCGTAAAGAATTGACAAAATATAAATTTGGAAAGGCTGAGATGTAAACCAGAACCGCATGAAACAGTGAATCCACTTAGCTTGGATGTCTTGGTGTCAGACAAGATCTGTACAAGTTCATGATTGTATGAATTTTGTCAAACAAAACATCAATAACAGGTATCTAGCTGTATTTTTGGAATGAAACGTTTCGTTTTCTTTCATTCCCACACTCCATGACCAGATAGGTACGAGTTATGGATAATGTTAATATTCAATTTTTCTTCATACTTTTACATATCGAACACACAGGAAAATTTGTAATGTTTTCTTTTTTTTTAATGCTGTCGAAATCTAACGCCTCAACATCTTTTGGATAGATAGTTAGCTTGTAAATAAATGATTAATTAGACAATTAACCATTACTTTTATGCTTTAAATAAATTAAACAAAAATATGAAATGATAGCCTTTGAATACGACCAAGGCATATGACGCAAAGGTGCAGTTGCTCAAGAATTTTTAAAATTGATGATCAGAGAAGATTCAAAGATGATGAGAAAATTTTCCCAAGTTACTCCTCCTAATGAGTGCATCAGTGTGTGGTGAATTTCACTCACGTGATAATGTTTTATTTCTTTTCACTTTTTATGTGAAGAAAATGAAAACAAAAACACTTAGAGGTACATTGCTATGACTCGGTTTAATGATATAGGGATGGTAAAACGAAATTAATGAGTTATTTCTCCAGAAAACTGTCTACTGCAGCCATCGTAGCACATAAACATATTAGGAAAGAGTACACATAATAATTTTTATTTATCAACTATCTTCCGTCATCTTCTACGCATCCTGTTGCTTGTAAAATGTTATGTTTCCTTTATAAAACTTCATGTGATCTCTTTCATCAAGCATACGCTGGCCTCATAAGTTTACATAAGTTACAATAGGTAAATGAACAAACACATACAACTGTAATTTTGTCATTTCAAAGTTAGCTAATTATGCTTGCCTTCATGTTTCTCGGTAGATTCTCATTTACGTCTGTTAATATGAATTCATTTAGGTAAATGAGCAAACAAAACAATTATAAAGATTGTCATTTCAAATTAGTTAATTCACGTTATAATTCTAGAATAAACTTGTGTCCCTTTTTTTGGTGAAATTATCTTTGTATCCGTCTAAACCTCCCAATGGACGAAAAAGGGAAAATGACGTATCTACCCCTACATCGATCAATACAGGTTCTTCACCTGGTAACTATACACTGGAAGCGATGAAAGATGAATGTTGTATATGTTACAGCTATTTTCTACTGACTTGTAATGTTGTTAAGTGCACTACCTTTTGAAAACCATGAATATTTATCCTTATGAATATATTAGAATATATTAAGGACTCTATTAGGAAGACGTGATTTCTAATGAGGATGTTAACATTTGTACACTGCATCGTTATTATGCACATTGTTTTCCATGGTAGTAACTATGCTCTCTGTATTACAATTTTGATTGCTGTCGACAAGCTTTACCAACTTTTGCTTGTCAGTGAATGTTCTGTGATGCAATAACCAAAGTTATCTAAACGAGTCGGTAAAGTTAATTTATAAGTATTCTTATTAGGGCACAATTTTAAGAAATGTTTTTTAAGAAAATCATTAATTGTCTCCTTTTTAAAATCTGTATCATATTTATTATTTTATTAATGAAATGCTTCCGAATTAGAAACACAGACATGTGTACTGTATTTTTATAAATCACAAAACAATACAATGCAAAGGAAACAAGAATTTAAATTATTTCGTAAGATATATCAGTTAATGACTTCAGCGTTTGATTCGCCAGTCTGACGAATTATCCAGCCTTTTCATGATACAAAAGTACAGAAATTGAATTTATTCACAACTTAAAATATGTGCCAGTTATATCCTTACCATTATCAATAATTTTAAAATTATTTTCGAGATATAAAATCTTTAAGACAGGTTAGTTAATTAGTTTTTTAAGAGTATTTTAACACATTATCGGCTAGATCATGCCGCGGAGGTGAAAATTGTCTTTCCCAAGTCAAACAGATGCAGGTAACACAGGCATGCCAGGCACTTTTATCCCAAACTCGACTCTTCAATTGGATTACAAGTCCGACTTTGTTTCAACTGGGCTACCGCGGCAGAAAGACTTTACATTTCATAACTATGAAATAGCTGCCAGATTTATAGTTTTCAACAAAAAATAAGAAAGAAAGAAAATAGCATATTTGTTCTTACTTTTTCATCTGATTAAATTGATTCTGATTTTTTCCCAATTTATTACGATAGCCTCTCCGATTACAGAGTATCAAATATGTTTCTTCCAACACATTAGTAATGGTAATGTTTATCACTGGAGAACTAAATTCTAGTCTCTGATAACTAGAATGATTTTCCAGTATAAATTCATTTTCAAACATGAGACGGAAACATTTTGGTTATTCTTAATAGAATTGTATGCTATACTATAAATCGTTCTGTTGCTGATTTCAGTCCAATAATAAATTCATCAGTGCAGCAACATCGTCGTTTTAAAAAGTTATCTTTGCATAGAATAATTGAACCTTATATTTGGCAGGATTCGTGAACGGCCGTAGTGAGTAGAGAGTATTCGATTGGTTACACAGCATGAACGGCCGTAGTGAATAGAGAGAAATCGATTGGCTACACACAGCATGAATGGCCGTAGTGAACAGAGAGTAACTGAGTGGTTACACACAGCATGAACAACCCTAGTGAAAAGAGAGTAATCGACTGGTTACACACTGAATGAACGGCCGTAGAGAATAGAGAGTAAGCGATTGGTTGCACACTGCGAGAACGGCCGTAGTGAATAGAGAGTAATCAGTTGGTTGCACAATGCATGAACGGCCGTAGAGAATAGAGAGTAATCGATTGGCTACACTGCGATAACGGCCGTAGTGAATATAGAGTAATCGATTGGTTACACACAGCATGAGCATCCCGTAGTGAATAGAGAGTAATCGATTGGTTACACACTGCATGAACGGCCGTAGAGAATAGAGAGTAAGCGATTGGTTACACAGTGAGAGAACGGCCGTTGTGTATAGCGAGAAACAGATTGGTTATACACTGCATGAACTACCGTAGAGTTTACTGAGCAATTGATTGGTTACATACTGCATGACGGCAGTAAGGTACAGTAAGTAATCGAATTTCAAGCTTCATGAATTCACGAATACCGTAAAATAATTTTTTGTCTTTTAAACGTACGAAAGTCATTGAAAACACAGTAATAAATCTCAGAATAATAAATAACGACACTAAATCGTCAATGCACACAAGAAGAGTGCATGAATAGACAAAATAGTTCCATGCTGGTGTTATGAATGAATAACTTTGTAGTTTTCTGCGTCATACGGTGCAATTTTAATCAGTACAAGTGGTGATTGCAAAGACGTGTGAAACTTTGTAGTTATGTCTAAGGATACACACGTAAAGAGAAAGGAATTCCGATTTGTGATAATGTTTGTTTGACCCGAACCATGTACGTCTTATACTATACAGTTCTACCTCAAATTTCCTAAAAGAGTTAATTTAGTACTGTTTATCACATTTATTTATAATGACGTCGAAACAGTAAGAAGAGATGCAAAGAAATCAGCAAGCCAAATGCAGATGATACCGTTTACAAAATACCCATTAGTCAGATACAAGGATTTTCTTAACCCTCTCCTCGTTGATTTCTTTTCAAACATAAGATGAGCAGATAAGGATTTCGGATAAATCTGGTTAAGATGTAGAGATCTGGTTTCAGTCGCATTAAGGATTTACATTGCAATTCGCACGATATTCCTCAGCTATGCACTTGTAAACTCCACCAATGAGACTGCTTGATCAGGATTATATTTCGTTGGAAGGGACTAAAACGTATACAAAGAAGGCGAATGTTTGATCGCGATTATACTTCATTTACAAATTGTTACAATAATATTAATACAAATTGGTAGATTGTATCAATGTTAACCATACACGCGTGTATGTATGTATGTATGTATTGTAAAAGCAGATAGTATATATTGATCTCACGACAGAGCGAATAAAACATTGTTCAACATTGCGTGAGTTCTTCTTGAGGTGGTTGCTTCCATTGTTTCCAAGGCAACATTGCTTATAAATTGAATGGTTCTTCAACACGATAATATCACAAATCAGTTTCGTTTAATCAAACGAAGGACGAAGACTCTAATTTCACACTAGTGTGGTTTTTCTTGCTTCCATTTTGTCCGTTCTTAATTATAAGTCTTAGATCAAACAGCTGGTACACACATTGATTCCTATTTCAAGTTACTAATAATTTACACTCGAGAATATCCCAAGATTTCGTTATATTAATAAACCTGACAGGAACCATTTTACGACACAATACCATAATGTCATAAGTTCGTTATATTTACGGTTCAGTATGAATGACGCATGTACGTCATAATTGACTAATTACTCGGTTTGAGATAGATCTTCTTAACACCGATTAACATAATCAGACAAGGAATAACTCAAATCTGCTTCAAACGGAGACAGAAATGCAGGTTGCACGTATCTTAGTTTCGTTCCAGTATGCATTTATAGGGTTTGCCAGCATATCAATACAATATGGATTATACTGTGTCAAAAGCGTTAAAATAAATGTAAAAACAATTTAAAGGTACAATTCCTGTAAATCAAAGTAATCCTTCGGTTTTTTTTATAAAAAAAAATAATTTTGTGTTTAAAAAATCAACCGCACTCTTTAAAAGAACCTAGACCATCTCTGCTAAAGAAACACTGTAACGTTACGCATCCTAACGCAGAAAGGTTATCTCTATTAGTCACCTCTCAAGACTCAAGAGAGCGCACTTTAGGCCAAAACTACATCCCGAGTCTTCAGGGGTCATCAGACGGTCTAGATGGACGGTATTATATGGCTACTCAAAATTTAGTTTAATGTACTAGTACTATTTTGAATTGTACAAAATATTTTTTTTGTTGCAGTATGATCGATTACATCGACCAGAATATAGCGGAGGATGGCCTAGTTGTAGCTCCAGACAAAAAGAAAAACCCATGGGCGGACAACAGAAAGTGTACTGTCCTCTAGCATTTTCGAAGAGGAAATATTAATTGAAAAAATAGTCTATGAACATGGACACAATTTAAAATTTTGTGTAGGTTTTAGTGCAAATTCAGAAATATTAACATTTTCAGTCAATTGTAAAGTGTACAATATTCTCTATGCACATCATGGGAAAAGTCCTTTTTATTAAAAACACCGTTGTTGCAACGCATTGCTAAATTCTTTGAAAATGCTGGTTGAATGTAAAATAATTTAATCTCAGAGATTTATTCTATAATCTCAAAACATAATTTTTCCTAATCAGCAGCAAACGTAAAGGTTGAGTAGATTTTAAGCTGAGACAATATCCATTGTAACAAAGAAGATGATTTCAATATTTTCGTGAAAATCTGATTTACAATTCGTGCCTCTTAACTAAGCCCTGCTTTCCCCTTCCAAAATGTTACACTCACTCCGTTTTACTCCAGGGAGAGAAAAAACTATCTCTTAGATGAACCCAGATAATTATATATTCGTAGATACCAGACTTTGTATTTCTGCATTCTTTCAAGAGAAAACAAGTGTAGTTTCATATCTTATGTTCTTTTTCTTAATCTTACTCTAATATGATATTCTATCATACCATACTCCATGCATCAAGACAGTTTTCACATAATTTACTTGCCTCTTCATATCCGATTCAATATAATTAGATTACCAACAAGAAATTATTTTTATGTTACCAATGTCTAAATTGTCATCAGTTGTATGCTTTCATCGGTAGCCATGACTGTCAAGTCTTCGTAAGACGCTGTTAAGCATATTTTGTTCTGAGTATCTTACATCGGCAACCATGACTGTCAATTCGTCGTAAGACGTTGTCAAATATATTTTATCATGAGTATCTTAAATCGGCAACCATGACTGTCGATTCGTCGTAAGACGTTGTCAAATATATTTTATCATGAGTATCTTAAATCGACAACCATGACTGTCAATTCGTCGTAAGACGTTGTCAAATTTATTTTATCATGAGTATCTTAAATCGGCAACCATGACTGTCAATTCGTCGTAAGACGTTGTCAAATATATTTTATCATGAGTATCTTAAATCGGCAACCATGACTGTCAATTCGTCGTAAGACGTTGTCAAATATATTTTATCATGAGTATCTTAAATCGGCAACCATGACTGTCAAGTCATCATAATATGCTGTCAAATAGATTTTGTTTCGTGAGAATCTTACTCAGAAGTTATTGCTTGCAATTTTGAGGCAAGATTAGTGCAGAAGTGACTCTGGATAACATAAACCCAAATATATACACAGAATAGCTTGTTTAAATGCCGGAGAATTATAGGGTCAAAATATAATTTACGATCGAAACCCAATTATTTTTATTAAACACAGTATTGTACACCTTTTCATGTTTTTCATTGTTTTAGGTGCAGTTTGAAGGAAACCGTACGTGTATAGTATTTGCTGACTGTGAGGAATCATGTTTTAGTGTTTTATGTTAGCCTCTTATACGACTATTTAAAGAATAAAAACGTTTATATTTATATCAGTTACATTTCAAAATAACACGATGACGTTATATGTTAAACATATTATAAGAAACAATATGTTGCCACAAGCTGATTACAGAATAATAACACATTCATGTAAAACAATATGCACGGCATTGAACAAGCAACAAGTTAAAAAAAGGCACGACATTGAACAAACGACAACTTCTATGACTTCATCAAAATTTATATCTATGGCAAAAGTATGATTGTGATGCTGACAACTTGGAACAAAAAATAATTCAGAGTTAGAATTGACAATTGGAAATTGTCATCTTCATGTTCTTCGTGGAAGGTTGACATGATTAAAGTTGATGTATTCGAGTCATTATCTCTGAAGTAATATAATAAATGTTTGGCACAAAGACATGTGTATTTCATTTTAATGAACTTTGTGAAAGCGCCCATTATAGGTGATTGTTCTCATGATGATATTTGTTAATAAAGCATAGATAGTCAGCTGTATGTGATGAGAGTCATACCATATACTTTCATAGTGTTTCTCGTCTGATTAGTAGAACCTTTTGTCATATATTGTAAACCGAATTCTGTTTTATTTCTTCAGCGTTTACATTCTACATCTTATCTTCCATTTGCAAATGACTGTAGTGGCTGCTATATTGTAAGACAAGATTGTTTTTTTCATAGTTAAAGTAAGAGACTAGAATTCTTTATGATCTAATTTAATGCCCTTTATGGCAACTTCGTCTTAGGTGAGTGTTTGTTGCGTAACTTGCACTGAGTGTATAAACCAATGTTTGTATGGGGTATGTTGTTTGATAAAATAATATATCATTATTAAACTTACTAAATCACGAATTTTCTTTCTTGTTTTTTATATTTCGTTTCTTTTTCTAACTTTCTCAGAGACACTCATATATTAAATGCAGTATCTTTTTTGAATGTTTGTAAAGGTTTGCGTTGTATTGCAAACTAGGTACAAAAGTCGTTGTTTATTTCTCTGACAGTAGTAGTGAATGGGAATACTCTAGGGACAATGGAACTTTAGTGTTAAACTAGAGGGGTTGTACCCTGGGGACAATGGGAATTTAACGTGGCGAATTTTAACATGGGTGGGACTATAGAGGAACAAAAAAGTATTAGGTCTGTCTACGGACAATGGGAAAATACATTACAGGGGAGATGACATCACGGTATTGACAATTAGCAACAATGTAGCAAGGGGCTGACCTCAATCGGAGCAAGCAGCGGGGGCTAAAAGAAACCTAGAACGCTTGTCGAGAACGGGACTGGCGGGACAGAGACACAGATAATACAGACAATATACATTATATAAACAACTATACAACTAACTAAAAAAATTAGGCAAGAAAGCAAATCTTTTCGAGGCATACCTACACAGACAACATTCAAACAACTATACAACTAACTAAAAAAATGTTTAGGCAAGAAAGCAAATCTTTTCGAGGCATATGAGTGGCCCTGAAAAGGACCTTTTGGTTCTTCTATTTTCTCCATTTTTTCCACCATTACCTTACTTTGTCAATCATTCCTTTCTTCTTCTTTTTCTCTTTCTCTGGCATCCAGTCAGGCTGGCCCATATATCTAAATTTTTCCTGCAACTTCATCCAGTTTAGATTTAGTCTGTCAAACTACTCTTTTTTCTTTCTGTTTTCTTTGTCCTTTCGGTAAAAAGTCGATGTACTTGAGAGTGTGGTGATGCGTAAAATATTTCCACATGCGTTCTTTCAAAGTGCGTTGAAAACGTTCCACGATGTTGACTTTGGTTTCGGGATTCTCGGTGGTGAAAACATGAATGTTTGGTTTCTTGAAATCTTTTTGGAAAGCTTGTTTCAGAAATTCGGTGCCTTTGTCAGTTTGCCATCACTGAGGGTGACGGCCGCTTTGTTTCAACACCAGTTGGAGGGCACGCACTGCACTAACTCACTTCTCGATTTGGAAGTCAATGGCACGACTCAGGCACATTTGGAAAAGACATCTATGACACAAAACAAATATTAGTAACCACAGTTGTAGGTGGCCAAATGAGAGACATCGGCTAAATCGGCCTGAAATTGATGATCGACGCCTTTCACTCGAGCAAGTGCGACTTTTGGAAAATTTTCGTCGGATGGATTTATGTAAAGTGTACGTGACTTGTTCTTCTAACCATTGTTGCACTTGAGGTAAACGGAGACTTTTCAGTCGAGTTTTGGCAGTACGATGCAGTTTCTGAACTCCATCGTAACCTGCAGGATGGGATGGATTGTAGTAAATGCTGGCTAACACATTTTCCATTTATTAATAAGTCGCCCACTCTTCGCTGATGCTACTTTGGACGGGGCGAGATGATGTTTTGGAAACGGATTTACGTGTCCGATGTGCCACGGGAGTAGAAGTCGAAGGTAGTGGTGGAGGTGGTAATGGAAAGGCTTTGGTTTTCTTTTCTTTTTTCACTTCTGGTTTCCCTTTTTTCTTTTTCACTTCTGTCGAAGGATGAGTGGACATCATCTTTTTAACCAAGCTTTCAGTTCTTCTCGTTGGGGTGTGGGAGAAGGCGTCAACAAGGACGCTGAAATCTTACTAAGAATGGGAGCTGCCGACGGTGTTTGAAAGACTTCTTGTACATATTCTTCCTCAGGCTTTCGTGCGGTTGCGTATGTCTTGACCGCTGAGGTTGGTGGTGATGGTAGTGGTGGTGGTGGACTTTTCATCAGGGTCTTCAAATCTCTCAGAGTGCGTAGAACTGTTTCGTCGAAAGCTTTCTGATGAAAGAGTTACAATAGTTAACCGTACTTTTGCAATGTTTCTGTTTCGGACAAATCGTTGCGATCCATCAACGCCTGCAATTCGTCTTGTAACTGGGACGTATCGGTCAAATTCGGATTGGGAGGCAAATGTGGGGACAGTTGTTCTTGTCAACGATGGTATTCCATCCATCGTTTATAAGGCACTAAAGCTAGCTTTCGTCCTTCCATTCGATTTCAATGGTCACGTCTGAGATATTTGGACTCCAGAGGTCCCTTTTATCTGTTTGGTCCTTTTTATCTTGCTCCCACGAGTCCTCCCAGTATCGTTCCCAATACTCCTTTTAGCAAGGGTCCTAACAACAGAGGCAAAATTCCTCAGCGTTGTACAAACATCTTTTTTTGACAAATAGTTATTTTGTTTTGAACCATTTGGCGCAGAACGTGTCGATGTTTGGCTAAGCATTTTTTTCTGTTGTTTAGACAAAGGTATCGTGTCTTTCAAGACGTTCAAACAACATTCGCACACGGTATCGATGACATCTTTGGAGGCAGTTTGAATGAGTGTTTTTCGCATGGGTGGAGAAGCTTTGGACAGGACGGACAACATGTCTCCATGTTTGACTAAACGAGGACTCAGTCCATTCCTTTTCTTTCCTTTGGGTTTAGAAGATTGATGGTTTTTGGGGTGGTGGTGACATCTTTGGGTGTTTAGAAGCACAAAAGCTGATGCCCATTCTTTTCTTCGAACCTTTTTATACTGGAACGCTTCGCCACTGATTGTCTTTGCGTCGCATGAACTTGATGACAGGCATCACGCGTCGTGGAGGGGTTCGCAACGGACTCAATTGGGAGAGTTCTTGCTGAGACAAAACCAGTAAACTCTCTTACATGCCGGATCTCTCTTGGACTTTGATATTGGAAGCAGGTAAATTGTGAGCAGGAGGAGGCTGTCACCGCTGGAGAGGTTTTTGGAAAAGCGGTTTTCCATTGTTTCATCAAATGAGGAAGAACGGTGTCAAATTTGTTTTGGCTTGCATCACCAGCAACGGAGAACTGGAAGAACCTGAGGATACTGGAGACGCAGCCACCGTAGCTGCAGGAGTGGCTTATTCTTGGGGAGAACTTTGGGGGCATTAGGATTCCATTTTAAGAGGAATGATGACACCTCCTATAGAACCGCTACCTCCAGGTTTCAAAATGATTTGCATTTTGGTTTGAGTGTCGGTGCGGAGATCGGCCAGTTGTGTCAATGCTACTTTGTTTCTGTCAAAGAAACGTTTGTTTTGATGAGGAATGTGAATGATGCCTTGCAGTAATTTACGTGTTGTCACCGTAAAACACCAGAAGACTTCTTTCAGACTGGCTTCTAAGACACGAGCACGTTTTTGTTGATTTTGTTCGCGACTCATGCCGTACAAGGCACGAATCAATTTGACGGGAAGATTAGACTGAAAATATGTCATTTTCACGTTATGTGAGACAGACCCAACGTGTCCACGGGTTTTATATATTTTTTATTAGGTCGACGATGGGGACGTGTACAGGACAGGCCCTCCGTCTTTACACCAGTGATGAAACAGATAGGTACCACATCGCAAAGAATCCGGGGTGGTGGATTTTAAATCCACGAGTAGATAAGCGTGTGGGGTTTGAGTGGCTTCGTCGTACGCATGAGTCAGACAAGGCCTTACTGTTTGGCTAAGACTTTCACCTGCGATTTATCTCTAGGGCTTTTAAACATAACCACGTAATGAGCATTGAGACTGATGGTGCGATGGGGTTGGGTTTACTTTGTTCAAACAAATTTTGAGTAATGTAAATGACACTGGCATTTCGATGTTGCCCTTTGCTCGTAAACCACGGTTTAATTTCTTCTTCATCTTGTCCTAACATGTCATCGAAAATGACAGATGGGTTTGACTGGCGTCATGCACGATTCAGTCGTCTTCGCTTGGAATGCCTTCCACAAACACGATTGAGTCGCCTCGACTTTCTCGCTAGAGGCTGTACGCTGATTGCCACTCTTTGTAACAACACACGGTCTGTTGAGTTGGACGATCGATCAAATGATGTTTATGATCGATCAAACGTTTGACAAATTCGGTTTTGCCTGATGTTAAATGTATGACGAAGATACAATGCCCCCCAACGATATAAGTGTTCGTCGATGACTTTGAAAGTGGAGGAGGACGGAGCAGAGACAGCAGAAGTAGCCATAGTGCAAGGAATGTCACGTTTGACACGAAGACAAGACAATAGTTTTTATACCTTTTCAGGACACGTTTATTGCAAGTTAAAATGGAAAAACACGAATGACAAAATAACATAAAAGCCAAATGGTTTAGTACAACGATAAAATACACATCAAAACAATCAAAGTGGAATATACACAAGTCACTGTACTACATGTTTTTGGTAGCCAAAATGTCCTAGGGACAGTCTGTAATGTTCTTACATTCTCTGCATTGGGTACAGTCATACAGGTGTCCTCCCGGAATGGTCTTTCGGAAATGTCCATGACAGTCCTGTCCTGAAGGGAGTGGTTGTCCTCGGTGACGGGTTCTTCTAGCACTGTCATTAACACAGGTTTAAAAGTTACTTTTTTCCCTGCACGGTTGAATTGACGATCACAACTCTTGGGTATAATTGGCCATTTCTTTGGTCCAAGCCTCAAAACCCGATTTTTAAAGTCACGTACATCTGTTTATTTGAGGGTGTCAGTCACAAGCTACACACACATCGTCATACACATCTTCAGTACCTAAAAGTTCACGAATTTTTTCCCCCGTAGAGGTCGAGAAGTATCCAGATGAAAACGCAAGGCTTTGAACAAAATGAGTCTCTCGTGGACAATTAAAGGGACCACGTTCATGTTTCATTGGTGGTAAGTACTGTAAAGAGTCCACAAGGAATCGGCTGGTAAACGAAATCCCAGAAATGAAGTCACTGAAACACACACCACACGTCGACCCCAATTGAATGGACACAGTTCATGTATTAAGTGTTGGTAATCCTCCACTGTCTGAATAGTGTCATTGATTTCCTTCCACAGAATTTGTTGATTAACGAGTGATATAGGTTGCGGCATGGTAGCCAGTTTTATAACCTCTTTTGTCGGAGGTAATAAGTGTACTTTCTAACACACTAACTTGAATGTCACGCTTGGTTCAGAAGTTTCATCTTCAACTAAATTTACGTTATGTGAAAGATTTTGGTAACCCTCTAACTCTTCTTCTGGACTTCGTTGTAGTAAGTCTACCTTGTAGCAAATAGAATCAGCAGTAACAAACCAATCCTTTGTGCCAGTGTGTAGTTGATCAATGTCTGACCTCAGAAACACTTTCATCTGAATCAGTCCTCTTATAGCATTCAGGTACCAGTGTTTTAAACACCAGTGACATAGCGGATGTGATTGTTCATTGCGTTTTTTTTGTACTTTGACCAGCTCTCGGTAAATGCGTTCTCTCAACTCCACAGGCAAACCACGAATCTTCTCTTGTACATGATCCATGCTAGTGTCAGTCAGTATTAATTTATTTAAAATATTCTCCTAGAGCGAAAATAATGAACATAGTGAGTAATTTCTGTCCACTGCCATTCAGGGTAACGGTGAAGAATGTCGATACAGTCTTCTGATGTAAACAGTCTAAAGCGTAATAATAGGATTAACTCACACATGATCCATGAATTTCTCGACACAAAAATTCTACAGTCACCCATTGAGATTTTGTTCTGACAAGTTCCTGCCAAACTTCCTTGTCGATCTTCTCTTGTAGTTCGTTTGGTAATCCTTGAATATTATTTTTTTAATGGGGCTTAAATACTGGTCTCGGTGTTGTCTAACGTTTGAGCCCTAGCCAAGCTGGTTGTTTAAACGACATGGTATTCCACTTCAATGACTCGGTCACACTAACGGTAGGTAGTGACAATTCGGAGACCAAGCATGTTCCATGTAAGCCGAATTTTTCTGCTCCAACTTGTGAAGTTACACATCGTAACTGAAGCAGTTATCTTTATCCCCATCGCCCAAGTAGAAAACTCCAGCTCAGGCTAATTCTTCGGGGTTAGGTCCTCCCCGATATTTAAGCCAATTTCCTTTGAACGTTTGAAAACGACTTTCAAAGTCGCAGTATTCAGTCAAATGCACAGGGAACAAATATTCGTCTTTCACAGGTTCATTTCGATGATGACAGGGTGAAATCGACAGGAGTTTGCTCAGCGTTGGTTGACATTTGTTGGGTGGTAGACGCATGGTCTCACGTGTAGGTTGACATTGACAATGAAAACCAGTGAAGAGTCCACGATAACGAGTGTCATCGCTTTCGCATTCGTCAGGTCTGACACGCACAAGATCCCTTTCCATGGTAGGTGTAGTGGTACTAGTAGTATTAGTAGTAGTAGTTATAACAAAGTTCCCATGATGCTTTACTGTATCGCTGTGGTCACAGACTACGGTATCGGTCTCATCGCAAGGCACAGCATCGCTCTCCACTTGAGTATCACCGAACTTGAATGCTGTTTAGTTTAAAAGGATTCATCTTTCTCGCTTGGTGTTGGTAGTTGCAATAAACTATCGGTCTTGGACGTTGTCCCTTTTTGTATGCTGACCAATATCGACGTGACCGTACGGTAAAATGAAGTGGTTGGAAAGCCGCACTCGCTTCTGGGACACGATTTGATACAGTTTTTCAAAGGGATGCTGACGATTTGGTGGGTGGGTAAACGTACAATCTTACGCGGTTCTTAGGTGGTCACTCTAAAAAGTTTCATCCTGTCCAGACTGCAAGGCTTCTTTCAATGCCCCAAAGTTCACCACTCGACTGGAGCGATAATTGATAGTCAATCATTTCACTTTACACCTCGTGTGCACTTCTCCTTGTTTGTCCCGGTATTCGTAGCCGAAAATTTTAGGACTGTCACTAGCAAAACTTAGAATCATGTGGTCAGGGTGTTCGTCTGTCCAGGCTCCTAAACGGTCTCCTTCGATGCCAGGGTGATGTTTACCCGGGCTATCGATGTAGATGCAGCTGTCCGTGTCAAAGTACAGGACGCGATCACCTAACAGTTCTGAAGCTTCGTACAATTATAGGCAAGCATGTGCTGTCACGTAAGCCGTAATGATGACATTTCCAAATTCGTCAGCTTGTACAATGTCCAGTTCTTATTCGTAATTGACTAAGATCAAATCCTCACGAACGACGTCCACGTGTTTCATGTATTTGGTTTTGTCGTGAATCATCTGGAAGTACCGTGAAGGTTCTGTCAAATATTCAGTCTCAGATAAACACGGTCGTTTTGCCATTTTGCCCTACAAGCAATTTAACATCACTTTGGCAAACGTTCGCCTTCCCTTGTTTTTCCCTACTCGGTCTAAAGTGATGCTTTCCTGCTCCCAGTAGTTCTCTTTGAATTTCATTTGGTCTTCGAGTATGTGGCTCCATGAAGTATAGCCGCTGGCTACTTGTTTCAGTTTCAAAAGGCGTCCACGTAGTCTGCAAAAATGCCTTTCTGAGTCTCGTTGCTCTTGTTGTACTGTTCTGTCTTGGGAAAGTGGTAAATTTCGTACACTTCTAACAGTTGGTATCCCATGTCCAGAGCTTGAAACCATTCCACGGTGGAACAGGTTCCCGTCAAGGTACGTTCTTCCTGAGTGTGCCGACAAGGGTGGTCTAGGTCGCACGTTTCGACACAATTAGGCACAAGATAGACATTAGTTTTCCTTGGCAATGGTAGGGTAAAACCGGATGGTACAAGTCCGTTGGAGGCAAGACTTTGCACTTGATCAAGCCTTTGTATTGTTGAATGTTGTCCAAGTCGATGTGTTCCGTCAGCAATCGCGGATGCCCTGCGGAAAAGCGACAATATTTGCACATGTAAGGATACAGCGAACACATGTCTAAGTATATGATTTCTTCTCCTTTCTCTTCGTCAGCGTGGCAACTATCCCACGTTCAGTGGGTCCACCTGCTTGTAAATTTACAAGATGCGTTTAAACTTGGGATCGGTTTTCAAACGGTGATCGTATTCGTGTTCCCACATTTCCACCACTTGGTATCCTTGCTGTTCTAACTTCAAACGTCGTTGACAAGTGACCTGGCACAAGTCTTCCATGGTCTGTTGTAAAAACTGATTTTTAGTGTTACGTTGAGGGTAACAGAGGGGACATCTGTGAAATAAGCATCCGTTAAACTCGTACACGATCTTGGGGTTTTCTAAGTTCCAGCCATCCACTGAATACGTTCCGATGGTCTTTTCAACTCCTCCGTTACGGGCATGTTGGATCCACAATCTTCCTTGTCGCACAAGTAACGTAGGGCTTTGACTGAGTATTCACTTTTGACAAAGTTCGTCATTTGATGTCTGATGATAGCCAGTGTGCTGTTGGGCATGAATCGTTGACAGAGCACTAAGAAACGTGCTCTGGCAATGGTGCACGCTTCTTTCAAAGGATCGATCCCACCTGTTCCATGAACAGTTTTCGAAATTTTCCACAGTAAAACCGTAGTGCGGAAAGTAGTCTTTGGCTATTTCTCTCATTCCAAACGTTTTACGCATTCGACTCAAAGGCATGCTCAAGTAGCTCATCGAATCTTCAAACTGTACTTGTCCCACTTGCATGGAAATGATTTTGGCCCTATTCAAAGTCTCTTAAGGACATTTGGTGCCTTGTTCCGTATAGTATCTCAAAAGTAACTGTCCATCGTATCCCGACATATTGTGAGCCATTACCGTGGCATGGCGATGACAATCTCCGCAACGTTCGATGTCCTCTTGGCTCCACGTCTCGTCGATGGGGTCTAAGATCCATGGGGTAAAATTGGCTAACGTGTTCGGTGCCCAAAATATTTTTTCACGTCCTCCAGGAATCTTGCTTCAGTGAGGGCTGTGACTAAAGATAGGCTCTTGGATGCACTTCTAGCACGCTCGGTGAGCCACGCAGAAATTAGGAATGTGAATGTCGGTCACTTGCATGCATTCGAAATCGAAATAGATGAAATTCCCTTTCTTCTGGTCATCTTTCTCCTCTTGTTTGGAATGGTATTTTTGAATGTAGCATTCGTGTTCCAAGTCCACGATTTGGCAACAAATGTGACATCGTTTCTTTCCTAAACATACGTGTGCCTTAGCATTATTGGTACTTATGCATTGTCCACAAGGAGGGCGCAATCTCAGGAGTTCACAAGTACTTTTCTGCTGTGAACCATGCGTCTTTAGATGTTGTTGCTAACAGGCTGGACTTACAAAAGTGCGCTGACAAGCAGGACAATGCACTCGTTCTTGTCCTTCGTCCAGATAGGGTTGAGAGGCCAAACATCCCTTGCATTTCGATCCACAATGCTTGTGTTGCCCTCGACTGTGGTAGCCATAGTCACATTCCTCGCAGTAATAACCGTAACCCAGGAATCCAGTGATACTAGTGATGGCCCCGAAATGTTCATCGTGATAATAGACGTGAATGTATGCTCCCTCTTTGAAATCTTTTCCTCGAAACAACTTCTTGGGGGTGTACTTTCAAGGTGTTGCGTGGAGCTAGGACAATGTTTGCATTTCAGGAATAACACAGTGTGTGTCTTTGGATGGCCCCGCTTGCTGTAACAGGAGTTCTGGTTCATTTCTTTGTTTGGCTTGATTCCATTTTCGAATGTTCCCCCAGGTTCTTTTCCATTCTACCATGTCGTTCTTGTTGGCATACGTTCGTCCCACCACAATGGCCCTGGCTAAACACCTTTTGTCTTGAGGGTTGTTAATTCGGACGAGATTATTTTTGGTCAATAACACCTTTATGCGTCCGTTACCTTGGGGAAGAGATACGTGGGTCATAAACAATGTGGCTTCTTCATCGGTGATGTGAAACTTGTCGTTTGATTATTGCACGTTTTGAATCTTGTCGATGACTTTGGAAGGTGTTAATTCTGCTAGGCTACTCAACTCGATCCAAACGGGGGAATTTAAATTGTCGTGATGAATGGAACGTCTTAAACGATCGTCTTCTCTGTCTTGACATTGTCGTTTCAGTGTGGTTAACAAGGAACCCGTCTCTCGAATGTGGTAGGACTTTTCAGGGTTTACTAACGGTGGTGAACTTTCCTTGCGTGTAGACTCTCTGGGTCTAGATTCTGGTTCACTCATGTCATCTTCAAAATCACAGGCATGAATTTATGCCAAGACTTCAGCTATTGTACGAGGCGATAAATCACGTTTCTGCATCTTACTTTCTCTCCTTTCTCCGTGACATGATGAGATTGTTTCATCTTGACTGCATAAATTCAAATGGCTACATTTTAAACGCTATGGGTCACTTTATGTCCATGTCAAACCAGCGTATGAATAATGGGTGTGTGTATTCCCTTCCAATATTCATTTCACTCTCAAACCGAGCAGAACGATGGAATAGCCCACACAGGTCGAACTTCTGATCAGAGCTTTGCGAGGTGTCATAAGAAAATTTTCTTCAGACAAGCCGAAGGACTACTCACCCTCCTTTCGAGATAAAAGTCAAGATGCTTGCTATATCTGTAAGAAGAAACGACATTGGACTAAAGAATGTCCAGATCGTCAAAAGAGCAAGACAGGTGTCAGAAAAGATAAAAGTCAAGATACCTGTTATCATTGTCAAGAAATAGGACATTGGTCATCAGAATGCCCTAAGAAACAACAAGAGCATTTGGAAGAGAGGGGTTCTGAACTGGAAGAAGAGGTAATCTCCCCAAAGGAAGAACTCAGACACGTGCAGAAAGAGAAACAAGAGAAGAAAAGAAAACAATGAGAATGTGAGGACGGTGAAGAGGAAAACACTGTGAAAGTGAAAAAATTAAAAAAACAGAGAGTGTACAAAGACACAGAGGAAGTCTATGAACTTTTTAAAGTGTTGTGTTGTGTTGTGAATTGGATTATAAAATTTGTAACAGAATAGGCCAGACAGAAAACGTGTCTCCTGGTTTTATGTTTTAGAATATGGACTTACACTTACGCACTCACTCACACACGTACATCATGGGTAAAAAGTGCTTTTGAGTTTTAATTGATTTTGGCAATCGAAATACTATCTCTTTTTGAGAGATGTGGGTGGCCCTGAAAAGGACCGTTAGGTATTTGTTTGTTTAAAAAACAAACTTAGGAACCGGACATAATCATCTTTAACTGCCTTAAGCCTTTGCCACGCCCAAGGCCTATTTCTGGACTGGCTACTGTCAATGATGATTTGATAGTAATCACTAAGGGTGGTTTCGCAGGCATAGTAACAGGGCAGGGTTGTTTGGCTCGGGAAGGTCTTTTTCTCATGGGTCGTAATAAAGAAGTCTGATGCATTTGTTTAAGACTTCTTAACTCTGCTAAAATGTCTGAATACCGTCACCAATTGGCTTTCAATATTCTCCTTCTCTCTTAGAACTAGTTTCTTCGCTGCTGCTTCTTCCTGTCTTTTCCTTCATGCCTCTTCTTCTTCTCGCTGTTGCTGTTGAAGGAGAAAAGCTTGTTCTGCTTCTTTCTGCTGTTGTAAAAATTTCTTCGAATCTTCTTTCTGTCTCTGTTTAAAATCATCGACATGTGTTAAAGAAGGAGAAGGTGGAGATGGTACTGGTTCCGGAACAAATTATTGCGAAGAAGAAAGAAAACCGACTAAATCCCAATAAAAATCGACCTCTTCTGGAAGTAGGCCTGTGTTGAATTTGGTAGACACTACTATACCATCGCTTCTCGTCTCCACGGCCGGTGTACCTCAGTCCATTGTCTTCTTAGTTTCCGTCATGTTTGGAAACTGTGTGAATTGGACTGACTGCGCACAGACGCTAGCACATCTATATAGGGAATGGAAGACCCACTCCGTGTTGTGACTGAATTTTGTAACGCGTGTTTGGATTGGTGAATATTCGCTCTTCGACTATAAATAACCTCGTTCACTGCATTCCCTTCACCTGTTCTCGTCACAAGATGTGGACAAACGTAGAATCATCTACTCTCGTATTGTCAATGCTGCTCCGTACGGACTTACCCATGTGTGGGAAGTCGTCATGGACAATTATCAGGATCACCGATACGAGCGCATGGAAAAGAAGAATTTATGTGAAGAGACAAGGTTGTTTGAAGCGAGTTCTCAAAGCAGCCAGACGAAGTTTGAGGAAGAGAAGAAGACCTATGTGATGCCCTTTATGTATACGGAATGGCACTTTTCAGGGCCACTCATATGCCTCGAAAATATTTGCTTTCTTGCCTCATTTTATTTTAGTTAGTTGTAAAGTTGTTTGAATGTTGTCTGTGTAGATATGCCTCGAAAAGATTTGCTTTCTTGCCTAAACTTTTTTTTAGTTAGTTGTATAGTTGTTTTCATAATGTCTATTGTCTCTGTTATCTCTGTCTCTCTCCCGCCAGTCCCGTTCCCGACAAGCGTTCTAGGTTTTATACCCCCGCTGTTTGCTTCGATTGAGGTCAACCCTTTGCTACATTGTTGCTAATCGTCAGTACAGTGACGTCACCTCCCCTGAAATGTATTTTCCCATTGTCCCTAGACAGGTCCAATACTTTTTTGTCCCTCTATAGTTCCACCCATGTTAAAATTCTCAATGTTAAATTCCCATTGTCCCCAGGGTACCCCCCCCCCCTCAGTTTACCACTAAAGTCCCATTGTCCCTAATGTATCCCAATTTACTTCTGACAGTAACCTAGTGATTCGGTCCTGAAGAAAAGCACAGTATGTCCTACTTCGTTTAGTGAAAACAATGGAAACAGAATTGTACTGCAAACTTTAATTCGGTTTAGAATACTAAATGAACAGGGCATGTATGTTCACGGGCTAAAACGTTATCTTTAAATATTGTACTCCATGGAACTTTGAATATCATGCAATCGTCACCAATGAAGACGTAGATTTATCTTCAAGATATCTAAAAGATTAAACGCAAATGGAAAAGATCTTATCTGAACAACTACAAAAATAATTAGCAAGTCACTGATCGCCATTCAAACACTCATAACTATTACCACTCAAAGAGATTCGGACATGTTTAAACACACGTTATAATCGAAATTACAATAAGGCAGGCTAGAACTTTACGTACATGAGCATAAACCTTCAGACTTTCTTGCAGATATAGCCAGTTTAAGTCAATAGGCTGTGACATAGTGCTTCTGAGTATTTCTTCATCGATCTTCCGACTCTAATACGGTTATTTCATGGTCGCAATGAAACAGACAAAGAAATTCTGAGTTCTTATCAGTTTAATCGATGTTCTATTGCTATTATTTCGGCTTGTAGACTATTTGGACCATTGGAAAGTACTTTTCTTGGATTACAGTATCAAGACAAAATTTATGATTTTATGTAAACAAACTGACAGAAATTGCGATAGCTGGTAATAACAGATTTTTAGGAGAGGTAAACAACACAGAATCTGGATAGTATGAGCGGCAGCTTCGTGAGCAGCTCAAATGTCATGATGGAAATTTATAGTTTCTGCTACAATAAAAGCCTCTTTGTACTAGCGTTTCCATTATTAATATTCTGGAGAAAAATTAATAAGTAGATTTAAACTAAAAATGAAAATCAGCTTTTTTTTCATTCTTCGATAAAGGCTGGACTTGGATCTGTAGTATAATTTCCGCCTTTTGTTATACCTCTCGCTAACTATAAGAAGAAAAAACCTCAACTTCTTGAGAACCTTCCCAAAAAGAAATGACACAGGCAGTATAAAAGCCGTCATATTCCACGAGGATAAAACAGGGCGCAGCACATGAATCAATTACGGTCATGTCCATAAAGGTCAGCGGTATAATATACAATACATCGGACGCTGATTTGGTTTAATATACAAAAAGTCTTTCCAAATTGTGTTTGCATCCAATGATTTTAGTGGTCCCAAATTCCCATAAATTTGAAAAAGAATTAACCTTTTTATTAAAATTATTACTTACTTAAATCAACGCTTCATGGCTTGTATTGTACACGTTGTAAAGGTATTAGAGATGAAATTATTAATTGATTTTTGTCTCAGTTTGTATTCTCTTGCCCCTTCATTGTTATGTATTCGGTATTCAAAATACGATGCCGATAATATGACAACAAAGTACGCATGTACGAACAATAGGACATGCGTATCAGCGTTTGGCAATCATTTTTACTCTTTCACAACTGTAATAAACGTTTTTCAGTACGAACAAATTGATTAAGATATCTATACTCTTAGACTGCCGATGAAAACTTGAGTTTTATAAATAGGAATATATAGAGACTGATAACTTAATAAAATTTTTCGTCTCGCAATAGAAACATACAAGAACTCACAAAACAACTTCCAGCTTCCATCGCATCTAAACAAATTGACATCTCACCAGAATTTCATCTTTCTTCGATGGAAAATATGTATTTTGGAAAAGAAGAAAAAGAATATTACGCCTAGGCAAACTGACGTGCCCATAACGCATTATAACCCTAATTGAAATGGGTAAGTTGAGTGAAAACATGCTGAAATGGGTAAGTTAAGCGATAATATGCTGAAATGGGTAAGTTAAGCGATAATATGCTGAAATGGGTAAGTTAAGCGATAACATGCCAATCCATGATGAACAGAACCATTAAACATCAATTAGCAGTTCGAGAGCAGAAGATAGATTACTCAATACAACTAAACGTTTCGATTACAGCCTCTTTTTCTTAAGATTTTAAAAATAGCGTCATAGGTTACCGCTAAAATTGATTCTTTCGCCTGTATTTCAGGGTCTATTCGTACAATGAGTCATGTGAGGATAACATGAGTGTATATATTTGGTTCAGTTGTGGTATATCTTGTAAAATCAGGATAATATGGTGTACATGCTTGTCTCAGTTGTATTATATCTAGTCAAGTCGTGATACTATGAGTGTACGTGCTTCCTTCAATTCTGTTATGTCTCGCTAAGTGAGGATTATATGTGTGTTCGTGCTTGTTTCAGTTGTAGTATACCTAGTAAGGTCAGGAGTGTAAGCGGTTGATCAGTTGTATTATATATAGTCACGTCATGATAATATGAGTGTATGTGCTTGTTTCATTTGTATTATATCTAGTCAGGTCAGGATACTATGAACGTAAGTTTGTTTCTGCTGTGTTGTATCCTGTGCGTTCAGGATAATATAAGTGAACATGATTGTTCCAACTGCATTGTGTCTCGTCAAGTGAGGATAATGTGAATGTATTTGCTATTTATAATTGTAGTATATCTATTCAAATCAGGATAACATGAATGTACATTCATGTTTAAATTGTGTTATATCTAGTCAAATCATGATAACATGAATTTGCATTCATGTTTCAATTGTGTTATATCTAGCCTAGTCAGGATAGTATGAATGTACGTTATTGTCTCAGTATTGTATCTTATCAGGTCAGGACAGTATGAATATACAAGTTTGTTTCGCTTGTATTATATTTAGTCAAGTGACGATAGTAAGAGTCTACATGCTTGTTTCATTTGTATATCTAGTTAAGGGAGGATAATATGAGAGTAAATACTTGTTTAATTGGTATTATATCATTTGAAGTGAGGATAATATTAGGGTACATGTTTGTTTCATTGGTACTATATCTAGTCAAGTGAGAATGATGAGTGTACATGTTTGATTGATTGGTATTATATCTAGTCAAGTGAGAATAGTATGAGTGTATATGTTTGTTTCATTTGTATGATATCTAGTTAAGCCAAGATTGTATGAGTGTACATGCTTGTTTCATAAGTATTAGATCTCTTCAAGTGAGTATAGTATGAGTGTAAATGCTTGTTTCATTGGTATTATATCGTTTGAAGTGAGGATAATATGAGTATAAATATTTGTTTCATTGGTATTATATCTAGTCAAGTGAGAATGATATGAGTGCACATGTTTGATTCATTGGTATTATATCTAGTCAAGTGAGAATAGTATGAGTGTATATGTTTGTTTCATTTGTATGATATCTAGTTAAGTGAGGATTGTATGAGTGTACATGCTTGTTTCATTGGTATAATAGCTTGAAGTGAGGATAATATGAGTGTAAATGCTTGTTTCACTGGTATTATATCTAGTCAAGTGAGGATAATATCAATGTATATGCTTGTTTCATTGGTATTATATCGTTAGAAGTGAGGATAATATGAGTGTAAATGCTTGTTTCATTGGTATTATATGGTTTGAAGTGAAAATAATATCAGTGTAGATGCTTGTTTCATTGGTATCATATAGTTTGAAGTGAGGATAATATGAGTGTCATTGTTTGTTTCATTGGTATTATATCGTTTGAAGTGAGGATAATATGAGTGTATATGCTTGTTTCATTGGTATCATATCGTTTGAAGTGAGGATAATATGAGTGTCATTGCTTGTTTAATTGGTATCATCGTTTGAAGTGAGGATAATATGAGTGTATATGCTTCTTTCATTGGTAGTATATATAGTCAAGCGATGATAATATGAGTGTACATGTTTGTTTCATTGGTCTTATATCTAATCAAGTGAGGATAATATGAGTGTATATGCTTGTTTCATTGGTATTATATCTAGTCAAGTGAGGATAATATGAGTGTATATGTTTGTTTCATTGGTATTATATCTTGTCAAGTCAGGATCATATGAATGTACATGCTTGTTTCATTGGTATTATAACATTTCAAGTGAGAATAATATGAGTGTACATGTTGTTTCATTTGGCAGTATAAAGTAAGTAAATAAGCCCAAACACTCTTGTTTTGCCTTCATTATTGGATCTCCAGTTTGAAATAGAAACAGTGCATATTTTCTAATCTCGCAAGGTCCTTGAACATTTGATAATGACGACTACGGTCCGCAGTGAAATGGCCTTAATTGGTTAATATAGGGATAAACGTACAGAATATTTTGTGCAAAATTGAGTTTGCTTCCTCTGCCAGAACGTCTTTGAATCTTTCACCTTGTTTTGAAGAGAAAACGAAGTTGTCAAAACAACAAAATGATTAGGATAACAATGCATACTCCCATGTCAGATCCCATCATTATATATCAACAGATTACCACACGTAGACTTAACGTTCGTTCTATCGTTCACTACGCAACCCATGCTTTGATATCTTTAGTTATATTGGTTGAGCGATGAGCTGTCCATTTGAGAATGATATCAGCAAAGAAATACGATTTTATCATTAAAGGCGTTGTAGCGTGAAGAGGACAGGCGCATATTACTAACGAGAAATAATCAATATATCTTCTGATACCGTTCAATAGTTAGTGATGAATGCTTGATATTGAAGGATAAAACAAAGTACCCATATACGATTAAACAGAAAGAGCTCCAGCGCTTTTGCCAGGATCCATGGGTCCATGCAAATGTGAACCCGAAGTAAGTGTTTAAATGGTAAACATTAACAAGCTAGATAATGAAAATATTAACACTCGTCAATAATTTGTACGTTTCTGATATCCATTTCAACAAATAAAAGGTCACTTAAGGATTGGTGATAGGGTCCTTGATTTTGTAACCAACCTTTTGTGAAAGGGAAATAAAATCAAAATATCTGAAGTCATTTCCTGAAAACACCAGCTATAACGAAATGACAAAGAATCTATTTTTTCTCTTAAGCCATTCAGTTATTTATCCCATTTCAATCTCATATCCTGCCTTGGCGACAGCGCGCGCTAATTAGATATTCGTTTTCTTCTTTGCTTGCAAATCAAGATATATTAAGACACAGTATGTGTGAAAAGAAATTTAAGTAAACTCATTATCCAATCCTTAGAGTCAAAGAATAAAGTAGAAAAATATTTAATAACTTAAACAGTATGCTTTTCCCATAGCTTTAACAGGCTGTATTTGCAAAACCATGGAACAGAGTACAATCGATAGACTACTCCGATACCTCAAATCGGAAAACTACTCGCAGACGTTCAATGTTGATACTGACAACAAAGAACCAAAATAGATCATCTTGTCACACGTGTAGCATGTATTAGAAACGCCATCATGAAGAAAAAAAAACACGTAGGTGCTGATCTTTCTTTGTCGGACAAATGTCAATAAGCTCAGGATTTGATGCAAGACGTGACAAACATTTATGGGGATCAAAATCGATGGTCTTGCTCCGGTTGTTAAATGTCATTAGCAACAACATTTTAACTTGACTATAGCTAGATTGTTTGCGGATCAGTCTTATCTTTAAATGCTTGTTCCACTGAACACTAAGATATGCAGACTTTGTCCATGTGCGTTCAGAAGGACTACGCTGAGGCAAAAGAAGCATACATTTATCGCAGACGAAAGAAATTGGCACTTCGGTGTCTTTCCAAATTACCTTGTAATTTATATAATCTGGCATATGATGAAATCGTTATGGCACAAAAACCACACTTGTAAAATCAGAAACCAATCTTCCTTCCATGTTTTGGCATGGAAATTAGTCCTGGCTCTGAAACAGCAAAATTAATGTTGGATGTACCGGACAATCCTGTTCCAAAAATCACCAAATTGGCTATCAACACATCCAAAAACTATATTTGGTCATTACCAATTCAAGCAATCTTCATCAAATCAGAGCAAAGCCAATAAAATGAAAGACTCACGTCGTAGTTATACATCTCTGTATACAGAAAATTCGAATAGGAACAGTGTTAGAGTTGCCTATGACATCACATTAAACAAGTTACCAGATAAAGCGTCAGGTTTTACAGCAGATAGTACAACCATACACAAAGGCTTGATTTACACTGAAACCTCTGCAAAACGCATCTCTCTTATCCGGATTCCCTTTTAAGACTAAACGTTTTTCATACCTTTAAAGCTGACAACCAGTTTTTATCCTAGATATCATGAATCAGGATTAGCTCATACAACGTGGAAAATATACATGTTCGCTGCCTAGCCACAGTCTTATGAACAGTGAAGAAAGGTCAGATACAGCAACCAAACCTGCCCTGCAATCAACACGTTTCAAAATGTTGCGTATACTTAAATTAAACAGTATGTACATCAGGATATTCTTCATACTTGGGAAAACAAGTGCAGTGAAAACTCGACAAGTTCAATATTAAAAACACAAAATTCACTGTCACTGTTCCTTCGTATAGAACAACACGCATAGATGAAGCGATATTGTGCCGATATCGTATCCAACACACATAACTGACTCATGTATACCTACTAATGTAGTCAGCCTCGATGAGCAGGAAACCAGTCTCGAAGTGGGTGCATGGGAATATTGCAAACCGAACATAATCATTCTAGATCGGGCCATTCTAGATCGGTGCAATAACACCGTAGACTTTGTCCTTTGTAATTTTCTGATACTTTAATCAGTGCTTTCAGATTCTGTAAAAATACGAAAGCATTTTATATTTTTTCGGCAGGCTAAACATATTTCTCCAACTTGTTGCGAAACTGATGATGACGGTAGCTTTTATCGCTTGCTAGCGTTAGAGGCATTTATCGAAAGAAAATGCCTCGAAACATATATTTTCGATTGTTCAGAAAGTATGCACCTTGTTTGCTCGAGAAGTGCATTTGTTGTGGTCTGGGCCATCTAGTGCAGAAAATAGTTTGTATGTTCTCAAACGTTAACATTGATTTTTACCGAAAATAAGCTTGTTGATGAGAGACCTTTAACGAAATTACATGCCATCTGTTACACCTCGGATACACGGGCAGAGCTGCTGATAAACTCGTTCAAGCTGACCGTCATGTTCTATTCATATACAAATGTCATAAAATGACCTTTGCTGCAAATTGATGAAAATATGACATTTACATTAAAACCTAGTCCTTTTGGACTTACAACACAGATAGACGAAGACTAGCGTGTCACTAATAGGTATAACTGATAGAACATTTGTACTAGAGCTCATGCTCTCATAAACGTAACGGAAATATGAATATACGATGCTTCTTCTTAAAGCATTTTAAGTTGTGGTGTGATCTGGATTTTAACGTAGCCTTAACAATTTTTCAATCATATCGCTACGATGTCTGCAATGTGGCAGTTTAGAGTGATGTCTAGCACTGGGGCATCATGCCGCAGACATGTAGTAAGATGTCCCACCCAGTAACATTATCCTGCCACCAGGCCGACCAGTCCTAACACTAACCTCTTAATGCTTAACGTCAAGCGAAGCAGCTATTAGCGCCATTTTTATAAGTCTTTGGTATGACTCGGCCGGGGATTGAACCCACGACCTCCCCCCATCCGAGGTGGACGCTCTAACCACTAAGCCATTGAAGTTATTGAATGGGGGAGTCCTACAATTCTACGAGGCATTTGGTTATGGTCGTCACATAGGGAAATTTTGCACACTCCTCTCTACCCATTGCAAAATAAATTCGCCAGGAATCGCAATATCACCTGAACATAGTAAACATTATGTCCTTTTTACTTTATTTCCAGTCGAAGTCAAAATACAAAACATGTCCTGCACTAGCAAAAAGGTATTTCCATCGATTTTATATGTATAAGTTTATTAGTGACCTCTAAGCATATATCACATGAAACGAACGGATACATTTTTAAGCTGTGATATTTCAAATATAGTCTCGAAAACAATTATTATAATCTAAACCAGGACGGCACCTGAATACGACTGTACCTAAACATGAAACATGAATAAAACGGTATCTAAATATGACACCTGAATAAGACGGTATTACAACGTTTATCTTAGTTTTAAGTTTGAGGACTACCAACATTTAAGTAACACAACAAAACAGTTGCAACATGAAGTGAATAATAAGAAGAATGTACTCTGTACTTAAACACGTTATTCTTTTCATTAAAATCAGCATAACTGTCCCGGATGGAATTCAAGTTAGTATTCAGATCATTAGGTACAGCTAGGGGCCACTAAGCATCTCAGAATGATAAGATGTATGATCTCTTTATCATTGTTGATTTAGTATTAATTGAGCAGCAGTACACTCTGTTGTAATCCCAACCTGTGACAAAAAATGTATTGGACAGGAACGTTATCCAGCAGTACACTCTGTTGGAATCCCAACCTGTGACAAAAAATGTATTAGGAACGTTATCCAGCAGTACACTCTGTTGGAATCCCAACCTGTGACAAAAAAATGTATTGGACAGGAACGTTATCCAGCAGTACACTCTGTTGGAATCCCAGCCTGTGACAAAAAATGTATTGGACAGGAACGTTATCCAGCAGTACACTCTGTTGGAATCCCAACCTGTGACAAAAATGTATTGGACAGGAACGTTATCCAGCAGTACACTCTGTTGGAATCCCAACATGTGACAAAAAATGTATTGGACAGGAACGTTATCCAGCAGTACACTCTGTTGGAATCCCAACCTGTGACGAAAAATATATTGGACAGGAACGTTATCCATCAGGCTAGTAGGTTGAACGGGGTCTATTAAAGTGTTGATCTAGAAAACATATCGCCTCTTGCGATTTTGTTTATTTTTCAAATTCACTCTCTCTCTCTCCTATTCACACACACACACACACACACACACACACACACACACACACACACACACACACTCCAGTCATCTGTCAACCGGAGAATCAATACATCATATGGGACAGGCAGGAGGGGAATACTGACTACAACGAACCTCAATTTGCCGGGTTAGTTGTTCTGTCAAGAATGTTGGATGCTTGGATTTTTTAGTGAGATACGAGCCATTTGAGTCCTCATTGCCTTTAACAAATTTTTTCGTCGGTTTTTTCTGAAATGGATAAATTAAAGAAAAGATAAAATAATTAATATTTGACTGCGTTAAAAACGTGCGAAACACGTGATTGATCTTCGAAATTTATTTTTTATGCAAATAGGCTATGTTTGTTCTTAGTATATCGTTTTTCTTTGTTACTGGAAATAAATCTGTTTTTATATATTATGTCTTCGCTTTCAATTTGGTCATATAACATAATACACTTACATGGTTCATTTTTTCCAAAACGAAATTTGTTTTTGGTTTTGCATATAGGGGAAACTTTCGTTTCCATTAAGAACATTACTACAATTTGCTTCTATTCCACTACTAACGTGTTCATTGGATCATTCTAAATTAAAACCAGAATTATTTCAGCAAATGATAACAAAAATAAAAAATGAAGGGATGAAACATCATGAACAAACATTTGTTTTCTAAGATCCCAATCGACCAGCCAAAGCTCACATAAAGGTGAGTAATGTACGATGAAATTAAAATGGCTAATGCCGTTTCCTGATAATACTAACAATGCTAAATTGACAAGGAATCTGTTGTCCCTGGGCTATTCCGACATTCTCCAGTTCAAATCCATTATCCTGTCTACTGAGACTGCAAACGTTAATTAAATACGATTTTTTTTTTCTTCCCTTCTTTGCATGCAAAGCGAACGGTTTTCCACAATATCAGGTTATGGAAGTTATGCAATTAAACAAACGTCTTAATAGACAGGGTGACATAACTGGTCAGAATGAATTGTTTCTTGTCCTAAAATATATAGCTTCTAAAAAATAAAAATAAACTTAATCATATGGTTATGTTAACTGATGTCACAATCTAGAGCACATACACGCTTGGAGCGCATACCGTAACGTAGTTTTCAATCATAGTCCTGTTACAAAACAAAGAGTCCCAAGAAGCATCGGTATTCTTCTGACTAGCACCTGTTTGATTTTTCAATGTGTTGGTACATTTTAGGCAGCCAGATATACATCGGCGTTTTCTTCTGGCCATCACAGGCTCCATTTCTCAATGTGTTGCCACTTTCTGAATATAAGAGATGCATCGGCATTTATCTGGCCACAGATACATCGGTATTCTTATGGCCATCACAGGTTTGATTTCTCAATGAATTGTCACTTTTGGGGACTAGATATGACCAGGAAAAGTAGCCGCTAGGGTTCGTTAAATTTCTATTTACCACAATGTGACTACAAACATTGTCGCTCGTGCAAGAATTATAAATTGAAAACAGTTAGACATGCATGATGTTTTTCTGAATGTAAATAATGTAAATAATAAATAAAAAATGCCGATCATATCAAACTTTTTTAATATATTTTTATACGTCACATGTCCAGTCAGCTGGTCAATATTTCTTCGATGCCATGCAGATATACGAATTTTTGACATGGAGGTGTCGGATAGATTACCTTCAGAAAATACTAATGAATTAATGTAATACAATGTAAAAGAGTCGTCAGCACTAAGATTTTCGTCAGTAATTTTATACGTCGACTGATCTCTTCTGATAAATCAGTCACAATCTTTATCGGAATTTAGCGTGAACTTCATAGGAAATCGTCTGTAACAATGGAGAACAATTAAAATCAAATACTCCCCCCCCCTTAGAATTAACAGAATCAGTAACCATAAAACAAGAAAACATTTCTTATAAATTATTCAAGGAATTAAAATTATACCTAGGGGTTCTCAAAACGAGTGTGAGCGAATACGACCGTGTGTGTTTTGCAATGAAATAATCGCTTTATTAACTTATGCAACCATTGTAAATAACATTAAACTGAATGCTTATACGGTATATTGTCCTTTCAATATACAAACATATATACATATGTATGTATTATATATATATATATATATATATATATATATATATATATATATATATATATATATATATATATATATATATATATATATATATATATATATATGTTTGTACATTGAAAGGACAATATAGCATATAAAAAGTCTTTTGAATGCTACTTGCAATGGTTGTACAAGTATAATGAAGTTATTATTTCATTGTAAAACAAACATGGTTACATTCGTTCCACACAGGAATTATACAATTAGTTCTTTTTTTACATTTCCCCATGCAATATGTTAAAAAAACGATTTGTATTGACAGAAAAAAAATATTAATATTTATTTCCAGTTGAAAGAAAGCAGGTGGCGTGGGGTTGGGGTAGAGATTAGAACAGATGCTCTATTGTCAAAATAAGACAATTAGCAGATGCACGATGTAAGTCCTAAAACAAGGCACGCATTAATTAATGAAAGTATGCCATTAGGCTAATTCAGCAGGTCATGAAGATTTCAGTCAAGCCTATTTCATCAGTATAGCTTTTCTCTTATCTTTATCTTCATCGTTTACTGAGTCCAAACTAATCCTATTCTAATAATGCCAGTTTGAATTGAAGACATGTTGGACACTGTATTGGAAGCTTCATTAAAAATATCGATGATATGCATTATCAAATATTTATCGTAGAGGTGATCTACTTATGACATGAGCGGTAAATGACTGTGGTATGAACCTGAACAGTAACGGGCCAGTAAACAACGACTCGACAGTCTGTTATCGCTCAATCCACAACAGCTCAATTGCTGCCGTGTTTGTGTCTTAAATCGCTACAGATCTTGTTTAATTTAAAACAGAAAATTATAGACAGAGGTGCTTTGACAATCAGACTGTATTGGAGGTCATTCATTATTACTGGAGGGTATTTAGTAATGTGAAAATGTTTTCTTGTACACTGGTGGGATATATTCCTTCCGTGCTACACTTGCACTTGCACTTGGTTATTTATTTTCCTGAAGATTTGTTTTTGAGTATATATATATATATATATATATATATATATATATATATATATATATATATATATATATATATATAGTTTCAAAGGTGATATAGGGAAACATGTATCAATAAATATGGGTTGGATCGTTAACTATTTGCTTCCAAAATAATTGTGCATTATTTATTATTAGAAGGGTCAGTTCCTCTTTTTGCGGTTTATATCACACCTATCTCGCCCCACCCCCACCCCCATCTACAGAGTGATCTACGAAACACGACATCAGCAACAACGAGATGTAGCAACACTAACTGTTTCACAGATATGTGGAATATGTAGCAAACAGCAAAATAGGCCATTAAATATACCTGCTAATAAACAAGCACCGAGTATTAGAATGGATTTGATTGGCGGTATTCTCGTAAAAACACAAGATCATTATCAATCGTTAATTTACATATAGTCTAAAACTGTTATGTGTATGAGTTGAGAATAAATATTCTCTCTCTCTCTCTCTCTCTGCGCACAGATCTGTAATTTAACCAAGTAAGGTGCGATCAATTCATTTAGAAAGACTGTGGGAATATAGGGTCTCGTCGACACAGTTAAAATAATTTACTACTTAATACATTTTTGTGTTTTTTAATGTTTTACAGTACCTCAGAACAAAAGTGGCTATGTAGTGCCAAGAAAAGTTATGTTCATAAAATACATATTACATTGCACAAAAATTTATCCGAGAAATACTTCCAAATAAGTATATAATTACGTGCAAAATAAAATATAACACATACAGATGTAAAAATCATGTAAAATGTACATAACACGTAAAGATGTAAAATCCTGGAAAATGTATATAACATAATATATAAAGGTATCACATGTAAAATACATGAATCATAATTAATATTTTTGTATAATCCACGTTTTCTCGGGTGGTACGTCCTCCTGTAGTTTCTTTAAGCAGTTCACGTCAAATATTGCCTGTCTCACATGGTGGAAATCGCCAAACTAAACAAAAATATCTCAGGGTAATAAATATAGCGACCACGGACAACGTTTGTAGACTTGGCAAAGAAAATACCTTAGGTTTGCTTAACAAAAAGGCCAGAACCTTCACATAATGTTCTCGTGTTTGCATACTAATACGCACGGCAGAGCCTTTGCATAACAAATGGAATAATAGAATCCCTCATATGCATTGGTGCAGGGTAGGAAAATTCTATCCAAGTTTCAGGATTGTGCGTTAAACACGAGGCTTTGCCGAGTATCTGACGCTATATGTTAATTACAAGAGGGTGCAATTTTTCCATCCTACAGAAGCAAATTAAAATATTCTTTTCTTCATAATTCTGAGTGTGAAATAAGCGTGGGAGTCAAAATTGTATATTGTGAATATTGATGTAACATGCAAACAGCATTATACACAGTGAAAATTGCATTGCCTAAACTACAACGTCAGGTCATAAGTTAACAAAAAACAATTTAGCGTAGACGTTAACTGACATTTAAGTATAATTTAACTTGAACAGAGGTTTGAGACGGTTATGTTAATGACACATCGTTCAAATTGTGTACTGCACATAGCTTTGCACAACGATGCAAATATTAATTGGTCAAACATAAGTTCCCATCTTATCCATACGATTATTAGAGGTAGGCAAAAATATAATGAAAGAATCCTCTATTTAACTGATCTGAGATTGATTTACACTTGATAAATGATAACGAGACTGTTCGTTTGTCAAAGAGAATAAATAATAACAGTTATATCCACAACCTTTTCCAACTTAAAATTGCGCCAAAGAAGCCACAGAAACGTAATCAGTTGAACGGTCTAGTTTGTTGGGTACCGAACATCAAATGCTGCATTTTTTCAGTACATAGCTGTGTTGCCATTAAAGTTTATCTTGATTACTGTGAAAGCATATTCACCTGGTCATTGTAATCGGAAAGAATTTGTACCCTTTTGTTTTGTTGTTTTCGGGTTCAAAAAGCCGGCCAGTAAGGTGAAGGATGAACCCTGGAAACCCCGGTAAGAACCACTCACCCAAGGCAATCTATCGGCAAGCTTTCTCACATACCCACATTGGCCGATCCCGAGATTCGAGGCCTGTTGCTAACTTGTGTGCAGTGGAAGGTCCAAATAAACCACGAGTCAGGATAAATGGAATGTGTGAGGTAGGGTTAGTGTTATAAGCTATTTTTTATTAAAAAAAAAAACACAATCATGCACACGTTAGAATGTGAGAAAGATCAATCATACAATATTGGGTACTTCAATTTTTACCTTTCCCGCGATCCACATCAAAGTACATCAGATAATCTATTCATTTGATAAACAGGATGAAAAAGCTGTAGATGTTAGTAAATTGTTATTAAGCAAGTGTGATTCTGCTGCAGTTCATTCAGCGTAATCTTAGGCACCCAGTTAAACGTGACATTCTTCCAAATCACTTATTTTAATGTTTGACACAGCTGTACGTACTCCTTCCAAATATATTAATCTAATATTTATGATAGCAGGCATCGTTCTAGGGAAATACTATTTACCTTTCTGAATAGACTTCGGAATAGAACAAACTGTCTTTATAAAAATTAACAGATGTCAAGAATCTGTTGGTAACTGGCCATATATATAATGGCCACTTCAGGAAAAGAAGGCAATGATATCATAGGTTTAAATCCGGGTCTCCACCAAGTGTGTGATCTGATCAGTCTAGAAGCTACGTTTATTCTTTAGAACATAAACAAGGGTGCTTCAATATAGCGTGATAGGAGCATGTCCAGAAAAAATACAGATGATCGGATGGTGTTTGGTGTTTTAATATAACGTATATCGCTGATAAAGAGATAAAAATGTTTGGAAAAGGAAATGCGTATCACGTAAAGTTGATGTTGCTGATCTAGGGTTTAACGCCATGTTTGGAAAAGGAAATGCGTATCACGTAAAGTTGATGACTTGCACGAAGTTGTCATCTGCAACAGACATTGTGAAACTAGGATAATATAAAGTTCGCGACAATCATTCCGAAGAAAATTGGCAATTAAAGTGTGTGGCCAGATGCCAGTTTATACGTATGTTAGTATGCACAGGACATACTAAAAGTATGATTTCCATCTTCAGCATGATGTTTGTCACATAGCACAGATTTTATTACCTGAATAGTGTTTAGTGGTTTTATAGTTGTCATTTGTTTGACGTACAGTGAAGAAAAATCAGTAATTCTAACCTGTCACTTGTATGGCGGGTGTGAGAAAGTCTTAAATCGTGGACTTGTTCAGGTTCGTTGGTTGGAATCTTTCTTTCTTTCTTTTGATTCAAAAACTAATCTCACTCGTTTTAATTAGATTAGATTGTTTAAAACTGAAACGCATTTGAAGAGAAAATTTGATGGCAGTTATATTAAAACATACACAATTTTTTTAAAAAGTGTTTAGTTTAATCTAGAACAATGCGTGTTTTATAACTATAAACAGGAATGGAATAGTCCTGCTGCTTGAAATTCCCTTTCTCAGGGGAAACATTTGTCGTATACATCAGAATGACTCGAGGCAATACAAATTCATAGGGCGATATAATTTTTTTTTTTTTTGTTGTTGTTCTATTTAAAATATGTTCAAATCGATCCTAACAACGTATGGGATAAAATATATTCCATTTATTTGGTCAATATCGTTCTGTGCTGAACGGTTTTAAACCACAAAATTAGCCGTAAAACTGTAGGCTAATAATTTGACATACCCTTGCTAGACATGTTTTGGACATCAAAACTACAGAGGATCATTTAAGTTTCAAGTTACAAACTATTGCTGCACGTTTGAGACTGTTTCAATATTTGTTTAATCTTGAGCTACCGTTATGACGATAAACTTATCCGCGCAACATTTTGACTTTCAACACACCATGTAGGGCAGGTAAAGGTCAAGCGTTGGATGGGTGGGGGAGGGCTCAAAAGTTTCACAACGGTACTGACTATCCTCGAAATGGCACCACAGTAAAAAAAATCTATGTGTCTATTTACTGAAAGTATGCATAATACCGAATAAAAGTGCCCAAGAATAAAACGTTGGTCAAAATTGAAGCAACAAGTGTGTGTATGTTTGCGTGTGCTTGCGTTTTTCTTGGCTTTTTATTTTAGTTGGGGGTCCAGAAACCATGGAACCCACGCCGGTAGTGAGGGGGCATGATATACGGACAATGGGAATTGGTATTACAAGCCCTTCCCCCATTGATTTACGGTCAAGATTTATACGGACAAGGAATGTACAGACAAAAGGTTGGAACTATATACGGACAAGGGAAATTTAACATAGGGAATGTATTGGGACTGTACATGGACTATAGGAATTGAATATGGGTGATGTCAAGTACTGAACACTGGCAACAAGGGACAAATAGAGACATCAACATAGTGACGTGGTTAGAAACAGGGTTAGAGACATATACAGAGACAGAGACTTACATGATTTATGGACATAAATCTATCACACACAAAAATCGACAAAAAGTTTTTTCTTCTATTTTCTCTCCTCTATTATTCTCCTCCACCAACTTCTCATCTTCTCCATAACATTTTTCGTCTTCTTCCTTTTCTCCCCCTCCTTTTCCCTTTCCTCCTCTTGTTTCTTCTTTTCATTTTCTTCTTATTTTTCAAACTTATCATTCCATCTTCTTCTCATTTGTTCCTTTTCCTCTTTGTCCTCTTTCTCCTCCTTTTCCTCTTTTATAAGCTCTTTGAGTCACCCCGGTTCCGTGCGTACACGCTATTCGAGGCACCTGATTTATAGACGAGTGGAAATAGGCCCACACACTTGTCTTTTATTGTCCGAGTAGGCAGGGAGGAGAGGGACCCAGAAGGATACACCAAAGTCAGCCGGAACGTACCTGAAACGCCATATATTATTATCAAATTTAACCCAGTTGTCTATGTAGTTGATGATTCCTACTACCAATTTTGTGTAGGCCACAATCGTTATTAGAGCCATGTTTATGAGGAATAAATTTTCCTATGTTAATTAAAAATTTCAAAAGTACATAGTGTACATATTTATTATATACAAAACAAAACATGGTAGGCCTAAGAGACCAGTAGACTTTTGTATGATCGAATTAGGACAATTGGTTAATTATTTGGAACGGTAATAAATGATCGTATTTGTTCAATGAAGTGATATCGAAACGGTATTTCCAGCCAAAAGGAAATCCTTTATCAGAGGCAATGATTGTAATAGCCCTAAAAAGGACTCAGGTTAATCCTTGTCAGGAAACAGTAATCCCTTCAGGTGTTTGGGCGGCATAAACTTCCATCTGATTTCTGTCTCGATTATATCCGAGCAGATTATATCTCCGAGAGTCAGGCGTTCATATTCAGGCGTTGATTGAAAGTTTGGTATTTCCATGCTGTGTACTTTGATCAGCTCGTTGGATATTAATAAAAATAATGGAACTGAGTCAGGTGGAATTCATCCTCTAATTTGTTGAGTCTTACAGCACGCAAAAATTGGGTCTCACGTGGGAGAGCAAATTTCCCTTGTACATTTGCCCGTCTTAAATCTTCTATATAATTTAATGCGGAAATTTGGTCGGACATCATATATACAATTCCTATTTTCTCGACTTGGTCAAATATAGAGTTGTCCTCAACTGTGTTTTGGTTGGCTGTAGGTCTTGTTTTCCGTTGTTGTTGTTGTTGTTGTTGCCTTAAATGTGTATGTTCTGGAATATCTGGAATTTCAGGATGAATGGGCAAAGGATCAGTGTTTTTCTTTCCCTGTTGCCGTCTCTTGGTATTTGTTGACGTGGTTCCAGTGGCTCCAGTGGTTGTTTTTGATGTTACAGGTTTGATTTTTAGTCGGTGTAATCGCCTTCTTTGGTGTCACGGTTGCGACTCAAGTTGTTGTTGTTGTGGTGGTTATTTATGTTGGTAGTATTGGTGCCACTGAAGCGTTGTTCTGCTTCTTGTATAGATTTTTCTGTGCCATAGTAAGGATTTGGCATACTTTTATCGATAGTGTTGGTGTAGGTATGGTTTTAGCTAATGATGGTCTGCTGGAACTACTGATTACATTGTCCTTTATTTCTTGATTCTTGTTTGTAATGGTTTCTTTTGTCGTCTCCATAACTTTTCCTTGGATCCGAGTAACCTCCATTGACCTCTACCCCTTTAGTCCCCTCTGGTGTTTTGGTTTTAACCTCCTCGTCCCTTTGGAGTGCCTCTTAGTGAGTATTTTTCGCTGGGGCAACTAATGGTGTTATTTTTACGGGCAAGTTAAGGTGGGCCTCCATATTTTTTCCCCATTGGAATATGGACTCTCTCTTGGTGTATATCCAGTAGGGGTTCTGATGTTGTCGACGTGAATAACAGGTTGGATATGCGGCTCTCTTGCCCCTTCCCTTGGTCGGTTGCTAATTGATCTTTTATACGGGTCTTGGCTTCCTGGCTTTTAGAGTTCTCCAGGCAATATATTTGACAGCACTGATGTAATGGCCTGCCTTTTTAAATCCATCAGCGTTTCTCCTAGTCCTATGATTAATAACCTTTGTCTCATAGGATCAAACTCCTCTTCCACTTCACCATCTCCGGATCTTTTTCCTCCTCCTTGTCGCCTTCTATCTCCTCAATATCACGCTCTTCCCGATCTTCTTCTTTAGAGGAAGATGAGATTTCCAAATCTGATTCAACCGTTGTTTCAGCTGTTGTTATGGTTCTGATGGTAACCCTACTAATATCCGTTTGAACCTCAAGTGTGTCAAGGTTGGTATTCTGCCTTTTAGGTGGTGTTTTCCTTTTTGGAGTTTGGAATACTATACTCGCACATTTCTCCAGTGATTGTTATTGCTGTTGTTGTGGTGGTTCTGGTAATGGTTTTTCCAGAAGATGGTCTGTTTTTCCTGGACAGTCAAGACCTTTGACCTTGCGCCTAAATGTTCTTCTACTCCTTTAGTTGGGGAGTTTACTCTATGTAGCTCGGTCGGCTGCTGAATTTTATTTTCTTGTTGAGTCGTTGCCGGTTTGCTGCTCACTAACTGGGTCTGCGTGTGTTGCTCCCGCTGTTCTTACTGCTTTTTTCCACCTTTACAATTCCTGGGCCTTTTTCTTACTTCAACTTGTTTTTCCCATACTAAGAGCAATGTTGTCCTGCTTTCCTGTGCTCTTAAGCTCAAACCGGAGGCTACTTAGAGACCAATGCCTCTTAGTGCGCTCAACGCTTGGGCGGGAATCATCTCCTTCGCTAGCTCCATTGCTTGTTGCTCTGTTCGCTGCCAACTAAAATGGTAGCCAGACTTGATTGATTGATTTTTACGATTATAGAGGCGTGCGCACAGTTGTACATGTGCCTCTTGTTTATTTCTGCACAGCAGAATGCTAATTTTTTCTGGGGGATGGAATTTGAGTCACATCATCCAGGCATTTATGTGCTTAAAGAGCACTGTTAATTTAGCCTCAGGTCGTGGGCCAGTAAGACCCTAACGACCTGAATGGAGGGTTTTCTCGAGTGGGAATGGACCCAACACGCACTCACGTTAAAAGATGTTATTTTAGTCTGTTATCCACTGAGCCAGGTGTCCACCAAAGCAGTATGTGACGCCCGTAGTGATTGGTCGCCACTATGACGTTATATCGGGACACATGGATTTGGACGGGTGGAAATGGTTCATCATCCCTGTCACGGTATAGGATGTCCGGGAGAGGCAAGGGAGGAGAGGTACCCGGCAACATGCGTCCTGAAACACCAGCCAGTACTTAACCAAATCTAGTCCAGTTATTTTAATGGACAATAAATGTACCAATTGTGTGTAAGCCACCTGATTTTATCAAATCAACTAAGTCAAACATGTTTTGAAAATGATTCATTTATGAAGTTAGAATTTAGTGTACAAAGTGTGCATACGATAAACTAATTAAAAACCAATCAGTAATGTATGAATGACTTATGAATAGTTTGTATCACGCATAATAAAAATTGATGAATACAAATTTTGATGGTAATAACAAAATAACATCAGATTTGGATATTAAAAATAAAGATGTTATATAAACGGGTTTCAAGTCAAACGAAAACCGCATACTTTCAGGCAATATGGCAGCAAGTCTTGCTTCTTCTATTTCTGCTTTTCGAAGGCATCCTCTGGAATGGTAGGCTGCTCTGGAGTACAACGGCTACTCATGTATGTTTCTCTGGTGACAACTCGACACTGGCTCGGGATAGCCTCGTGCCTCGTGCCTTTCCATTAAACTCCTATGGTGCAACTTTGTTTCGTCAGGAAGCCTAGATCTTTATCGCTGGCTTACTACCACTGGTTTCTGGTGGGGTCTCACACTGGCTACCTCTCTTTTGGCTGCCTCGTATTCTGGCCCTCCTCCATTTTTCCGTTGCGGGTGTCCAGTGATTTCTTTATATCAGCACTTTATAATTTCCATAATGGATTGCTCGACGGAAACAGGAGGCTATCACGTTGTGGCCGCATTATTTTGTATTTTCCCGCCTGCACTCATTCATGGGCCTCTGATACTCTGGTAATGCCTTCTCTGTGTCTATCGCCTGTATATGATCATGATAGCAGCCAGACTGCGACGACGAACAAGAACTAAAGTCGACTACGACGACGAACAAGAACTAAAGTCGCTTACGCAACAGGTGCTTTTGCGACTGGTTAGATTCTGAGGGTCAGGATTATTAATTGGTCGGGGTTATAAGAATAGTGCCACTATAACCCCGTGTTTGTGTGAATGTCACATTTTTTAATTAAGCTGTCAGGCAGACGCAACTGGAAAGGTACCCAGGAAAAGGCTCAAACGTAACCAATCGGACAACATTTCCATTTCACCTATCAGAAATAAGCATTTTATTTTCCCCACAATAATCACAAAGTTCAGATGAAATAACACTGAAGCGCCAAATCCTCCCCTTTGTTTGCTCCTTTTACTTCGGACGATGGGGTCTTTTCTTAGGTATACGTCTATGCTTGGCTACGCGTTTCTTCAGATGCGGGGTCGAACGACGAGACTGTCCTTTTCTTTTTCCATTATCCTTTTCGGACAGTAGAACAACAATGGTGGTAGTATACACTTCTTTTAGGTGACATAATTTGGCGTTCAGGCGCACAAAAACACTGATACCTATCGTTTGTCCTAGGTCTTTTTATAGTGGTATGCGTCGCCACTGATTGTCGGTCCTTCGTATCATTTTCATGACAGGCATCGCTCGACGTTGAGGGGTTCACAGCAGATTAAATCGGGTCAGTTTTTGCTTTGACAAATCCAGTAAACTCTGTAATATATCCTATCTGTCTTGGACTTTGATTTTGGGAAGGGTACCTTGTTAGCAGCTGCCGCAGCAGCTAAAGAGGTGAAGGGTGTCACCGCTGCACAAGAAGTTCATGTAGACACGGGTTTTCATTTTTTCATCCAATTAGGAAAGACGCGTGTCAAACTGGGTTTGGTTGGCATCACAAGCAACGTAGAAGTGGAAGAACCTGAGGCTACTGAAGACTCGGTGACCGTCGCTGCAGGTTGTGGCTTGTTGGTGTAAGGTTGCGTTCTGGCCTAAGTGCCTCTCTTGCGGGTAAAAGCTGCTTTCTGGGGACCTTTCTCGAGACTTTTCTATTTTTCGGAAGTAGCAGGATTTGACCCAGCCTGGATTAAATAACACATCACAATGTGATGAAAGGTGGAAGTTTATGAAATGAATTAATATACATGCGTATATTCTTTACAAGCTCTACAGTGTGATTACAACCTCTACAGTGTGATTACAACCTCTACAGTGTGATTCTTTCAAGCTTTAAACATACGACTCATTCAATTACTTCACACAAACATTTGTTATATGTGAATTGAATGACTTTTCGTCTTTCTGAAACCTTATTACATAAACAACCCAATTCATATAATCATTCAAAAATTAGGAAACAAAAATGTGATTCATATATTTAATAATGAAGGTAAGATTCATATAATCTCATGTAATGAAGGTAAGATTCATATCATCTCATATAATGAAGGTAAGATTCATATAATCTCATGTAATGGAGGTAAGATTCATATAATCTCATGTAATGAAGGTAAGATTCATAAAATGAAGGTAAGATTCATAAAATCTCATGTAATGAAGGTAAGATTCATATAATCTCATGTAATGAAGGTAAGATTCATATAATATCATGCTAATAGGTGTAACTCAATTGTATTCCAATGCAATCAATTGGAACAAACATGATCGACTGTATCAAACATATGATTCGTGACTCGCATAATCATTTGTACAGCACATACGATTCATAACAACGTATGACTCATTTAAATACTTGTAAACCCTGTAAACGATAAATTTCGACCTGGTTCACACATCCATTGTCAAACCTCAGTTCTCTTGAATTCTTAGGTTGGCCCACACTTATATTGGCCACATACCAACTTCATGGATCCACCATGCACATAAGTTTACAGGTCAACACTTCCATCCTTGTATGGCCTTGATGGTCGCACATGCTTCCAGCCCCATACATACAGACAGACAAACAAACAGCCCGACCGACAAACAGATACACCCGAACACAGCTAATCTAAAACCAAACTGGTCGTAATAACAGGTACAGAATTAAAATCTATCAAGAAATTCTGGTAAATGAAACTCTTACATATCAACTGCAACAGTTCAAAAGTTCATAACGTTTCAAATTCACGTAGTGATAAAAACAACGTTTCACGCTACATCGTTAAAACTGAGCATGCTTCAAATATTTGCAGATCAGACGAAGTTTGAGGAAGAGAAGAAGATTCGTGCGATGCCCTCTATGTTAACTGGGTGGAGTTAACGAAAACAGCCCTTTTCAGGGCCACTCTATTGCATCGAAAAGATATCTAATCTCTCTTGCCTAAAAAAATGTTTAGTCGATTTCTTTTTTGTGTGATAAGTTTGAGTCCATAAATCGATGTATATAAATGCCTCTGTCTATGTCTCTAACCCTGACTCCAACCACGTCTCTACGTCTCCGTATATTCCTTGTCCGTATAAATCTTGTCCGTGTATCATCCCAGGGATTCTTGTAATGATGATTTCCATTGTCCGTATATTTCCCACTTCACTACTCACGCCCCATCCAGCCCTGCCATGAAACATTCAAAAACATTGCATAATCTGCATTAAAACTGTGACCGCGCGATAATGTGTTATCATTGGACCGCATAATTCCATCATTCGAGGATAAATTGAAAATCCGTGCACTGTGAGGGAAGTATCTGAGATATTTCGCCGCATCCATTCGACCTGGCATTTCCATTGTAATTGTGTCGAGTCTATTTTCTACAGATCTAATATATGTCCTACTGAATATCAATATTTATGAGCAGCTCCTCTTTGTTATTACCGTAAGTTAGCCACCGCATGATTGAGTAAATTACAGGCTGTCTTTCTTGCGTGAAAGAAATTAAATGACCTAGGCTTTTTCAGAGATTCTCCTGACGAGACAACTAAGGACTCAAACGATGTTCATCCTCAATTTTTCTTATGTTATGAAACTTGGAAAAATGGCAATCGCATGCAAATATAGTTCTGTTTAATTTAAGTTTACCATGAATCCCAGAATGCCAAATTTTATACGGAGATACTAAACCAGGAAAACAGATTGGAGATCCGTGCATGGACACCATAAAATCTTAGCCACGTTTTCAAACGCTATAAATCTATTTCTTTAAAAAGAATGTACATAATGGAAATTGATTTACTATTAATAAAAAGTTGGTTTTGAATTTGTGTTATTTGTGTTTTCTTATTTTAATATAACATGCCTGTAATGCTGCAAAATTTGTGTCGATATTTGCGCAGTACAATTTGTCGTGTTCCGTTTGACACGTAAACATTAAGATTGACTTATGGGCTAGGCTCATAGTAATATGTAACTTGCGATTGTTAACCTCTCTATTTTGGAAGCATAAATGGATTTTTATTAGAACCCACTAGGATAACGGTCCAACAGATATGTTAACATAGGATCAAGTAGAGAAATCAAAAAGTAGAGACAAGCCAGAGACACATTTTGGGAAATATTGGGTCATTTGAAATACGTGTCATAAAATTAAATTTTCCAGAATATTTATTAATAAATTGGATTATTCAGACCTTAATGAAAATCTTAAAATTTTAGCGGTTAGAGAAGGCTAATCCTGATTGGCTAAGCTAATGGAGCGGGTGTTTTCCAGACGAAAATCAATGTTTTAAGTAATTTTCCTTGCGAAATTCGTCAGTCCAAGTTTTTCTGTGGAAAAAGAAACTGGATGCAAGATGAATAAAATGGATTTTTCTTCTGAAAATTATCCAAGGGACGAAGTCTGGAATAATTGAAGGACACGGAAAGAGAGATTCGCCTTCACAGAAAAGGGAGCGAGTGTCGGAAAAGCACGAAGTACTGTCTCAATCACATATAATACGCTCGTTGGTGTAAGTTTGCAATTATTTGTTAAATTTATTCGTTTTAAATTCATACTTCAATTTTACTCGAGTTCAGAAGTTTGGTCTTGAATGTTTTATGATTCACGTATTTTAAGATTGTCATTAAATGATATGTAACATGAATACTAAGAATTAATTTTACTATGTCAATGTAAATGAATCGCTAGTTGGCAAGTAAGGTAGTTAAGACAAGAGATGACGTTCGAGCCCTCGTATGTCAAATATAACAGTTTAATATATTACATAAACAAAAAGAAATTGAACATGGCATTTGAATGATTCAACTGCATCGTGAAATAGAGTTAATATATTTATCCGAAACGGTGTTTTGGAAAGGACCGGAAGCACCAGCTTATGCTGACATGTCGGTAATTTGAGTTCGATCAGTGACTCGATTATATGATGAAATTTATTTGAGCCGTATACCAGAACGGCTAATTGCATTTTGCTTAAGACTTGTAATTGTTCTTCTACGAGACAGTGTATCATTCAAAAGTCACGTTCAATTTCATTTTGTATATGTAATTGATTAAATTGTTATATTCTACATGCGGAGGCTCATGTCGCTATATTCTATATCTTTGTTCAGATCTCTCTTATTGCATCCATTAATTTCGTATTTTATGTTATTAATGATTTGATCCGGGCAATCACTCTGTAGCCGATCATCTCCTAGATAACTATAACCAAAACACCATAACAGCTGGGGCATCACATATTTCACCATCCACCCACATCGCCATTAAATAGTGGATATACAAATATATAGAGATCTTTCTGTGTATGGTTATCAATCAAGGAACACTAAACTATAATAATAGACTGATATAGCTATTTAAGTTCCTTAGGAAAAATCTCATTGGTCATGTATCTAATAAAGTAGGTTAAATTCAAGGAAATCAGGCTGAAAAAGTGTACTTTCGCTGTCAAAGCAGAATTCGATATAGATAAAGGAGTTGCGTAAGTGATGAAGTACATGAATGTAAACCTAGAGTTTCAAAATCAAAACAATAACAAAGACGTGGCTATTCTTCCTTAAAAAAAGACCTCTGTAAACCCATTAGACATGTACTGTAACAGCTTCATTTAAAATGTCCACACTTAAACTTTGTGACAGTTAAACATGTGAGGGAGTGAAACGTTACTTTTGGTAATTTATACTTTTCCCGCTACCTTTGCCTACATATTTTTCTTGAAAATATTTACATCTACAATATTTCTATTTAAAAAAGAGTGCTCGATGAAATCTAAAGGTCCAGTTGTTTTGACGTAAGTTTGATCTCAAAAACAAATATATTGTGTTATTGCGTAATGCCATACTTCATTATCTGTTGAGCGTCAGATCTAAATTTATACAGAAAGAGTAATCTTCTCACTGTTTGAACAGAATTCAATGAATGCCCTGTTGAAATAATAAGAAAATTATCCACATGGAACTTTGTTTATTTTCTTCTATCAATTTCATCCCAGTCTCTTTTCTGTTTGCAACAGGTTAAACTGATAAACGATAAAAGCACAGCAATTAATACAGCAAACACCATTTTTATTATTATAAGTTGTTAATTCAACAAATATATTTTGCAATTTTGCACTGTTCAATTTTCCTGTGCTAAAGAGTTTTGTGCATCTTGACGCAGATCCAGGTTATTGATGTTTATGAGCCAAATTTGCCTGAATTTATCTCAGATTGGTGATGCACTTAATTACTAATGAGATTACATATGAAATTCAAATGAACGTTTCTTGATTATTGCATTATGTGTATGCATCTCGTAATGCACAGTGCTACTGAGATGTGGCATTTGACGAACTCACGGGCAAATGCCCAAGCAGAATAAGATTAATGGATTGAGTGAATTCCCTAAAGCCAGAACTGTGTATTTAGAGTAACAGAACTTCATTTTGAAGAGCTACTTCATCCGTCAGAATAAAATGAAATTTCATTGCAAGGTCGACAGCTCATACATTTATGTGTTTTCGTATAATCCCATTTTCAAAGTTAAAAGTAAAATAAACTCCAAGAACCGTAATGAATGCGGCGCTGAACAACCCGGTTATCTAACTCTTCAGTTCAAAATGTTTTCCTCTTCACTCGAATGATTCCTAGTTCACATTTATATGCGCGCAATACGGAGGTGTGCCCACGTCCACGTCCGTCCATGTGTACATCCCTTGTTGTCTGTGCCGTATCTTAAGATCTGCTGAAACTATATTCTCCACACTTTGCAAGTATGTTCCTCTTCAGATTTAGAAGTCAATTTTTGTGTGAATTATTTATATCTGAAATGTCAGATTCAATGATATTGCTGTAGCGGTTTCCACGATATAACTTGATATCTTGGATATACCAGTAATGACCTCGTGACAGCGATGAACTCTATGGAATTCAAGTTAATTCTCCCCGTAACCCGTTACAGGGAGATGGGTGTATTCGTGATAACTTGAATCCCACTGTTTGTTTGACCAAACATCACATCTCATGTAAATTAAAACAGTATTTTTCTTTTTGCAGAAGTCATCATGGAAAGTAAATAAAATCTAACAAGAGGTATAGAGGAGTGAACAAAAATTGTAATCATATTTCGAGTTCTCCCCTAATTAAGAATACTATTTTTCCTTTAATAATGTGACTGACGTGAGTTATGGAGACATATGGTTGAAACTATTGAAAAATGCTAATGAGATAATAAATAATATTGTCTTACACTATTACAATAATATCAAAAAGTAAATTATAAGCATTTACGGCATAACCTGTTTCCTTTGAGAATGCAAAGGATTCAATGAATTTTGGAAAAAAGACATCGGCCCATGTCACTAATGCCACGATGAGCTAAAGGACAGCAACAGGAGAATCCGTTTAAGCTTGAAAATTTCACTGCTACTTGCATGTACCTCCCCCAAAATTCACTGGTGTGTCGCTTCTGTCTTTGCAAAACATCCATAGGTTTCAGAAGCAAAAGGTCTACAACATAAACACTATCATTCGTTAAAAAAAAAGGCTACAGCCGTATTAGCTGCCTTCAGCGGCACTCCTTTTTATTTTTTAATTGCACATCATAACAAAACAATAATTCTTATTTTTTCAGACAAATGAAATTGATACCATATCTCCAATATTATTGTAATTTAAAACAAAATCCATGATAGCATCACCTATTCTTCCATTCGTAAATAAATCTACAATTTCTGCTGAGTTTTTTGTTAGATAAACTCAGACAATCACAGATGGTTTCAAACTTTAAAACGATCACAACTGGCTTTATGCAGACAATCTCTACGTTCTTCGAAAATGTAAAGTAAGCATTTAAAAAAAATAAAAATAAAGGCTTGGTGTAAACTCTTTTGATGAAAACAAAAACGTAACTGCCATCTTAATGAAGCTCTCTAATGCCTTTGACAGCCTGCCTCATGAATTACCGTTACTGCATAAAGTAAAGTGAGTGAAAGGAAATATGTTGTAGTTCTTATACAACGTTATCTTATGCACACCTCAAGAAAGCTGCTGGAACTACTGAAGCAAAATTAGAATGAAAGCAGGTGGTTTCTTATCTTCTCCTCTTTTTACCATACAAAAATTATTAATATATATGAATGTATGGCGGATGATATTAAGTTTTAATGATATAAAAAAATTTAATAGTCAAAGGGAAGAATTTCTTGGTTAAACATTAACATTTATCCAAGGTATATAAAGCAGGAGGAAGAACAAGGAGGGAGTAGGTGAAAGGCGATGATAAAGAAAGAAAGAAGTAAAAATGATATATTTTCAGCTAAAATGTGTCAAACATTGTATAGACGATATAATTATATTTAGAAAAACATAAACTGGTGGATAATCAGCACGACTTATGTAATAAATTCAATTTGAATGTGAACCTTTAAAAAATTCAAACTTTTCATATTAAAGACAAGTCCAAGTATGGAATAGAGGTTGATTAATATTGTATGTTCGAAAACTTGTATTACGATGGTTTCTTTTTCTCGAGAATGAGAAATGTCATGGTCCATAATAAACAATGGCTGGTTGGGATTAAAGGTAATGTTATATATTTATTTGTAATTTCAAACAAAATGCTGTTTAGATTGCAATAAAAGCTTGAAACAGAACATACCTATAAATAACCGTTTTTCTCTTTTATTTGTTTGTCTTGTCTATGTTTTGTATTTGCCTTTGTAAAAGAGTCATTAAAGAGTCGAAAGCGATCAGGCTAGTTAGATACTAGTTTCTCACAGTTGGGATTAAAAGTAATATACATATACATACATACACATACATAAATATACATACATACATACACACACACATACCTACCTACCTACCTACCTACCTGCCTACCTACCTACCTACCCCCCCACACATACACATTTAACCAGGCTGGCTCCACTGTAAATGTACAATGACGTTTTTAAATAGTTGCTAAATGTAACAATATATAGATGTATTTATAGGTTACTGCATTTGTATGGGAAATATGAACGAGTTTTTCAGATGGTAATACTACTCGACCTTGGGAGTGCAGTATATCCGTCCGAGAAACGAGTTCATATTTTCCCATACAAATGCAGTAACTTTTTTATTATATACTCATTTTTGTTTTATTTCCTAAGGCTTAATAATATAATATATTACAAGAAACAGTGAATTTGATTTATGTTATATTCCAAAATAAATTCAGAACCGTAGATTCTTCAATACACAATAACAGTATTCATGCGCACATAGCTCCGTCCACCGACCTTTTAACTTTATAGCGTACCGTGCGCTCTGTCACTCATTAAAAAAAAATCCCAATTTGCTCTATCTAAAATTGAACTTTGAAGTCATATTATGAATGACTGCGTCATTGAACAAAGTTCCCAGCTGGTCAGAAATGAACGGATTTAGTTTTTCTGTCAATCCAGCTAAATTCTGATTACATCCGGGGTGTTCTCCGCACGATGTACATGTGACTTGAAGGACTTGCGTTGACAACATGCTGCATAACTGTTTCTGTTCTGCCATGGATAGTTTGGAGTCGTAAGCTGGAAAAATATGACAGTTTTAAATTTAATTTCTCAAGAGAAGATGCTGGATTCAACATAGTATTTTAGTGAACAACAAGTTCTTTTCGTTTTGGAGTGCAGTCATTGACAGATTACCAAATAGGCAGGGTAGGCACCGGCCTAGGGGCCCCGCGACAACGGATCAAAACAATATTGGTAAAACGTATTAGGAGACAATTTGCGAAGGGACCCCCATGATTGCGACTGCCTAAGGGCCTCCACAGGGTTTAATCCGGCGCTGAGTGCAGTACAGTCTTGTTTAGAATGTGATTTCGGTCTCAAAAATGTAGTTTGGATTATAGGCCTACCTATTACAGCACATTGGCGCGATGTGGATCAGTATTTGGAAACCACGTAATTCTTATTAGCAGAAAAAAGCCCACAAAGTACATTTTGAGGAGATTAAAGATGCAAAAAGGCAAGTAGATTTGTCTTCATTATTATTATTAGCAGTTATAGATGACATATGTTTATGCCCAGTCACTTGCATGATCTTTGCTGGAGGGACCCCAGCTTTCGACAGGGTTGTCACAGTAGTCTTTCTTACTTGAATGGTTGGTAGTTCTCCCCAGGATTTCTGCCCTTTCTGCGGCTCGTTTCATCAGAGTTCCCAGTTGATTAACTCCCAACGGTTTCGGATAATACCTACAATTTTTAATATTTTGTATTTTAAATTTTTTCCCAATTCACACGTTTATAAAAATATGTTTTCTTATATTTTGCAATGTTGATTGATGCATTTCATTGTGAAAACTGTTTGGTATGTGAAGAGTACACAATTTATTACATATTTTTCCCATATTTTGTTTACTTTATATAATTTTATTTTCATTTATTCTTTATAATGTCTGAGAGAGAAAAAAATTACGACTATTTTTTCTTTATTTATATTTTTATTTGAAATAAGGATATTAATTGAAACTTTGGAAATATAATTACCATATCTGGGAAGTTTCTGTCAGTTTCTGCATTGGAATTGGTGTCAAATAAAAGTTGCTGTCGTCATCCTTCGTTTCCAAGGGGCTTCGTTTCAAATATTGCAGGTAAAGATGAACAGGGTCTCGCTCCGGTGTTGTTCCGGTGGAACAATGCGAGGTATTGTTGATCTGATGTCATCTTTCCCAGTACCGTCAAACGTTTTGCTATCCCTCGCAGCATATTGAAGATATTTGGTATCGGTGGAATCTGTGAAAACTAATATATCTCCAAACTTTAATTTTTTGTGCTTGTCTCGGCCTCTAAATCACAACATTTTACCCAAAACTTCGAACAGGGAAATTGCAAAGCAGCTGGCGTGTGACAGCCCATTTCACCGGCTGAAAATAAAGCTTCTTCGTCATTGTGGCTTATCGGCTTTGATGCTCTTGCTTTACTTACAATACCAGCCTTCTTCAGTTGCATTTTTTAAAATAGAATTTATTGATTTCATTGATTTCTTAAATGGACGGTCTCTAGGATACCCTTTAGCCTTAAGATAGCATTCTGTGCTGTTTCTTATAGAATCTAAAGAGCATGTCTCATACTCAGAACCGTTTGCTTTGCGAATCGCTATAAACGTCTCGGCTAAATACGTGTTTAAATGATCCGGAATAATATTTTCAATGCAGTGTGTCTCACGTTTATTATCATACAGCCATCGCTGCACATTTCTGATATCACGTTCAGTCGCCTTATTCGTTGAAAGTTTCTTTTGTGATTCTATTAATTCATCCACATTGTCAACTTTGGCATCTCTACTTTCAAATGGTTCAAACAGTTGGTTTACCTATCCAAAAGTAAAATAAATCAAAAGTGCTGGCGTCTGCGTCCATTGATTGTTTACAATAGAAAGTAGTTCCTTTATGCACGTGAATGCAATATGAATTGCACGCGAGTTCAATATCGTAAAATATTGCATGATTCTGACAATGTAAAGTTAACAGAGATAAAAATGAACATATAATGACCTAACTTACAATACACTGTCCATACTAAGTTTATTATTATTTCTTTTTTATATTTAATATGATTTGTCAAGTCTTTCGTTGCATTAGTTTGTGTATTTTATGTATGTAAATTATCCATGGATAATGTATACGAGTCTTAGCATACGATTTGTTGTATGTTGTATGCATGGCTTGCATTTTAATTTCCTGTATGTCTTAAGCACGAGTCCTTTAATATAGTCGGTACTTGTATTAGGCTGATAATAAGAGCGAGCGTGATACATGAGGTAGGGTGAGGAAAAGGGTATTGGTAGAAAAATCATGGGCGCTATTTCATTAGTTATCCCTTCCAATACCCTTCTAACCCCCTACCCTACGACATAAGTACTAGTTCACAAGAGAATATTGTCTGACTTATTTATTTACGGCTTTCTTTTGGATACTTATATGATAAACTGTACAAAAGATCTGAAGATTTAGTGTGGATACAAGTTTATGTTACGGTATGACAGGGGTGTATATTTCGGCCAAACAAAGTAAGTCTAAATATTCTTTATTCGTAGAGACGCCAAACATGTGATCTATTTAATTTCAATTCTGAAGGAATGATCAGAAATTCTGTCTTAGCATTTTAATATTAATCATCGCGTTCGCGGAATTTGCTATAAATGATATTGTGATATGTGGCGAAGACTCAATGAAGTTGGGAACTTATTAGAACATTTAATCAATATCAGATATTTATTTGCGATTTATGTATAGTAATTATTTTAGAAAATGTGGGAACAAGCCATTTTGGTGTGACATAGGAAGATATATGAATCTCATAAGATCTGTTAAATCAGCATCAGAGCAAGTAATGTAATTATTAAAACCCTGCTTTAGAGTCAAGACTCGTTCCTTAGATTCTTTAAGATACTCTCATTAATCAAACCTTGCTTAATAGTTGCAACAAAATGAAGCCAGGTTGGGATTGGATTTAAGGAAGACGCTGAAAGTAGTTTCGTCAAAAGAGATTTTATTATGTAATTGAAAGATGAATGAATGGTACGCCATATTCGTAATCATGAAGTCCAACAAGGAATTTAACAGACTGATGAGCACCGAGTTAAACCGATTGATAAGGAAACTGGAACTAATCAGAACATTAATTTCAGCGAGTAATATTGACATAATTAACGGACAGAACTTACAAACCAACAAGATTTATATATGGATCTATCACAATGGACGCACAATGTTTAGAATTTAAACAAAGCTGAACAATGTTACGTCTATCACAAGGGTATTAAAATAAAAGATTTACACATAATAAATGATTAAGTCACACACACACACACACACACACACACACATATATATATATATATATATATATATATATATATATATATATATATATATATATATATATATATATACATACACATACATACACACACATACACACATATATATATATATACACACATTTACATACATATACTTATATATAATATTCATACATATACATATATACATACATATACACACATAAACATACATATGTACATACACATGCGTATATATATATCTATATACATACATATATATATATATATACATGCATACATGCACATACATACATATACATACACGTATGTATACATGTATGTATGTATACATACATACATACATACGCATACATATACATACATATATGTATGTATGTATGCATGTATGTGTACATATATACATCCATACACATCCACGTCCACACACACATCCGCACAGCCACACACATATACATCCATATACATACATACATCCCTAAATCCATCCATCCATTTATATACATACATACACTACATCCGTCCATCCATTCATCCATTCATACATACATACATCCATACATACATGCATCCCTACTTCCATCCATCCATCTATATACATGGATGCATATATACACATCGATTCATCCATCCATCAATTCATCCATTCATTCATTCATCCATTCATACATACATCCATACATACATATCTATATGCATATATATATTTATATGGCAAGAGTTTATACAGTATCCAATTTAATTTTTGATCAACATGAAATAGCCATACCTTGCAGAGAAGACACAAGAGGAAACTACGAGACTACTAGGACTTTCTGTATCAACCCATCTACTGTTAGCAAAAGTTCATGCTAGCGATTTTGAAGAGGATATGATTGGTCCTGAGACTTTAGTATCCCTCTCTAAACGAGACCGAGAGAATTAAGATCAGCCAAGAAAGTCGCTCTGCATCTGACAAAGATAATGTCCAATATTCTAGAGACCTAAAAAGTTACTTTTCATTATTATTGTTCACGCTTGTTCACTACTGAGGTCAGTCATTAGGTCATGCTACCGCATTTGATAGAAAGGTACTACTACGACTTTGACGATATTTACACATAACTACAAGCAGCATTCTACGATTGATACCAAACTCACTCCTCAGCCCAAATTTGACTTTCAAGATGAAATATTGAAATATTGCCGATCTGATGTAGATATTTTTCGACGTTGCTATGGAAATTGTCGACAATTATTTCTGGATCAAGGAATTGTGATTTAGTGTATTAAAGTAAGTTCATGCTCTCGAATATTGGCTATCATACCCACGCAGTCCAGTCAAACAATTTGTCTTCGATGTTCTGATGGAACATTTTAGAAACGGTCGTAATGAAAGAAAACTGGATTATATTTTGTAGATAGTTCGGATTCAGAGAACTAACAGATCGTCCAAAAATTTAAGAGATGATCATTTCATGGATGTCTTGTTTGTTATCTTCAAATAAAACCTAAATAGTCCTTTCTAACAATTCACCATGGGAGCACGACCATATTAACCAACAATATCCGAATGTCGAACGTAAAGGATAGCAATTGATAGAAATATGGAAACATCAATGATCGACCGATCCAGAATTTAAACGCATCGTTAAAGTTTACAACACAGTGGACATCAAACTTTTGAAATCACGCGACAGTTTGTTTGAAGGACAAGACAATGTTGTACGATTTCTGTACGTAGTGACCGAATCTCAAGGAGAGCAAATCAAATTCATCAATATATGTTTCTTGTATCCTTTTGTAAATAAGTAGATCGGATTCCACATCGGTGAGCCTGAATTGATGACCGAACAAATAGATGTCGAACACATTAGCCATTTCGAAGGTTTGATCAAATAACAATGTTTTGCACCTACGAATTTATTGTATTTTATTACCACACCATTGCGGCAGAAAACTTGTTTTCTTTATGTTGTACTTGTGCTAAAATTGTAATCAAGACCAACCACGTTGCCACAATGATCAAGATCAGGCCTTGACAATAACATGAATTGTTTCATGCGCTCAGTCGTGGGTACCGCTTATTAAAAGCTTACGACATTTGGCCCATTTCTTGAATACTGCCACCTAGACGATGATAACTGCAGTAAAGGGGTCATTTCAGGCTCTGTCGAAAAATCTGAAATTGGAGCAAGAGGCAAGTGGCTATCATGCTTGGTTTCAGACTCCAAACAAAAAGAATGAAGGAAGACGATCATTTGCAAAATTTATGCTGAATTGTTTGCTGGTAAAATTAGCACAACGTTCGATATTTTCACTACAGAATACTTAGCAGTGCCATTGTCGATACTTTGAAATAATCGTCGATAAAATAATACGAATAAAATACGTGGAAATCAAAAAGATTTTATTTTGGCAAATCAGAAACAAGACCTTGAGTTTGCACCAGATCATGAGTCTGCAAATGTCAGCAATGCGTCATACGTGACAGACAATGCCCCTAAAAGCTACAATCTTTGAACCTTTAGGAGATCGGGTCGTTTGATTTTGTCACCCATGGCTGCTTGTATATCGATGCGCTGACACCTACACTTCGAAGACGAACGTTTGGGAGCTTTGACCAATGACAGTACTGAGGACTCTGTTTTATGTTTTAAGTTTTGTTAGTGTTCGAACCAAATGCTATGGTTACCAATGTTTTGACCGACAAAAGAAATTGATACCAAACATAAATTGAAACGACTGACACTGAACTATCGTACCAGTCAAGTAGTCAATTGTGACGTTTTAATAGACGCATTAAAGTGAACAAGACTAATACTTTCATGTGAAAAGGTTGGATCCTAACAAAATTAAATGTTTGCAAGATCAGCAAATCGTTAGTCGATCCTTGGGAAAGTATAGTAGAACATCTATCAGAAACTTCCTCGGTACAACACGTTACATTATGGGCACGCAATTCTCCATCACGAAAAAGGAGGTAATTCCAAGACATACAGTTAATCAAGAAAACAAAAGTTCACAGAGAAAGATGAATTCGACACATCTGCAGAGTGAGGGGCCCACTGCGGACACAAAGTTCAATGATACTGTGCCTTGCAACCAATCATTGCTTACTCTTGGACATCAGCGATGAAGCCAAGCCTGGACGTTCTAGTATCGAAAGCGGTTTATGACACTTGATACTTTACCAGCAAAAGTGATGACGTTCGTGCGCATACGTACGGATTTCATCCATGGACTCGCAAACTACTCTGGATACCACTAGTTCATCGAAAATTGCAACTCAAAGAAGACCACACGTTTTTTATTTCTTTTCCTGGCTCTTGTGCCTTTGAAAGTCAATTGAATGCGTAAGAATGGCCTGAAGATCTGGATGCATGACCCACTACCAATGCTTTAAAGATGGTTTGTAAAGGTTCAAGTGAAACGCAAACTGAGAATTATATCACGATTTTTAAACTACTGTCTCTCTCAGACCCCCACCGTGCCAAGATCACAATTATTATTATTAGTGATAGATAAACCCTGCCCTATCTGATGGGTGACTTACCAATCGATTGCCTCTATACTCCTGCACACCACCCCGCCCAGTATTAAGCTGGAAAGATTTTATGTTATTTGAAACTGTAATGCTAACAAAATAATGTAACATTTAAGAAGTTTTTCGGGCTCCCTCCAAATCGTCCAAATCTTAATTTAAACTCATGACTAGTATGATTGTATCACATTTAAGAACCAAATTTGTCACATGCCTTTTGCCAACCGAGAGTATAAGAAATGCAGCTTGTCAGAATTGGGCCATCATAGTTTGGATATGCGATGTGTCACGATATTTTTTGACTGTTTTGGAAAAACATGTACAGAGAAAAACGTTTCAGTACACGAAATTTTAAGCTAAACGATACATAGGTATTACTTTGGCTGAATGGTTTTAATCTAGAATAAAAAACATTCTTAGTAGCAGTAATGTAATTGGCGATAACAAAATGTATTAATGGATAGTTTCGTATTTTGACACCCCCCTAATTTTTAAGGTAGAAGGCATGAACCTAATTATCACAAGCCTAGCATTTATAAATTCACACATAAGCTATATCTGTAATGTGGTTCAGATTTACTTTTGAGTTAGGCATGGAAATAGGTTGGCTTGTTGGTGACAGCCTGTCACAGTTAGATTTGCATTGGAGATCAAATGCGTAACTTGGGCTGCGAATGAGCTGTCGACTTGGCTTACGTATTTATGTGTGTCTGCTACAGAGGTAAATATCTAAAAATCTAGATGGTTGAGGGGTGATGAAAAGTATGCTGATTTGTTATAGTACTAGTGAACTTTATTCATGCATAAGGCACATACTGATTCTTTTAGCTGCCTTGTCACAGAAAAATATTCAAAATAGCTATTTCTTGTCAAAAATGAATGTAAAATTTAGGGGTTGGTGGCAGTGTTGGTTCAGTATAAAAACCACCAGTTGCATCAGGAATTAAGCTGATTACTGCAGTCAAAATCTCACATGTATGCTTTCTACATAAATCATTAGTTTGTTTTTATTTGTATCTTCAGTGTAAAATTATTCTCATTTTTCTGTAATTGGTCATCGTCGGATGAAAATTCACCAGATAAACTGTCCAGTGAGACCTATGATCGGATTTTCATCATTTGCTTTCAGACCGTGACAGCGATATGACTTAGAATACTGTTTCTCAGCACGCCTTGCTTAAGTTCAGTTGATAGTATAGAATAGTAAAATTGTTTTGGAACACGGCATCTCCATCTGAGAGTAAAAGACTGTAACATTATTTTGGTACACGCCTTTGCCATACTAGAGTATAGACAATACATTCTGGCATAATTTTAGACTTAAATTATGGACACACACGCTACATGTTACTGCGTTCATTCGACACTATTTAAATATAACACTGGGATGTTTTAGAAACCGATGAATGAAATTGTACGCAGTGAACATTTCTAATATATGATTGATCCTTGTCCTCAGAAACCTATATAAGGGTAACCTAATGTTAATTTATCCATGTTGTTATATGCTGCAAAATAGATAACAAAACATCACCTGCCCCTCTCCCTCTCAACCCCCTCTCTCTCTCCCTCTCTATGTATGTCTCCCACGCACACACACAATTTTACTTTCGATCTATCATCCATAACTAATTATAATGATAATAATTATGGATTTTATAGTCTGTTGAGTACTGTCCATGTTATGGCTGGATATCAAATGAAATATGTGGTTGCCTAATATTACTATTTTCAAATCTTGCACAAATTTATAACTTCACAGTATAAACTAGGGGTCGGCAACCTTTTTTATATAGCGTGGTACTTTTCTCCGGATTAATTACAACGTAAACGAGCGCGTGCCACCAGCAAGAGAGTACAGTTCTTAAAATCGAGATTTTTTGCTGCCCTTCGCGTTCTACACAAAACCTCTTGACGTGCCGTATGTTGCCGACCCTTGGTATAAACAATCAGTCTCTTGTCGTGATTATCATCAATACGCTAGTTTGGAAAAACATTTTGAACGCATGCCTTGAATTTAGAGACAGACTGTTAGTCAATGTAATCGATTTCATCGGATATATTTAATTAGCACAATCAATTATCTGACTTTGGCTCATTTGCTTGCAGACGTTATAGAGATGAGACGTAGAAAAACTTTATTCCAGACTTCGCTTCTGGCAAAAGCTACATGTAATGCTAGCAGAATAGTGTAACATATTTAAGAAACTTATCTGACACAGGCCAAATTATAAGCACGGATACCAGACTTGTAAGATATTTAAGAACCAAAATTGTTAAATGCCTTTAACCAGCTGAGAGTACAGAGAGTACACGGGATAGAACTTTAGAATTTAATTTGCCACACGCAACATTTTACTCCATTCGTTGACAATATTGCCTTAATGTGCACTACACTTGTACTAGCTCAAGAAGCCCTACATATGGCTATGTCAATCAGTGCTAATGCGGCCTGTTTGCGGTACAGTCAACTTCAAGCATTTCACGCTTAGGACGTAAAGGTGTTGAAATTGTTGTTTGTCTTTATTAGACAATGTCCAAGTGATGATGACATCGCGAGTGCTTGCTAATCTGGATCAGGGTAAGTAGGAGGTAGGATACAATTATGTACCTGTGTTCTTACACTAGAAACAAGGTCATACAGGAATACAGTAAAAATATTCGAACGCACACAGCCACTCGTTTTATAATGGAAAGCAGTTGAGGTTTGTTTCATTTGGTCGTAACTTTAGTACTGTTTATGTTCTAATAGATCTAAGCGGTTCTGGAAGGTTTTGTTTATTTTCACAACCCAGCTAAAACTTAAAAACTCCCCTCTTGTGTGTCATAGTAAAATCTACTTGTGTGGGTATAGCGTGTCTACAAACAATCCCACCTTTGTGTGACAGTATGTGAATGTGGGTATAGTACGGCTACAATAGTGTCGATTGAGTTTTGCTTCATTGTGTGACAGTATGTGTGAGGGTATAGTATGGCTACAATAGTGTCGATTGAGTTTTGTTTCAATAGTAGAAATATAGCTTTAGTACTTCAATACTTGCAAGTCAGCTGAGAATCATTATTTACATAAGTGATCAAGTTACTTTTTTAGGCAACATTTTTTAAATTTTAGGTTTACCATTGTTGTAGTGATTATAGCTTCTGCTATATTACTTTACATGGTTAGTCAGTACTTTGAGGGTTTGGCGCAGGAATAAATACTTTCGCCTCGAGCTGGAATCTTGTGTTAGAGAAATATACGTCCTTTTTATATACAACCGAAATGAGTCGCCCCAAACGAACTGAGCGTGGGTGATGCTGAAGAGAACTGAAACATGTAAACAGCTTTGCGTGGGATCTTTCTGTTATATGCATTACGCTGTGGAAGTGCGGAAGACGCATGAAGGTCATCCATCATGTTTGCATATGGTCCGGCAATTATGTAAAGTAATAGCAAAACTACGCAGAAAACAGGGGCATAAAACAACACAAAAGGTCCTTATTCAGCTGCAGCAATTACTTGGCAAACTAAATTCTCTACGCTAATAGAAAAGCTGGCTACAAAGGATGCTTTGAAGATATCCGTCATGACAGCAAGCGAAAGAAGACCCTAGCAGAAGATTTCTCATTCAACAAAAGCGCCCGAACGTGGTGGTATGCGTTTGAGTGCTCTGATTTACGCAGGGATCAAATGTGACAAGGGCAGCCACGTGCACGTGGCGCCATACAAGCCAATTCTTTGGTCTCACAGGAAAAACAAATGTCCGTTCTGAAAAAGAGCATGTGCAGATAATTCCACACTATAGACGTTTTTTTTCTTTTGTGTCAGTCACGGTAAAAGTAGTACAGATTTCTTTGGTCGTTATAGCTATGGCGGACCAATGCGAGGACGATCAAATCGTGTTAGCCACACCGGCGGGGAAGCAGCTTCTTTTTTGCGATATTTTGTCGATCTCGTCATGCCTACTGTCTCGCAAAGGCATGGAAACAATGCTCCTAGTGACGTTTTGCTTTGTTTCCCCCAGCAGACGAAGACGCTCTTTAAACCTTTGCCAGTAGTTTATTTTCTGCTAGTTTGCATGTGAAAATAATGGCAGAAAACAACGTCGAGAGCTGCCCAGCACAAACTCAGCTGGAGTGTCATTTACGGTGGCGCGGACGTCAATACCGTCCGTACCACTACTGGCAGTGGCTCTGGGAAGGACAGTGTTGAAGGAGCCAACCAAAGTGCAGAGACCTCTTATCAATATTAAGCACTTCTTCACGAAGATGTTCATCGAAGGTACTTACTATTTTTTCAATGTAAAAGAGGCCGATCACGCGGCGCGCTCATATCTTTCGGAGGCAGAATTACATGTCAACCTTGTATGGAAAAGGGGCAGAAATGTTTTGGCCCTAAATTCCGAATCGATATTTAGTTTTGTAACCTACATGTAAATGTAATGCCATAGGTTTCTTTGTTGGCAAGGTCGTTTATTTAAATATTCAGCGGTTTATGGCAAAAGTCTGCGACTGTGCTACCTTTATGCAAGACAAGACAGCTTCTTTATATGTTCATTGTTTTTAGCAGTAAGAGTTGTGATGTTTTTGTGTGTATATTCGGCAACGACAGGTACCATCCTGGACAAGTAAGTGTTTTTCACACTTTACGTTAGAGCAAGTATAGATTTAGTTTCTCTCGCATGCACTTGTGGGGCTATCGTCTTGATAGTTACAATCTTTTTGTCATACGCCGCATTTTTTGTCCCACCTCGCTCAAGTGCAGACAGGGTGTTAGCTACCGCTGGCTGGGTACTTTGCGTTGTCACTCATTCGCTGCCTGGCCCCCTAAAACTCATTAGATTTAGATGCCGCAGTGATTGGCCAAGGTTCTGTACTTAAATTAGATTGATTACATCCGAAGGCTACCAGGCGGAACGTCAATAACGCACGAGTTTGTCTGAAAAGTCTGTGTGGTAAACTATATTTGGTATGCCCTGGCGCCCTGTCGCGCAGTCTGTAACAGGAGCAGTATCGCGTATAAACTCAAACTCACCGACGATATCGGACCATATCTTTATATATTCACAGCATCAGGGTGTCACCTGGGGACATGGAACTGGGTCACCTGCATTGCAAACATCATTGCCAAGTGTTTCATACTGTATTTCTGACATGGCTACATCTGATTGTCACCAACACAAAGAGTAAGGTTTATAAAGAGACAATACTGATGATGTAGCCAACAATCGTCCCTTGCACGCGGACCCACAGACACCTCTCACAACAAAGATGGTCGCTAAAGATAGAAGCCAAACCAATTGTGCCAACGAGTTTGCCTTGTTCCTCAGGCTATATTTAGCGCGTCGTTGATGTTTTTCGTACTGACATGTGGCTGTACTTACCCTCATAAACGATATGTTCCCCTACTCAAACATTCATAACGAAAATACATTAAAACTGTGCATTAACACTATCAATGCTGTACTTGTTGCCTAGCCCGAAACGAAACACCAACACGTTTTGTGGCCTTTTTACATAGCGCTTGAGTTTAAACTACTAACCGACCACCAACAGTTTTGCCAGTCGGCAATGATACGCTCGCGTTCAGGATGTTATTTAACGACTACACCCTGGTCATTAAAAGCAGGAACCAAAACGCCCACCTACATCTTCAATGTTTCCTTGACTTTGAGGTTGTAACTTTTCCAGAGCAAGCGAAACCCAGTACGTGCTTAAAATGCCAATTTACTGCATGCTGAACCACAACAGGGTGGTCCTCAGTAAGAGCAACGCGGTTCGGAACAACCTCAACACGCCCGCAAGAACAAACCCATCGTTCTACGTTTTCAGTACTTTGCCGCCAGACCCAACTTCAACCAGGACATGGAGATGTACTATAGCTATTTGAGTAACAAGATGCTTGTCACCATCTTTCTAACCAGCTGTACGATCGGGGTCGTGTGCCGCACCAGCAGTTCGAATGATGCCCATAATATTTCATGCTCTAAATGTATCATCCATGAACGTCACTTCATTTTAGAGCAGGGATGCACAACCCCGGCCCAAGGGCCGGATGCGGCCCGCGAACGTATTCTGTCCGGCCCTCAGGACAGATTAAAACACAGAAATCCGGCCGGTGAAATGTAATTATATTAAAGAAGAGCAGCAGAGAGGGCGAACAGACCATAGAATTCCGACAAACAAATAAAACAAACAAAATAAAATCATCTGTAGAAAGGTCCAGATTTTTACGAATAAACGTTTCCTGGGAGGTTTTTATTTTTTGTTGAAACCAACCCCATCAATAAAACCTTAGTTTGAAAAGGTAGCTGAAAAATAAAGTATTCTACGTGTTTATTTAATTTTTTTTATTTACTGGACGACCAACATTGGTAGGCGCCCTCTCTGCTGCTATTAATTTTAAAACTCAAAAACGTTAAAAGATTTTATCAAGACCCACACGATATCTTGTTCTTGGATCATGTAAATTTATTGTTATAAATCCATGCGGAGTAGCTTGCGCTCGTGAGAAGAAATTTCTGAATTTAATTATATCCATGTCACCACCACACCAAGTTTGATGAATATTTCGCAGCGTGTGTGTGTCTACACCATTAAACACAACTAAAATATTGCAGTTGTCTCTAATCACCTTCGGAATTTGTGTATATCGTTGAGTAACATAGATCACATCTGTATTTTTATGTCTACCTCGGGAAAATATTCTAGCTGGATTTGTTTGTTTATCCAGCATCACATCGTCGTATACAACTAAATTATTAATAAATCCGTCTAAAACATCTACGGACGGTGCTTCATTAAACTCTATAACATCATTACCTTCATCCAGTAATCTTTGAAATCTTTTAACATCGTTGATCATCAGCGGATGGTGCTACAATCCCATTTCAACCATCTCAAGTAATAATTGCGTCTTACCCGATCCAGATAATCATTCTGATGGAATTCGGTAACGCAGGGTGGTGTTTATCTGGCTCTCGCTGCCGTTGAATAAATAATCTAACTACAGTCGCAAATGTCATCTCGGCACCAATGAGGGTTGTGCATTTTATTTAATATCCTATTGTATCTTTAATAGATGATAAAAAATTCATGAGGGTGTTAAATTGCTATTCTGATTGAAATTTTTCAACTATCATCGAGGTGTCCGCGATCATCATCGAGGTGCTATCTCACCACGATCATCATGGGTCATGAGGAAACTTTCATAAATATTAATAAAAATGAAACTTCCTCATATCATAAATGTGTTTCGGACAACAATTATTTTTCACGATAATAAATATTCTTCGAATGTTGGTATCGGTCGATTTTTTCTCGTAAGATACTCAACGAGTAATCGATATCTTGTTCCGCCGCAATCTATACACAACGGAATTTTACCACGGACGCCTTTACCACAACTAATGCATCTCTGAGGACCTCGCGAGTTATTTGATTTTGTTGATACTTTTTTATGATCACCACAAAAATCACCACGGCAGTTTTTTCCGCATAATTCCGTTGATCCTTGAAGAAGCCAAGCACATTTGTTGACCATCTTATATTTAAGACCTTATATATTTAATTGGAGATTAAAAAAACAATCAATTAAAAATATGGATATTAAGTATAATGAGCGAAAAAAATTACGAGACAGAAATGAGCGGTAATACTATTAGTATTACAGACAAAAGTTTAAATTGTTGCCTGGAGAACGATCCTACATTTATTCCGGAAAATTTATTTGACAATGTTACTGAGGAAGACGCACGAGTTTTATGTGAGATGGATTACTTTATGTTGCGTGATTATTATGGTATATTTCCCACCTCGTCGTTAGATCAGTGCGTTTCAACAACAACGAAAGAAGCAGCTATTCGAGCTCTTCGAAGCTTCTCCCACGAAAATTATTATCTGCCAGGAATAATTATTCAACATTTTAAAAACTTTTATTTGTTTGCGTCTGATGAGGATTTTGAATCCGTCGCGGATAAATTCGCCAATCAAGCGTCTGTCACGGAAATTATACCGAAATTTCGCAGTAGATATCCGATCTTCGATATTGATTCTTTTTACAAACTTTATCGAGAACATATTAATAAATTCGATAAACAGGGTACGATGAAAGAATCAGACGAAAAATTATCTACAGAAGAAATTATTAAATATTTTAGTAGATTATGTAATTGTGATCGTGACAACGTTCATTTGTTCGCGACAACGAGCGGTTATCATGTACTGTGTAAATGTCAACCTGTATCGTTTGAGCGGCAACAAGAACTAACGAAACAGGCGAAATTAGACAATCCAACATGGAAGATTGATTCTCAAGCCGGATTACACAGTATAAAGTTAGCCGGAACAAAATCCAACAAAATTAATTCGGTTTGTAAAAGATTGATATCCGGACAGATAACATCACCGCGAGATCTATTGGTCTGTCCAACTTCTATTCAACCTCGAGAATTTGAATATATCAAACCACAAGAAGAACTCGGTGAGTTTATCAATGAGATATCTCAACAAGATCTCGAAAAAATATCAATCGCGTTGACAGATGAACCAGACCAACTAATCACCATTACCGCATCACTGAGAAATCGATTAACTGTACAGCGACGTCCGGGTCATTATTGTAATATCTGCCAACGACGTCATGGATGGAATGAGATTCACGATCATCCTGAGGATAAATGTGGTAATTGTTTGGTTTATATTCATGCAGATTGCTTCATTGTAGTCTGCCCTAGAAGTAACGGAAAAATAACTATCCCAAACAATTATGATAAACAAATACGAGAATATTTCGCAGGAACACCAAATAATGCAATTGATGCTGTTGTACAATCTGTCGCGGTAAACCAGCGTAATCCGGATTATATAAAATATTTAATGATGTCGAAATACAGAAAACGAACCCATCCTGGAGCATTCGCTGATAAAACTCCAACATACACGTACACGAGTAAACCTCTACATGAAGTCGGACCAGGTTGTAAAGGTTTCGGTGGTGATTATTTAGATGGTTCTGCATGTGGTATGGGAAAATCTGTCGCGGCGATATCATCTATAAACGCAGATCAATCTGTGTTGTATTTGTCATATCGAAAGACATTTACTCAGAAAATCAAATCCGATTATAATTTTGAATCCTATCAGGATATTACAGGCGATATTATCATCACTAAATCCAGAAAGGTCATCGTGCAGTGGGAATCACTGTTACGTGTTCGAGGAGTACCAGATGTTATCATCGTTGATGAGTTACATGGATTAATGCGACAGTGTTTCTCAACAAACGACCGACATGTAATCGAGAAGTTTGCTGGGTTAATCACAATGGCACCGCGCGTTATAGTAGCTGATGCCGACGCGAACAACGATGATCTCGTACTATTTCGTGATAAACTATCGCGGTCTGAGATGAAATTCGTCATAAATGATTACCAACCAGATCATGGGAAGAAATTTATTGTTCAAAATACCCACAAGGACAATTATATCAAACTACTGGAACATTTATCAGGCGGAAAACGAGCTGTAATATTCACACCTAACAAAATTAATGGTGTTTATTCCGTAGAAGGACTAGCTAAACAACCTCAACATCTTAAGTATCTCGTTAAATATTATCATGCGGATACAGATATCAGGGAAAAGTTGAAAGATTTCTCCGACATAACTAACGCGCTCAATGACGTTGATGTTGTAATATTTAACCACACATTAGAAGCAGGTGTCAGTATCATCGATGATAGATTTAAGACGCTATTCGTGTTTTCTTCTGAAATAGGATCCGTAGAAGCAACTAAGCAAGCCATTCACAGGTTTAGATGCGTAGATGAAGTTCATTATTCAACAATAACACGGCCAAGTAGAAATCTACCTCTGACTCGCGAGGATATTATTGCAACTATTATAAATAACGAAAAGAACCTCACTGAGAAAGAAAAATCGTTTAGAACGCCGAATCCAGGTGAGATAAACACCCCATACGGATACGCGTTTATCAGTAACATTATCGACGAGAACAACTCGAAAAATTACTTTACACCGCGGTTGATTGAACTAATGAAAAAGACCGGATATGAGATAATTCAGACGCAACCGGACGAGTATGATATCTGGCTGGGAAAGAAAAGCTGAAAAAGGCTACTGGAGAAGATATTAATAATGATCCAACCATAGATGAGTTTCTTAAGACGTCGATCGGTGCCAGGATAAAATATTCCGAGAATAATACCAGCGAGGGTGAAATTGATCTTGTTACCGATAATCCCGCGGAGAATATCAGTGAAAATAACCCCGATGAAGATAAATTACCAAAATATTACAAATACAACTCGAATGAGAACCTAGAACCGTATCAGAAGAAATTAAAATATCTCAATTATTTATTCCAATGCGATTGTAACAAATTTGACGCAGACAAAATTGAATATCTCCACAAGAAATCCGCACATCTGAAACGAGCACAACAAGTAATTGTGAATAAATTTAACAACGGTGACATCACAGAAATATTTAGATCTGATAGACTATCACCACGAGAAAAACTAACAATAATCCGCGACGTCCTTGAAATGTTTTCGTTGCCTGACATTGTTCCTGACAATTTATCGATTACGTCTGTGACGGTTGACCGAGGAAAACTTATATCAGACATCGAGGCGGTAATGGCCAATCCAGATCACGTGGAAAAGTATAATAAATTTATCAAGCGTTTCTCGACAATATTTCCTGAAGCACGCAGATTAAAAACAACGATGATAGAAGCAAAAAACATAATCGAAAAAATTAAATTAATTTATAAGGGATTCGGTGCGGAGATGAAACCTAATAACATAATAAACGCTGCTAGAGGTGATTATACGCTAAATTATCCCAATTGGCCCGAGTCAGATTTTATCAACAATAATATGTGGAAAAATACAAACATGAATGATATTGGTTATTTTGGTGGTGGAGATGTTAAAATTATTGATGAACATACGAGATTATTAAAATATCATGTTTGGATCGTTAATAGATGGTTTACCCAGTACGATACATCGAATCATTGATTCAAAGACATTTATTGCGGGTGTTGAAAAGTGTACAAAACATGTATTTATAGGAAATGTACACTTTTCAACAATCACATAATGATGGTCGAAAGAAACCTACAAAAACAACACGAAAAAATAAAATCGGGCGGTAATGATATCAAAATCATCGATGATCACACCAGATGGTTGAAGTACCACATTTGGATCATAAATAAATGGTTTAGCCGATATGAAGAGCATGTGATGACTGCAGAAACTTCCAGAAACAATATTATTATTAGGTAAAAGGAAGATTCTGCAGCTGCAATGATAATGTGAGATAAATTTAATATGTGATGACTGTAGAAACTTCCAGAAACAATATTATTATTAGGTAAAAGGAAGATTCTGCAGCTGCAGTGATAATGTGAGATAAATTTAACACCCTAATGATAATCAAGAATATCTGTCCAAGGGCCTTTTTTCGTCTCACATTTTGACAAACATGTTAAATGGTGTTGATCGGCCGATAATGTTAGGTATGGAAACATAACCACTGACCTGATGGAAATTTTCATAATAATTATTGTTTCTAGAAGATTCAACATACATCAGACTACTGAACCGAGATGAACTAACATGAAGACGTTACGTATAATATTGTATCAGAAAAATAATTATTATTTTTTTTTTCACACTGAACTCCATAAATATTCAAGAAATGTGGGACTTCAATCACAATTAAACATCTTCAATGACGTCATTGACCTTTCCACGGTCATGGTTGAACTATCATAAATATATTAATAATATGGGACTTCAACCATCAAATATCAGAACCTGTCACCGTGCGTGTCAAATTTGAAACAAATAACAAATAGCGATGATCTACGTATATTATTACGGTGTTGTGATGAAATATCCTAATTATTTCAGTGCGATGATTGATCTGGATTTAACGATCGATGGCATTCTTGGCAAAACACCTGATATTATTATAATTTAGTCGACGTGCGAATCAGACATTGTGTGATTTAACATTATTATGTGATTCAACGGCCGATTTGACACCATTATGTGATTCAGATTATACTGAAATATTATCATATGATTCATACTTTACTCTATGATTCAACATTATTATGTGATTCAACGGCCGATTTGACATTATGTGATTTATACTCATTGTGTGGTTCATAATTTACTCTGTGATTCAACATTATTATGTGATTTATACTCATTGTAAGGTTCATAATTTACTCTGTGATTCAACATTATTATGTGATTTATACTCATTGTGTGGTTCATAATTTACTCTGTGATTCAACATTATTATGTGATTCAACGGCCGATTTGACATTATGTGATTTATACTCATTGTGTGGTTCATAATTTACTCTGTGATTCAACATTATTATGTGATTTATACTCATTGTGTGGTTCATAATTTACTCTGTGATTCAACATTATTATGTGATTTATACTCATTGTGTGATTCATAATTTACTCTGTGATTCAACACTATTATGTGATTTATACTCATTGTGTGATTCATAATTTACTCTGTGATTCAACATTATTATGTGATTTATACTCATTGTGTGGTTCATAATTTACTCTGTGATTCAACATTATTATGTGATTTATACTCATTGTGTGGTTCATAATTTACTCTGTGATTCAACATTATTATGTGATTTATACTCATTGTGTGGTTCATAATTTACTCTGTGATTCAACATTATTATGTGATTTATACTCATTGTGTGGTTCATAATTTACTCTGTGATTCAACATTATTATGTGATTTATACTCATTGTGTGATTCAACGGCCGATATCCTTGTTGAAAAGTGTACAAAAACATATATATATAGGAAATGTACACTTTTCAACAATCACATAATGATGGTCGAAATATCTATCAAAGGGTCTTTTTTAGCCTCACATTTTGACAAACTGTCCGTTGGATCCCCGTCAGCGTTATTTAGTGAAATTAAATCTATATAATATGCTCAGGAAAAGGCTAGTTGATCCGTCTGATGATCGATTTGTTAAAAACAAACCTGTTACTGCTAAAATATCTTATAGAGTATTACCAGGGGGTATTACTGCATTATATATTTCCGATCGACGTTGTGCTGGTTTTTCACAAAAATCTTCAGTACGACCGCTAAACCGCGATGAGCTGGCGCGAATACATCTCAAGGATAAATATCATGCGAGAAAACAATCTTCACCGACAAACGCCCGGAATAATCGACCTAAAATTATATCGTTATAAATTTTATCAACTACAGGGGAGAAATTAAACCCATTTAACCGCGCGTTATATTCACGAGTCATCTCATCCAATTTTTTCTTTTGCTCAGATTTTACTGTGTTATTCAGACTTCATTGAAACATTATTATGTGTGATTCAGATCATTATTATGTGGATTTACCGAACAGACTTCATTGAAACATTATTATGTGTGATTCAGATCATTATTATGTGGTTTTACCGAACAGACTTTACTGTGTTATTGTCGATAAATGCCCGGAATAATCAATTTCGGTTTGACATATTCGAATCGACCAAGAATTTTATCAACGACGATGTCATTGTGAATCTTACCAACTGCGGCGGAATTAAAATTATTCAACCGCGCATTATATTCTCGCTCCATCATGCTGAGTTGTTCTTGTTGCGTGGCTATCGCGATTATACTCGTCGAGATGTTTATTCATGCCATCGTTGGATTTGTTATTCAGCTTTACAATTACTTGTTGCAGTTGATTATTATCATCGCATTTATTCTTGTATCTTTCTAGTTGTTCTTTTTCATCAACCAACGATTTTTGTGTGGATATTAATTTTTTGATCTTTTCAGCAGGTTCATGTTTGACATTATTATGGTTGACATTATTATGTGATTCAACATTTCCATGTTTGGACTGAACGGCTGATTTGACATTATTATGTTTGACATTATTATGTGATTGAACGGATTTGACATTATTATGTGATTGAACAGATTTGACATTGTCATGTCTGACATTATTATGGTTGACATTATTATGTGATTCAACATTTTAATGTTTGGTCTGAACGGCTGATTTGACATTTTCATCTCTGAATTTACCTCTCAACGATCTAATTTCATCTATATCATGTTGAGTTAAATTTGTTCTAACGGGCATTATTTTACATCCTGTATAATTAATAATTTTTTCACAAAAAATATCAGAATAAAAATATATCGCGATTTTTTATTATTATTACCACCTGCAGATATTTAGGTTTATTGCAATTGGTTTATTACAATACAGGTGGTAATAATAATAAAAAATCGCGATATATGAAATTAGATCGTTGAGAGGTAAATTATCCGCTAAAATAATTGCCGATCGATATAAAATCGGCTATACCAGACTATATGATATATGGAGTAAAAATCAACAAGAATCGCATAATAATGTCAAACATGAAAATGTCAAATCCGTTCAATCACATAATAATGTCAAACGTAATAATGTCAGACATGAAAATGTCAAATCAGCCGTTCAGTCCAAACATAAAAATGTTGAATCACATAATAATGTCAACCATAATAATGTCAGACATGAAAATGTCAAATCTGTTCAATCACATAATAATGTCAAATCCGTTCAATCACATAATAATGTCAAACATAATAATGTCAAATCAGCCGTTCAGTCCAAACATGGAAATGTTGAATCACATAATAATGTCAACCATAATAATGTCAAACATGAACCTGCTGAAAAGATCAAAAAATTAATATCCACACAAAAATCGTTGGTTGATGAAAAAGAACAACTAGAAAGATACAAGAATAAATGCGATGATAATAATCAACTGCAACAAGTAATTGTAAAGCTGAATAACAAATCCAACGATGACATGAATAAACATCTCGACGAGTATAATCGCGATAGCCACGCAACAAGAACAACTCAGCATGATGGAGCGAGAATATAATGCGCGGTTGAATAATTTTAATTCCGCCGCAGTTGGTAAGATTCACAATGACATCGTCGTTGATAAAATTCTTGGTCGATTCGAATATGTCAAACCGAAATTGATTATTCCGGGCATTTATCGACAATAACACAGTAAAGTCTGTTCGGTAAAACCACATAATAATGATCTGAATCACACATAATAATGTTTCAATGAAGTCTGTTCGGTAAATCCACATAATAATGATCTGAATCACACATAATAATGTTTCAATGAAGTCTGAATAACACAGTAAAATCTGAGCAAAAGAAAAAATTGGATGAGATGACTCGTGAATATAACGCGCGGTTAAATGGGTTTAATTTCTCCCCTGTAGTTGATAAAATTTATAACGATATAATTTTAGGTCGATTATTCCGGGCGTTTGTCGGTGAAGATTGTTTTCTCGCATGATATTTATCCTTGAGATGTATTCGCGCCAGCTCATCGCGGTTTAGCGGTCGTACTGAAGATTTTTGTGAAAAACCAGCACAACGTCGATCGGAAATATATAATGCAGTAATACCCCCTGGTAATACTCTATAAGATATTTTAGCAGTAACAGGTTTGTTTTTAACAAATCGATCATCAGACGGATCAACTAGCCTTTTCCTGAGCATATTATATAGATTTAATTTCACTAAATAACGCTGACGGGGATCCAACGGACAGTTTGTCAAAATGTGAGGCTAAAAAAGACCCTTTGATAGATATTTCGACCATCATTATGTGATTGTTGAAAAGTGTACATTTCCTATATATATATGTTTTTGTACACTTTTCAACAAAGATATCGGCCGTTGAATCACACAATGAGTATAAATCACATAATAATGTTGAATCACAGAGTAAATTATGAACCACACAATGAGTATAAATCACATAATAATGTTGAATCACAGAGTAAATTATGAACCACACAATGAGTATAAATCACATAATAATGTTGAATCACAGAGTAAATTATGAACCACACAATGAGTATAAATCACATAATGTCAAATCGGCCGTTGAATCACATAATAATGTTGAATCACAGAGTAAATTATGAACCACACAATGAGTATAAATCACATAATAATGTTGAATCACAGAGTAAATTATGAACCACACAATGAGTATAAATCACATAATAATGTTGAATCACAGAGTAAATTATGAACCACACAATGAGTATAAATCACATAATGTCAAATCGGCCGTTGAATCACATAATAATGTTGAATCATAGAGTAAAGTATGAATCATATGATAATATTTCAGTATAATCTGAATCACATAATAGTGTCAAATCGGCCGTTGAATCACATAATAATGTTAAATCACACAATGTCTGATTCGCACGTCTACTAAATTATAATAATATCAGGTGTTTTGCCAAGAATGTCATCGATCGTTAAATCCAGATCAATCATCGCACTGAAATAATTAGGATATTTCATCACAACACCGTAATAATATACGTAGATCATCGCTATTTGTTATTTGTTTCAAATTTGACACGCACGGTGACAGGTTCTGATATTTGATGGTTGAAGTCCCATATTAATAATATATTTATGAGAGTTCAACCATGACCGTGAAAAGGTCAATGACGTCATTGAAGATGTTTAATTGTGATTGAAGTCCCACATTTCTTGAATATTTATGGAGTTCAGTGTGAAAAAAAAATAATAATTATTTTTCTGATACGATATTATACGTAACGTCTTCATGTTAATTCATCTCGGTTCAGTAGTCTGATGTATGTTGAATCTTCTAGAAACAATAATTATTATGAAAATTTGCATCAGGTCAGTGGTTATGTTTCCATACCTAACATTATCGGCCGATCAACACCATTTAACATGTTTGTCAAAATGTGAGACGAAAAAAGGCCCTTGGACAGATATTCTTGATTATCATTAGGGTGTTAAATTTATCTCACATTATCACTGCAGCTGCAGAATCTTCCTTTTACCTAATAATAATATTGTTTCTGGAAGTTTCTACAGTCATCACATATTAAATTTATCTCACATTATCATTGCAGCTGCAGAATCTTCCTTTTACCTAATAATAATATTGTTTCTGGAAGTTTCTGCAGTCATCACATGCTCTTCATATCGGCTAAACCATTTATTTATGATCCAAATGTGGTACTTCAACCATCTGGTGTGATCATCGATGATTTTGATATCATTACCGCCCGATTTTATTTTTTCGTGTTGTTTTTGTAGGTTTCTTTCGACCATCATTATGTGATTGTTGAAAAGTGTACATTTCCTATAAATACATGTTTTGTACACTTTTCAACACCCGCAATAAATGTCTTTGAATCAATGATTCGATGTATCGTACTGGGTAAACCATCTATTAACGATCCAAACATGATATTTTAATAATCTCGTATGTTCATCAATAATTTTAACATCTCCACCACCAAAATAACCAATATCATTTATGTTTGTATTTTTCCACATATTATTGTTGATAAAATCTGACTCGGGCCAATTGGGATAATTTAGCGTATAATCACCTCTAGCAGCGTTTGTTATGTTATTAGGTTTCATCTCCGCACCGAATCCCTTATAAATTAATTTAATTTTTTCGATTATGTTTTTGCTTCTATCATCGTTGTTTTTAATCTGCGTGCTTCAGGAAATATTGTCGAGAAATGCTTGATAAATTTATTATACTTTTCCACGTGATCTGAATTGGCCATTGCCGCCTCGATGTCTGATATAAGTTTTCCTCGGTCAACCGTCACAGACGTAATCGATAAATTGTCAGGAACAATGTCAGGCAACGAAAACATTTCAAGGACGTCGCGGATTATTGTTAGTTTTTCTCGTGGTGATAGTCTATCAGATCTAAATATTTCTGTGATGTCACCGTTGTTAAATTTATTCACAATTACTTGTTGTGCTCGTTTCAGATGTGCGGATTTCTTGTGGAGATATTCAATTTTGTCTGCGTCAAATTTGCTACAATCGCATTGGAATAAATAATTGAGATATTTTAATTTCTTCTGATACGGTTCTAGGTTCTCATTCGAGTTGTATTTGTAATATTTTGGTAATTTATCTTCATCGGGGTTATTTTCACTGATATTCTCCGCGGGATTATCGGTAACAAGATCAATTTCACCCTCGCTGGTATTATTCTCGGAATATTTTATCCTGGCACCGATCGACGTCTTAAGAAACTCATCTACGGTTGGATCATTATTAATATCTTCTCCAGTAGCCTTTTTCAGCTTTTCTTTGCCAGCCAGATATCATACTCGTCCGGTTGCGTCTGAATGATCTCATAACCGGTCTTTTTCATTAGTTCAATCAACCGCGGTGTAAAGTAATTTTTCGAGTTGTTCTCGTCGATAATGTTACTGATAAACGCGTATCCGTTTGGGGTGTTTATCTCACCTGGATTCGGCGTTCTAAACGATTTTTCTTTCTCAGTTAGGTTCTTTTCGTTATTTATAATAGTTGCAATAATATCCTCGCGAGTCAGAGGTAGATTTCTACTTGGCCGTGTTATTGTTGAATAATGAACTTCATCTACGCATCTAAACCTGTGAATGGCTTGCTTAGTTGCTTCTACGGATCCTATTTCAGAAGAAAACACGAATAGCGTCTTAAATCTATTATCGATGATACTGACACCTGCTTCTAATGTGTGGTTAAATATTACAACATCAACGTCATTGAGCGCGTTAGTTATGTCGGAGAAATGTGCTTTTATCAGAGAGGTACGTCAGGCATCATGGAGCGAAGCCGCATTTGCAAGACAGGCGCTTGACAGAAGTCACGCAGGCATAATTGTGTGGTATGTCACACAATGAAGCTACGTGGTGGTCAAGGTTATTGCGAACAGATTTCCCGGGTTGGTATCTGCTACTACAACGACACGGAAACATTAGAGGATTTAATGCGCGTGAAGGACATCCTCCTACGGGGGCCTGACGCGTGGGAAAAAGCCGAGCGATTTTTGACACGCGAAGGCTTTAACGGGATTTCTATAAAGACGGAGCCCTCATTTCGGTACTGCTTTAATGCTGTAAACTGAATAGATTTGTGCAATGATTGATAACACATCACTATGTGAGTGAACGGAAGTTTATAAAATGAAAAATAAATATTCACGACAATACATACGCAAGTAGACTCACAAACCCACCCACAACATACGATTTAAGACGCCCATACCAAACATGTTCTGAAAAGAAAACAAATTCATACATACATACATACATACATATATATATATATATATATATATATATATATAGAGAGAGAGAGAGAGAGAGAGAGAGAGAGAGAGAGAGAGAAATATAAATATACACTAGGCAGAACGGCAAGTCCTATCCCTAGATTCCTATAGAAGAATGCTTGATAATAGTAGGCAGAATTAATATATTAATACAAATAATACTATCACACAGGTTAGAGAATTTTTAATTTGTACTCTACAGAGGTTCAAACCCAGGTCCGCGGGTAAACGGCACCCATCACCCTGCCTGCACACAAGAGCCCATATTCCCTCACGACTAAGCACACATCACCAAAACATGATGTCTTATACACTCGTGCGTAGCAGACACACTCGCATGACGACCTAGTAATTCATTATCATGTATCTATACAGTCATTCCGGATTCCTATGAAGTAAATCAAGGTATATTACAGAGAATTATAAATATACGCCAGAAAGAACGGAAAGTGCTCAGTTTATACATACAACCATATGACACAAAGAAAAACAAGTATGGTTCACACAACCGTATGATACAAAGAAAACTAAGTATGGTTCATACTACCATATATCCTTCTAAACATAACGCGGAGTATAATGCCGTTATTCAGAACTCGGAATTCACATCACTATTCCTTGTCCTTCTATAGAATCCTGAATTTCAATCCTACACGTCCAATCATGTAGTAACAGATACACTTCAATTGAATTTAGGTCAATGGCTACGCTGACACACTGCAGATCCTGCCGTCACCATTCTGGTTCTTCCAGCTCACCCATCCATCCAGCTATAATTATACCAAGCTGGTCATAATAAGAAAAAAACTAAATGCATAAGGGAAGTCCATAAATACATGCTACCACACTGTTTTACTTCAAAATAAAGCCCTTAACGATAAATTGAAGAGACTGAAATTTTCTAGTGTTTTAAATACGAAGAATGACAAATAGAGACAGTATATTGAAGGGAGACTATATATATATATATATATATATATATATATATATATATATATATATATATATATATATATATATGTTTAGGCTCAAATAAACATTAACACAAGAAGGAGTGAAAACTGGAAAAATTCTTCTGTAAAAATGAAAAAATATGATCTTACGGTTTAAAGAATCAAGTCCAGACATATTCCTAAAATAATCCAGGAATACAATTTTAGAAGTCCTATTAATAAAATGTACTAACGATTTCAAGTTCGAGTCCCAACTAAGAATCCAACATGGAAAACGATGACGTATGCAGTAACCTATAGTGTTGAAGTCTACAGTTCCTTGTAGAAACAACAAAATATCACTTCGGTTTTAGAAATCTGAATAAATCTTTATAAAAGCTGTCCTTGTTCTGGAATTTCACAGGAGCACACGTATTTTCTAGGAAAAAAAGAATTAATCCTTTTGAATCCAAATAGTCTGGAGAAAAATTAACATATAACTCGAAAACTGGTCACATAACACTTTCCAGTGTAAAGTAAAAGCCCAAAACTGAGAATACATCTCCAAAACAAAGGTTATGTCTAATTCTAAAACTCAAAGGCGGGGTCAAGTGAGCATGTTAAAGAACCTCGTCGAAATTATTTACTTGTTAAAAATCTGGTACACCCAATGTGACCCTAACGAAAACCAATCATTTTACTGTAAGAAATAAAAATTTTAAAAATTGTTTACATTTTAAACCACGTAGTCTCATCATGACCTCGACAAAAGCCAATCATTTTAAAATAAAAAAGAACTTATCTACGTGGTTGCTACTAATTTTGAATCAAGGTCAGGATATATGTCAACACCTGGTATTTATTAAAACGAACAGTCAAGTTCAAACTCTTTGTAAAAAAAGCTATTAAGTTCATAAGAAACAGAATTACATTATTTTGACATATATTGAAATTTAAAAATAATTTTAAAAAAATTTACAAACAATTAAAACATATAATTCAATCAAATATACATAATATATATATATATACATGCACATATATATATATACACATACATAGATGTATATATATGTATATACATATGTATATACATGTATATATATATATATATATATATATATATATATATATATATATATATACATACATACATACATACATATACATATGTATATACATACATATACATATGTATGTACATAAATTTACAATTGTATATACATATGTATGTACATACATTTACAACTGTATATACATACATATACATATGTATATACATACATATACATATGTTTATACATACATATACATCTGTATACACATACATATGTTTATACCTATATATATATATATATATATATATATATATATATATATATATATATATATATATATATATAAACTTCTACATATACATATGTACATAAACGTCGTGGATGCGGGAGGTCGCGGGTTCAAACCCCTACCGAATCATACCAAAGACTTCTAAAAATGATACTAACAGCTGCCTCGCTAGGCGCCTAGCATTATTTAGGTTAATAAGCACGTCCTTCTGCTTATTCAAGATTCGGACATATGTGTTGCTCTTGACAATATAGACGAGGGAGATGAATCATTGCTGACATCGTTAGCATTTAGAACTTAAGACCAAGACGCACGGTTGTTTTGCTTCCAGTATCACCTTCCCAGAATCACCAAAAACAACCACCACCTAGCAAGAAGTACAGCGGAAATCCTGTATTTTCGCTGAGAGGCGAGCATCCTTACCATCGTGTGTTAATAGGTTCTACCAAAGAATAACAGAATCTCTTTGGTTAAAGCCTGGAAACTAAAGAGATAGCCTCCGTGACGACAGAACTGGCAGCCTCCTTTGTCTGAACGATGCATAGTTTGCGGGTAAAACGACGGCTTCCCTTGTTTTGCATTAAGCGGTCCATGTTAGCCGCTTTGTCAGTATGAATGGTGCTAGTACACTGTCATCTGATCTGCAGGAATGGGACCATTTCTGCTCCGATAGCCGCTAGTATTATAACCTATATTTAGGATAACCAGGTGGCAGAAAGTACACTCCCTGCGTAAATCACCATCCGCCAACCAGTCGTGTATTCCGGTGTTTGGCTTGCATGGGTAACATCCCTGGTATTGTGACCGCAAAAATGTAGGTGCCACCCTTGATACCACGTTAAAGAAAAGGTGCATGTCAAAGTCAGATATGAGCTTAAGCTCCACGTCAGCGTATTTCAAGCAGGAGCCAAGGTGAGACCAAGGGTTCTTAAATGTGGACGGGGTTAAGACCGTTGATCGCATGGTCATATCGTGGAGGACTTTAAACATGTCGGTCACAGCAGGAGAATATCGGTGGTCAGATAGAAATCGAGGTACTCGCCCATTTTTCTGCAACTAACGGCAGTCCAGTAGGCATGTGGTTACTTGTAGTTCGAGGTCTGCTGCTGTTGTTCCGTTTGATGGTGTTAAATGCGCCTATTTGTTTTAGTTGGGTCTCCTCAAAACGGGCGAAACCGCCTAAGTACTTGTATGAACAAAAGCCTTTGCAGCGAATGAGGCTAAAGCCTTGACACCTGTCAAAGCCGTAAAGGTACCTTATATTTCTTCGTATGATAGCAAAGTCATTATCATCCAACGTCTTTACTAGTTCTTCCAGGCTTGACTCCATGAACTGCTTGCCAGTTGTGAAGCCCGTGTAGCGCTCATGTTGTTGGGTATAAGCGTGATGTTGTCTCCCTCTTTGCCCTTCTCCGCCTTCTGGTAGGCCAGAGTCTTCATGAAGAAATGATGGACTGAAATGATGTGATCAGTAGAAATAATATATGTATATTTATCTTGCTGTAGTTTTCCTCTAAACATTTGTCCTCTTGAAGTACGGGTATTGCTTGTAATATATAGTTTCCTTATTAAAGAAAGAATATACGTCCAATTTACATCATGAACAATTTAATAATAAAGATGGATTTGTTTTAGATCATTTTTATATATTTTTTTTATCTATAAGGTAAATGGTACAAGCAATAACCAGTAGTGATGCCAATCAGCCGAAGCACCTTGAATATTTGTCTTGTTGACAATGATCTGGTTTTGTGCTTCACACATCGTGAGGTCACACAAAGGTGGCCGACCCAGGCTTGTGCGATGACATCTCCGTGGCGAGTTCGAAACGCTAGCCTTTGAGCAACCGCAGCTGACGGCTCCACTAATCGCCTCTTAAGAGTTAGAGGAGAGCGCATTCGACCTATTCTACTTCCCCAAACCCGCAGGGAATGACTAGACAATGACATCTCAGACAGTATGGTTTTAGCCAAAACTGTATAAAGCTTTCGGATAAATTTATTTACAATATGTTATTTCGAAGCGAAAATTTATACGTAAAATTTAAATTTTAAGAAATGTTGCGAATGAAGAAAAGTATATTTACAGTCGGTTTGAAAATAGCTGTTGGCATGGCAATATCTCATATTGACACAACTATGTTCTCTTGTATTGACACAACTAATATTTGTTTTGTAATCATGGCTTTAAGTAATATAAATAAAGTCATTGTTGGCCTACATTTATAAATTCTCATCAGGCCTCAAGATCGAGCATGAATTGTGTCAGTCAGTTACCAAAACGAGCGTGTCTTGTCTTTTATAACAACTTTGACGTACAGAGACCTCGTCAAATCAAATATTTGATTTACATCTAATACAGTCGAGCACTGAGATCAATAAAAGCATAATAACCATAAAGTTCTAATATTCATGTTTCGCTGTGTGTTTCGCCTCCTAAGTGCACAAAGGTAAATGCAGCCGTTAACAGTTTTTGTCGCATTAGTTGTGGCCATTACCTTCCATTGCCTTTCATTAATTGTAGCATTCCATCGTAAGTCTGTGTAATGTCTGATTGTTACTTGAATATGAAGAGTGTGAATCCAGAATTTTTACTATAGATGTTTATACCACACACACGAATCTCTCTCTCTCTCTCTCTCTTACGCGACGATATCGTTGTGCCTAAGAATGATAGCAAAATGTAGTCATACGAACCAAAGGAAATGGGAAAATTACGCAAGGAGGATAGAAACAATTATATGGTCGAGAGCGATATTAATTAAATCATAATAATGACTTAGATCAACTGTAAATACATTTAAATGTCTGAATGGCATCTTGCTGGTTCCTCATTAAATTTATGTGAATGGCAACGCGTTTAATGTGTAAGTATTTAACCAATGGAATGTATAATTACTTGGCATTGATTGTCAGTCTTTTTTATTTTTTTATTTTATTATATGTTGTAGGTAACCAACATTGTATCTAGTTGCTGACTTTGTCCATAATTAGTGACAATTTTGTAAACAACTTTTTTTTCCTGCGAGTGGGGATCATTATCTTAAACTGAGTCAAGGACATTTGAATATGTATATAGTTCTACTTGGACTACGAGATTTCCTCACGTGTATGGTAACAAACGTTCTAATCCTTCCAGAATAATGAACTTTTTGATCCACATATGGTGTTTTGTTTTTCGTTTTAGTTTGTTCTATAACTGATGTTTATCTGAAACTATGTTATTCGTGCTTTAAGATCTCGAACGAGTCAGTTGCATTATTTGTGTCCAGTAATTCATTTTTGCTGGAATATATATATATATATATATATATATATATATATATATATATATATATATATATATATATATATATATATATATATATATATGACGTCTGCACAGAAGTACATAACTGAAAATATACGGCACAACACGATCTACGTGAAACAATATTTACCTCTAACTCTAATATATCTTTGTTACTTATTATATGTTAAAGAAAAATACCCACTAGTCTATAGAAACTATTATTTTTAAGAATATAGGAGAAAATACATTCACGCAATCTTGCTGTCTTTTTTATAGTTTTCTCCAATCTGTACATGTTGACAAGTGTAATGCAATTTGATATTCTTGACAATAATGTATGTATTTAAGGCTAAATGACAACGCATATGTCGCAGCTGCCGTTATAATTCATTAATATATAATTCGTTTATTATGTGCTAATCCCAGTAGTGTCAAGATAGCCTTTAAAAATGATATAATCAAACAGAATTAAACAGTTCCGGGAAGCTGAATCATTAGTACACCTTTTCTGGCGTTATACATGAATACATTGACCAGAAAAAGTTAGAAAATGTCAGATTATTTAATAGAATACAGTGCTTTTCACGTGTTAGAAGATATAATGGAAGTTACAAGTAATGTATAATCAGTCATACTCTCGAATCCTGATAGTAACAGAAAAACAGCACCCCGTCTCGTTGGTAATAGCCATGATAATGACTATCAGGCCCTTATTAAGATCCAGCATCAGGCAGATAGCTTCGAAACTTTGCGAGACTATTTTTAATGGACTAGTAATTCCTTTATTCTGATGTATTGTATGAGAACATATGCTTCAAGTCCCAGTGCCGTCGTTATGTGCTAAAATTGGTATATTCTAAATCATCTAAATAATACTGAATCGTAAATACTGGTCCTAAACATCACCGCGTTCAATTAAAACCATAAAAATTGACGTTTCATCAGATTATGAGCAATATAATATTCCTCGAAATAAGAAACCATGCCATTTTACACATGTGTACGAATTATTCCGATGTTGACTGGCGACATCCGTGCATCGACCGATTTCTGTCGAAAGCTGAAACACAAGATTTAATTATGTCACCGTGGTAAACACAAGAAACCAAGACCACACTCTCTCGGACTGTTCTCAGCCAAATTTAAACCTAGCTAAGTATTCCAGCGTCCCAGCTGATTACCAATATGCACCCGAGTCTTATTTGTATCTAATGCACCCTTTCTCTTCTTAATTCCGCTTTTAAAAAAGCGGGCTTGCGTATTTTCATTACATCTCGATTCCATTTGTGCGCCAGGTAAGAATGTTGTTGTTATTAGAGTTGTCACTGAATTTGAGCTCTCCCGAAAAAGAACGGAATTACGAGCGACTTCTTTGATTGACTTAAGGGGTGGAACCTATTAATTCTAAACTGAATATTTGAACGTCGTTTAAACGGAACATCTTGATTATTTCAAATATCTGTTGTCAGCTATTTATTTTAACAAATCATTTGTTTCCTTCCAAACTTTAGTTAGATTGGAAGGATGGTGAAATTTATGATAAAAGGAGGCATCGGGGCTTTAATGAACTTTGCTAAATTTATAAATCCTTATTTCTAATCACCAGTCAGTAATGCACCCTATGGAGACCAACTTACTGTGCAAAATAGGCAAATCCTGTGTTTATATATACATATTAGGTAAAGTTTGTATAAAGTCTGTGTTAGCATACCTATTATGTAATTTGCTATGAAAGCCTACGTTGACACACCTATTAAGATATTTTCTAGTCTATGTTTGCATACATATTAAGTGATTTTGTATAAAGCATCGTACATTAAAGTCTTTCTTCTTCTAGTCTTTATACTTACATACATACTGCACAGTTGATTTTCTTTTTCTAATGCGGTGGCGGAAGCTTCCTCCACCAACCAACCACCGACTCCCATGTTTTTAGAAGAGTGATAGAAATATTATATGAGGTTTTTGGGGATGGTATATAGTGTGGCCATACCTTGTTGTGTCACAAACCAACATGACAGTAGAATCAAAATATGTTGGTTTGTAATTTCAGGCATCGAAAAACTCATCCTGCAATATTTTAGAAGGGATGGAGATCTAGAGGACATATTTAATGACGACAGCATGAATATAAGATTCATCAATCCTGATAGCAAAAGTTTTATTCACGTAGTCGATTGGAGTAAACACAAAATATCAAAATAAATAACCGGCTTAATATACATGACAACTCTAATATCTGGTAAACTGTACAAAGCCAGTCTGCAACGATTCAACAAAGGCGTGATCAGAATTAATGGAAAATAAATTTTGATTTTAAAAAAGCTGCTCATGATAACATGATGTGAATTCCTTTTAACAGACCATTGGAATGGTTAAATTTGATATAAATTCGAAATCAGTCGAATGTTTGAAATGATTAATGAAATGTTGCAAATTGCTGACAATAACAGTTACCTTAGTTGATGTATGTCTTACATTTTGGTACTGCATAAAGACTTTTTTAAAACGTTACACATTCTCATATTTCTTTAATACTGTTTTAAATGGCTGCAATTCTTTCAAAACAAAACATGATAATAGGTTGACATAAGACCGGAGCTAATTTATAAACACAGATAACACCCATTAGAGGTATATATATATGTATATATATATATATATATATATATATATATATATATATATATATATATATATATATATATATATATATATATTGATGTGGTCAGGAAGAAAACAGATCAAAAGTATAGAAAGATCCATTCAGTTATTTAAAAAATGATATATTTATAAATTCTAAATTCTGAATCGTTGAATCGGTGAAAATGACTTAATCTAAGATAATATTTTCAAAATCATGCCTTACCTGGAAAACGTTCAAAAGTGAATAAAGTAATTAGTTCACCCATTTCTTTACAAGCATGGAAAAATAGAATGAAATGAAATTGGGGATTGGGGACATCATTATACAAATGATGACGTATTTTGAAACAAAACAAAGAACGAAGGTAAGCTATATGTGCTAGGTAAATGGAAAAATGATGATGAATTGTTTAACAATTGGGAGCGAGATGAAAACATTATTCCATTAAAATAAATGATATGACCAAGACACTCCAGGATGTCCTTTCAGGACAAAAGAATTTGCACAGAAACATTCTCTTCTATGGAGACCATTGAACAACAATTTATAGAAAGCAGCATTAAGGCGCATGACAACATTCATGTTCTGAACAATGGAGATTTTTCTTAAATGTAAGAATTGTAAAAAGAAACAGCGCATCATATAACTTTATACTGAAGGAAAAACCAAAGGAATCAAGAAGTACATCAGAAAATGTCACAGGAAAGCAACAGTACACGAAAAGAATACGATAATGCGACTGGAAATATATGGCATCACAGAAGACATGTTGAGATATCAATAAAACAAACGACTTTCATTCCAAAAGCATATTGCAATAATGGAAACTCAACTGATAATATAAAATACTATAAGCTGCACGAGATGTTAAACAGCAATCAAGATCAAATAAATGTTGATGCAATCCAGAGTACACTTAAAATATCTTTCAAATATCATTCAAAGAGGGTATCGCAGCGAGTGCTTCATTCATATACTCAATCAATTATGCATTCTTCCTTAACAGAATTGTTTCCATGAGCAATTCTAACTCATTTATTATGCCATAAATCACAAAGAATTAGCACAAACTAGATCCAACTCAGTAGATATGGGAGGAAATGCTGCCAAAATCAGTTGTCGTTTTATAGTGTGTAAATTGATTTTGAATATTTAGTTTTCACAGACTTTCATTTAAAAATAATTGAATTAAAATCATTGAAATAAATAGCCAACCGTATTCGGATGAAACGGTGTTTCCTGTTGTACATTCTGAAAAACAAGCAGTAGATACAAATTTACAAATGCAACATATAAAAACTGAGAGTGTAATTGGAGAAACGATATACAAAACTAGAGATCGAAAGAATGTGTAAAGGAAACGAGATGGAATCTGGTATTGCAAAGAGAGGCAGAGAATAAAAGAAAGAGAATAATATGTAAATGTGGGGAAAAAACCAAATAAAAGAAGCTCAATGTATGTGCGCAAGACGTGTTATATAATGCAGTAAATACTAACATTACGATTTGGTGAATTAGAAATGTTAAGTTGTATCGTAGCTAAGTGGATTCCAGATCGAGAAAAACAAAAACAAAACACAAAAATATAACAGCTAAAGCACCTTACCCATGAATATGAAATCAGTTTTATCCACTTCATTGGTTAACTCACCTCAACTAAGTTAACGTCAAACAAATTTAACCAAAAACTATGTTATGTTGAAATTCTTTCCATACAAGCCGTTTCATATTTTGAAAACTACACTTTAAACTTTGAAAGTGATGATTATGTGAAAATAATAATACCACCATGTGACATTAATTTCTGACTGGTATCATTGGACTCAACACCAATTTACGGAAACCCAGCGACACATATAAACTCGGCTTAAACTCTAACTACAATGCCGAGGTAAGACAGCGAGGTATTGTAAAGACTATTAAACAACCGACAATTGTAAGACAAGAAATTATAGAGGACAAAATGAAAACAAAGTGAGTCAATATTATGTACAAAGGAAGAACAATGTCTCTCTGAGATAAAGCTTGACTCTTCAAACAACGATAAGGTCATACTCACAGGTCTGCTAATGATTTCATATTCTTAGACGTACGATAGTCATACTCATAGGTCTGCTAATGAGTTCATATTCTTAGACGTAGGTCTGCTAATGATTTCATATTCTTAGACGTACGATAGTCATACTCATATTTATGCTAATGATTTCATATTCTTAGACGTACGATAGTCATACTCATAGGTCTGCTAATGATTTCATATTCTTAGACGTACGATAGTCATACTCATAGGTCTGCTAATGAGTTCATATTCTTAGACATACGATAGTCATACTCATGGGTCTGCTAATGATTTCATATTCTTAGACGTACGATAGTCATACTCATGGGTCTGCTAATGGTTTCATATTCTTAGTCGTACGATAGTCATACTCATGGGTCTGCTAACGATTTCATATTCTTAGACGTACGATAGTCATACTGATAGGTCTGCTAACGATTTCATATTCTTAGACGTACGATAGTCATACTCATAGGTCTGCTAATGATTTCATATTCTTAGACGTACGACAGTCATACTCATAGGTCTGCTAATGATTTCATATTCTTAGACGTACGATAGTCATACTCATAGGTCTGCTAATGATTTCATATTCTTAGACGTTCATTGAGCACATACTAATTTAAAATTGCAACACACAAATTATAAACTGAACAATCGTTTATTTCGAATGTAATGATTTCAGGAAATGATATGGTTGACTTTTTACCGAAATTACAAACCTCGAAATTATTAATGCTTTACTTACACCTTTGATTAAAATTGCAAATGACAAACCCACTATTACCAAAATAAATAAAATAAAAATCCACCAACGCCAAAAAATATGTAAAATAACAAACCCATTAATATAAAAAATAAGTTAATAACAGCCCACTAATATAAATACAAGTAAATTGAAAACCCCTCTAATGTAAAAGCAGATAAAATAATCTAATGTCAAATTTAGTAAAATAATATGTTTTTCAAAGAAATAAACAACTTGAGCACCCAGCACTCCAAAGCAATCACCACATTGCACTACCAATAACTCCAGAACATGTTACTGCTGTTTTGGCTATACCAACCAAATAATCAGCTATATTTCTCAAGCCGTTTTTATGCATGTGAAACAATTATTTGCCTGGCGGACCTTATCCACCTTAAGCCAGTTACAAAACGTCTTATAAGCTGCTGCTAGTATTCGCATTGCTATCGCTGCAGCTATATCAACTATTACTACGTCCTTTTCTTCAAAACGTTGTTTCAACCCTTTACTTAATGTGAATGTTTCCTAATATATTTTTTGTGCATATCTTCTCTTAATATGCTCCTTAACTCTACTGTATGTCCCATTATTTAAGTTGTTATCCAATACAGCCTTTACATGTTGGTTTGTTTCTTTGTTGATTTCTTACCTTATATTTTCAGGGTTTTTTTAAATAATTATTACGACTATGCTGTCTTAAAATAATAAAGAAATAGAGAAGAGTGAGAAACAACAGGCTTTGTAAAACCAAACATATAATTTATTTCCTAGAATGCAAAGTGAAAATGTGCAAAGAAACCTACTGTATTTCGAATTATATTCCTAAAATAATCCTAGAATTATAACACCAGTCCTAATTTTTAAAGTTCTGAATAAACTTTAGTGGTAATCAAACAATCCAACGCCGGAAGTGTTCATGTGCCTCTGGTAGTCAGTGTCTTCGTGATGTGCCAACAGTCTTTTCTTGAATCACAATAATACAATCCAAGAATATATCCCTGTTTGAATTTCACTATAACTCCCAGTTAATGTCTCTTTCGAAGAATATTATTTTAGATGATGAGCACTTTGTATTCCACTGAATAAATAATTTGGATAAATAAATTCAAATAATTTGGATAAATAAATTCCAGCCCAAATGAAAAACTGGACACGGCATGGATCCTGCCTCAAGATACTATAGTACGAATAAATACTTTATAGAAAACAAGATTATATAGTCCACTACTTGACCTCAGGTCACAATTAACATTTTCCTATAACAAATATTACCAGGTAGAAAATTTCATTCTGGAAGGTTCCCAATGTTTACAAGATAAATTCTAAATATAATTAGAAAGTCTGCGGCTAAAATTTCCCACCAAGAACAGCCTATCGTGCGCTTAAAATTGGCGTTAAACTTAAAAGCACCACACTTTTTTAACATAGATATTTTATCTCTACTATTGAGCATAAGTTTTAAACAATTTATTAATAAATTCATAAGCTATTTTATTATTTGATGAAGTCTAGACTACCAAGTATTTATAAACTTTATGCTGATATGTTAGATTCAGTTGCATCTGTTTCAAAACTTTCAGATTCTTAATATTTGTTTTTAATTTTCAGAAGGCCTACTGCCCTCCACCATTTGATTGTCTTTCAAATAGCCGAGAAATTGGAAAGTCACTGCTAGAAAACGAATTTGGCTTTATCGACTAAAGTGGCCCCATTTTAACTGAAATCAAAGAGTAGGAACGGGAATTAACCACAGCTGTTGCAAATGGTATTAACAAAGACATAACCGGTACAAACTTGACAGACAATAGTTGAAAAAAATGGAATAGAAACAAGTCAAGATACGTATTAGGTCTTTGTAAATAATAGAACTATGTAGCAAAGCTAACGGCTCTCTTTTAAAACGAAACAAAACAACAAAAAACAGTCACGTAATACATATAATATTAAATGCCAATTCAGGTGATGTGGTATTGAGAGCACATGGATCAAAAGAAGTATCTCATGTTATGCCACTATTTTGCCAATTAACTAATATGACCGTTGGTGGCAAAGATCTTATGAGTATAAGGATGTAATGACGGCCACGTCATTGGTGGCAAAGATCTTATGAGTAAAAGGGTGTAATGACGGCCATGTCATTAGTGGCAAAGATCTTATGAGTATAAGGATGTAATGACGGCCATGTCATTAGTGGCAAAGATCTTATGAGTATAAGGATGTAATGACGGCCATGTCATTGGTGGCAAAGATCTTATGAGTAAAAGGGTGTAATGACGGCCACGTAATTAGTGGCAAAGATCTTATGAGTATAAGGATGTAATGACGGCCATGTCATTAGTGGCAAAGATCTTATGAGTATAAGGATGTAATGACGGCCATGTCATTAGTGGCAAAGATCTTATGAGTAAAAGGGTGTAATGACGGCCACGTAATTAGTGGCAAAGATCTTATGAGTATAAGGATGTAATGACGGCCATGTCATTAGTGGCAAAGATCTTATGAGTATAAGGATGTAATGACGGCCATGTCATTAGTGGCAAAGATCTTATGAGTATAAGGATGTAATGACGGCCATGTCATTAGTGGCAAAGATCTTATGAGTATAAGGATGTAATGACGGCCATGTCATTAGTGGCAAAGATCTTATGAGTATAAGGATGTAATGACGGCCATGTCATTAGTGGCAAAGATCTTATGAGTAAAAGGGTGTAATGACGGCCACGTAATTAGTGGCAAAGATCTTATGAGTATAAGGATGTAATGACGGCCATGTCATTAGTGGCAAAGATCTTATGAGTATAAGGATGTAATGACGGCCATGTCATTAGTGGCAAAGATCTTATGAGTATAAGGATGTAATGACGGCCATGTCATTAGTGGCAAAGATCTTATGAGTATAAGGATGTAATGACGGCCATGTCATTGGTGGCAAAGATCTTATGAGTAAAAGGGTGTAATGACGGCCACGTAATTAGTGGCAAAGATCTTATGAGTATAAGGATGTAATGACGGCCATGTCATTAGTGGCAAAGATCTTATGAGTATAAGGATGTAATGACGGCCATGTCATTAGTGGCAAAGATCTTATGAGTATAAGGATGTAATGACGGCCATGTCATTAGTGGCAAAGATCTTATGAGTAAAAGGGTGTAATGACGGCCACGTCATTGGTGGCAAAGATCTTATGAGTAAAAGGGTGTAATGACGGCCACGTAATTAGTGGCAAAGATCTTATGAGTATAAGGATGTAATGACGGCCACGTCATTGGTGGCAAAGATCTTATGAGTATAAGGATGTAATGACGGCCATGTCATTGGTGGCAAAGATCTTATGAGTAAAAGGGTGTAATGACGACCATGTCATTGGTGGCAAAGATCTTATGAGTAAAAGGGTGTAATGACGGCCACGTAATTAGTGGCAAAGATCTTATGAGTATAAGGATGTAATGACGGCCATGTCATTAGTGGCAAAGATCTTATGAGTATAAGAATGTAATGACGGCCATGTCATTAGTGGCAAAGATCTTATGAGTAAAAGGGTGTAATGACGGCCACGTCATTGGTGGCAAAGATCTTATGAGTAAAAGGGTGTAATGACGGCCACGTAATTAGTGGCAAAGATCTTATGAGTAAAAGGGTGTAATGACGACCATGTCATTGGTGGCAAAGATCTTATGAGTATAAGGATGTAATGACGGCCATGTAATTGGTGGCAAAGGTCTTATGAGGATAAGGATGTAATGACGGCCATGTCATTAGTGGCAAAGATCTTATGAGTAAAAGGGTGTAATGACGGCCACGTCATTGGTGGCAAAGATCTTATGAGTAAAAGGGTGTAATGACGGCCACGTAATTAGTGGCAAAGATCTTATGAGTATAAGGATGTAATGACGGCCACGTCATTGGTGGCAAAGATCTTATGAGTATAAGGATGTAATGACGGCCACGTCATTGGTGGCAAAGATCTTATGAGTATAAGGATGTAATGACGGCCATGTCATTTGTGGCAAAGATCTTATGAGTAAAAGGGTGTAATGACGGCCACGTAATTAGTGGCAAAGATCTTATGAGTATAAGGATGTAATGACGGCCATGTCATTGGTGGCAAAGATCTTATGAGTATAAGGATGTAATGACGGCCACGTCATTAGTGGCAAAGATCTTATGAGTAAAAGGGTGTAATGACCGCCACGTCATTAGTGGCAAAGATCTTATGAGTAAAAGGGTGTAATGACGGCCACGTCATTGGTGGCAAACCTTTTATGTGTATATGGTGTGTAATGACGACTACGTCATTGGTGGCAAAGAGACAAGGTTGTGTAATGACGCCACGTCATTGGTGGCAAAATTGTACAAACGGTGTAATGATGGCCACGCCAAATTGTGACCGACGATGAAACCTTTTGTGTAACAAGAATAGTCTTTGTTTAGCACATTCATGCATGACTGTACTCTAAATATGATACAGAAATCATCGAAGTGCACATACAATTCCTTTTAATTCAGTCTTGATCTCTTCTATAAACATAAACCTGTTCAACGGCTTGCTCAGGTACATTGTCTTCATTTATTTCAATACCATTTACTTAATTTCCTCGCGGAGAGATAATTTCTATCATCCTTTATCGGCTTAATCAAATTGATGTCAAAGAGTATCATGTCTGCCAGCTCATTGATGTGATGTGATACTTTATTGCATTCTAAGACGAACCCAAATCAAGCAAATGGCCATATATCGCGATATAGACAGCAATAGAGCAATCAGTTCATCATAATCCCAATTTCCCTGAGGCAGTAATCTGCATTACGCACTGACACCTCCCACATACGTCATCACACCTAACATCAACTCCAAAATATGCCCTTTTTATATACTTCTATTCATGGTATATAGATGAAAGTATAACTTTAGCTTTCCAGCCATCGCGAAGTAATTGAGCTATATAATTCGATTAAAAATCACAAGAGAAAAATATCTGTCAAATTGTTTCATTATCAATAGAATATGCAATTCAGTTGCATCCACTTATGGCAATACTGTGTTTGTCACCAGTCACGACAAATAAATTGAATTTCCATATTAATCATGTAAGTGAAGGACAAAAGGTACATTGCAATAAGACTTCCTATAGGATTGGTTCTACTGCTTCCCTGGCTGTATATATTTAAGCAATAAGAGGAAAAATACAAACTCTGCAATCTGTTAGTGTCTGTGGTGGAAGATGGCACGTCCTTACAAATAGCACATGCTAACAATTATCATACATCTGTTTATCTTCTAATCCTTTTTATAAAACTATTAATCTACATAAATACTGTACATTATTTGATTTTTTATTTATATCCCTCTCTGTCTATCTTTCTCTCTCTTTCTTGTGTCTTTTCTTTATCGTTTTTTCTACATGTTATGGATATTTAAATCATTATATTTTGGACATTGCATTGATATATAAAAACATTGTAATCACTTGTATCTAGTCTCTATTTGTCTCAAGATTGACAATTAAATACTTTTTATTATATAAAAAACATTCCGTGTGGTATTATGCCAAAAGTAAGTCATCAAAAGACTGTAGATCACCCAAGGTTGGAAACAAATTACTGTCTTCAATTTTTATGCCTGTCTTTCATGATTCTGTCAGAAAGTCTCTGAACGGAAATTGCTACCAGTGTGCTGTACAACCTTGTGTTGAAAATATCCCTTAAATACATAATTAAATGCAATGTAACCGCAGGACATTATGATCGTACAATTAAAAGTGCTTAGTGGTATAGCTTGACGAAAGGTTGAAGGTTGGAATCCTACCATCAGATCAGCTATGGTTTGCTACCGTGGTATATCCGTGGGCATTACACTTTGCTCTAGTTGCATCGACACTAGGTAACTACATGTGGTGCTAAGCAAACAAAGCCTTCAAAAACTAAACCACCAAACAAAACTGTCTCCTCTTTTACATGATTAATGCCAGGCAACTTTAGTATTGATTTACTATGATCTGTATGTACCTTCTTTTTTTTCTTCTTCGAAAAGTCAATATATTTCGAGCCAGTACTTGTGACTGATTAGGATCCAGTAACGTGAAGAAGGCGGACCAAGACAAACTTTTCTTAGGATGTGTAAATGTTTTCGAATTAGCATGTGAATACTCTGTTCGAAAGATATAGATTAATGGACTAATTAAAATTGCCCTAGCCAAAAAAAACTATATCAGGACTGACTTTTAAATCTCTCATTCCCGCGCTTTCCTGTCTCTCGATCATAATATATTGAAACTCCAGGTGCTGTTATAGTATACATTGTTAACACCCCAATATTAAAATTTTTACTTTAATAGGCGATTTACTTAAAGTATGCCTATATGCATTATATCATGTATTATATGGCCATCTCCATCCGTGTATAATACTCTTAAATGCTTGTTTTCCGTGCAATAACTAAATTTCAACCGCAAGTACATTAAAAACACTTTACCGGTAACTTGTTCTGAAATTTCTAAAGAGCTTATTCATTGGTGAGTTTTACGTTTATAGGTCAGATGTAAAGAGTGGGGCTAATCAATATTGCTTCCGTGCGATACCTTCAATTCTAACAAGCCCACTTTCACCAAACTTAATGGATAATTTTCCCTTCACTTTGTAAAGAAATAAGACGATTCCTTAATTAAAAAAGCAAAGTTCAAAGCTACTTTAACCCGACAGAGAAAAATTGGTTTATATGTGACAGGTAGAATTCCGCTGTTTAGTTCGCCAAACCTCACAGATCATGCTGCTTTGAGAATAGATCTGAGAGTCGTACAGGTCAACACAATCAATAGCACTGGGAACAACGAAAGAAAACCGGTTCAGTTTAATAACTTGACTGCTGTTTGCAGGTGCCATCATCGAATATTACAGATGGGTCTCTTGGCGATACTTGGAAGCCCGTTTATTTCGGGAATGCAAGGTCATGGTCGATGAAAACTTAATCCAAAATTATCCATTTTGAAGTTCTCGTGTTTCTAGCTTAATTACAAGACATTTATGAAGCAAATCTAGATCTGCACACCATCAGAGCCTTCGAAAATACTCGATTTAAGTATTTAAGTCGTAAGAAATTGTTTTATATTTTCGCCATGAAATAAAGAAAGCAGATGATGTGAAGAGGGGGATCTCTGTCCTATCTCTATTGTTTATTATCGACGGAAACAAAATAATACCAACAGAAAATGAAGCACACAACTCACAAGATTGCTTAGCCGATAATGCCGAACTAATTCTCTTGATTCACTCCGTTGTTTTAATGTGCTTTGTACTTTCTGCTAATAAATATTGTATGACATATTTAGTGGTAAAAATCTGCCCAATCGAATGTTAAAATTAGATCACTTGCAGAATTTAGATCAGACCCTGATTTTTCCCAATATCATAACGTTTTAGTTAGACTTAACACATGCGATTGGTTAAAAGTAAATCAAACTTAACTTGTGCTCAATCAAACGCTTGGATTCTAAACTTAAAAATAAATCTGGACATAATACCTTTTGCTGAAATCCAGGATAAAACTAAATGGAAACGCGATAACCATCAATACTTGAAACTCTGCGTTCGATATTTTATAGGTATATTGTTCTACCTAAACGTAAGCCGAGACTTGTACAAAAGTCATTGTCATTTTTGCAGATGTGAACTCACAGATAAGTTAGACGTTATAAAAGGGACATAAGTTTAGTCTACAAAATAAGAGAACAATTACTATTTTCTAAGCTTCTCCTCTGTCTCAGCTATATCGAGAGTTTCCTGTCTATTCTCAAAATTTATTTAACTGAAATTGTATATTGATGTAACTTATCCGCAACTCAATGTTTATAATTCAATCTTTTTCAATACTATATCAAGTGTCAAGATGTCATTTATATGAGAGGAAGAACGCATACTTGGATGCAGATAATGATAGGAAGGTCCAGAGGACTTGGACTACCCTATCTAAGCTTTTAATGTGACCATTCATCATTGCAGCGTCGGCATATCAACTATGGCAGTACGTAAAAAAATAATGATATAGGAAACTAATTATTTGTATCAAATGGTTAGTTGCTAAAATTCAAAACACACACACATAAGAAAATATGCACTTGGTGGGAAAAGCGTAATGACTCTGCTGGGATATAACAATCATGCCGAAGTCATAAAGCGCAGAAAACAAAACTAAACCAATGAAGTCGTCGAAAGATAGTTGGCACAGTACTGGTCATAATTTTAATCAATATCCAAATTTGGTAGGACATTAAAAGACATATTAAAAGGAAAAGTATATCAAAGTCAGACACAAGAGAAAGACGACGGATTAACACGAGATGATCTTACCTTAGTCGTATGTTGGCTTCTCTTTATGTAAGAGTGATCAAGATATTGTGTTTGTTCTCCATTTCCGACTTTATTTATGTTACTGAAAGACCAGAACTGCTGGTCTCTGTAATGTTATCTTGAAGACGTAAATACTTGCAGAGTTCCATCTTGTGGATAAGACATATGAAAACTTAATAAATGCATATTATAAACTATTGTTTTAGTTACCCAGTAAATTAAAAATGCTGAGATTTGTGATTTGGTTACAAGTATAGACGTAATTGTTCTATGTCCAGGCTATTCGACCAGGAACGTTATATTCAATTTTATACACTTAGAAGTGCCTCAAGAACGGTTCTGACAAAACTCATTTTTGGCAATCAAATTATTGCGAATATTTTATTCCCAGAACATTGCAGTCAGTTTCGTTCCATAAGTGTTTTTGTACCCTTTAAATGAACTTTGACATCTCTGAGTTCTTGAGACGCCATACTTAACAAAAAGAACGAGACAAATCCTAAAACATGGTTCGCAGGGCGGGCTAATATCAATCTTTACGATGCTTAAGAAATATGATTTGATTTAAAATCTTCATCAAACATTAAAAAAGTAGAGAAAACTTTTTCAATAAATATTTGGTTTATCAACTTATTGTTGGTTGTCTTACAATGTTCGAATTGGATAGACTCTCAACCGCGACAACTAATTTTGTAAATGTGTATATCTAGTATTAAAGTGGGTCTGGAACAAATATAGAATTTGTTTGAACAAACTGTTAATGAAATAACTATCAAATTTCCTCTAGTTGTGGCATTTAATTTCCCAACGGAAAATGGATGAGTCCTTATTGGCGAAAAATAGTAATATCAAATTTTACTATCGAACATGAATTGCATTAGTTAATTATCAAAATGAGTTTGCCTTTTATGAATCTTTATTTACGTACCGAGACACAAATAATTGTAATCTTGTATGTGTATCTATCATTAGTGCAATGAAAGCATTGTTTTCTTATAGTTATAAATTTCGTCTGTTTCGTGTTCTAATACTCGTTATGGTTATTGTGTACAAATGGCAAACATAAGATAAAGAATCTAATTTTGAAAATTGTATTTCACACATTCTGAGAATACAGTATGCATGTAACTGAGATATCTGCCAGTTATCGAGCACTTTTATGAAGAGAAGAGGTATCAGGAGACACTGGTGAAGCCAATGCATTATAGGGTGTATAATAGTTATTGGAAATATTCAATGAAATGCTCTTGAGAGTTTGGCTTGGTCATTCTGGCAAGCCAGAAAGAAAAAGAAAATAACGTTTTCTCGTCGTACCGTATAGCTGGGGCTGTATGTCCGAAAGTAATGCTGTGATGGAGCTTCCAGGAGACAATTAGGGTCGACAAAACCCTCAGGAAAATACACAAACGTTGAGGGATGACATTCAACAATATTGTGTAACATACTCTGTTTGCGCTCAGCACCAGAATCCCAACAAGAAGAGCAGAATGAAATTTCAAGGTATAACGGTTAGTGAAGCAGGAGAACTCCTATCTCGCGAATTGTATGACCTGCTGCAAAGAAAGAGGACATACAGTAATATGACTGGAGATTATTTCACCAAATGGACTGAGGTGATGTTTTTGAATAATGTTGTATTGATGCCTCGTTTCCTGTTGTCTGACCAAGGCCGAGAATTTGACAATGCTATATTTAAAGAACATTTTCTCATGTTAGGAATTAAGAAGATGTAAACGTCTCCCTAACATTCACAATGGAACTGGTTGGTGGTACAATACAACCAAACAACGGAGTGTTGGGGCGACTTGTGGCAAGTAGACAGGATGGGATGTCAGAGGTTTGTCGGCAGCAGGAAGTTGACATTGCGTCACAGTTTATTTGGTAAATCGTTTGGCAGCTAATAGAATCCATATCGCTCTATCTGCGGCCTTTCAGTCTTGGTAGCAGGAGTTGCCTCCCTGTTTGAACAGACGTTTAAGAGCTTTAGTCGCTCTGACGTGGCTGTCGTCTTTATTTTTTTTATGAACTTCCTTAAGAAGATCCTGATTTGTTTGAATGAACTTGTAACCTGATATTAATATACGAGAATTTGAAACCTTAATAGCCCAGTACATAAGTGTCATGTCTGGTTAAACTTTATATAGTTTTTGTTCATTGTTTATACGTATTTCATTACGGGTGATGAGTGAAAATGCTATAAACTGATTCTAAGTTATATGTAGCTATGTTTGTGAATCGCAATTCGGGATGGTCATTGATTTTAGAGGACCAATCAGTTGTGATTTATGACTACACGTCTGACCTTTATGATCACTCGGAGAAAAGTAATGTTTGGAGATGTGGATAAAGTAATTTAACCTAGGGTACGTGCTACTTGGATGTACGCCTCCATTTAAAGCTTTGTTAGATGTTTGTGATTAGTTATTAATTATGGGGAGTCGGTGCTGAGAAGATATTTCCCACCCGAGTAAATAGTCAATTTCTAGGAGCAGACTTCATTATGCAAAGCATTCAGGAGATTTTATGACAGCGTGGATTAGTTTCAAAAAATGAATCATCCATAATTTCTCAACATAGATAATTAACTAGATTGGTTTAGGTATGCGAATCTAATTTAATAATATGAGGCAGGAATAATTCTTTGTATAGGGTCTTTGGATTATGTTTTGTGTTGCATGACATGAATTACTAATGCTTACTGGTGAATCACGCACATGTGGAACAAGAAAAAATCATGCGAGTGTGAAAATGGGCTTTTGTGAATTATGGTCATTAGGTGACTAGGGTCACATTATTTGTAGTATTCATGCTTTTAAGAATCTTTAAGTTGGCAACAAATTTTGCCTTGAGATCCTTGGAAGTAGGGAAAAACATGAACCGTCAAAACCAAAGTCACGCAGATGTTTGATTTGCTAGGTATGAGACCCGTGAATGCATCGAAATAGTCCGTCGACACCTATGTTGGTGTGAAGTGCATCTAAGTCTTCTGGTTCGTTCTTGGACCAGCGCACTATGGTAGCTTTGTATCTGATGACATTAACTGTGCAAATGTATAAGAACGTGACTGTATTGATGACTATCATTTTGAAGCCCATAACTTCCTTTCTAACTTATTTAACTTTTATGTTACAATGCATCTCGTTTAGCATCGTCTTCCTTAATAAATTTCCCAGGTATTTTTTTATGTCTCTTCCACCTCAACTTGTTTCAATATCTCTTTTATAATAATAATAATAATAATAATAATAACGTTACACAATGTTGTGGACATAAATTTGCTTTAGATATAAATCTTAGAACTCACTATTGATTTTATTAACATGATTGAAAGTTTAAAAAATCAAGGCTAACACTAAAAATCAAGGCTAACACGCAAGAAATAACGCACAGCGGACAAATAGCATATTGTTATATATTTGGCGGTTAAAATGAATTTATTGCATTAAGGCTATTGTGGAAACCCATCATACTGATTTGACAAGGATGGATATACAGGCCATTAATGTCGGGATGATATAACGATTTTGGAGACTTGATCTCACCGATTCAGCTTAGCGGAATAATTTCTTCTCCTTGCTTGTCTAACGTCAGGTAGTTCTCAATAAATAATTGTCTGCAACATAACATTGACCCTAAACAAACGTCTTGTCTGCAACATAACGTTGACTTGTCATGACATTGAAAGCACATTAAGATCTAAAAATGTTGTCGTAAATATGTCAATCAGCAATCAGAATTCGATCAAAAAGTGTTAAGTCGCTCTTGTCAAAAGAAAACTATTTCAAGGTAAATGATTAATAACATCATCATTCACATCTCCTAAATGTCATTCAAGCCTAATGTGCGTCTTCTTCTTAATTGACTAAAACCGATGGTAGAGTCTTGAGCTGCTGTCTAGCGAGTTAAAGCACAATATTGACGATGATCGATTGCAAGGTATTAAGCTGTTGTCTAGTTGGTTAATGCATAGTATTGGCTAAAACCGATGGTAGGAAATTGAGCTGTTGTCCAGCGTGATAAAGCACAGTATTGACTAAGACCGATAGTAGGGCCTTGAGCTGTTGTTTAGCGGGTTAAAACATAGCATTAAGACCGATAGTAGGGCCTTGAGCTGTTGTTTAGCGGGTTAAAACATAGCATTAAGACCGATAGTAGGGCCTTGAGCTGCTGTACGCTTTCATGCTCAGTATTGACTAAGACCGCTGGTATGGAAATTTTTGAAATTTTAACTGTATTGATGATTAAATCAAGCCTTGTTAATATCTGGACCATTTTAGAAATTATTTATTTCCTTCAAATTTTCGAAACGCCAATGGTGCTAGCCCGGAACAAAAATGCCTGGAGACGACAATATGATTGTAATAGACTATGTTGATGAAGTAAATACGTTATTCTATCTTATTAGAGCATATGAGGGAACAAATATGTTGGTCTTGAGAGATGATTGTAACAGCATTGATGATATAAAAAGACAGCATCAAATCTAAAACTGTTAGAATTTATTGGTAGACATTAAGAATTTTGTGTGTGGTACCGAAAATATACAACTCTGTCATGAACGATTTTCATGATTACTTAAAATGTATATTTCTCTTTTTATTCTAAAGATTCAAAGTCAATGGACAATGCTTTTGAGAAAAAAAATATAATATTACTAATTTAATCAATAAAAAATTCAATATAACATTAACTTTTCATGATTAAAACTTTTTAAACATTGGCGAGTGACAATGTTTTGTCTCGATTCTGTGTTTACTCTTTCATAATACCAATTTTATTAGTACTTTTTTCATTCTTTCTGTACCTTTTATATTGAGTATTTATTAATAGTGTTATTTCCACGGCAACTGTAAAAAGTAATATTTTCTTCCATTTCATTAGGTTTATTTTTACTGACGATTCTGACATCATATTTCTCTAAAAATCATTTGTACAGTACAGACCATTGAGAGTTATTTTGGTTCTCTCCTATTCTGACTCATTTAGACAATAAAATGGTAAAAACAAATTTTAAGAAGTGAATGTATTTTAATCAACAATATGTATAACGTTCTTTTCCAAGTGAATTATTTTCTGCTTGTAAATGTCTTAACATAAATATCCGATTTGTATAGTGCCTTCAGATATCTCGAGTCTTTTTAAGTCGTATTATTTCATCATATAAGCTGTCATAATATCTGTCCTTCAGAACAGTTTGATTTTATTTTGAAGTGATTCTTTGAACTTACAGCCAACCGGTTTTACATGATCCACATCCTTTCCATTTTATTGCATATGCTTTTGTTCGTATTTCATTTATTTAATATTTAATTTGTTTTTAGCCTTAAACACATCATCTTGTTTATCATATATAGGATAATTCCTCAGTGTAAAATGTTCTTTCAATATTCACTCTATAATTTAGGTACAGTAGGGACACATGAATATGCTTGCCTGATTTTGAATGTTTCTTCAGTGAAATTTGGAAGATTGTCTTTTGCCATAATGGAATTATATTTTGAAATCTTAACTTTCCCAGCTTTATGTATTTAGGCACTCAGTAAATATCGGTTACTAGAATACCAAGTAAGTTAATTATTAGTTAGGGCATATTTTAGAGTCACAGGCATTAATTGGTAACATAAACTGTAATTCACAAAGAGATTGAAACTGTTGCTGAAAGTAAAACCCCCCGATTAGTCGGACAACACAGGTGTAGAATGGTCAAAGGAGAAAATAAAACAAATCAAATTCAACATTTATAGAAAACTTAGCATTAGGTTAAAGGTTAAAATATATGAATATAGGCAGTGAAGTAGGTACAACTATATTAACTGTTCTCCATGAACTGTTCATGGAGAACAGTTAATATAGTTGTTGTTTATTTTTTTTTGGGGGGGGGTCTTGGATTTTTTATTGAATCTTTGTTGATTAACCTTGTAATATTTATGAGAGCTTCAGATTATGTTAAAAATTTAGTTGAATACCAATTCATAAATTTAACTACATCAAAAAAATAATTTAGTCTCTCTAATAACAACAATAACTAGAACAACAAGAACAACAACAACAACAACAACAACAACAATAATAATAATAATAATAATAATAATAATAATTTTTATTTAATGTGAGTAGCTCTGTTAGAATTCAAATGTATCTAGTCTCCTTTGAGGCACTTTGCTAATTTCTAACAGTCTACATGCAGGAATCTTGCTAACAAAATTGTAGGAAAAGTAAAGTAACAACACTGAAAAGAAGAAATGGTCAGGTGATATGACTTAATCTGGACACATCAATTATCTTGAAACAAAAGATAGATTAACATGCAGAAAGACATGTTGAGTAAAAACAGGAGATTTTGGCAGATATAATGACATGCAGAAATCAATTAAAAATCATATTTCAAGTATTTGAGTTATTTTTCTTTAAAACTTTCAACAGAAGTGGCTGATCTAACTGATGTGGGCAAAGAATTCCATATCTTTGTGACTGAATATTTAATACAACATTAACATTGTTCAGTTTGGGGTTTAGGGAATTTCAACTAGCCATGTATGGTCGACTGTAAAGCAAACTGGCTCCAGCATTTCATCAAAGTAGTGCATCATTCTAGTTTGTATAGGTTGGTATTTCTTAATGTTACAAAGTAAAGTTACTTTACTTGCTAAAGATCTACAGGCCTAGTCAACATATTTTTCCCATTTTCATTCATTTTCAACTATCACTCATTAAAGTTTCTCTTCCTTAACATTTTCAATGAGTTGCCCATTTATTATCAAACTTAGCAGTTTATCAAAAGTGGAATTTTTCTCTGATGAGGCTATTACAATATATTTTGTTTTTGTTTCATTTATAACCATTTTATTTTGTTTTGACCACTATCAATATTTGATACATTGGAATCTAGTAGAGCTTCAACAGTAATTTCTACCAGAAGCTGTTAAAGCAGCATCATCTGCAAGTTTGAGTGCTTTGTCCACAGTGTAAGGTCATTTATGAAAAAAAGAAATAGCAATGGGTCTAAAAAAGACCCCTGGGGAACACCATGATTAATTTTCATTGAGCTAGTTTAAACATTACCAATAGCAAGTTTTCATTTTCTGTTGCATGGATAGGATGAAAACCAGTTTAGTATACGATTCACAGCATTTTAGCTTAGATAGGAGAACATCATAATCAAACAAATCAAAAGCTTTCCTGAAGTCTAGATATATTATGCACATTAGATTCCCCTTGCTTATTTCCTGTGAGTTTTGTTAAAGCTGTTTGACCTGAATGACCCTTGCAAAAGCCTGATTTTTCTCAGTGAAGAGAGAAAATTTTTTGAAATAATGGTATACTTGCTTAGCAATCAGTTTCTCAAAAAAGTTTGATAATGTAGGGAGAATATAAGTAGGTGTGTAGTTTCCTGGGTCCAACCTAGAGCTTTTTTATGTATTGAGGTTACCTTTGCTTGTTTAATCTATCTGAGAAAACACCAGACTGGATACTCTTGTTAATGAGGAAAGCTGTGGATAGAAATAGCACAAGTGCAGCAAATTCTAGCACCGTTAGGCCTGTTTCATTAAGCCCAGTGACATTTTTAACATTCAGTGCCTTTAGGTATCATGGTACCAATTATTTTTCCATATACCTCAATGCTAATGTTTTGTGAAATAAATATACTTTCTGCCCTACTTGGGCATGCATGTCACACACTGTCATATAGAATAATGCTAGATTGTCAATTTGACAATGACATAACCAGGTACTCCATTGCATTTAAGAGAGATAACTCTACTGGAACTAGACAGGGGTAAGAGTTATCTAGTCACAACAAGCACATTTTCAGCCATGTGTACCATATTTTTAAAAAATCATAAAAAATACAAAATATGATCTAGATAGAAATTAACACAAACTTACATGTTGCCAAGAGGCTCAACTTTTTTAAAAGCCAAACAGAAAGTACAGCTCTTACATAATGCACCAATCACAGCTAGCGTTGTTCTTTAATTCTGAATACAATGTTCCATACACCTTAAGCTCCGCCCACTTGGACTTGCGCAATTGGTACCGTTATACCTATAGCAAACCTTAATTTTTCCAATAATCTGTGAAAGAGTTCGGGACTGTATAAGTAACAAATATACTTAGTCTCACTTGTGAAAAACAATTTGATGAGGTACTAACCTATGTCTTATATGAATGTGTATAGAAATGTCATTGAGCTGTTTGAACTATTGTTTTCTAACGTTCGCTTCACCATCAAAATCATCTTTTGAAATAAAATGAATTCTTTCAACTATGAGCTGTATCTTATTCATAGCACTTATTGAACTTCACATCGGTGATATGGGATAAATCACATTATGTCATATTATGTAATAACTAGGTCAAAGGTCAATGTACCAAATAGTATGTACCTGTCCTACTTCAGAATGTACAATTCACCTAAAAGAAAGGAATTTATATTTGTTTGGTAGGTGCAGAACTTAACATCAGAGACAGGTGGACATGACCCAATCTTATTATAAAGTATAAGCTTTGACCACTTTACACTATCTGCAGATACAAGAGGTCACTAACCACCAATCCTCACACAAAGGTCCACCTTCCCATCCTCTTTGTAACACAAATAGTAAGCTTTCCTCCTTTGTAATGTGAATAAAATTGTTTCAATAAGCCAATCAGTCACCAAATGTAGTAAATCACAGCTTCTAAGTGGTTATGTTGGATTGGGGGGTGAAATCAGGGGAATAAAATACAGAAAAATGCCAAATATAAACACTAAGTATAGCATATCAAATGGAGTTAAAAACAGGAGGAAAGTGTTTATCTAAAAGGGAGAGGTAGCTTATGATAAAGGAATTAAAGGAGGCAAAATCAGCAATGCAAAAAATGAGAAGTGAAAGTTTGATGACCTTACCTTGGACAAATATTTGGGGCAGGGCCCAACAGGTCCAAGGACAGCCTAAAGGCAACTGTGCTATAACATCCCTTACAGGTACCCAAATTTCAAGTGAAGTTGTGTTCATTTCCATCTAATATAAAAGGGTGAATAATTTAGATAATATAGATACATATAAAGTATATTTCTTCTACATAAGAATTTAATAATAATTGGCATAAGATAGAGAGAAACTTATCTCAGATCCAAGCAGAACATACCTTATCAGTTTTTAAACTTGTAAACTTTACTGTGAGAAACTATTAAATTGATTCTACTTACATTTGCATCAAGATTGAGGGCTAATATAATACTTCACAAATCTTCTCTTTATTTTCATAACCAGTCACTGAAAATGTGAGATTTTATTTCCTTGAAATGTTATGACTGGTGTAAGGGAGATAACTGAATGATATACATAAGGTGTGGTAACCTCTAATACAGTATCCATGTAATATAGATGAGTTCATCAACAACCTGTATTAACTTCATTGCAATTAAATGATCTCAAAATACATAACTGATAAAGTGAGAACCTAACATTTAGACTCCTATATTTAGTGGAGACCTCAAGAGTCATGTAATTTTAATTTCTAAGATGACGCAGCTCTTTCATATCACATAGTTCATATTTTCTACAATGCTGGCATGTAGAGTGCAGCCTTCCATAACCATGCAGATATCATCTCATGCCAATTTGGATTCTTGCGATGGGATGCAAAGTTTCAAGAACTGTGGATTTTAATGGAATGAATACACACTGTGTGACTAAAATGGTTATCATTCTGTAATGTTGGACCAAACATGGAAATTCCACAAGAGCAGCTTGACAGAAAGAAATAGGATTAATTGAAAGTCAATAGTAGATTATAATTGGGCTTATACAAGTGCCAATGGGAAATGCTGACTTAAGGAAACTGTTCTTGTTTGTTGGTGTTCACTGCTACTTCAACAAAAGGGAATGCAAGAGAACTGAACTAACTACATGAACAATTTCAAAGCAGGAAAGTGTAAAAAAAAAGGACAATTAGTGCAGGACAATTCAAATCAAAGTGGGAAGGGATACCATATCCTTAATAAATTACCTAAAAACTACTCATGCCAGAACAAACATCCCACATGGTACAAGTGATCTATCTACAAGTGTACTCTATCCTTGTTTATGGCATGCCTTACAAGAACAAGATAGCTGTTTTTGTTCACATGATTTTTTCATCTTTTGCAGGTAAAATAGCCAATATTTGGCCAAAATCAACTATATTATGTTTACATAACTTATTTTGTTGCATGCATTCCAATCTAGGAGGTAACAGCACATACATAAAGGCATCAGGTAACACAAGTCTATATCTATCATAGCTATAGTTATCAAAAGTCCCCATCCAAAGCCATCTTGTGCTATTTTCTGAAGATTTCATACATTTTATTCTTAAAAAACTTTCAATATTTGACCAAAACTGTTCAGCACACATTTGTTTTCCTACATCAAACTAGTATAGTTCATAAATGCCGCCCACATGTATGCGTTTCTATGGATACACTGTGAGGCTATTCTTTCCTTTAGGTATCACGGTACCAATTGTTTTTCCATATACCTCAATGCTAATGTTTTGTGAAATAAATATACTTTCTGTCCTACTTGGGCATGCATGTCACACACTGTCATATAGAATAATGCTAGATTGTCAATTTGACAATGACATAACCAGGTACTCCATTGCATTTAAGAGAGATAACTCTACTGGAACTAGACAGGGGTAAGAGTTATCTAGTCACAACAAGCACATTTTCAGCCATGTGTACCATATTTTTAAAAAATCATAAAAAATACAAAATATGATCTAGATAGAAATTAACACAAACTCACATGTTGCCAAGAGGCTCAACTTTTTTTTAAGCCAAACAGAAAGTACAGCTCTTACATAATGCACCAATCACAGCTAGTGTTGTTCTTTAATTCTGAATACAATGTTCCATACACCTTAAGCTCCGCCCACCTGGACTTGCGCATAAGGTACATCATATTTGTTTACATTAACTATAGTAAATTCAAAATAAGGGTTGGTTGGAACTCTGGCATTTTACATAATGGAAAAGCTTTTGTGATTAATGGTATAATTGTTCTCTCTGACATAATTATTTAATATGCTTGGCAAGTATTGGTTAAGGATGTCTGCCATTTTATGTACACTCGTAGTTTAGTTTCCATTGTGGTCTAATTAGGTAGGCATAAGAATATTTGGCATGGGGCAAAATTCTTTTTAGATAATGCTATAATATGCTTGTATTGGTATCACTCCCATCAGCTTGATGGTTTTTCTTAGCTTTATGTATTAGGCTGCTTGCTGTTTTGCCATTTTTTATTGTTGTTCCCATCTTTGATTCTATGAAACCTATATTTGTTTGGTTTCTTGCTTCTTTTATCTCTTTGGTAATCCATTTAGGTCGAAGGTCATATTGAACATGCTTGTTTTTACAAGCAGCATGATTGTGTAATATGTGGATAAAAGGTTTGTACCATGTATCTAAAACTATAGATATTTGGAATATGTGCAATATCATTAAAAACATTAATAAACAGTTCATTATTGAAGTTATCTTCATGAAAATTGAGAACATCTCTGTATTTAACAATGTTGCTTAATAGTAAGTTTAGACACATGTTTAGTTATACATATGGGATAATGGTCACTTATTGCTGTTGTTGTTGTAGGGTTTAACGCCATTTTTCAGCACACGATAGGCCATACATGGTGGCCAGTATTAATGATGGAGGAAGAACCCGCGAAAACCCCGGAAAGAACCACCGACCTGGCAAGCTTTCTCACATACCCACATTGGCTGAATCTGAGACTCGAACCCACGCAGACAGAGGTGAGATGGCAGTGATCCGTAACGGAGCGCGCTTTAGACCACTCATGGTCCCTCACTTATTGCAAACATAAGTACACAAATTTCACTAAAATTTTTTACTTTGTACATAGATAGGGTCAATTAATGTTAAACTGTCTGTCATACTGTATTGCTTTAACCATCTTTCCATTATTAATGAGGCTGTGTATCTCCATGTTATCAAAATTCAATATAACTTGTAACTTGTCATCTTTTCTAAAACATTGGAATATATCTCTTTAATATTTGAACTCTAGAAATTAACATTTTTATATAATTATATCATATTTTGTAACACAACTTACTTTGGCCACACCATTATCCCATTCAAACAATCAGCATCATACCAACAATATGTTAAACTTTTGAAATATTTGCATCACTGCAATGACAACTGTTGAATTCAGTGCGTGTAGATTTGTGTCAGTATTGATGTTTTGAACAATAATAATAATAATAATAATCATAAAATAATAATAACAATAATTATGATGATGATGATGATAGTATTATGTCTGACAGGTCCAGTAAATTGTTATATTTAATTTTAAGTCCTTGTGTCCCTCTAACATGGCATGTTATGGCAAGTCATATAACTAAACAATGGATAAGCATATAAAATGTTATGAAACAACCACTTGTTAGAGATTTTAACAAATGAAAGTGAAAGATAAAATTGTATGACTAGGCAGGGCAGCATAACATCAAAAGTGCTGGTAGTGATATTAGCCCAGATTATTAACATTTCTTCGTTAATTAAAGGCGAGGTCTGAGTGTCAAATGGTTGAACTTTATAAAACAGGTATAATGTTTCATTATGCATTTCATGAAGAGATATTAAAATGTATCAGTGGGAGAAAATTGATATTGCTATAATAGAAATACTTTTGGAACTATTTTTTCTATCCATTTCAGAAATATATGTGGCCTTTATGTAATTTATTCAAATTTAATTGTCCACATTTACACTTATTTCATTATTCTTCTTCCACTCTCTCCCTCCCTTATTTGATCTTCAAGTATTCCAAGATGGTAGATTTATGTAAGAAATAAGGGGGTACAATAAAGAAAATGTCTAAAAACGAACTCAAAACAACAAAAAATAGCCTTCAAACAATAACTTAATTAAAAATAGTTTCCACATTAATCATGCAATTAGTGTGTGTGTGTGATTTGGATTTTTAACGTAGCTTTAACAATTTTTCAGTCATATTGCTACAATGTCTGCAGTGTGGCATTTTATAGTGATGTCAAGCACTCAGGCATCATGCTGCAGACATGTAGCATGTCACACCCAGTCACATTATCCCGACACCAGGCCGACCGGTACTAACACTTACCTCTTAATGCTGAGCACCAAGAAAGGCAGCTGTTAGTACCATTTTTATAAGTCTTTGGTATGACTCGGCCGGGGATCGAACCCATGACCTCCAGTTATTAGTGACTGAACTTAATGGGACATTTCTATTTGATATTCAGTGTCACCTATACTGTACCTGTTCAACTCTATGATAAACAGTACATTTACAAGATTTTGGTGGAAAATGTGAAGAAAATATAATAAATACTAATATTGTTTAATTAGCTGTTTGTACCCTCACAACAATCATAATTGTGTCTGAAAATGAAGAAATCATGGATAGATGAGTGTTGTTTGGAAACCAAAATTAAGTGACAAATGAAATTTGGGTGCCATATCTATATGTATCAAAGCAGGTTTGAACACACCTGAGACCTATTGACTGAGTTTGTAGGCTGATTAGACTATCTCTGTAATTAATTCATTTTTTGGTTTACCATTGACTTAGGTGAGAAGCTTCTCCTGTAAATGACTATCTGTTAGTCACTAAAGGCAACAAGCCAGTTTATTCCAAGCAACTTTCCATAATAGCAACTTAGTTAAGACTGACTTTGATATCTGCTCCTTTTATAGTGACTCACTGGACACAATCACTGGCAAGTCAAAGATTTCTATCTAGTCCTTTTATAGTGACTCACTATACACAATCACTGGCAAGTCAAAGATTTGGGGAAGAGGAGGTTGCAGAGTCTGTTTCTGAAAGGGAATTGGGGGATCCAACAGTAACCTATAGGGTCAAAGTTATTTTTTGGAAGCAAACAAAAGGGTGATGGGAAGGAGCTTAAGTAAGTAATAAAGTCATTCATACAATCAAAAAGAAATATATAATGCAGGAAAGACTCTGTTACAGCATCTGTTCCTGTGTTAAGGACTTGTAATTGTAGTCCTTGAACAGGTAATGTTGGAGGTGGGGACTGGTTCCAAGAATATCAACAACCCCTTTGGTTCTAATAGACCAGCCACCACAAATATTTTATCAAAACATAATGGAAAGGAGATAAGTGCAAAATGACATCAATTTGCACTTAATATCATTATCTCCCTTCCAACAAACTACATTAGTTTCTTAAAACTATTAGGACTTAAGAATTTAAACAGAATGTACTATCAATCAAGGTCTCATACATACTCACTTTTAAGGTGAGTCCAACTGCAAATTGCACAGACCAAGATCTGCCATTGCATAATGTGCCGGCAGATCTAGGTCTGTGCAGTTCGTTTGGAGTAATCAGTAGAACGCACAACACAGACCCTGCTCTGCAGGTACTTTACACTATCGCAGATCAGAATCTTTGTTGTTTACAGTTTGACTTGGCTTATATATGATAATATTGTTCTCATCAAGACTAGGTTAAATTGCAATTAGGTGCCTATACATACAAAGTTTCACTTTTCTGGTCTTCATTGGTACACTGATACCTTTTACCATAAATTTAATTCCTCTACAAATTTTAAATTTTGCTGATGTGAATTCTGCTAACACAATTAGTAATCATATACCGACAAAGTATATGGCAGTGAATAGGGATGTTAAGATAGTCAAACAATTTGATAGAAAATACAAAACATTTTATTCAGATATTTATAAAAGTTACTCTTTGATATAAAGAAATTTCAAAAATAAAATACCAACATTACGTACAAAATCCATACCAAATATAAAATCTATATTACCTATAAAATGGTACACTTAAATTACATGTGTTGGACTAACTTTAAAAGAAATTCATTCTGCAGACTCCATATTCGTAATTCAAATCACCTGAAATCAATAAATGTGTCTGTGCATCTAATAACACTTGTTTCAAAAGTCTACATGGTTCATTGTTTCAAATGTCTACAAAAACTCACTTTTTTAAAAGTCTACACAAGTTCTCTATTTCAAAAGTCTACGCAAGCTCTCTATTTCAAAAGTCTACAAAAACTCACTTTTCAAAAGTCTACAAAAGCTTACTATTTTAAATGTCTACACAGTTCACTGTTTCACAAGTCTATAAAAGCTTACTATTTCAAAAGTCTACACAAGTTCACTATTTCAAAAGTCTACAAAAGCTTACTATTTCAAAAGTCTACACAGTTCACTGTTTCACAAGTCTACAAAAGCTTACTATTTCAAATGTCTACACAGTTCACTGTTTCAAAAGTCTACAAAAGCTTACTATTTCAAAAGTCTACACAGTTCACTGTTTCAAAAGTCTACAAAAGCTTACTATTTCAAAAGTCTACACAGTTCACTGTTTCAAAAGTCTACAAAAGCTTACTATTTCAAAAAGTCTACACAGTTCACTGTTTCAAAAGTCTACAAAAGCTTACTATTTCAAATGTCTACACAGTTCACTGTTTCACAAGTCTATAAAAGCTTACTATTTCAAAAGTCTACACAAGTTCACTATTTCAAAAGTCTACAAAAGCTTACTATTTCAAAAGTCTACACAGTTCACTGTTTCAAAAGTCTACAAAAGCTTACTATTTCAAATGTCTACACAGTTCACTGTTTCAAAAGTCTACAAAAGCTTACTATTTCAAATATCTACACAGTTCACTGTTTCACAAGTCTATAAAAGCTTACTATTTCAAAAGTCTACACAAGTTCACTATTTCAAAAGTCTACAAAAGCTTACTATTTCAAAAGTCTACACAGTTCACTGTTTCAAAAGTCTACAAAAGCTTACTATTTCAAATATCTACACAGTTCACTGTTTCACAAGTCTATAAAAGCTTACTATTTCAAAAGTCTACACAAGTTCACTATTTCAAAAGTCTACAAAAGCTTACTATTTCAAAAGTCTACACAGTTCACTGTTTCAAAAGTCTACAAAAGCTTACTATTTCAAAAGTCTACACAGTTTACTGTTTCATAAGTCTACAAAAGCTTACTATTTCAAAAGTCTACACAGTTCGCTGTTTCACAAGTCTCCACAGGCTTACTATTTCAAAAGTTCATACAAACTCATTGTTTCAAAAACTGACATTGATTCAGTTGTTTCAACATCCACATAAGCTTGTAATTTCAAAGGTCAGAAGTCAACACTATTTCATTATTTCAAAAGGTTACACAAACTCAGTGTCTAAAATACACACAGGCTTACTGTCTTAAAAGTCTACACAAGCTCACCATTTCAAATGTCCACACAGGCTTACTGTTTTCAAAGTTCATACTAGCTCACTGTTTAAAAAGTTCACACATTATCACTGTATGAAATGTTGACACAAACTCAGAGTTTCAATAGTCCACAGAGGCTTATTGTTCCAAAAAGTCCATACAAGCTCACTGTTTCAGACATCACACAAGCTCACCATTTCAAAAATTCAGTTGTTTATGTGTCTCCAAAGTCCATGAGGCATATTGTTTCAAAAGTCCACATGAACTCAGTTTTAAAAGTCCACATATGCTGCACATTTCAAACATCAGTAAGGCTTATTTTGTGGAAATAATGAAACAAATAACTTAATCACAGATACATTCAGAAAAACAATAATCACAATTTGTTTTTAAAAAACAAGCATGGAATTTACAAAAATTATTACAAGACTTTAAAAAAAAAAGCATGGAATTTATAAACATACAAGAACAAATTTGAGTATCAGATTTGATTTTCATCTCATCACAGACAACTCATCGGCAACAGTTCCAGTTCACATGAGTAAGGCCAGATCTATGGTGGGGGGGATGTTCTGGCCATGGTAATACCAGATAAAATTTGACAGTTTTACAAAAATAATAATACAAAAGACTGACCCATAATAAACCCTAGAAAAAATTATTCTAACAAAAATCTGTCATAGGGAAGTGATGGGTGAGTACTACATCAACTCTGTCTGTATCATTTTATATGTAAATTGTACAGCAAACATTGTAGACAAACTGAATTGCATAGAAGGTCAGTAAATTGGTGAGAAGAAAATAACATTTTTGCATCAACAAACTTTTGTAATGTAATTAAACAATAAACAACCCCATTATTTTGTGTCATGCTTGCTGTAATATATTTGATTAAAAATATATTAATTTTTAATGTATTATGAAGCCATACAAGGATAATATATACAAAAACCCAGATAACAAATTAGAAATAACACATAATCATTAAATTATAAACATATCTTGAAGATAACTTGACAGTGGTTTGAAAATAATATGACAAATTGAGAAAAATGCCTGTTTTATAATTGACCATTTCATTACATTCAATTAAAAACTTTTAAGTCTCAATTTATTATCCCCTTTTAAGTTTTTTTTGCATTGAAGTGGCTGAAGATTGTTTTTTGTTTTTTTCTTACAATATACCAGATAAATAAAATACAGATACAAATATGATCCATACTGCAGCAATACTGGAATGGAATATTGAGAAATATACCAAAATGGAGCCAGAAATATCCCAAAATATATGGAAAACTTTTCCAGATATCCAGTAATCACTGGTTATTCATTTATTTTTTTCCTATGTTATATAACAAGAAAACCCCCAAACTATTATTTTCCACTACTTGCATGTTAAGTTTGTAGGAATGTAATCTCTCTAAGCCAAGAAATGAAATATAACACAGCCTCTATATAAATACAGAATTTACAAAATGAATATAATTTATTTCTCTTTAACTAATACTGAGTGAGAATATCTTGCTGTAATTTGAACAGTTTCAACTGGTGCTTAAAAATAGTAACAATCATCAAAACATCATCCTTAAACAGTGATCAACACTTTGTGATATTATGATATACTCCATCATAATTTTCAAGCAGAACCTTATACAATTACCTGTATTTAACTGAAAGTATATTTAACCTTTAATAAAAGGCAACTGATACATATAGCTCTTTGTGCTTTGGGGTAAAATGAAGATCTTCAAAAACTTAGTCTGCACTGAGAGAAACGGATGACTTGATCATCATAATTATTTTCTGTAACAAAAATAAACATCATTCTTTGATCATGCAGCCATATTGTCTTGCACTTATAGGTAAGGGCTGTCATAATGTGATAATTCAGGAGTTGTTTTAACATTTTCTAGTAGTAAAAACCACTCTGTTTACAAGTTATACTATATTTCTGGACTTGAAATACAATATCACTCCACAATGGAATCCCTAAATTAAAAATATGGCTTTCCTTCCAAAAGGTAAATATTCATTTTGTTTTGACTACGTTTATCATATGAAAGGAATTAATATCAAAATGAAATTGGAAATGGTATCATTTTGAGGTTTTACTGAGAGATTTGCTCTTAAAAATTGTAAGACAAACGTTAATATCCATGGACGAGTAGAAAAATCCACTGCCCAGGTGCCCAGGACAACTGACGAAAGTCCCTCAAAGAGACTGATACTCTACTGGGAAAAAAGAATTTCCAGGAACTCAAACTACGACCATTTCCTTTTAACTGATGAGTTGTGAAACCATCTCTGATATTCCTCAGCAATAACAATTTGTGGTATACATGATGGATATTCGGTTAGCACCATTTTCATTTAGGACAAAGTGAGGAACTATAAATTAAAAGTCTTTTGGTGAAAACCCCATTTTATAATGATCATTTTGTTCAAAAGGAGTAGTGACAACAAGATTCTTTGTACAGTCATCATTTGTGCCATATCTGATGTATGACTGGTACTAATTGCACTTAGGTATCATAAGAAATATATTGGTGAAAATCCCATGTTAATATAGACATTAATTTGGAGAAGAGTAGAGATAATATTTTCATGGTATGGATTTCCATCCAGGAGTGGAAATAGCAAGATTTTCAAGATGGCTGCTGTGGTGGCCATGGATGTCAAATCTGCACCATTTTCACTCAAGACAAACTGGACATCACAAGATGTCTTCTGGTGAAAAACCCACATCAATAAGACTTTCTGTTCAAGTAGAGGTTTTGATAACAACATTTTTAAATTGGCTGCCATGGTTGCCATAATGGACATGAGATCTGCACCATTTTCATTACAGACTACCAGTAAAAGCCCCATTTTGATATGACTATCCATTCAGAAGGAGTAGCAATAACAAGTGACATATTCAATATCAAAGCAGCACCATTTTCATGCAGAACCAACTAGACCATGGCTTGAATGTGTGTATAAAGTTTCAAAGCAATCCTGAAAGAAGTCTAGGATGAGTAGCATAACAAATTTGTCAGATAACAGACAACAATGAATGAGGAATATCAGATCATCCCACAAGCACAGCTGGTCTATGATCAGTAGACTGAGTTAAAAAGGAATGAAAAACATCCATTTTTCCCAATGTGTAAGCCAAGTTAGGCAACTAAAAAATATTATTAAAATATGATTATGTCAAATATTTTAAAGAAATTTTCTATATTTTCCAGCAAGAAACATTTGATCATTCAATTTTTCCTCTCAATTCTTAAAACAAGTGCCCAAAATATCCTCAAACAGTTTTGTAGTTGAGTGTTGGGTGACTGCACATAATTCACATTTGTTGGCTGCTCATTGCATAAATAATCATACTACAAACCCTTAAAGAAACAAGACTCAAGAATGTTTATCTTTTGTAAACAACAAATATTATAGTAGTGGGATATTTGGACTGCCACACTGAATGATTACAGTCTTATTATATTTTCTCACTAGTCTGTTAAAGAAATGGGAACATATAATTCTGCTGGCTGACTTTATCTAAAGGAACATGGCAAAATTCAATAAAATAACTGATCACAATTTTTGTTGTAAATAATATATTGGCTAATGGGATAATACTGAAACAAAATTCCCACACATAAAGTATGCAGTTACCTAACAGTTTAGACAAAGGATTTATAGTATCTGATTAACAATATAATTGATTGTAACAATGTAAACTAAGACAAACTTAAAATATGAAAAAGTTTCTGTTCAGATGGGCCCTAAAGCTAGAAGGATGATGGACAATAAGACACCATCTAAAAATAAATTGTTCCAGTATGTTTTATTTGCTGATCTCAAATGTCTAGACTGGGTATAATGCTGGAGCATGTAAACAAAATATCCTGAAAAATGTTTGAGGTACCATATTGATAATGTTTTGCTTAACATTAACACCCTCTATTCCATAGAAAACGTGCAGGTCAAAGTTCATCATGACTATCAAGGGTAACAGCAATATTTGGTTGATCTACAGGTACATCAACATTCAGACCTGCTTGTTCTATTGGTTTCTTCTTGTCATTAGGTTCTTGTGATTCTCTCACAGCTTTGGGTGTCTTGACCTTCCTACCAGGGACAATTTTTATTTCCTGGGTCTCTGGGTCTATCTCTATTCCACCATCCTGAAAATTATTATACTGATTTCATGAACAAATAAGAAATGGGCAATGACATACATATGACTAGTCAAAAATACCAACACTGTACAAGATCTAAGTTTAGCTTCCAAATTAAGTTGAAGTCCAATTTGAAGGTGTGTGTGTTGTTTACCATATGGTTCAAAACTATTTTTAATATACATCTACATCCAAATATGCCACAAGGTCAGACTGCTAGGTTAGTCATATAAAGGGAAACATAATTGCTCTAATTGTACAATATTAGTTGTGTTTTGTTTTAATAACCAAAAAAGAAAAACCATTTCTGACAATCTTCATTAGATAATAAATATTCAAAAGATTGTATTAAAAGACAAGACTGCACAATGTATACCTTCTAACTGGCCTTGAGATGTTCTATTTTACAAATTTGTGCCTTTTGACTGGCCTTGAGATGTTCTGACACATTTGTACTTTTGACTGGTCTTGAGATCTTCTGACAGCTGTATACCTTTCAAATGGCCCTGAGAAGTTATATCTGAAACAATTTTATCTTATGCCTAGCCTTGTGATGTTCTATCTGACACATTTATACCTTTTGTCTGGCCTTGAAATGTTCTGACACATTTTACCTTTTGACTGGCCTTAAGATGTTATTTTCTCTTTGACTGGCCTTGCTATGTTCTTTTACCTTTCAAATGGCCTTGAGATGTTCTATGTGACACAATTTTACCTTCTGACTGGCCTTGAGATGTTCTATCTGACATATTTTTACCTTTTGATTGGCCTTGAGCTGTTCTGACACATTTGTACCTTTTGACTGTCCTTAAGATGTTCTATCTGACACATTTGTACCTTTTGACTGTCCTTGAGATTTTCTATCTGACACATTTGTACCTTTTGACTGTCCTTGAGATTTTCTTTACCTTTTGATTGGCCTTGAGATGTTCTGTCTGACACATATGAAGATGTTCATTACAGATCCAGTCTGTCACATCAAGGTAACTCCATCTTCCACCTTCTTTATTAACCCTTGTATAGTATTCTGTCAAAAGGGTTTCAACTTCTTTCCGTCCTGTAACAATAGTGTAGTAACTATGATATAGAGATATGACACATATGAACATTATCTTCAAGTGTTTTCCAAAGATTTTAAAAGTTTCCCAAAATGTCACAAATAAAGAACACTCTTAGATGAAAACTTGCTTTTGACTGTAACATGGTCTGATTGTCATTTTTAACGGTAACAAAACTGGGGCAGAAAATACACTACAAATTTATTTATCTATTAGTTCCTTTCCTGATAAAATGGGTACAATGCACAAGGAAGACAAAGAATTAGCTGGTTCAGCTCATCACAAACTTTGTATCAAAAGCATGGTGCTTGTTGTCTGGTGAATAAACAATTCTGTATCTGGAATTGTAAGCTCTGTGTAATCTTGTCAGTCAATACTATCACTAGTGATAGATTATGATGCATGATGGTGTCTCATTCAGAAGGTACTATTATGACTGACAGCAAGCACTATAACATGACATGATGGTGTCTGATCCAGTGTGCACCATCATGCATGTCAGCAAGCACTATGACAAAGCTGTCTGATCCAGAGTGCACAATCATGCTTGTCATCAAGCACTATGACAAAATGCTGTCTGATCCAGTGTGCACCATCATGCTTGTCAGCAAGCACTATAACATGACAGAATGGTATCTAATCAAATGGATGCTATCATGCTTGTCATCAAGCACTAAAACATGACAAGATGGTGTCTGATCCAATGTGCACCATCATGCTTGTCAGCAAGCACTATGACAAAATGCTGTCTGATCCTGTGTGCACTATCATGATTGTCAGCAAACACTATAACATGACAAGATGGTGTCAGATCCAGTATGCACTATCATGCTTGTCAGCAAGCACTATAACATGACAAAATGATGTCTGATCCAGTGTGCACTATCATGCTTGTCAGCAAGCACTATAACATGACAAAATGATGTCTGATCCAGTATGCACTATCATGATTGTCAGCAAACACTATAACATGACAAGATGGTGTCAGATCCAGTATGCACTATCATGATTGTCAGCAAACACTATAACATGACAAAATGATGTCTGATCCAGTATGCACTATCATGATTGTCAGCAAGCACTATAACATGACAAGATGGTGTCAGATCCAGTATGCACTATCATGCTTGTCAGCAAGCACTATAACATGACAAAATGATGTCTGATCCAGTATGCACTATCATGATTGTCAGCAAACACTATAACATGACAAGATGGTGTCAGATCCAGTGTGCACTATCATGATTGTCAGCAAGCACTATAACATGACAAAATGATGTCTGATCCAGTATGCACTATCATGATTGTCAGCAAACACTATAACATGACAAAATGATGTCTGATCCAGTATGCACTATCATGATTGTCAGCAAACACTATAACATGACAAGATGGTGTCAGATCCAGTATGCACTATCATGCTTGTCAGCAAGCACTATAACATGACAAAATGATGTCTGATCCAGTGTGCATTATCATGCTTGTCAGCAAGCACTATAACATGACAAAATGATGTCTGATCCAGTATGCACTATCATGATTGTCAGCAAACACTATAACATGACAAAATGATGTCTGATCCAGTATGCACTATCATGATTGTCAGCAAGCACTATAACATGACAAGATGGTGTCAGATCCAGTATGCACTATCATGCTTGTCAGCAAGCACTATAACATGACAAAATGATGTCTGATCCAGTATGCACTATCATGCTTGTCAGCAAGCACTATAACATGACAAGATGGTGTCAGATCCAGTATGCACTATCATGCTTGTCAGCAAGCACTATAACATGACAAAATGATGTCTGATCCAGTATGCACTATCATGCTTGTCAGCAAGCACTATAACATGACAAAATGATGTCTGATCCAGTATGCACTATCATGATTGTCAGCAAGCACTATAACATGACAAAATGATGTCTGATCCAGTATGCACTATCATGCTTGTCAGCAAGCACTATAACATGACAAAATGATGTCAGATCCAGTATGCACTATCATGATTGTCAGCAAGCACTATAACATTACAAGATGGTGTCAGATCCAGTATGCACTATCATGCTTGTCAGCAAGCACTATAACATGACAAAATGATGTCAGTGGAGGCTATCATGTATGTATGTATACATCAGTGTATAACAACACGTCAGCCCGATACTGACTATAAGGTGCCAACTGAATGTTAAGTTCTAAGAATGATATGAGAAAAAACTGGAAACTCAATAGAAAGATAAACCTTTTGCAAATAAAAAGAAACACAAAATACTCCAAGACAAAAGGCAAAAAATTGAAATTTTGTTACAAGTGTACAAAACAGAAAAAGTCAAAATACATAAATCCCTTTAAACACTGGATCAAAATTTTGAAATAAAGCACATCCCCATAAATGTCCCAGATTTACTCAAGTGGGACATCAATATCCAGTTCCTAATAAAATTAAATCTGTCTCACAAGGTGTAAATCAATACAATTGACAAGAATGTTTTCCACTTGAAGTGGATACTGGCAGGGTATGTACATTTGACAAGGTTCACCCTCCTAAGCTATGACTGTGTCAGGTGTGATGTCCTATATGAATGGCATAACACCAATGCATCTCTGTGATATGAGTGGTGCTGCTTCTCAGTGGCTAAACTGATGTTCCAAAGCTTGTTTGTGGATTTTTCATTCCACATACAAATATTTTGCCAAGTATAAATAACATGATGATTTCTATAATATTTAAAGTCAGTATACAGGATATTCCATTCTAATAAAGGTGAATGTAAGGCAGCTCCAGCTACTTGATCTGCCCTCTCATAACCCTTAATACTAATGTTACTAGGCAGCAAACAAGAAAAAACTTGTACAGCCAGTACAAGCATTAGTCTTATTTCTTTAAAATGTGAGATAATTAATGGATGGCCAAATTCAAGATTTTGCAAGGATATCAGCAGAAAAAAGGAATCTGAAATGATCATAATAGTTATTGTGGTAGGTGAGGTTTCAATGTAGTTTAACAATTTTGGTATAGTTGTAGTTTATTGTCAAAATAGAGGCTTTATCTGGTAACCAGGATGAGATAATGCCATTAGCTGTTGCAATGGCATCTCCTATTTTGTCTTTATCTTCTGAACCATCTATACACAGTCACCCACAGACACAATATGAGTCTGATTTTGTTGTATTCCCTCTCAAAAAGGAGGGAATGTGTACACTGGAAAAGATCAAATATTATTTTGGCTGGTTTGATAACCAAAGTGCTGACTTGTGAATACTGAATTCTGATTTTCTGCTGTGCTGCAAGACTGAAGTTTGCTGTTTCTTGGTAAAGATGAATTTGTATGCCAAAAGGTGGAACAAACTTTGGTTTCTCAGCAAACAAGGTTCATTATTGGACCTAAATATGACATCCTATGCAGCACTGGAGGATGGTTTGGTGGCATGTTGATGAGCTAATTTCATTCACTTTGGACAAAGTGATGGCAGATGTTCAAAATAGGTCAGTCTTGTTTGTGACATAATTCACCATATGCAACAGATACATATATATATATATATATATATATATATATATATATATATATATATATATATATATATATATATATGTGATCTGAGGTGAAATTAAATCATAGTTTAATATAATAGTACAGACAGAGGAACATGCAGAAACAGGCAGATTCAAGGTGAACATTTGGTTAATCAAGATGAACATTTGGTTAATCAAGGTGAACTTTTGGTGTAAAATGTACTCATAGTACTTCATCAAAAAGGCAAACTAATTATTGTTAACTTTTTATAACTGTCATAACCATTTGAACAACTTAATAAATTTATTTGATGAGGAAAATTAAGTCAATTATGATATTACATACCTGCAATATCTTTACAAGAGTTTAGAATAGTCTTGGAATCCATGTCATAATTGACAAAGGATTCCTTCTTGCAAACCGTCTTCAATGCCTTTCTCACAGTGGCTTCCACACCATGACTCAGTTTATAATGCATTTGGTTGTCAAGTTCTGTAAAAGATTCAAAATATTAACATATTTTAAAACATCAATTTACTGATACATATATGTTCAAATCTAATTAACTGAAAGAGATTTGCTGCATACTATTAAAGAAGTTTGAAATTTAAAAGTGAGCAAAATGTTTCAAAGAAGATAAAATGTAAACCAAAAATGGATAATTAACTTATCAACTTTACAGAGTCAGAAAGCTAATATTTTTATACAATACAACACTGTGCCAAGCCAAGATCCACACATTTCTGAGATTCATGGACTCTTTCTGTGTGGTCAAAGAAAACTCCTATGTCTTAAAGTATTATTTAGAATACAACCATGTCAATGTCCCAAACACCCATTGTGGTTTGATTGGTCATTTTGTCATGATTGTTGCATTTCCTGGAGAAAAGTGACATCCATTGATTCATGACAAAGATAAAAAATTTTGTTTCTCAAATTTTAGGTCTGTATTTTATTATGGAATAAACTCTTTTTACTCATGTACCATAAATTAGTAAATATAATGTGTCCAAGTGTAACACACACTCATGTATTACCTGCAGTTTTTCTGTTGGAATAAAAAAATATATCAGACTGCATGCAGAGTTTTCATAAAGAATAATTAATGACGTCTTTTCATTATAAACATACCGGTAGCGTAAAATAGTAGGGAATGATGAACCATCCTTTCTGTTTACCAATGTACCTCAGCAGAATCATTTCAACCAAACTGGATAATTCATAATTAGTTTTCTCCCCTTGAGCCATCTCAAGCATTCCATGATTATGCCACATGTTTTCATTGTCAAGGGCCAAATCCATGTCTATCCATTACCAGTAATTCAAGATCAATAAAATAGTCACATACCAATAAATACTTGCCTGATGGCATGAACTACACACCTTCCAATTTTACAATAAACAATAACAACATTAGCTACTATTTGAACTGGATTCCAGAAATGTGAAATTTTTACAGAATTCAACTTATCTATGGAAGATCTGAATCCAACTACAACTGTGAATCAGACACATCAATGGCAGTTTAAGATTTTAGTAAACACAACAACATTGCTGCTCATAAATTAGTTATCAAATTGAAGATGCTGATTTTATTATGCTGATCTTGTCTTCTTGTTATTTTTTATCGTCTCTAAACTTCAAAAAATTTAGCTGAAATGTAAAACATAACTATATAATCAACATTAGACTTGTTTATAATTTTGACCTTGGTGCCTTGTTTGAAATAAGAAACAAGTCAAATAAATAATTACAACAATGTGGTAAAATGAGTAATAATCAAACTGTGTAACACATGGACATATATACTCCACAGGGGTGGGGGGTTGGTAGGGAAAAACATGGATAATCCATGTGTTATTCACTAATTTATGGGAAATAAATATCCAGTAAAAATAAACTTCCTTTTTAAGGTACTTGTATCTAAAGAAAAGGTTGCTGTTGTTGTTGTAGGGTTTAACGCCATTTTTTAGCACACAATAGGCTATACATGGCGGCCAATATTAATGATGGAGGAAGAACCCAGGAAAGAACCACCAACCCACAAGAAGCTACTGGCAAGCTTTCTCACATACCCACATTAGCCGAATCCAAGACTCGAAACCACGCAGACATAGGTGAGATGGCAGTGATCCGTAATGGAAAGCGCTTTAGACCACTCGGCGCCCCGCTAAAGAAAAGGTCAAAATCTGTAACAATTTTTTATTGGGATGAGGGGGGATTGTTGTTGTTATTGTGGATTTAATGCCATTTTTCAGCATACGATACATGGCAGCTTGGATAAATGGTGGAGGAAGAGTCTTGGAAAACCCTGGTAAGAACCACCAACCCGCAAGAAGCTACTGGCAAGCTTTCTCACATACCCACAACCCCGAGATTGGAACCCATGCTGACAGAGGTGACATGGCAATGATTGGTAAAGGTAAGCACTTTAGACAGGATTGGGGAGGAGGTTGATAACAAGTATAATTATAGGTTACTGCATTTGTATGGGAAAATATGAACCAATTTTTCTCATGGAAATACTGCACAACATTGGGAGTGCAGAATATCCATCCAACAAAACGAGTTCTTATTTTCCCATACAAATGCAGTAACCTTTTTAATGTAAAGTTAACAGAGAAAAAAATGAGCATATAATAAATATGTTTATTACACAATGACTTCATCATTCATATTGCAGGAGTAAAAACAAAGGGATACAGCTCTTGCTGATAATATAAATACACAAACCAAATGGGACCAACAAAATAAATGCAAATTCCAATCACACAAAATGAAACTTTTCAGTTAAAGGCTGTATACAATGTCTGAAACTTACCTTTTAATGTAATCTGGCATGTTCTGCAAGATGTTTCTGAAACTAAGCAAAAAAAGAGGATATAAAACAACAAGAGAACTGACAAAGAATATTTGCAAGTATTGTTCAAGAATTATCACTACTGAAGGTCAACTTCACATGGGAGCTGAGAAGCATCACTATTATTCCTTTTGGTTCTGCCTTAAATTTTAAAAAAGACACTTTAAAAAGTCAAGGAATCACTTTGTCTCTCTTATATTTACTTATGTCTGAAAGTCATATTTTATAATGAGTATAGGTTTAGTAACTAAGCACTGATAAAGACATTATATAGTGTAACTTAGATTATTCCCATAAAGGCAAGGATTTTTCTTTTTGGTCATGACATGTGACAAATACGAACAATCGTTTTAAAAATGTGGCAAATCAAATAATGATTTTTCAGTTTTACAGACTTAAACAACAGGGATTGATAAAAAAAACAATATCTCGAGAAAGATCAAATTAATGTCATGACAAGAATGAGGATTACCGGTAACAGAAATATTCTCTCTTTAATTTACCTGTTCAATATATGTATTCACAGTTGGCTCAGTCCATAAGTCCATAATATCCCAGATTTTAAATGCAAACTTTTTTCATAAACAGTGGCATGTGAGAGTGTACTCGTAAACAAAGCATATATTGGTGTGTACTCCATACAATATGCAAATCTGAAACAAATTTGCTATTGGAACATTTCCATGAACATGCTGCTGGCATACATGAATCACATAGTGACACAATTCAGTCTGATTCAGTATATTGGTATAAGATCCAATAATTGCCTTATCACCAAACAGCTGCTCTCAAAGACATAATTGTCATAATTACCTACCGGTATCTGTATGAGTGTCTCCAAGGGTAGAATTTTTTATAAAATATATGGCTGTTCAAGGGCAACCAGCTTTAAAAGACTGGTTGCCCAGCATATTTATCTAGTTGCCCAGTAAATTACTGCAATCGCCCCAGACTGCTGTCATCAATTATTCAACAACTTTTGTCATATATATATATAAATAGCCCACAATGCATGCAACTAACCATCAGTACCGCTGATGGAAAGTGTCACACACACTAATACACTCATTTAATCTGTTAGAGATCAGAAAATAAATCATAATCGAACTTCCTATTCTTGATGGTGTTTTGTAATATGATAAATCTGCCTCCAAACCTATATTAGTATTGATAGGCAACCCATCTTCACTAGCCAAGGTTCTGATATGATAACCCTATCTACACCTTGGCATATTGAGCAGATATTTCTGTGCTTCAAGTCTGCAAATTTCACTGGATGTAGCAGCAAACCACAGCATGCAATCAAAATTATGTTGTTCAGATCTAACACTGTTCCTACATGATTGAGACAAGGGGAGCATACAACTTGAATGGACTGATAAATAAGCAATTTTCCACTGACAGTCTCTGTTTTTACAAAATAACTTTCACTCAAATACACCTATAATGGCTTCCCTTTAGTATGTCATACTTTCAATGTTAAACTTAAAAAGTATCCTTTTTAAATCAGTTGCCTCCACCATTTCCAGCCAATATACAATGCACCACTGTTACATGCTATTGGTTAGTTGGCATTACAGGTATATACTAAGGGAGGCAACTCCTGGCATCCATTGGCTTTTTAGTAGCTGGTAAACCTTGGCCAGCAAAAATGTGGGCAACAGGCCTGGTGTCTTGGGTGTCCATTGGCTTTTTAGTAGCTGGAATAGCCTGGCCATCAAAGATGTGGGCAACAGGCCTGGTGTCCTGGCATCCATTGGCTTTTTAGTATCTGGTAAACCTTGGCCAGCAAAGATGTGGGCAACAGGCCTGGTGTCTTGGGTGTCCATTGGCTTTTTAGTAGCTGGTAAACCTTAACCAGTAAAGATGTGGGCAACCAGGCCTGGTGTCTTTTGTCTTTTTAGTAGCTGGTAAACCTTGACCAGAAGCTTATCTCTTATGCTTATCTGAGTTTACATCACTATAGTTCACATTACTGTTAATCCAATCCATTCATTTAAGTGTAAGTTAAGTGAAACTTTTAAATTGGGATGTTTAGACATTACCCTACAAGCAAATATATTATACACTGACAATGGCAATTGGTTTTATTCTGCATACTTGCCATATTTGCAATTACTGTTTGTGCCTTTCGGATTAGCAAAGACCATTTAAGTCATAAGCTGGATCAATGTCATCTGATTTCATTGACAAGTCCGTCCTTTTACTATAGGAAGGTTTAAGGAAATTATATATATATATGTATATAAATATGAACATTACGCAATTGAGAATGAGATCATATATAACATAGGGGCCTGTCAGTCTATTCACAGGAATCTAATGCTTTATCAATAAAGTACAACAAAATCTTTGACAACATGAAATCACCTTATCGGTACTGCAAATGAACACAAGGAGTACAAGTGAATTCCAACCATCCGCTTTATTCAACTTTTCTCACATGTCTTTTATTGCTTCAGAATCGCAAGAATACTGAAAAACTAAACATATCCATTCAAAAGATATTAATGAACCAATGCATAACTCTCAAACGACCATCGCATGAATCCAATCTGCTGAAATAACCTTTATTTTCACCAAACCCTTTCTAGCAGATTCCATCCAATGGAAGTAGCTCATTCTACCAGTTTCTATTCTGCAGTAAATATGAATTAGGGTCTAATAATCATACCGAACACGGTGCAGAATCTGTGTTATCTTTTAATACTAAGGAAATTTAATAATGCAGAATCAATCGATTAGCTGAATTTGCTCAGAATAATGAATGCACCATGAAAATGTTATTTACAGTATTATATTACTACTATTTTCAACTGCTCCAGTGGCCTAGCGGTTAGAGCTTCTGCCTCTGATGAGGGAGGTTGTGGGTTCAATCCCCGGCTGAGTCATACCAAAGACTTACAAAAATGGTACTAACAGCTGCCTTGCTTGGCACTCAGCATTAAGAGGTTAGTATTAGGACTGGTCAGCCTGGTGTCAGGATAATGTGACTGGGTGGGACATCATGCTACATGTCTGCAGCATGATTCCCCAGTGCTAGACATCACTATAAACTGCCACACTGCAGACATCATAGCGATATGACTAAATTTTTTTTAAAGTTACGTTAAAAAAATCCAAATCACACATATACTACTATTTTCAAAAGTTGTAAAAAATGCTCTCACTCTGCACATACATACATACATACATCACAGTTGCTGATAGCATTCAGAATGTCCTCGCACTGTATACACATTAATCCTGATAACTTTAGTATTTTCTATTACCTGCCTCATCTGTCTGTCTGTCTCTCTCATACACACACACACACATCATCATCATATCAATGGTTAATCAGTGGCATAAAGTATCAGCTTTTTTCCTTTCCTATTGTGTTTTTTTCCTATATCACTATCATATTCATAATAACTAGTACATCTCAAACAAGCATCACATTTTCTTCTTCACTATCATTTTCTGTTATGAAAAAACCTCAGTACAAACAACGGATGATCTTACCAGGTGGCAACCTCTAGAAAGTCGATGAAACACATTTTTAAATCTACCGGGTCCAGCATCCATCTAGGCTTCAATATTTGAAGTGTGATGCATGAGATCAACAGTTATTTCTACTATCCAAACTTTAACTGTTCTGGTAATTTATATAAAATTATCAAATGATACAATCTGAAATAAAAAGAAAGTAAAACATTTTATTTTGTGCAATTAATGATGTTATTCAGCTCATGGTAGAATGGGCTATTTCCATCTGATGGATTTTGCTAGAAAGGGTTTGTGACTGTAATGGTGAAAATAAAGGTTAATTTGCCAGATTGGATTCATGCGATGGTCGTTTGATTTATTTGTTTGTATGTCGCTTTCTTTTGAATGGATATGTGTAGTTTTTCAGTCTTCTTGCGATTCTGAAGCCATAAAAGGCGTGTGAGAAAAGTTGAATCAAGCGAAGAGTTGTGGTCACCCTTGCCACTACTTGTGTTCATTTACAGTACCGATAAGGTGATTTCATGTTGTGAGAGATTTCGTCATACTTTATTGATAAAACATCCAACTCCTGTGGTCTAGTGTAGGGCTGTCAAAAAACATGGAAAACTTCACCCGGGTACCCACTGCTCCGTTTAACGGGTAACTGGGTACCCACTAGAACATAAAAGACATGTACAACCCTAGTTACCCCACTGTCAAATTTTCACAAACCTGGATTGTTGTAGGGTGACGAAACGAGCAGACTATTTACATCATTTTGGACAATGTTTACTATACTTTATCCACTATTTCGCATTCTCTTTTGCATTTTACCAATTCGCACTTTCACATTCGAATTTCCCCACACCCAGTGGGAGATGGCTAATAGTGTCGACGGAGATAATTTCTTTTCCTATTGTACTTCAAATTGTCTATTATAAACTGTGCTATAATATTTCGTTTGATTTGTCAATAATAATGAAATCATATTACAATGTCGTTTCACTTATTAATAAACTTCCAACAACTTCCACAGCGTGTTTTGTTATTTATTACTCACGGCGAATAGCGGTAAAAGTCAACTTGCAGTTGAGAACTTGAATACTAAAGGAGGTTTACACTTAAGTAATTAAGCAAAACATAATATTAAAATTTCAAACGAGAACAAAATAACGTTTCTTGAATGTTTTTTTTTATGAACTATAAACTAAAAAATGAATGAACTAAGAAAGAATTTATCAAAGCTAAATAAAACCAATCTGTCTTCCCCCCAGTCGCAGTCAGCCACAGCTTGTCGGACGTTCGCTGACTGATGAGTAAATGATATGTTAACACGCGTAGTCTACATATCAGTATTGCTTTGAACTGAGAAGCCGTTCGCACTGCAGCCGTTTAGTAGTAGGCCGCCGATGCATAACGGGTGGTCCTACTCCTAAATATAGACTGGAGCTGCAACTCAGACCAGCGTGATGATATATGATATTTTGATAGTGTTGTTTACAACTTATTTTTTTGAACGGGTACTAGTCATTAATTTTTAATGCTAGGGTGTTTCACTACGGTCGGGTAGCCGGGTGACAGCCCTAGTCTATTGTCCAGCAAGAGGTAGTGAGAAAGAGAGCAATCGGTCTTTTTACCTTCCCCACGGGCACCTTGACTGATATTTACCAAAGCCAGACAAACAACAATAAAAAGTTCGAAGAAAACGACCTCCATTATCGTATTTTGCAAAGTGTAAACAATGTGATCGGTGTTCGATGTCGAGTTACACGTACGCGTATATACACCGGAAGTGTCAGAAAGCAGAAATGTAAATCAATCTCCAGCCTACAGAGAGGTTTTCTACAAGAGTTAGTTCCCTTACTTCCTAGGTTCTGCTCCACAATTTTTGTATACGTATGAAAGTAGGACCGGTATAAGGTGAAGTTATGTTTTCGTTTGAAATGAGCTGAGAATGTTGGCAAACCTATGATATTTTCACTCAGTGTGATTGATTTTTTTTTGTTTTTTGCATATATGTGACAGCTGGGAAATAACGCGATGCTTGAAACAGATAAATGACACAAACAAGTATGGCAGATTTCTGGCTCTATCAGCATGATATGATTAATTTATGAAATTCTGTAAACAAGTTGTATTCATATATGGATCAACAGGTATCAGTAATTATGATGGATATACAATGAATGGTGCATGATCGACTTTAACCCACAGTGATACTAATTTTATGTTCACACAAGTGAATTTGACTGATTAAGATGTTGTTGTTGTTGTTGTTATAGGGTTTAACGCCATTTTTCAGCACAAGATAGGCTATACATGGCGGCCAGTATTACTGGTGGAGGAAGAACCCGGGAAAACCCCGGAAAGAACCACCGATCCACGAGAAGCTACCGGCAAGCTTTCTCACATATCCACATTGGCCAAGCCCGAGACTCGAACCCACGCAGACAGAGGAGAGATGGCAGTGATCCGTGACGGAGTGCGCTTTAGACCACTCTGCCACTCAGGGCCCCGACTGATTAAGAAATGGAACATACGATGTTATTTGTCTCTTGGCGTAAAGTTGACAGTTACAAGATGTTTACGATTCGACAGCACCCGTCAACTGAGCGAAGGTACGGCCTCGCGTGGTTCGCTTCTCCGGGCCTGTTTCAGGATTGCTCGAGAACATCTTTGTTCCGCAGACTCGCTGGTCCAGAACCTTTGGGTCCTCACAGTGAGAAATCCGAACACTTCCAACCAACCAACCAACCAACCTCACCATTGCCTGCAGCATCAGGGTTACACAAAAGCCCCAGAGCCGAGTGGTCTAAAGCGCTCACCGTTACGAATCACTGCCATCTCACCTGTCTTCGTGGGATCGAGTCTCGGGCTCGGCTAATGTGGGTCCTTTCTCATAAACATGAGCTAGTACGATAGTAACAGTAACAACAGTCACTTCTTTGAATTTGTCCTGGAGTATCCAGATGAGTTTCACAGCACCCACATTGATTATCTGCTAGCACTAGATTTGCTGTCGGGAGTGGTTGTCCCCATAACAGGACACATTCGTGAATGAATCCGAACGCAAGTTTACAGAATGCACTAAACTTAATCTGAATCTTCGGCCAAAAGCAGCTATGTAGTACATGTGAGAAACCTGCAGCATTATATTCAAGCAGGTATGCTTGTGACACAAATCCATGACCCGTATATTCAAATGAATAAGGATCTGAGGACATGGCCACAAATGAGTTCGTCAAAGACTTCTTTACATTATTTAACAATTATGTGATCGAAAAAACAATGGAAAACATGCAAAAGCAAATCAGAGTCAACCTTGTCCACGATACTGAACAAAACAAGCTTTGAATACTCCTCGTAGACAGTGCATATGAGTCCCGCGGCAGACGTATTGCCGAATAGAATTAAAAAAATCAGAGCTGAAGTTGACGAAGCTTATATTAGTGCGTCCGTGATGAACTTGTTGAAGGTGCTAATGTACAAGTTTTATTATAAGATTAAACCATTTTATCAGGATCGTATTAATATGCTCTACACGATCACTTATTCACTTCTTATGCATATTATCGCCGATGTATGCGGATAGAGCATCGGACATACTTATTAAACGAATTTCATACAGTCGATCATCCAAAAGATCATTTCCTGTTTACTAATACCAACAAAAAAGTTGATGCTAAGTTCAAGGAAAGTGCAGGAAAGGGTTCATCTCGGGCTTCGGTCGGTTGTTAGAATCGAGTTGCAATTACGGTCGTGCACCAGACCCACAATAACTGTATCCAGGTCAAGGAGGGAGCCAGATGTGCCTTTCACCAGAGTATTATGCTCCATGGAGCTACGGATAGCTGTTTATGCAGCAGCGAATCAACGCAGGCGATCTTTTAGACCATGCACGTCTACGACCAGAGATTCCCACAAACATGAACTTATTTTCTCCACATCAAACACAAGTTCAAGCGATCACAGCTTGGCCATTACATGTGTGAACTCGAATCTGATTTGCAATGCGTGTTTTGCGCGACATCGAACACAGTATGAAGACATGATTGTACTATGCGAAAGTTGTGTGACATTTAACATGGCATCACAAAACAGGAAAAAGTCCGATTTGCAAATCTGTTTTTATTGTCATTGATATGTCCTCGCAGGTAAAGCCCGAACCACTCAAGAATGGTGAACATGTTTTCAAACCCAGTTTGTGCGTTGATCATTGGTCCAACTAAATCAAGGAAAACATAACTGTTGTTGAATATGATTTTGAGATGGAAATCTGGTATCGGTTGTACACAATTGCGTTGTCGATTGACGATCAACACGCGTGTTATCATATACTCAAATATTTTGAGCTTCAGTCGTCGCCAAGAAGTAAATCTTCCACTGTTGATTTCTTTTCCACAGTCGTTGAAGTTCCTACCATTGACGACTTTGTCTCTGGTGAAAATAATATTGTCATTTGCGATGATCTGATGCTTGAAAATCTAGAAAACACCACAAAAATATTGTTCCGAGGTGACACAAAAAACACCGCTGTTGTCTATGTGACTCAGAGATGTCTTCACGTGCATAAAGCATTCCGAGACAACTGCAACATGTTCATGACATTTTGTGGCATTGACTCGTATGACCTTGCAAACGTGCATTTGACTTGGTGTGCTGACTACTAAATGGAATGAATTTTGGAATATGCTTGCGCTAGTCATCCATGAGCCGTATAGTGTTCTAACGATTGACGTGACTATGGACCACGCCGATTTCGAGGCGATAGTTTAAATGATTATTATAAATATAATGCAAAATTCTGCTGCGATATAATAATATAATTTGGGGAACGATGCAATAATGTTGCCCGCGAACAAATGGGAACTAAATCATAATGCTTTAGCCGGCCGTAATTGTGTCAAAGATATGTTACGGTCACAACAGACAGTAGGAGGAGTAGATAATGATAGACTAAGATAATGGCCCCACTCATGTCGACGCGAACCCGAACCCGAACTACACTACGAAACAGAGCCGAACCATCATAAGAATTTGAACCCGAACCCGAACCTTCGTACGAAGGAAACATTTGCACCCACGCTCTGCCTTATCCTACTGAATTTGCTTCTGTTTTGACCCCTAATTAACAATCATCCAATAAAGAGAACAACAACGAGAAAAGGCAACAACATAAAAAGAGAACACATGTGGCCTGTAATGGTATAGACTGACATATACAATGTTAAACAACCATTCATTTATATAATGTGAGAAAACTGTATGTTTAATATAAAATCACGACGAGTAAAACAAAAAGAACATAAAATAGCTAACTGTTTATGGCATAAATATAACGAGATCTACTATATTATATACCGGGAATGCCTATCAATAGTATCCGTACGAAAATGAATGGTATATTATGAACTGTGTGACCCTCACGACCTTGCCTATCGTCTCGAGACTCTCTTTGGGTCGTTTCTCGCAAGCAGCAACGGACCGGAATTGATTAATGATATCACAACGATTTGTCAACGATTGTTCATCACTGGTATCTTGGACTCCCTAACATTTATGCACTGATGCACTTGTTAAAATCATCGATGATGTATAGAACGATGATAACTGATGCAATTTTTCGCGAAATAAATGCTGAGACGCAACGTGTTGTTCCAAACGCAACCCGATAATCGCCTCGATGATTACAATCTCATCGACGAAGTCAGGATTTTGTGTGACTTTTAATACACTGATCACAGCGGAGCAATCCTGCACACTCGATATCTCATTAGTGTCGTTGCGCGTTTATCGTAGGTGGCATAATATTCTATCGTGAACATTTTGGCGCTTCCATGCGAATAATTCGTTTGTGTTTTCGTCAGAGGATAGTCGAAAAGGTATCTGGCACGTTTTTGGATCTTCCCAGGGGGGAGGGGGCGTATGAGATTGAATCAGTGAAGAGATCCAACAGAGGATCACGTTGGTGTCAAGCACGATTCTAAACTCAGCATACGTGTACATTAAACCACACTCTGCTCATCCATGCCGGTCAAATCTCCAACGTACGTGGTTGATATTGCACAGTCATCGTTAAGATCAGTTCTCGGTTGGCCTGAATATATTACTGAGATTCCAGAGGACCAACGAATTGTAGGTGTGGTGCCCGACGGTAACATTTACACTATATAGCCAGACATTGTCAGGATCACCACCACCTCTCTAATTAATCTAACCGGTGAAGCCATCAGTGGTAGTTGTGAAATTTTGTCGCAATCTTATCTATAAAAAATTTGGTTTGACCTGAATGGCGCCCCTTGTGATCAGATATTGCTTACTCTCGCGTCGGCCGAGTTTCTTCCGTCTCATACTGTCCAATTGGCACTTGTTTGTTTTTTCCTTGTGGACCTCGACGGGCTCACGTTAGATCTGCTCGGAGAAGCTTTGACATTACAACTATGCATTAGAGATCGACCTGATATTTGAATATAATGACAGTCATACGTGGGAGTATGATACCAGTGCGTGTTATTAATGGGAAAACAGCCCGTTTTCATCGTATATTACCGAAATCGTCTTGGTCATGGTGTCCATCAATGAGTGTAAGAGCACCACACGTGCTCGCGGACTTGTCTTCGTAACTAATGTGATCACTAATCAAGTTGCAATACGAATTGTTGATATCAACAGAGACGTTTCTGCGGATCTGTTGAAAAATCTTGGATTGCAGGCAGTTAAATCGAAGCTTTCTCACATACACACACTGGCCGAGCCCGAGTATAGAGCTCATGCGCAGTAAGGTGCGATGGCAGTGATCAGTAACTTTGGGCGCTTTAAACTACTCGGCCACCAGGGACCCCTATGAGATCTGTAAATGTGCTATTCGTCAAACGTTGCCAGAACAATGTGGGATGCTTTCAGTTCAGCGCATAATTTATTTAAAAATTGAAAATATGTCTATTTATTTACTTTTGAATGGTTTTCTTATAAAAACAACAACAAAATCATGAGTCCCTTGGCAAGTTAAATTGCTGAAAATCGTGCAACGCAGTCGCCAGATAGAGAAGTCGCTACACGATGCACGACACTGACTACATGATGCACGACACGTACTACTTTTAAAAGATATCTTACACGTATTCAAGCTTCACTCTACAGAAAAGAAAATAGTTTCTGATCCTTCATATTTATGGTCTTATTTGCCCAATTGTTAAATATGTTTAATACAAGGTGGTTATTACCTTGAAGATGCATGTCAAGTGTCCACAATGATGTGATTAGAACAGTTACACAAAATCACATAAGATAATTCATGCTAAAGGAGTGAAATATTTCTATATCCTCTCTTAGAGATGACATATACTGAGATTTATTTCTCCTTTAGATAAATAGCTTTAAACATTTTCAGTGGAATTCATTGATTGATTTCAAATATCAATCACTACCCACTAAAAACGGCAAACATAGGAGTCGATAGCACCATTTAACGCGTACCCCTTCAAAATGTACTTTGTAGTCATAGAGAGATAGAGATCAGACTTCATAATTCGCACACTCAAGGTTGAGAGGTCAGAAGGAACATATAATGGAGCCTTTTAATCCCAGAATACCACGCATAAAAAAAATCATATTATATTGATTCATTCCAGTACCTACAACGCTTTTGCAGAGAGAGAGAGAGAGAGAGAGAGAGAGAGATAGAGAGAGATAGAATGCTAAAAGTGCAATTTCTTACACAAAGCCTTCACTGTTTTGTTCTGGTCCTATAAATAGGCGACATCCCGCAGCTTTTATAATATCAATTGCTCCATTTTATTACCTAACACAGTTACAGTAATCTTTCTCAGCAGGTGATTAATGTCAAGAAACAATTAAACAGTCAAATTTTGAGATGTGTAACATCACCGACATCAGGCCGGACATAATCTTAATGTATTCCAACATTTTCTAGTCGATCCGATGCTATCAAAACCACAAGGAGCTACATGCATTGTGCCAGTTTGCCCATTGGGAAGACACAGTACTTTTTCCTTGGATTTAATGTAGTTGATATGTCTGGTATCAACACTGAAATCCTATCATCGTATTGCTGATGTGTTATGTAACCCTTCTAAAAAAATAATTCTCAGATTTAATAAACTGTTCCAATGATATATTTTGCATTGATAACAATATTACAACTATAAACCCGCGTAGTGACACATTTTATTAGTGATGTTTTGGCAATCATTCGTTTGCAAAATATCATCACCAACAGCAGAATAATCGGATGCATTCTCATCTGAAAACAATAAAATGCAATTTTAAATGAACATTATTTGTCGACATTGACTGTCACGCACGCTGCAGTGATGTCATTTCCAGACGCGTGACGTGCAAATGCTGTAGCTTCTTCTTAATTGACCAACGACGATAGTGAAATGTCTCATGAGTCTTCCTTGTCGTCCACCGGCTGATAGTAGAGGCTTGGATCGGCCTATTATTCTGTCGCGGCTAATATTGGACGTAGCACCAGATTTCCACACAACTAATATTAACATGATTTGGTCAAGCGACCGTCTTCCTTCGTTCTTTTCCACGTGTTCAAAAGTGGTGCCTTCTAAGAAAAGGTATTGTTCTTTGCATTTGTCTTTATCTTCTGGAGTTGGACACAAGAACTGATACCGTATTTTCCCGCATATATCCCGCGGGTTATACCAGATTTTACAAACCCCGCGGGGGGGGGGGGTGCGGGTTATATAAGGGTGCGGGCTATATCACAAAATTTTTACACGTAATAATATTTCAATATATTGTTTGAAAAACATAACTACATAACTTATATATTGTTCTAGTTTTGTTTTGCTAGGGTTGGATATTATGGCTACTACGGTGACTTCACAACAACTTACGGTATCGGGACCAAATCAACATTTCGGGATAAAAACTTAAAATTTCTTCTTCTCCCAATTCTCGGGTAGACGTTGGCCGACGGTCGTTCGTGTTCTGACTGACAATTGGTTCCTCTTCATAAATTTATATACCCAATGCACTCCTCCTTTAAAATCATCAATGTGCTTCTCTGCCGCCTTGAGTTTGGCCTTCAGTTTGATGGCAACTGTCGAGACTGGTCGGTTGTTTTCCCGCTGGGCTACGATCCACTGCTTCAGGTCAGCTTCAAGGTGAGGCCATTTTGCTTTAGGTCCGCGACGAGCACGTTTTCGTGGATTCATCTTCTCCAACGTTCCTTTTTCTTTTCTCCAACCTCGGATTACACTCTCATCAATATCAAAATTTCTGCCTGTGGCTCTATTGCCATGCACTTCAGCATACGCAATGGCAGTTAGCTTGAAGTCGGCTGTGTAAGACTTTCGTTTCGGCATTTTTTAAATTAAACAGAAAGAAGTTATTTAAACTCGAATCTACAATTAAAAAGAATACAAGATTATTCAGAAATGTCCGCGTTTATGTAGCCTGTAGTTCAGGCACAGCTCCTATAGACAGCCTACGCGCACAAGCACTGTGTACCGAGCCTGAATACCGGTAGTTAATTGACGTCATGCGAGCTATATTCGAAATTGACAATTGTGGCATTCAGCCTCAGGACCTCACACCATTGCATATCCGGCTCACAAGTACCTGGCTTCAAAATTCAAATCTGCCGGCTGCCAGCCGGAATATAGTGGAGGCAGGGTGACTAACTTGAACTGATGCAGAGGGATGAATATGGACCGAGGCCGACTGACTTGATAGCGTAAATACAAATTTGCATGTTGGGCGGGTGAGTGAAAATGTAGTAGTTGTAGTATCGTTCGTCATCCACGTGTGAGCATTGACGAATTCGGTCCTTCTAAAAACAGTAATGGTAGACAATGTGAACATACACAAAAAGTTCATCAATCTATGGTTGCGGGTTATACAAAGGTGCGGGTTATGCCAACGATATTTTACACAAAACCTCAAAACCCGCGGGCTATATGAAGGTGCGGATTATCTGCGTCTACGGGATATATGCGGGAAAATACGGGTAGATACTAGCCTCTTCTTTCAATCTGAGAAGTTCATTGACGAATTTGGAAACATTACCTTTATTGGAGTTATCATCCTTTTTGAATTGTTTTGTGGTAGGAAAGTGCCACATTGCGTTCAATTTTAGCAAGCGGTATATATGATCCATAGCCTGAAACAATTCGAGACTCACTCTCATTCATGTCAACGCGCGCTTTTCAACAACAACAAGGTTGGACTTGATTAAATGTTCTTGCACACATATGGCATGAAGGAAATATCAGTTTTCCTTGGCAGTGATGTGGTAAGACATGGCGAAACAAGCGAGTTGGAGGTAAGACTTTGCATTTGATAAATCCATTGTCATGACGACTGTGTTACACGTCGATGTGTTCTTTCAACAATTCAGGGTGCCCTTTAGGAAATCGAGCACACCCAATGATACAAAGAACACCCATTAATGTACTGGATTTATTTTCTTTGAGAAACGTTTATATCTTACATAAAGCATGCTGCACTGGTTCGTCCTACCAACAGACTGTAGCGTGTATTCAAAGGTTCAATGTCGATAACGTCGTAACTTCCAGTAATGCGTCTAAATTCTGGATTGGTTTTGAAACTCGATCGTATTCGTGTTTTTACATTTCTACCACTTGGTATCCATGTCTTTCTAACTTCAGGCATCGTTGGTATGTTTGTTCGTACCACCCATCCATGGTAAACTCTAAGAAATGGCTTTTCATGTTTCCTTGAAGGAAATAAGCATCCATGGAATTTGCAGACGTTCTATGGGTTAAATAAATCCCAGTGTCACATGCTCCCTACGGTATTATTCTAATACGGGAAGCTGGACAATTACAATTTAAATATATCGGAGCCCTTAGTCAGCAATGCCGACGGTCTAGGTTTATACATTACTCAAGGTGGAAAGTATAACAATTTAATAAAATACAAAAGGTAAATTCAATTTTTCAATCGAAATTCTTTCAAACTATTACAATCGATGACCTATTACAAGTTGCCAGTTAGCATCGCATGAATTTAACGGTCTTCAAAGAGAGAGTGTTTCCTTTCCGACGTTTGATTCCGTTGCTCATCTGTCACTCCTCCTGTCGTCTTTGGTACTCAGGTACCCTTACTAATGTGCACTCTTGGCACTTCCAATGCTCCCGATCAAGTGCTCCTTCCGTCACTGCACCCAAATTCCAAACCTCTGACGTCACTCTGGCGTCTTCAACGCGCTCTTCGCGTCTCTTCCACGTTTCCGCTCTTAGGTGTTGAGCCTCTCACTCCCATCCGGAAAGCATCCTGTGGAATGAGAAGGGACGTATAATCGGGTCTCATTTCTTTACTCTAAGTAAACATTTACCACTCTCTCACGAACAGTCATCAGAATAATTGCGAATACATTAACAGGTCAACACACACACTCACGTCTTATTCCATACACGCTTAGTGCTTTAATAATAGAATTATTAACGAGTTTAGTACATGTATACATATCCCTAATTGTTAACCTCGCGATATAGTATATTATCATCATCGATAGCAAGCATATGCATACAAATATATAAATACCATATATATGTGTGTGTGCATAGTCCAACAATGGCTAACTCTGCATAATTCTCAACTATATATTCATATACTAGTAAGAAAGTATAAGTTCTGCACGATTCTCTAATGAATTCAGTTATGCATTTCGATACAACCAAGTAGTAAATGACACAATCCACTCATTTTTCAATCCAACTATCTACTTTACGCTATAATGTATGAATATTACAAATTCCTATTTATGAAGTAGTATAAATATTCGAGCGAAGATATGATACATTAAGATGCTTCTGTTGCAATCCAACCGTGAATTCTACGAGACTTCCTTCTCTCCTTTTACGAATGGCAAATTAGGCCGCTCGGAGTACAATCTAATGGCTCTAAATTGTATTCGATCCTCCCTTGGCGAGGTTCAAACATGCACTGATTTCAAAATGAACTTGCGGCTTGCTTCCATAGAATCCGCCCTAATCTGAATCTCTCAATTTTGATTGGATACGGTCTGGTCTCTTTGAAACTGCCTTGATTGATTTAACACTTGCTGATCACTTTCTGGTTCTCATTTTCCAACAGCCTAAAATTTGCATCCGTTACTGGTGAGTAGCAAAAAACATTCCGGCTATGCACACGAAGTCTCAACAAAGAGACTTAGACCAATTAACCAAAGAGACTTAGACCAATTATATATATATATATATATATATATATATATATATATATATATATATATATATATATATATATATATATATATATATATATATATATATAAAAGGCATCTCCAAAGTTTCCCACAACGTGTCACCGAGCCATAAACAGAAGGATTTCAATTTTATTTTCTGTCCCGTTTCTAGCATATCCTATCCATTTAACTTCACTTCCACACAAGCAATGCAGCCAGAGCAAGGCTTTGTCGGAATATCGACGGCTGCCCGAGAGAAAGGATTTAGCGGAAATGATAGCTACTTTGTTCTCAAGCATGAACGTATTTCAATAGACTGATCCACCAGCTTAGCGATGGCAAAAATTTTCATCAAAAGATCAATACCTTCGTGTTCTAGAAATAATTGTCGATATTTTCCGTACCAAATTGTTCACATCGGCTCGGCAATATTTCAACATTTCTTCCAGAAGTTAAAACCGGTTTGAAGGTGAGTTTGGAACCAGGCGTAGAATGTTTCCTGTTACTCTTTATGCATACCGTCAGGATCGTAGCAGCGAACGTCAGACAAATGCTGGAGCACAATATGTCAGCTAGTTTCGTTATTCAAAGAGTGTGGACAAATAATATTAAGCTATATTTCAAAACATTTTAGGCGTGGTACCCAAAATCATGACCAAATAACTCGTGGAATATTTAAATTGCATGTCAATGAGTTTGGTTTCGTGCATGGTCAATCTAGGACATTCGGTTCCTTATTCTGAATAATATTTAATTAGAAAGTTGTCCATCGTATCACAGGAAATTGGCGGTCATGACTGTTGCATATCCATGACAGTCCCCGCACGCTGGAAATCGTTTTCTGTCCAATTGACGTAAGTAGAGTCTAAAATCCATTCGGCAAGATTGGATAGAGTGCAAGTGTCCTGAGAGACTTTTTCACGTCTTCCTGAAATCGTGCTATAATTTGGACAATGAAACGTGAAGGTTTGTATAGGCTTCTCACAAACCGGATGAACTACACAAACATTTAGGCTGTGAATGCCGGTCTCTTGCGTGCAGTCATAGTAAAACAAATTCAGTTGTTTCTTTTCATCTTGTACTAACCTTCCTTGAAGTCTTCATCCAGTTCACTCTCATATTTCTGGAAGAAACATTTATGTTCAAAGTCCACGATTTGGTCACATCTTTTCTTTAACAGTAAAACGTGTGACTTTGAGTTATTGGTTCAATTGAGATGTCAACAAGTAAAGCACAATTTAAATAATTCGCGTTCAATTTTCTTTTGTTGAACTTGTTTCATGCGATTTATTTGTAACATGTGAAACTGACACATGTTTGCTTGCAATGGGAAACATGCATTCGTTCTTCTCCTTCAAAACTTCATGGGGTGATGCTAAACACCCCGACATCTCTCTCCACAATAAATGTGTTGCTATCGACTGGTAAATCCTTGGTCACATTTCTCACAATACAAAGCGTATCCAAGAAATCCTGTGATACTAGTAATGACATCGAGAAGCTCTTCAGGGTTATACACGTGAATGAATTTATCATCTGGTCTTCGAAATTCGAGATCTCCGCTAACGACTTGGGAAACACTTTCAACGCGAAGCGAGGTGCCAACACATCGTCAAGTTTCTGTATTTCAAGAATGTAACAATCCGACTCTTCAGATGTGCATATCTATTGCAAAAATACTTCTGCTTCTTTTCTTTTTTTTTGTTGACTTTGTCCGATTTTCTAACGCTCTTCTACATTTTACATTCTGCGGTCTCGTTCTTCTCGGCATACATTCTTCCCACGACAATTGAACGGGTTAAGCAAATCTGGTATAGTAGGTTGTCAGCTTAAAGATACTGCATTTGATACGGCGAATTTTCACTTCCAAAAGCAAATGGTGTGATCCGATACCTCTAGGAAGTGAAACGTGGTCATGTAAGGAGTGGCTGCTCAATTGGTCTTGTTAAACTCGTCAATAGATTGCTAGACCTGGCGAATTTTGTCAATGACTTTGGACGGTGTTAATCTGCCGGTGTACTAAATTCGATCGTGATAGCAGACTTGAAATCGTCTTGATGGACGGAGAGTCTCAAACGGTCGTCGTCCTTAGCTTGGCATTGTTGTTTCAATCTCTCTAACAAGGAATACCACAAATCTGTTATGAAACCTGAGGCTTTCTCGGGTGGCACCTCAGACCTGAACATTTTAAATTTAACCGACGGCTTAAATTTTAGAATTTAGATTTTGATACATGTTAATGCGTTCTGTACCCCCTGGCTTAACCGTCATAGCCAGATCCGTTAAGAACAGACATCGTTAAGCTGACAAATCTTTACATGTCCTACTGCCAAACATATATAGTCCTAACTTTATTATGTTCTTGTAACCATGATACTAGTTTCGTCGGGCATCAGTTTAGTTTTTTATTTAAATATTTCATCTACAATGAGTCGTATATCATATAAATTTCTATTCAAGTATTTCATATATAATGAGTCGGATATCATATTAGTTTTCTATTTAAATGTTTCATCTTCAATGCTTCTGGCATCAAATTAGTTTCCTATTTAAATGTTTCTTCTACAATGATAACAGTGGTATATGCGGCAGTTAACCAAGTGGGGGGAAATACTCCTGAAAATGTAGAGAAAACGTTTCGACAGGAGATAGGCCCCATGAAATATACACAAAAATAGTTAAATTCATGCGAAATCAATTCTTTTTTCAAAATAGACATATCGCAGCCTGATAATTGCTAGAACTGTATATCACACGGAAAATAACGTAATATTAGAAAAGTTGTCAGACGTATTTTTTTTTTTTTTGGTGCTGATTTGATTTGTCTGTCTATTGACTTAACAGTTCATTTGCAAGAAATGTATTGCAATCGTACCTACCGCAATTCATCAGGCCCTACTTTCAAGTAAAAGTACGTACATACATACATACATACATACATACATACATACATACATACATACATACATACATACATGGTAGCAGTAACAAGTCCTAATGAGGAACGAAAAAAGAAATATCGAGAAACATTCAACAATGATATTCTTGAAGACCTATAAAACTCATTATCTCTTCCTTCATTTGCTTGCCCCACGATGTGTTACCGTCTTAGTTCGTCCGTCTGTCATACATTAGTTAAGCTTCTCATTTAGATCACTTTGCAGCGACTATGGTGAGGCATCTGTGTTACATGAACTCACTTCTGGCTGAGGTGCGGAGGGGGGGGGGGTAAAAAAGATGCATATATTTTTTATTAGAAGCAAACACAATTGACTGACCATGAATCAATTTTAGCAGAAATAAATTACCATGTCCTTGACATTGCCTGATACTATTTGGAGTATGCGTCTGCACAAACGGATGCAAAGAACTGCCGTACGATTTCCTATTCTACCACTGCAATACATTTGTATATCAGCTGCTAAACAATTACCCACCCCCACCCCTTAATATAAGGAATATTTTGCCTCTGTTACTGTAATAATTATCATAGCAATACAGGATAAGTCACTATCGTGCTGAAACCGTTAAGCCATGGTGGATCCATGGTCAGCCTACTGCGACATACCCACCGAAAGGGTGTGGTTCAGATTGTATTATTGAATCAGCCCAAGTCAGTTGCCGTGATTTGTCCTTGGGAAAGCTTGCACTTTATTTAATTTTTTTTTTTTTTTTGGCTCACCATTAAATAATCGCCATGCTTCTTGGCGTATAATGCTACGTCAAACTCTCTATGCTTCGCTATAAATTAGAAGGAAAATAAACTAAACCAGAGCTGATCAGATTTGATAGGGACTAAACGATGTCATTGACGTCAAGATTCCATCCTTAGGGTCTCGAGTACTCACTGTGCTTGCTCCAGATAAAAAGAGTGCCTGCAACCAAGATTTTTTAATTTTACTTACCAAGTATACTCACTTATTGGGCAGTTATATCGAAAAAAAATTAGAACAGCATGGTATGTCATATAACGCATAAAAAATAACGATTATAATTATGTTAACATTAGAGTTTATCTTAGTGGTGTACAAAGCCATTGAACGTGATGTTATGAATCTAATCCACAGCTGTGTGTTATCATGAAAACGATGAATACACTCGGTAGAAAATGGTACGGCTTTTTTCACATTCTACGAGGAGTCAATCGCACGCAGATACAAATCGCATCCCTCGTAATGTCTAGGGCGTGTGCATCAGCAGATGACAAAAAGCACTGCTTGCATTTACCTCATGAAGACAAAATCTGTAACTCGATTCCATTTTCATTCCCATGTCCCAGACATATTACGTCATTAAAATTATAACATTGAGTTATCTGATAGAGTGATTCTTTTTAGTAATCTGTGTGATACTTAGTGATGATACAGATTTATAAGTTTTTAATTGATGTGAAATTAGTAGAAGAACTCTCTCTCTCTCTCATAAGTAAGAATTCTATCAATGTCGACACAAGTTACAAGTATTTGGTGCATAAAATTCTTTTCAGCTATCAAGCTGCACATTTCATCATATCTGCATTTTCAATTTCATTTTCAAATTTTACATCAGTATGTCAAAGAAGAAATTAAAACTTGAGTCGGCACATCATTGTCCAGGCTAAACTAAGGATATATGAGTAGTGAAAGGGGTGAGATTAGCGTCAATGGGAATTAGCATTACAAACACCCTCTGGGCGAGATTAGCGTCAATGGAAATTTAACATTAACCACCCTGGGCGAGATTAGCGTCAATGGAAATTTAACATGGGCAAAAAACCCTGGGTAAGATTAGCGTCAATGGAATTTAACATTGGAGAAAGGAAAAAAAGGAAATATTGAGATTAGCGTCAAAGGCATTCGAACAATGGAAAAAAAAAATATCGATTCTAGGGACAAAGGCAATTGAACATGGGGAATAGAGTTTGGGTCTGTCTAGGGACAAGGGGAATTGAACATGGGAATAAAGTGTGGGTTTGTCTAGGGACAAAGGGGAATTGAACATGTTGGAAAAAAAAACTACTTTAGGGACAAGGGGAATTGAACATGGGATTTTTTTTTTTTAAAAAATTTTATAAAGGGGTAGGCAATTGAAAATTCATTCTCTTTTCGAGAAAAATGGCTGGCCCTGAAAAGGGCCTTTGGTTTCTTCTTCTTCTTCTTCTTCTGCTTCTAATTTCTTCTTTTTCTCCACCAACTTCTTATTTTCTCACCTACACTCTTTTTCTTCTTTTTTCTCCTCCTCTTCTTTCTTCTCTTCCTCCTCCTCTTCTTTCTTCCTCTTCTTATTTTCTTCTTCTTTTTCAATTTTTTCATTCCATTTTCTTATTCTTATCCTTTCCTCTTCATCCTCCTTCTCCTCCTTTATTTCCTTCATCACACCACTTATCATGTCCTTTGCTTTTCTTAAGTTGTTAATCTCCATTTTTACTCTATGCAGACTATAAGAATAGTGGTCTTCATTGAGTCGTACTAGCATTTGTTCTATCATGCCCAAATTGTCAAGGACGTCTTGCAATGTTTGAAATTTATCGAGGTGGTTCGAAGCCATCTTCTCTGTAGAATGGTTTGAACGACGAATACTGTGGGTTCTTATACGAAAAGCGTGGACGTGAAGGAAAACATCCCCCTAAAACATAAAATTGATATTACCTAGATCATGACCTAACATCGTGCGGACGTGAAAGAAAACATCCCCTACTTTTCTCATTTCATATAATATACTATCCACATAAGTGAAGCAACAATAAACAAACCCCAAATCTACTATTTACACACGCAAATCATTAAAACAAAATCCATAATCTACTATCCACACAATCGTACGTGAGCGGTTACAAAACCCAAACTATACTCTCCACATACGCTAAGAAACAATAAACAAAATCCATAATCTACTATCCACACAATCGTACGTGAGCGGTTACAAAACCCAAACTATACTCTCCACATACGCTAAGAAACAATAAACAAAATCCATAATCTACTATCCACACAATCGTACGTGAGCGGTTACAAAACCCAAACTATACTCTTCACATGCGCTAAGAAACAATAAAGAAACCCATAATCTACCATTCACATAAACTTACGTGAGCAGTTACAAACACAAACACACAAACACATACCCTCGCACTATGAAAAAAGAGTTAGTGTTTATATTCACACTACTCTACCTACACACACACACACACACACACACACACACACACACACACACAGACACACACATTGGCAAATTGATGGTTATTTCTTTTCCAGAGTATTGGGCAGCCCTGAAAAGGGCTGTTTTTTTTGGAACTTCATGGACACCTGGTTAATGGTGGCACCTTCCAGGCCTGGCGCCACATACACATCTTGTTCCCCAGTTGCTTTTTACTTTTTTGGGGGAGAGAGCAGAGGCAGGATATGTGGCTTCAGAATCCCAATTTTCGGTTTCTGGGATTCTGAAATTTCTTCTTCTTTTCTCCTTTTCCTCCTCCTCTTCTTTGTATCTTCTCTCCTCCTCTTCTTTGTATCTTCTCTCCTCTTCTTTGTGTCTTCTTTCCTCCTCTTCTTTGTATCTTCTCGCCTCCTCTTCTTTATTTCTTCTTTCCTCGTCCTCTCTCATCCTTCCTTCTTCCACAATGGCCTCCGCGGCCAGTTCGTTCAACAGGCGCCTGGCATATTCCAGATGAACATGAACTTCCAACAGTTTCGCCAGTCTCGTGTTCATTCTGGTGTTGATCAATCAACAAGGGTAGCTGGACTGCCGAACGAGTTTCAATTTATACTAAAACTGCGGACGTGAAGGAAAACATCCCCCTAAAAAACATAAAATTGATCTTACCTAGATCATGACCAAAAAACAACGCGCGGACCTAAAAGAAACACTCACTCACTTTTTTATACTACCCATTCCTATTCTAAAAATTTTTTTCATTAATCACTCCAATATACTATTCACATACGCAAAGCAATTCAATCAAACCCCCCAAATCTACTCTCCCCACAACTCAAACAGCCAAAAAAAACATGATCTTAATCTACTATCCACACCAACGTACGTGAGATGTTACAAACACAAACACACAAACACATATCCTCACACTATAAAAAAGAGTTAGTGTTTATATTCACACTACTCTACCTACACACATTGGCAAATTGATTGTTATTTCTTTTCTAGAGTATTGGGGTAGTCCTGAAAAGGGCTGTTTTTTTTTTTTTTTTGTTTGCTATGGCAATCTTTTAGTTTCTAAGAATGCGATGTCCTCTGAGGATAGACTTTCTGGCGATAGGTCTGCTTCTTCGGAAAGAGAAGAAGAACTCTTTGGTGTCGATACGACAATCGACAAAGCCTCTCTCAGGTTCAGGTTCCTGCTGCTGTTGCTGCTGATGTTGTTGTTGTTGCTGCTGTCTCTGAAGTCTGTACTTCTCTGTCCATTCTTCTTTCTCCCTGTTCACTTCTTCTCTGAAGAGTTCTTCTATCAAGTCTTCAGTGACTTTTAGCATTCTCACATTCTCTATCTCTTCTGGCTTCGGTATCAGACTGTGTCTGACCCTATGCAAATTCACGTAGGCTTCGTTTAGCTTAGCTAGTTTGGAGCACATCTTCGTAGGAGGATGAGTCGACAATGGATGCTTAGACTGGAAACAACCCGGTTCTTAAAGTCAAAGCGCGGACGTGAAGGAAAACATCCCTCCACGGTTTTCGAGCCGCAATGTTCAATGAGTGTCATGAGAGGGATAGTAAGAAATCAAAGAGCATGAATCAAACATTCTTATAGCCAAACAAATCACAAAGGCATTTTTTTCAAAACACATCATTTTTTATTCAAAAATCACTTAACACTAACCAACAACTCTAACATTTTTTAACAATAATCCAACAATATAACATCAAACATTTTTTTCAATTTACACTCTACTTTAAACAGGGTTGGCAAAGTTGTGAATGAAATTGTGATTTCCACTGTTGCAAGTCATTGAGTCATGGATGGACACTACGTTTCCTAGCTTAAGACAACAAAATAAGCATACTAGTCAAAAAATCAACGATTTACTTTCTCATCGTTTCTAGAAAAATCACGATCAAAATAAGTTACTAAATGTTCTTTTGCTGATAATAAGTGATCAATTTCGATCTCGACTTTCTCTTTGAATTTGTCAAAGAGGGTTTTGATGTAATGGATGTCTCGAGTCGTTAATGGAGGACAGAAATGTTCACGCAAGTCTTTATACCACCAACGTAACACGTCTTTTTTAAACAGACTCCAAGCTTCGTCCAGATATTCGTTGAATTTTTCTTCTTGACTGATGTTTTGACATCCATAGTAATCATGCTTCATCCATGTCGTAATTGTGTCTGCCAGGTATGTAGCACAGTAGGAGACCAATTGCTGTTCTTGTTCTGGCCATCTCGACTTGATCACGATGTCCTTTTCGTCTTTGTGTTGGGATTCTCCTTCCACGGTCTCCTTACATTCCATCTTCAAAGCTTCTCCACTAGGTAAAGAGGGATAACAGTCTTCCATGGCTTCTAGTAATCTAGAATGACTTCTCTCAAACTGTTGATTTCTATGGTATTATCGAATTCTGCATACAGGATGACGTTCAACGTTACATCATCATCACCGATTCTGTTTCCGAACTGAATTTCCACACGAATCTGGCCGGATTTTATAGGGTGGAAATGTCCCTCGTCGCTGCCTTGGTCTGGAGTGAAATCAAAAGCCCACAAAGCATAGCCTCCGTCATAAGGTCGTACATAATGCCGTGACTGGTGTTGGTTCCTAACTGTCCCGTGGCTTCGTACAAGGACAAGTACGATCTCAAGTAATTCTTCTTCTCAAAGTCAGGTTCGAAAGGTCGGGTACACAAGGTCTTGCCATCGCGACTGACTTCAATCTTGGACACGTTGAAGTGATGAAAGTTGAAAGGATTTTTAGTGATAGCTCCGTTGAAGGCTTCATTCGAGACCATACCAAGGATCAAACGTTTGGGTAGCTGTCCTTGGAACAGATGATCTTCGATCATGGATCGCTGTCCCCTAGGAATGGTGAAAGTTTTCACTTCTACGCGTCGGATCGGATACTTGGCGGTCGTTCTGCTCAACGTCTGAATGATGTCGTTACCTACTTTAGGTAACACTTCCACACGACGTACGTAGAGTCTGGCTTCTTGGATTTTGGTTTTGTACTCGCCAGCATCAGCCAATAAATGGAAAGCGGTACTGCTCCGATTCAGTCTCAGGCGGACATCCACCCCGTTCAGCAAATATTTTTCTTGCAACCACATGTCCAAATGCAAACGATCCATCAGTTCTAAACTTTGGTTGGGTCCTATGATTCTCTTTCTTCGTTCTACAAATCCCTCATTGGTGGTTGTTTTTGATTTGGGGTCAGCTTCAAGACCTGTTTTATCAAATTCGCCCGCTTCGTCAGGTTCCCATAGCACGCAGGCATTGAGATGAGTGTTCTTGGCGTCTATTCCGTACGTCAAGAGATTCTCCAGGTAGGCACGGTAAGGGTAAGTATCCATGCTGCTGCTAACCAGTTTGTTGTTCAAGTACAAGTCCACTGAGCTGAACAAGGAATGCATGAAATTGTTGACGGGAGCTACTGGCTCAGTGTCTATAGCATTTCCATCCTTATCTAGAACTTTGACTTTCAGGTACAAGTAACTGCTATTCAGATCGATGCAATCTTCGGGCTGTCCCTTGATTTCAAACTCGATGGGAGCGGAATCGGTCAATGAGGAGACGGGATGAAATTCCACCCATTGGGATTCTTGCATGGTCATCATGGTGGGGGGCATGGCAAACAGATCCAGTTCCGTCTTGGAACAGGCGCAAGACTCTCGGTGCATCATTTTTTTGTTGCAGTGTCTCAATAATCGAAAACGTCTAAGTCTCGAACGGTTCTTCTTTTCTTGGCCTTTCTAGCTTGAAGTCTGGCGAAAGGGTGTTTTCTTCGTCGTCTCTTTCTGCCTTGTCCTTGCTGAATGCTTGACTCGGTAGCGTGCAGGGCATTTATAGGTGTGTCTTGTCGGCCCAAAAGGTCTTTACCCGTTTGCAGCAAGACATTTTTGCCTGCCCTCATGAAGGCTTCTTTAGGGTTTTGTTTGTCGATGATGACATTTTGGAGAAATTCTTTGCCTTGTGTCAGTGCCGCATCTTTCAAGGCGTGCAATCCGCGTGTCACCATCGGTTTCAACACCGGGGCCACCGAACGAAAGGCCGATTTTAACATATCTCCTAAACCGTGTCCTCGCTGTCGTGCAACCCCTCGATACACTGGATACATGACTTACCAATCGTGAGAGAACCGTTTTCGAAAATGGAGTTTCACCGTGACTTTTCCTTTGGTGAATGGAATATTTTGTCCCAAATCTCCTTTTATAGCAATGTTGACCGTGTCCAAATACGACTTGCTGACAGGCAAATAATGAGGATGCACAAATTCCCGGTGGACGTGATAGGTGTTTCCACCTTCCTGGTCACTGGTCATGGTACTATCCACTTTGAAAGGAATGACACGCAGTAACGGTACAGAGGTGTGTCCCACCACGTTATACTCCACCACATCGGAGTACACGAACATCAAATTCAGTCCTTGGTTCAGTTCTACAGGGAATCGAAAAAACTTGTAAAATTCCGTATTGCTGTTGATCTTCGGTTTAAAATTTGGAGCCATTTTTGTGTCTCCACCTAAAATATCAAACAAGTCACGATTAAAACTGATGGACAACGTTTGGGTATCCTGAAATTTCATCAGTAAGCGACGAGCCACTTTATGGTACTCCAGGGTGACACTTTTTTTTACTCTGTTCAGGGCTTTGCCAAAGGCGAACTCGAACCTGGAAGTAATGGTGTCCACCAAATGTTGGCCACTAAAATAAAACCCTGCCGGAATTTTCAAGGTGTAGATATTGAAGGGTGAATTGTTGGATGGTCTTGTGTCCCCTGAAAACCCGATGTCATTCATGGCTTCTTGTAATTGTTGGTTCATGATTTCGACCTCAAAAGTGTTTTGCTTTTCGGTGATGTTTTGGATTTGTGTAGGGTGAATTATTTCTACTAAAGCCACTTCCCAATGGGCTTCGTGATCTAACTGGATGGCTTGAGGTAATTTAGCCGTGTAACAGCACAACGTGTTGTGGGGAAACACCTCCATGGAACTGTCACTGGGTAAGGTTAAGTAAAATTGGTTTTCGTGACTCACAATTCCAGAGTTCTGTGGCTGTCCGAGGGGTTAGTGGATGTCAGAGGCGTGTCTCCGCCCAAAATGGGGTTCTGGTTGTGGTTGTTGTTGGAGTGGTGACTGGCACTGGCACTGGATACAAGGTTCCCGTGGTTCCCGTTCGAGGAGAATTTCAGGGAGGGATTGGGAAGCAGGTAACCGATGCAACTGCTCAATAAAATGGTCCACAATTGTTTGTCTCCTTGTTGCAAACTCAAATTGACAATGGCTGCCCCGATGACACAATACACCACGAAGATTTGGCAGAAAAAGACGATTTGCGTTTTAGGCACACGTTCTCCACACCACACCCACAAGGGTTGTTTTTGTAAATCTTGCACAGAAGAGCTAGGTGAAGGAGGAGTGGTCGACGTAGCTGCGTCTGCTGTGTGAAAGGGCATGATGGTCACTTCTTTTTATAGTCGATGACTTGCGAAGCGTCGATCCAAGAATCAAAACTGGGCGGATATCCTTTCCAACGTACTTTGACTTCTTTGACACGTCGTTTGCCCACTTTACGGGTTCTGCGTTCGAGAATGCTTTCGATGTCGTACACGTCGTCTTCTTTTTTGGTCACAAGTTGTAACTCGGGCAAATAAAACGTTCCTTTGAGCACTTCTCCGTTCATGTCTTCCAATTTATAAACGGCAGGATGACGGCCATGCACTCGTCCAGTGACGCGAAACAATTCGGTCGTCCAGTTAGGTAAGTAACCTTTGTCGAAAGTGCGTTTGGTTTTGCCAATGCGCACCCAATCTCCTACGGCCAACTCTCCACTTTTCTTGGGGACAGCCCTCGTCGGGGACGTACCGAACAGACGGTCAAACACCAACACTTCGTTGTCGGGAGTCACGTCTTGCGGGGCACGTCCGATGCTTCGATGGTAAGATTGGTTGTACGCTTGCACCAGGTGCGGTAAGATGTCGATGTACTTCAGAGTGTGGTGATGCGTAAAATATTTCCACATGCGTTCTTTCAAAGTGCGTTGAAAACGTTCCACGATGCTGGCTTTGGTTTCGGGATTCTCGGTGGTAAAAAAATGAATGTCACGTTTCTTTAATTCTTTTTGGAAAGCTTGGTTCAGAAATTCGGTGCCTTTATCCGTTTGCCATCGAAGAGGGTGAAGACCGCTTTGTTTCAACACCCGTTGCAGGGCTCGCACTAACTCGCTGCTCGATTTGGAAGTCAAGGGTACGACCCAGGCAAATTTGGAAAAGACGTCGATGACACAAAACAAATATTTGTAGCCACGATTGTAGGTGGCCAAATGAGAGACATCGGCTAAATCGGCTTGCCATTGATGATCGATGCCTTCCACTCGGGTGCGACTTCTGGCAAACTTGCGTCGAATGGGTTTGTGTAAAGTGTAGGTAGCTTGTTCTTGTAACCATCGTTGCACTTGAGGTAAACGGAGACTTTTCAGTCGCGTTTTGGCAGCACGATACAATTTTTGAACTCCTGCGTAACCTGCAGGATGGGAGGGATCGTAGTAAATGCTGGCTAAAACTTTTTCCATTTTTTGTGTTGGTTGGTGTGTTAATAAGGCACCCACTCTTGGAAGATGCTACTCTTTTTCTCTTGGGGTACTTTCTTGGATTGCAATGCTTTGCGTGTGCGACCAGCAAAAGATGTTGAAGAGGAGGATATCTGAGCGGGGGATATCGGTTCTTGTTTCACTTCTGTCTTCACTTCTGTCTTCACTTTCTTTTTCTCTTGTGATGAAGAAGGGGTGGTCATCATCTTTTTAATCCATCCAATTCTGGAGGTAGGTGGTGTTGTTAACTTGCGTACTTTTTCTGGTGGAGTTTGAAACCCTTCTTCTTCTTCTTCTCCTTTTTCTGTCTTGGTCACTGGTAGTGGTGGTACTGGTACTGGTACTGGTGATGGTGCTGGACTTTTCATCAAGGTCTTAAAATCTTTCAGAGTGGGTAGAGCTGTTTCGTCTAAAGCTTTCTGGTGAAAGAGTTGCAGTCGTTGCAAGAGTTGACCGTACTTTTGCGATTTTTCTGTTTCGGACAAATCTTGGCGATCCATTAAGGACTGCAATTCGTGTTGTAACTGGGACATCTCGCTCAAATGGGGATTGGGAGGTAAATGCGGGGTGCGTTGTTCTTGCCACCGATGGTATTCCATCCATCGTTTGTAAGGCACTAAAGCTAGTTTTCGTCCTTCCATAGGGTTGTCAGGGGTCAATTCTGAGATCTTGGGACTTCCGAGGGCCTTTTTATCTTGCTCCCACCAGTCCTCCCAACATGGTTCCCAAGACTCCTTTCAGTATGGGGCCTAACAAGAGAGGCAAAATGCCTCCACGTTGGACCAACATCTTCTTCTTTTGACGAATGGGAATTTTCTTTCGAACCATTTGGCGAAGAACGTGACGATGTTTGCTTAAGCATTGTTTCTGGTGTTTGGGCAAAGGGATCGTGCCTTTCAAAACGTTCAAACAACATTCGCACACGGTATCGATGACCTCTTTCGAGGCCGATTGAATGAGTTTTTTTCGTAGAGGTGAAGAAGCTTTGGACAGGACAGATAACATGTCCCCATGTTTGACTAAACGTGGTGGTAGTCCTTTTCTTTTCTTTCCTTGGGGTTTTCTGGAGGGTGACATCTTTGAGTCTTCAGGAGCACCAAAAAAACACTGATACCCCCGACTTGGTCACAGGTCTTTTTTATACTGGAACGCGTCTCCACTGATTGTCTTTACGGCGTATCAGTTTGAGGACAGGCATGACACGTCGTGGAGGGGTACGCAACGGACTAAATCGAGCCAGTTCTTGCTTGGACAAATCCAGTAAACTTTGTAACATACCCGATCTTTCATGGACTTTGATTTTGGGAGAAGGTACTTTGTGAGCAGCAGCCACTGCCACTAAATTGGAGGGTCCTGCCACTGGGGAAGTTCTTTTTGGGGTCATCAACGGAGAAGTTCTTGGTGTGATCAACGTCTCCAAGTACTCTTCAGTTCTTGGTGTCATCAACGGAGAAGTGGATGAACGTGAGGCTGCCGGAGATGCGGTCACCGCCGTGGCAGGTCGTGGTTTGCGAGTGTAAGGTTGCGTCCTACCCGAAGTGCCTCTCTTGCGACTAGATTTATTCTGTGGACTTTTCTTTTTCTGGAATCTTCTTTTCTTTTCCCGGGGTGGTGTCTGGTAAGAGGAGGGTCCCGCCACTGGAGAAGTTCTTCTTGGGGATCTGGTCTTTTTCTTTTTCTTCTTGGGGCTTCGTTGGACTTTTTTCTTGGGGATAACTTTGGGGGCATTAGGATCCCATCTTAAGAGTGAGCGAATGATGACCCCTCCTAGAGTACCACTCCCTCCAGGTTTCAAAATGATTTGTTTTTTGGTTTGAGTGTCGATGTGGGGATCGGCCAGTTCGACCAAAGCGACTTTGTTTCGATCGAAAAAGCGTTTGGTTTGATGAGGAATCTGAATGATTCCTTGGAGTATTTGACGTGCCGTCACCGTGAACCATCGTAAGACTTCTTTGAGACTAGCTTCTAAGACACGAGCTCGTATTTGTGGATTTTTTTCTCGACTGATGCCATACAAGGCACGAATCAATTTGACGGGAAGATGCGACTGAAGGGACGTCATGTTCGCACTGAGAGTGAGACAGACGAAAAAGAGTCTGAGGTTTTTATAGATTTTTTTATGTGGAGTGAAATGAAGTCGAGGACGGAGACGTGTACAGGACAGGCCCTCCGTCTTGGCACCAGTGGTGAAACAAGTGGGTACGAAATCGCAAATCCTCGGGGGTCGTAGGTTTCAAATCGACGAGTAAATAGGCATGTGGAGTTTGAGTGGCATCGTCGTACGCCTGAGTCAGCCAAGGCGTTCCTAACTGTTTGGCTAAGACTTGCACTTGCGATTTATCTCGAGGGCTTTTAAACAAGACCACGTAATGCGCATTGAGACTGATGGTGCGATGGGCTTTACTTTGTTGAAACAAATTTTGGGTGATGTAAACGACACTGGCATTACGGTGATGCCCTTTGCGCGTAAACCACAGTTTAATTTCTTCTTCGTCTTCTCCTAACATGTCGTCGAAAATGACCAAATGGGTTTGACGGGAGTCAGAGACGATGCCGTCGTCTTCTTTAGGAATGCCTTCCACAAACACGATGGAATCGCCTTGACTTTCTCGCAAGAGGCTGTACGCCGATTGCCACTCTTTGTAACACCACACGATCCGCTGAGGTGGTCGATCGATCAAATGATGTTTATGTTCGATCAAACGTTTGACAAATTCGGTTTTGCCTGAACCGCTAGGTCCAGCAATGAGCATGTTAAAGGGATGGCGAAGATACAAAGCCTCCCGACTGGCACGATCTAAGTGTTCGTCGATGACTTTGACAGTGGAGGAAGAGGGAGCAGAGATAGCAGAGGTAGCCATAGTGTGAGAAATGTCACTTGTGACACGAAAACAAACAAGACAAGAGTTTATATACTTTTTTTCAGAACACGTTTATTGAATGTTTCAAACATGAATACGAAAGACAAAAATACATAAAGGTCAAAGGCTTAAGTATAAGGATAAAAGCACATGATAACCATCAACGTGGAATAAACACAATTGTCTGTACAACATGTTTTGGGTAATGTTCTAACCAGTTCTATAGTAGGGGGTAAGGTCACACAAGTGTCCTCCCGAAAGGGTCTTTCAGGCCTGTCCTCGACAGTCCCGTCCTGGGTGACGGATTCTTCTGGCACCGTTACTAACACAGGTTGAAAAGTCGCAAGGCTCACAATCGCATTCCACTTCAGAAGCCCCACACTTGAATTGTGCCTGTCTAAACTTGTTTTGTGTCTCTCTGAAAGTATTCATCTTGTTCGCTCGGTCTTGGTAGTCACAATGAACTATCGATCTTGCCTAGGGTTCCATTTTATATACAGACCAATACCGACGTGTCCATACGGTAAGGTGAAATGATTGGGAAGTCGCACTCGCTTCTGGTACACGATTTGATAGACTTTTTCCAAGGGTCGACTGACGATGTGGTGAGTGGGTAAACGTACAATTTTGTTCGGTTGATAGGTGGTCACTTTAAAGTTTGCATCCTCTCCCGATTGCAAGGCTTCTTTCAATACCCCAAAGTTCACCACACGACTGGTACGATAATTCAGAGTCAATCCTTTCACTTTACACGTCGTGTGCAATTCTCCTTGTGGTTCCCGGTATTCGTAGCCGTAATTTTTGGGACCACCACTGACGAAACTTAGAATCTTGTCGTCGGGATGTTCGTCTGTCCAGGCTTCTAAACGGTCTCCTTCGATGTCAGGGTGCTGTTGACTCGGGTGATGGATGTAAATGCAACTGTCCGTGTCAAAGTACAGGACACGTTCCCCTAACAGTTCTAAAGCTTCGTACAATTTTAAGCGAGCATGAGCTGTCACGTAAGCCGCAATGATGACATTTCCAAAAGGGTCGTCTTGTACAAAGTCCAGATCTTCTTCGTAATTGACCAAGATCAAATCCTCGCGAACGACGTCCACGTGTTTCATGTATTTGGTTTTGTCGTGAATCATCTGGAAGTAGCGGGAAGGTTCTGTCAAATATTCCGTCTTGGGTAAACACGGTCGTTGTGCCATTTTACCCCACAAGCAATTTAACATCACTTTGGCAAACGACCGCCTGCCTTCGTTTTTCTCGATGTGGTCTAAAGAGATGCCTTCTTGTTCATAGTATTTCTCTTTGAATGTCTTTTCGTCTTCGGAAGTGTGACACCAGGAAGGATAGCCGCTGGCTTCTTGCTTCAGTTTCAAAAAGGCATCCACGTAGTCGGCGAAAATGCCTTTCTGACTGGGGTCACCCTTGTGGTATTGTTGTGTCTTGGGAAAGTGGCAAATTTCGTACACTTCTAACAGTTGGTATCCCATGTCCAGAGCTTTGAACAATTCTACGCTGACCCAGGTTCCCGTCAAGGCCCGTTCTTCCTGGGTGTGCTGACAAGGTTGGTCTTGGTTGCACGTTTCGGCACAAGTACGACACAATGGAAACATAAGTTTGCCTTGACAATGGTGAGGTAAGACGGGATGGTATAGGTTCGTGGGAGGCAAAACTTTACACTTGATCAAGCCTTCGTATTGTCGAATATTTTTTCAGGTCGATGTGTTCCGTGAACAATTGTGGGTGCCCTGCAGGAAAGGGACAATATTTGCACACGTAAGGATACAACGAACACACGTCCAAGTATTTGATTTCTTCTCCTTTCTCTTCGTCGGCTTGGTACAGCAAACAGGTGGCATTGGTCCTTCCTCCGTACAAACTATCCCTCGGGTTTAGCGGGTCCATCAGCTTGTAACTTTCCACGGCACGTTTAAACTCGGGATCGGTTTTCATACGGTGATCGTACTCGTGTTCCCACATTTCCACCACTTGGTATCCTTGCTGTTCTAACTTTAAGCGTCGCTGACAAATGTCCTGGTACAAGTCTTCCATGGTTCGTTGTAAAAACTGATTTTTAGTGCTACGATCAGGGTAACAGACGGGACATCCGTGAAATAAGCAACCGTTAAACTCGTACACGATCTTGGGGTTTTCTAAGTCCCAGCCATCGACCGAATACGTTCCGATGGTCTTTTCGCCTCCTCCGTTGCGGGCATGCTGAATCCATTTGTCTTCCTTGTCGCACAAGTAATATAACCAACGTAGGGCTTTGACCGAGTATTGACGTTTGACATAGTGGGTCGTTTGAGGACTGATGACAGCCACGGTGTTTTCAGGCATGAATCGTTGTCGATACACTAAGGAACACGCTTTGGCAATGGTGCAAGCTTCTTTCAAAGGATCGACCCCTCCGTGTTCCATGAACAGTTCTCGAAATTTTCCACAGCAACGCCGTAAAATGTCCACGTCGGAACGACAATACTTTAGCATTTCTTCCTGAAAGTCGAAAGGGTCGGAGGCGTGAGTCTGGTACCAAGCGTAGAAAGCTTCTCGTTGTTCGGTACGCATGTTGTCGGGGTCGTAATAGTGAGCCTCAGGCAAATGGGGTAGAACGGCGTGTTGATTGGCTTCCGTATTGAAAAAGTGTGGAAAGTACCCTTTAGCCATTTCTGTCATTCCAAACGTTTTAGGTATTCGACTCAAAGGCATGGCCAAATAGCTCATCGAATCTTTAAACTGCACTTGTCCCACTTGCATGAAAATGATTTTGGCTCCGTTCAAAGTGACTTTAGGACGTTCGGTGCCTTGTTCCGTATAGTATCTGAGAAGAAACTGTCCATCGTATCCGGAGAAATTGTGAGCCATCACTGTGGCATGACGATGACAATCTCCGTAACGTTCGATGTCCTCTTGGCTCCACGTCTTGTCGATGGGATCTAAGACCCATTGGGCAAAATCGGCTAACGTGTTCGGTCCTCGAAAGATTTTTTCACGCCCTCCGGGAATCTTGCTGCAGTGAGGGCAATGACTGAAGATAGGTTCTTGAATGCACTTCTCGCACGCTCGATGAGCCACGCAGAAATTAGGAATGTGAATGCCAGTCTCTTGCATGCATTCGAAATCGAAAAAGATGAAATTGCCTTTCTTCTTGTGACCGTCCTCTTTCTCTGGTGGGGGTTGGTATTTTTGCACGTAGCATTCGTCTTTCAAGTCAACGATGTGGTGACAAATGTGACATTTTTTCTGTCCTGAACATACGTGTGCCTTGGCATTATTGGTACGTAGGCCTTGTCGACACGTAGGGCACAGTCGCAGCAGTTGACAAGCACATTTCTGCTGTGAACCTTGCGTCTTCAGATGTTGTTGGTAACAGGCAGGGCTGACAAACGTGCGCAGACAAGCAGGACAATGTACTCTTTCTTGTCCTTCGCTCAGACAGGGTGGAGAGGCCAAACATCCTGGGCATTTCCATCCGCAATGTTTGTGTTGCTCTCGATTGTTATAGCCATAGTCACATTTCTCACAGTAATAACTGTATCCCAGGAATCCAGTGATAGTGGTAATGGTATCGAAATGGTCATCGTGATAATAGACATGAATGTATTTTCCGTCCTTAAAGTCTTTCCCTCGAAACAACAGAGGCCCAAGCACTTCTTGAGGGTGCACTTTCAAGGTGTAGCGTGGAGCTAGGACATCTTGCAATTTTTGCATTTCAGGAATGCCACAGGGTGTGTCTTTGGACAGACCAGCTTATTTCAACAGGAGTTCTGCTTCGTTTCGTTGTTTGGCTCGGTCCGATTGTTGAATAGTTTTCCAGGTTCTTCTCCATTCTGCCGTGTCGTTCTTGTTGGCATAGGTTCGTCCCACCACGATGGCTCGGGCTAAGCACATCTGGTCTTGAGGGTTGTTAATTTGGACGAGACTCTTTTTGGTGCTGCGAAGGTCGTTCACCAATAACACCTTATTGCGTTGTCCGGTCCCTTGAGGAGGAGAGACGTGGGCCATTTTCAGTGTGGCTTTACCATCGGTGATGTCAAACTGGTCATTAGATTTTTGTACGTGTTGAATCTTGTCCATGACTTTGGAAGGGGTTAGTTCTGCGGGTCTGCTAAACTCGATCCAAACAGGGGATTTCAAGCTGTCGTGATCTATGGATAGTGTCAAGCGATCGTCTTCTTTGGGTTGACATTGTCGCTTGAGTGCGGTGAGCAAAGAATCCCACATCTCGGTGATAAACCCTTCTGCTTTCTCCAATGGTACGTCGGACTTGAAATCTTTAAACTTCACTGTATAGGTGTAAGCCGTGGTTCTAAATTTTCTAGAGGAGCGCTTTTCCGTCTCTCGAATGGAATAGTACTTTTCAGGGTTAACTAAGGGTGGTGAACTTTGTTTAGAGGGTTCGGATTCTGGTTCACTCATGTCCTCTTCAAAATCACTGGCATGAATTTGTGCCAAGACTTCAGCTCTGGTACGAGGCGATAGATCACGTTTCTGCCTCTTACTTTCTTCTTCTTCTTTCTTCTCGAATGAATAGGATCGTTTCATCTTGAGTGCAAAACGTCAAATGACTCAAGTTTAAACACCATAGACTAATTTATAGTCATGACAAACCAGCGTATATAAAAAGGGTGTGTGTCTTGTCCTTTCACTATTCATTTCACTCTCAAACCGAGCACAATGATGGAAGAGACTACCCAGATGGAAAGTTTCATCAGAGCTTTGCGAGGGGTCGTTAGAAAATTCTCTTCAGACCAGCCTACGGACTACTCTCCTTCCTTTCGAGATAAAAGTCAAGATACTTGCTATATCTGTCAGAAGAAAGGGCATTGGTCTTCAGAGTGTCCAGACCGTCAAAAAAGAAAAAAAGGGGCTAGAAAAGACAAAAGTCAAGATACCTGTTATTATTGTCAAGAAAAAGGACATTGGTCTCAAGATTGCCCAAAAAAGAAACAAGAGGAGTCGGAAGAAAAGAGGGATTCTTCAGAAGAAGAGAGAGATTCTTCAGAGGAAGAAAGCAGCCAGGTGAAGAAAAAGAAACAGGAGAAGAAAAGAAGAAGGGAAGAAAGTGAGGAGGAAGAGGAGGAAAAGACTGTGACGGTGAAGAAATTGAAAAAAAAGAGAGAGTAAAAAAGAAAGAAACAGAAGAAATGAATGCAATTTATAAAGTGTTCTGTTGTGAATTCTGAATTGGATTGTAACTATGGAGAAAAAAATACATTAATTATATAAGGTAAGTGTCTTTGAGTTTTGATTTTAAAATAAGAAGCTACACTCACGCACTCATACACAGACATGTACTATAAGGGTAAAATGGTTTTGTTTTTTTGTTGTTGATTTCTGAGTTATTGGCAAATTGAAAGGCTATCTCTTTTCGAGAGAAGTGGGTGGCCCTGAAAAGGGCCTTTATATTTTGGTGTAGGGGGTGAGTTTAAGCAATCAACTTTAACTGCCTTAAGCCTTTGCCACGGCCGATGCCTACTTCTGATGATTGGGTTGAAATCACTAAGGGTGGTACGATAGGCTTAGTCACAGGGTTGGCATGTTTAGCTCGGGAAGGTCGTATTCTCTTCGGTCGTGATAAAGAAGTCTGATACATTTGTTTCAGACTTCTTAACTCCGCTAAAATGTCCAACAGTACCGTAGCCGTTTGATTTTCACCCTCTTGTTTCTTTGCTGCTACTTCTTCTTGTTGTTGTTTTTTTCTTACCTCTTCTTGTTGCTGTTGCTGTTGCTGTAGGAGAAAAGCTTGTTCCGCTTCCTTTTGTCGTTGCATAAATTTCTCCAATTCTTCTTTCTGTCTCTGTCTAAAATTCTCCACTTGCGGTAATGAAGAATGAGACGAAGGTTCCGGAACAAATTCTTGCGAGGTAAGAAAATCCACAAAATCCCAATGTACCTCTTCTAAAAGTAAGTCCGGGTTCCCTTGGGCGGTCTCCACTGCTGGTGCACCCCAATGGATCGTTTTCTGAGTTTCCGTCATGTTGAATCACTGTCGCATAGATTCACAACACACAGGCGCTAGCGAATCTATATAGACCATATGACGTCACAGACTGCTCTCTTCGGATTGGATGCGGACTGACTGAATTTTGTAACGCGTGTTCGGATTGGTGAATTGACTCAATCCGTTTCAATCCTTCCTCTACCTATAAATAAGCGCAGTTCACTGCATTGATTCACCTGTTCTCGTCGCCTCACGATGTGGACCACAGTTGAATCATCCACCCTTGTGTCTTCCATGATGTTTAGGACGGACATGCTCATGTATGTCCGGTTCAAGTGGACTGTTGTTGATAGGACAGATACTAGTCTATGGATGAGAAGAGTTTACATAGAAAGACAAGGATGCCTCAAGAGGGTACTTGTGTATGGACCTGCAGTTAGAAGGAGTTTAAGAAGAAGAAGAAGATGTGACAGATGCCGTCTATGTTAATATTAATATTAACATAAACCCAAAGGCCCTTTTCAGGGCCACCCACTTTTTCGAAAAGAGATAGCCTTTCGATTGCCTACCCCTTTATAAAAAATTTAAAAAAAAAAAATAAAATCCCATGTTCAATTCCCCTTGTCCCTAAAGTAGTTTTTTTTTCTAACATGTTCAATTCCCCTTTGTCCCTAGACAAACCCAAACTCTATTCCCATGTTCAATTCCCCTTGTCCCTAGACAGACCCAAACTCTATTCCCCATGTTCAATTGCCTTTGTCCCTAGAATCGATATTTTTTTTTCCATTGTTCGAATGCCTTTGACGCTAATCTCAATATTTCCTTTTCTTTCCTTTCTCCAATGTTAAATTCCATTGACGCTAATCTTACCCAGGGTTTTTTGCCCATGTTAAATTTCCATTGACGCTAATCTCGCCCAGGGTGGTTAATGTTAAATTTCCATTGACGCTAATCTCGCCCAGGGGGTGTTTGTAATGCTAATTCCCATTGACGCTAATCTCACCCCTTTCACTACTTATATGCATACTAGCGTACTTAGTTTATAGTGAATACGAATACAATATCATTTATGTGTAAAAGCGAACGCTGCAAATAAAAATATAACACTTGATTATATTGTAAGAATACTACTTGTCCTTAAGGGTCCTACATATACTTTTACATAGGGAGGCAGCTTGTGTGATAGAAAGGATCAAGTGTGTACGAGTTTATGTGTTTCGTGGGATGGGGGTGGGGAGTGGTTAGAAGTACATAACATCATAGAGTCGAAAACAATTTAATGAACTGAAAATAATCTACAAATAAATAAAAACCATAATTACTATGATTACTGCCTACAGCATGTTTTCTGGATTTTCTAAATATAATCGATTGGTTCGGAATAGAGCGAGCCTTCAAATAAAGTGGGAGACAACTGTTTCAAGGCAGTTTGAAATAAATCTAGATTTCATGTTTATATGACAGTGTAGTCTAATATTTCTGTACATTCAAAATTTACTAAATGGACACTTCGCTTCTCAAGTTTATGCAATATATATACCGTCCCATTTTAATACCTATTCACCTTTTTTACATCTCCCGTTGATCGGGAAGCTTTATTTTGCACCGTTACCATCTTACCGTTTTTAATTTCAACCATTTGTTCTTTTGTATCGCTGGTCGATATAGGACCTTTTATAAGTTTTAAAAGATTATACAAATTACACTTTGTTTGGCGCTAAATAGCCTAAAAGTGCTGATGCGCCGTTAAAAAACAATCAATCAATCAATCAATCAATCGCTTCTCAAGTTAATTCAGATTCTGGAACCTACTGTACTCATCTGTTTTATCGCCAACAATGACAACGCACCACTGTTTATAACCTCCACTGGACACTACTGTATGTGAAACAACTGAACCAATCACCGACGGCACGGCAAACCATGTAACCAGTCACTACATTGTGTGGTCTGCAGTGTAAACAATATGGTTTGCATGGTATGTAATGTCAGTATTGTAAATAAATAAAATACGTAACCATAAGCATTTGTGTATTGCAGGGCCTAGCTATACAAAGAATAAGAGCGTTGTATTAACTCAAAATTACGTGAATTTGAATCGAATAAGTCAGGTAAAATAAAAAATCTCATACTTGAATTGTTTCGTAGGTGAAACATTACAACACACGTCTATTTAATATGTATAATTATTTTTATCAAAACAAGACTGAAACAAGGAAAAGATTCAAAATAGTATCCAAGTCTTAGTGACTGTACCCATTGTCATCAGAATTGTATTCGTATCGGAAGAATTTGAAAGACTGATAAGGGACACATACCCAGTCTAGTCCAGTATCTGTTAGGAATGTAAATTCTTCTCAAATAAGCTGAGACAACTGATTAAAAATGAACCTCGTACTGAATTCCATTACAAATTTAATAAACCTTGCCACTATGTCCTACGATGGTAGATTTTGTCCATCTACGCAATTCAGTTTATTATAAAACTCAACGTGGTGTATGATATTGTTTAAAAAGGGGTCTGGGCGGGTAATGCACCTCATTCACATTATCTGAAAATCACAATTATTTTTTCAAAGTTACTACTGTGTCAGGGATGGTGCAGATAATTCGTGGACGTTGTCGCGGAGCTAGTCGGCTGCACCGGCTGTGTTTCAAGCAGAATTGTGCTCTGTATGTATGCGGAAGGCCTAACAATATGAAAATCCACATGAAGATGGTGTTTGCAATTTTACCGTAGATAATGAACATGCAATCTACTGTACTGTCAGTCCGGAAAGTTATACGAAAGTTATTTTGCGTAGAGCACAGTCTGGGACGTTTTCATGAAGAATATGCCGCACGTATTATATACAAAACACAAAAATTGTATAACGGCGCAAGTTGAAAACGGTTCCTAAATTTTCGGGCCAAACGAGCTCTTCGCCAGGTGAAAAAAAAAAACAAAGTTACCTACACGAAACAAACACTTAATACAACATCAACGAAATTTCTGGACTCCTACATGTTAGAAACACTAGGGGCAATTTACAACAAGAAAATAATAGACGAGCTGGTTTTTCTGTCTATCACATAGCGAATAAGTATGTTATGACCTAATTCGAAGTTGTGAACAAAGGACGGAAACAGCGTGATGAGAGATCAATTCCATCTACAGGATTTGGTAAATAAATTATATCCCGATAGAGTTAGGCAAGGAGGTTCTGAAGGAAAGATGTTAATTGTGTGTCGGGATAATGGACAACAACAACAATAATAATAACTGCAATACAATCATAAAATATAAATACTTGCATAGATATTAGCGCAAAATTTGCTTCAGATGCAGAACTGATGGCTTGCTGTAATTTTGATAAGACTGCAAAGGGAAGATTATATTTTTTTTCATTTAGACCCAACTCCCCCATGAGTTTTCAATTGTAGTATCCAGTATCGTTCCTTACGTGTGCATTCTATGCCTGTCAATCCCAAGTTAGATTCATCGGTAACATATCGAGGGATTTGACTGAATGTCCTTTCCGGTTGTAGTCGTTGGCGACTTTGATGTTGATTTTGTTGTGAATGTGGCTTTGGTGATTTTTGATTCGCTTTCTGAAATCAATGGTTTCGCCTATAGATTGAATGACACAGATCGTGTATTCAGAACAAAGATTATATTATTGACTCGACACCCTCACTTATGTTGTCGAACTCTGAAAGATTTAGTCTTGGGAATAAGTTTGCAAACTATGCAACGCTCGTCTTTACAATGGTATTGTAACGAGGAAACCCCATGGACTTCAATTTTCGTTTCGTTATTTAATATTTTGTTTCGTTAAAGTTTATGTTCTGATTTTAAATGATTCCCAGGTTTTGTAGTGCCATCTAACGTTTTAGTTTTTGGTCACGTGATTCCACCTGGGTATATATACGGACCAGTCGCCGACCAAAGGAAGACCACTAGACGACACAGCGACTCAGTCGGCGACTGCGACCAAGATGACGATAAGCAGCCAGGAATAAGACTGTATCCCGCTGAGGCAGAAATATGTCACACTCTGGAGTTGCCAGTCCTCAGACAGATTCAGCGGGACATCACTTCAAATAAAAGATCTATCCTAAAGAACCCGAGATAGCGAGATTCGGGGCAGTGTAGACGAGGGAATGTTCCGCTACATTATCTTCCTGATTATGTGGTCTTGTTTGAAGTTACAGTCACACGTACAAGATGGTCCTTGAGAGTTTTAGGCCTAGGGTACGCAACTATATGAACTTTTTTAAATATACCCTTGAGAAGATTCGTTACGGTGACAATGCTTGCGTATGATCTGTTTTAGGTTTGGGTTATCGGGGAGGAAAGTTAGTACGTTGGGAACATGCTTCTTGGGTTTCTTAGTTTTATATTTCAGGAGGGTTCCTCTGTCATGGAGTCTAGTTTTCTTAATAGCCTTCTCAATATAGTTCAGTCTGTATCCCACCCCCACCCCCTTCTAAGGTGCCCCTTGAGCTCCCAGAGTTTATAATAATTATTAATACTAGGTAGACATGTATCAGTTATATGTCAAAACTCACAGAGATTGATCATAAAAGTATTTAAATTTAGATTAAATATTGAATCTTCTCGAAGAAAAATCGAACAGATTTTATCCTTGGGGTAATTTATAAAAAGAAACAGTTTAATGAAGCAAATGAATACTTCTTTAGCAATCAACAAAGGCACACGCAGATTAGTACTATCACTGTTTATCATGATATACTGATCTCAAATGTTTGTAGTTAAATCTACGCATGATAATAGGTTACGTGCAACAGAGTCAACATTTTTAAATATTCTACAAGGAATGCACAGGAGAATAACAGAAGCTATAATATTTGAATGATCATACGAATAATCGAACAAGATCTAAAGTACATGTTCATGGTGTTCGGCTATTTTTAAGGAAAATGGTGAGGAGAAAGCTTACAATTTGATCAGTAGTTATTGATTTCAATCTGCCTATATTATTAACAATACGCGATAAAAAATAATGATAATAATCTAAACAGTAACCAAAGAACGATAAGTTTTAACACAAAGACTTAGTTGAAATGGATAATGTTATTGAAAGGACGTTTGAAGTTTGAAATATTACACACAAACGTTTGTATAGAATATGTGTGACTGAAGGTGGCTCTTATATACAATCAATACACTTCACCTATATGCGATGCCGTGCAGGGGAATCAGTTTAGCATATACACGCAACAAGCTGTTAATGGATTATTTATTTTTTTAAATCTGGTGAAGTTAGGCCAAATGCTGGATGTTTATTTTTAGGTATTATAAGTAATAAAGGAATTAATACGGGTAAAATTTGGCCTTTGAGTACTGGATGAAAAATTGGTCGTCCATTAATTAGCAGTGGGGATATAAAAGTAAAGACAACTTAAGTAAATATTGTAATTTGTATGGTCTTGTTTAAGTGCTGTTGGTCGTTCAACTTCAAGATGTTTCAAATTAAAGTTCCATGTATAATAATTGAGCTGTTCCTTGCTCACGTTTGCACAAGTGTAATGCAACACTGGTTAACAGTATTAAGCAGCACCTACGAATAACTTCATAAGTGTAAAGAGACAAGTAAGGAGGACAGAGCAGTGAAACAATGGTCGGCCTCAGGACCTAACGAAAAACGTTTAGAGATACGAATAAACATGCAAGTCATTTTAATGTTTTGGTTTTTAAAATCCGTTTTAATTTTTAAGTACAACAATTGTAACGTTGTGTGTGAAATGATAAAACAAATAGGATCATGATGGGCATACGGAATTCAGATTCAGAGCTTGCAGAATTTGAGCAGGGGCTTGTGATTTTGTTTAAACATCACCAGACGATCATTTTCCTATGTACACTACCAATTAGAGTTTGCGAAATAAAATATGATACGCAAGTACATTGATAACTTAAACAGTAAGGTAAAATTGCCACTACTGTAAAATACGATTTGTCTAAATTAATCTCATTTCAGGTAGGTAAAATTCACTAAAAAAATTTCTCGAAAATAAATATTTTCTCTCATTATAATTAGGATTTGAACGAAATTCTAACAGATTGCATGTTGTAAAGTTGTTAATGTGAGAGATATAGTGCCTGAAAATATATCTGCAAAACAAAGTTTCCAAACTATCAAAAGAAAGAAAAAGGTTTTTTTTGTAGTATATTATGATTTCCAAAGTATAATTATTCCATAAGATCCTAAGGAACCATGGACAGTTGAAACAGCTACTGAATTTGAAAACACTGTTATACATCACTATTGGCCAATAGTTTATAGGAGAGATAATTAATGGTAGAAACTATCTCTGACGAATTAAGACCTAAAAATGCTGAAGAAACCATATAGTCATATAGAAATGGGAAGAAAGAATAACTCGACCAATAAATATTACATTTGTGAAATATAAAACGATTTAACAAAATTTGTAATAAGAGATCATGACCACCTTACTGGCGCATACAGGGGGAGAAATGCATAACGATTGCCATTTTAAAGATAAACATCCAAAGTATACATATGTATGTATCTATCATTCTTCTCATTGCGATTCACATCAATCCATAAAGATGTTGGCGAAATATTATTCTAAGGATTTCATTATAATACCAATCAATGATGAAACGTGTATTTCAATTTCAAACATATTTGTTGCAGGTAAATTTGGAGAAACAATGTTAGAGACTTTCTTATATAAAGAACAATACAATTTTTGGATAGGTTTCGCTCTCTTGGACAATCTTTAGAGCAAATATAAAAAATCCATTTGATAATACATTCAGAAACTCAAAATTAATTTTAATAGTATCAAGTCAATATATTTAATTAAAGGCTTTAATCCATATGAATATTGATACCTTTAAAAAGACTAAACCACCTAGAATTCAAGAAGATAACAGGCAAAAGATGCTATCAAACATTTCAATTCGAAAATTAAGGTGGCTTACCATGCGAATAAAATTATATTAATGCTAGCCAATATTTGTTCGTAATTTTGAATAAGCAAGCTTAAAAAAGACTACAAACTGTACATTATTGTAGTGGTTCTCGATAAAGAATATATTTAACAACTGATGCGAACTTTAATTGCGAAAAATAGCCTATTAACGATACAGGTTTAAAGTCAGAAATAAAAATAGAAATTTCCAGTTTTAATATTTGATCAATAACCGTGATCAAAATATTAAGCTGAATTGGGATCAGTTTAAGGCAGAAATCAAATAATTGCCTTGAAATGATTCATTTAAATCAACGAATAATGCAGTTTTGGAAAACAAGACAATTTGCACCAAAAAATTGTTTTCAGATTTTAAAACTGCACAAGAAAGTATTTTCTTTCTTATTCTTCTCTTTGCACATACACATATTCAATATTCATCGTCAATTAATCCATGTTAATACATATTACAAATATTCCTGAATATTGTACCTGAAACCCATTCATCGAACTTGTTCTCTTTTAGATCAATGATACTTGATAAATTTATTCACATTATACTGTGTCAATGAAACATGATTAGCGGCTGAGGGTTATATCATGACTTTTCTTTAGTTTGTCGTAGGAAGTGGAGATCTTTGAGGATGTTTGTCTAAGGCTTCATTGAAATTATTATTTTTGTGTGTGTGTGTTTGTTTGTTGAACAAATAGTGTTATACAGGTTATATAATACTGTACTCTACCTATACTGTAGTATCTAGAAATAGAAGCAATAGCCATCTCAATAAATATGACAATATCAACTATTGTTCTGGTTATTGCAAGCATAGGAGGAGAATCAAGTGTTTGTAGGAATCCGCCGAATACAAAGCTGTTATCCAGTGTCTGTAGGAAACCGCCAAAATGCAAAAGATGTTGTCAAGTGTCTGTAGGAATCTGCCAGAATACAAAGCTGTTATCCAGTGTCTGTAGGAAACCGCCAAAATACAAAAGATGTTGTCAAGTGTCTGTAGGAATCCTCCAGAATACAAAGATGCCATCAAGTGTCTGTAAGAATCCGCAAAAATGTAGAGATATTATCAGGTGTCTGTAGTAATCCGCCAGAATAACAAAGATCTTATCAATTGTCTGTAGGAATCCGCCCGGATGTAAAGATGTTATCAAGTGTCTGTAGGAATCCGCCAAGATAAAAAGATGTTATCAAGTGTCTGTAGGAATCCTCCAGAATCCAAAGATGTTATCAAGTGTCTGTAGTAACCCGCTAGGATGTAAAGATGTTATCAAGTGTCTGTAGGAATCCGCCAAGATAAAAAGATGTTATAAAGTGTCTGTGGTAATCCGTCAGGATGTAAAGATGTTATAAAGTGTCTGTAGTAATCCGTCAGGATGTAAAGATGTTATCAAGTGTCTGTAGTAATCCGTCAGGACATGAAGATGATATCATGTATCTGTAGTAATCATTCAAGATGCAAAGATGATATAAAGTGTATGTAGTACTCGTCAGGATTTAAGGATGATATCCACTATTTCTAGTACTCCGTCAGGATCCAAAGATAATATCAAGTGTCTGTGGTAATCCATCAGGATCTAAAGCTGATATCACGTATATGTAGTACTCCGTCAGGATGTAAAGATGATATAAAGTGTATGTAGTACTCCGTCAGGATGTAAAGATGATATCAAGTGTCTGTAGTGCTCCGTCGGGATGTAAAGACGATATAAATTGTCTGTAGTAAAACAGGATGCAACGATGATATCAAGTGTCACTCCGTCAGGATGCTAAGATGATATCAAGTGTCACTTCGTCAGGATGTAAGTACTATATCAAGTGTCTGTAGTACTTTGTCAGGATGTAGAGATGATATCAAGTGTCTGTTGTACTCCGTCAGTTGTGTCTGTAGTACTCCGTCAGGAGGCAAAGATAATATCAAGTGTCACTCCTTTAGGATGCAAAGATGATATCAAGTGTCTGTAGTACTCCGTCAGGATGTAAAAATGATATAGAGTGTCTATCATACTCCATCAGGAGGCAAAGATGATATCAAGTGTTTGTAGTGCTCCGTCAGTTGTGTCTGTAGTACTCCGTCAGGAGGCAAAGATGATATCAAGTGTCACTCCTTTAGGATGCAAAGATGATATCAATTGTCTGTAGTAATCCGTCAGGATGTAAAGATGATCTTAAGTATATGTAATACTCCATCAGGATATAAAGACTGTGTCAAGTATATGTAGTAGTAACCATTCAGGGTCTAAAGATTATATCAAGTATCTGTAGTAATCAGTCATAATGTAAAGATGATATTAATTGCATGTAGTACTCTATCAGGATACAAAGATGATATCAGGTGTCTGTTGTACTCCGTCAGTTGTGTCTGTAGTACTCCGTCAGGAGGCAAAGATGATATCAATTGTCTGTAGTAATCCGTCAGGATGTAAAGATGATCTTAAGTATATGTAATACTCCATCAGGATATAAAGACTGTGTCAAGTATATGTAGTAGTAACCATTCAGGGTCTAAAGATTATATCAAGTATCTGTAGTAATCAGTCATAATGTAAAGATGATATTAATTGCATGTAGTACTCTATCAGGATACAAAGATGATATCAAGTATCTGTAGTACTCTATCAGGATACAAAGATGATATCAAGTATCTGTAGTACTCTATCAGGATACAAAGATGATATCAAGTATCTGTAGTACTCGTTCAAAATGCAAAAATTAAATTAAGAGATGATAGTGATCGGTCTGAATGCAAGATGATGCTAAGTGTCTGTAGTATTCCGCAAGAGGCAAAGCTGATATGAATAGGCGGCAATAGTTCGTCGGGCTGCAAAAATGATTAATTCATTTATAAAATAAACAAAGGTTTAATAAATATTGGTAATTACTCGCCTGAGTTAAAGAGAAAAAAAAACAGAAACAGAATTACAATTCATGACAGTGTAATAAGAGAACTTTTGAAAACAGTTGGACATTCGGTTTGTTTATTACCTTTTCAAAGGTGATAGTTTAATTGCTTGCCATTACTGCGATTGACACTCCGGTTGTTTCTTACCTTGTCAAGCGTGATATTTTGCTTGTATGGTCATTAGTGAGATTGTTCTTTTACATTTGTACTGGAGGTGTAAGCAAAGCTTATAGCAGGAACGAGATACGGTCACATGCATATTACAATTTTGAGATGATTTGTTCTTCAAACTGGAAACTACAACAGCTTGTGCAAACATTAGTATCAGTATAGATGATTGTTTTATTATTTCACAAGTAATACTAATTTTGTAGTTTTCTGAAGTGCCACGTGTATTCTTACAGCAGGAATATCATCGCCATATTCCTTCCTCGTTACATAATTATTTCTGACTTTGTCTTCTGTTATGACCTTTACATTTCTATGATATATTGTCACGGACTTTTTTTTAATCAACCTTGGGTATACCGTTTTGTAACTATTTTTGTATTCAAAACAGAGTTTATCTCTAACCGGATTTCTTTTAAATGCACTGTCTACATGAACAGAAATCAGTTTTTTAACAATGGCACTTGGTAAATAAATATACCATCGACAACCATTATCAAAGTCGAATTTCACTTTCGAAGGTAAGACATACTCTAAAATTTTGTCAGAATGATTTCTGAGTCGTAATCTTACTGGCCTAAATTTAATAACTCCATTAACCTTTATATACAATTTAACCTGCTGAATCCACTGACCTTATGATCTCCATCTAAAGATGTGCACGGCTTCCCAAATGAGTACGTGTGTACTCGAATTATATGAGTCACTTTGTTGATCTCATTGGTGCCAATGTGAAACCTCCAAGCCACAATTTATTTGCACGAAATGTTGAGAGAGTTGAAAGAAATGCTAAATGGCAATGAAAGAAGTGAATGAGCGCACTCATAAACTGATCCATACATCTATACCGTTTTCCTTATTCTTAAAATAAATGGCTTCATTAACAGGTAATCAGAGTTGTCCTGAAAAAGTAGTGATATCACTATGCTCGCACTGTTCAAGATGCATATCATCGTGTACGATCACGTTGACACCTGTCAAAGCAAATTTTGCAAATATGGTCGTCGTGCATGGGGTCGGAAGTAAAATATTATTGGCTCCTGTAAGTCTTAAATAATCACCTAGGTGAAAGATACAGGGTATCTCGGTTTATATATCACCAAAACTGTTTTCATCCATCCTCTGATACGTGTCATGGGTTGTGTTCTTCTAGTCTGGGGTTTATTCATTTAAACTAAGACTGTGTGAAGCAGCCTGATTGAAAGCACGGGACTTCATGTTATCCAGAATAACGACACCATTTCGATCTTTCTTTTAATAAATTTTTTTTCAGCATGAGATGTATTAGTGCATTAGGATGTGCTCAAATCTGAAATGAGCTGTATACTTCATGGATAAGTCAGTATATTAGATGCATGAAGTATAACTCTTGAACCTACAACCAGTATATCGTGTTCAGTATGTAAAATCTGATGGTGTATGAATTGATATCTGACTTAAACACATATATTTTCCATGATTCTCTTATCCATTTCCTTCCTGGGGTCAATCAGAAATGTCAAAATGTTATGCAGAAAACTTTGATTCCTCACAGCTGTATTTTTCAGTATGAATATCGTCTGCCGTTAGCACTGAAACAGTCATGCCTTCACTTGTCTTTAAATCAGAGGGAACAAATCTCAGCTCCATGTTACATTATGTGTTTTAATCAACCATCATCTATTCAAATATGCAGTTCAATTTCGATCCTTTCGATCTCCATTTTTACATGTAGGAGTGATTGCATTGCCTGTAGAAAATGACATCTGACTTAAAATGGTCAAGTGGTGCTTGACTTTACAGTGTGTTTATGAAAACTTCTTAAAATTATATCTTCTATAGCTATCATTTCCTGGTATTGTAAAGTTGAGAAGCTGACGGAAATGAACAAGTAAACCTGACGTTGAAATGGTAGCCGTATATTGCATCATTGCGGACATTGCATCTCTATCAGCTCATCAGACTCTTCGTTACTCTGGTTTTCGTCAGAACATTCTATGAACGCGTCTGAGAAATGTTGTTTTTTTTTTGTGCTGGTGTAGTACTTTATACTCTACGTACAAATAAATAACAAACTAAATTATCTATGGAACATACCACCTAATAAAATAAGAACTACCTAGTACCTAGGACATGTGTTTCCCTTATCATTAACCTAATCAATTCATATATGCACCACTCAGCAATGATATATAATAACAACTGTGTGCATAATGTATGTCTGAAATAATTAGTTTAGCCACAAAAAGCTTTCAAAAAAGATATTGAGGTTTACTATTGGTCGGCTGTCATAAATGTATATATTTATGCTAGTTTAAAGTTAATTATCCAATTCTGCAACTAACTATTTAATTGCATATGGCATACACAACGGTTTGCAAAACCAAACTTTGTTTACATGTCAATAGCACAACACCTGCCAATTGCAGATACTTATCTACTTAAAACGTCAACGGACAGAAAGATTTTTCGCTATGTGCGTGGTGTCACATCTTTTATATCATACACTAATGACGGTTGATTGGATACGAATCATAACTGACAATGTTATAAATGTTCAACTACAAAACATTAACGAGATTAGACATGATTTCGAACGTTACAGAGGCATAAATAGCAATGCAAAGCATCATAAAAAAGTTTTGAATTTAATTAAGTTGAGCGTGGTTACATCATTTGGTGGTATGGGAATAATAGCAGCGAGTCTAGGTGCCACAGAGGTACCTACCAGTGTAGTTCTTTCTTCGTCGTATCGCGAGTTTGTTCCAGCATTAATAACACTTGTTGCTAACGTTGTAGGGGAAGCTGAACTACAACAACGTTTAGAAGTATGTTTCAGTTGTAACATATGCCGTTGGTTAGATGAACAGGATCAACTAAACAATAAGCATAACGATTAGTGACAATCAAATCAACCATGAAGATTTATTAGCTATCTACCAGTACAAGAGATACAAAGATACAAAAAGATCCAGTCATGACTAAAGTAAACCATAATGAAACACAAGTCGCGGAAGCCTCACTGAGGGTGGACGTAGAAAAATTCAAGAATTTCTTTTGAGAAATAGGAAGAGATGAGATTATGAATATATGTAAGTGTTGGAACGCAGTTCTATTTTGGAGAAGCTTTCAACAAAGGTTACAATTTGAACACAAAATGTTCAGGCCTGGGCTCTTGGCTGTTTGAACTGTTCTTTCACAATGGAAATAGTATGTTACAACAAACATACTGACTGAGAAAGAAATGTATCTCATTCATTTAATGGATAGTAGAAATAGCATAATATCCATTTAAGTGGAGAAAAATGATTAGGGATAAAATGTGCTTAAAAATGATATATATTACTACCTAAATGAACACGAATTGTATCAGAACCTTTTTAATATCTGATCCTCGATGGCGTATCCACGCTTAGAATGTACCGGAATAAAGTCTGATATGGAACGACTGCAAACGTTGACAACTTAAAAAGTGTAGATATTCAATGTGTAAAGCAAAATGCAGACGTTTAAATCTCTCAGGCGAACAGCTCTTTGGTGAATAGGAGCAGTTCAAACAATAAATGGTCAGAAATAACCAGATAAACATTACACGTATCTACTTACTGATGCAATTTTTTTATTTATATACCTTAAATGTATACATTGATCTTGATCAGTTCAACAATAAAGCTAATGAATGACTCTAATACAAATGTTACTGACTTGAAACTATTTTTCATGGTGACTTTGGTTTCGAGTTGATTGGCATTACAAGCGATTATAAAGTTGTGCCCAGCAAAGACTGAATATCAGTATCAAAGATGAAGATGATAAAGTGCTAGACTGTCATGACATGTATGTAATTCATTTTCTCACATCAGATAAATAACGAAATGACGGTATAAATATCTTTAAAAGCGCATTCGGCTTAAAATTTCCTTTGGGAATGGAAACAAAAACTAGAGAAAGTTGTAATAGTAGATTAAACATTTACAACGATTAAAACCACATAAATAACTGTATCATAAATTAGGCGACACTGTTCAATTAACTGACGCAGCTATTAGTCGATTGCTACAACGACGTGTGGATTGTCAAATATGCCAGACTTCGGAGGATTGTAATTTGAAATACAATTAACAGATATAGAACATATAGGCAATGAAATAGCGATCAAAATCTCAGCACATATGAGAACAGGAAACAATAGTATATGTGTACAGTATGAGTTATTCTATATGTACAGTATGCGTTTGCAAAGAGATTCAGGGTCTTATCAAATGTGCTATAAATTTTGCAGGCTTAATGAGAACAAAGAATGTAAAAGAGTAGATGGATAATACTTACCGAAAATTCACAATCAATTACAGTGAAACAAAAATGCCTTGAAAAGTCACAAAGAGAATACTTAAAAGTTTAAAGAAGACAAAATGAATGAATTTAGTGCGAATGCTACTGACTTGAAAAATAAGAATAAAGCTAGCATTAAAAACGTCTCCGTAGTAGGCACAGACATTGCCATAAAGAATCATGCATTTTGGGTGCCAGAATGAATTAGCAAAAATGAAAACTGACTTTCTAAAAAAAGGATTTTCATCACAAAAACATATCAATGACTGCGTAACTATTTCTTTACCATTTTCGCATTTTACCAAGTCAGGATTATCCGACTGGTACTGATTTAAATGTGCCTGTAAGAGATACAGCTTCAATTTCTAATGAGACACCTGAATCTCGCCGAGTTTTCTCAAACAGGATTGGTGGACGTTCTCAAGTCTGAAATTACACATTAAACGTTTTTTACCAGCACTGGATGTAACTGCCCTCCATGTTATTGTGTTGAATACAAAGACATATAGTAGACCAGTACGTCATTCACACCGTCAGGCATATAAATATTTTCTATATTTTCAGTTGAAAGATCACAGGTATTTTCCCCTCACTAAAGTTTACATGGGATTAGTCCGATAAATCAACCCCCTACATCTGTGTTCATACCTATGAACCATATGTGGGTCTGATGTCACCTGTTAATTAAAATGTGCAATTTAGCTGCATACAAATGTTCCCAGAACTAACCTGCCTATACTTTATAAACATGCCGGTAATTGGTAACACCCATATCTAGCGCGAAATTCAAAATGGTCGTATGACAGAGGATTATGCTATTCCACGCAGATTTACAAGTCACCAAAAATAGTATTTGCTCCGGAAATATAATGTACATGTCATCAAAAGAACCCTTCGGTCAAAATTAACTCCATAGTCGCAAGAAATAAAATTTAAGTGTATAAAATATACACTGATGTGTGTAGCCAAAATTGGCTGCAGACTTCAGAATGTTTTAACGAATATATGATAGCATCCATTAAACCGCCAATCAATATCATCACTGGTGAGGGGCTTAATTATAGGCCTAATATTGGATATGGGGTCAACAAGAAACGTGCCGCTTTCTCATTCGATGTTATACAATTATTTTCTTTATATTGTAAACGAATCACGCATATATTATTTTGATGAGAACATTTTTAATTTACTATTTAAACACAAAGGAAAATCTATTCAGTCATCAGTCAAAATAACAGCTGGGAATGGTATCAATATTTGCTACTCATCAATTCAATCACTTTTCGCTTAAAGAAAATGGATCGAACGGGAATAACGACCGGATGATATTCAAATAAGGGCCTAGATTTTGTAAGAAGCAATTGTCCATTTTTAATATTGGAGGACCTGAAATATCCTAAATTCGGCTGGAAATCGGTCTAATCATTGCAGAGCCTAATTGTAGAGTTCAATGAAATCAAAGGCAAGACACGTTGCTAAGTTAGCAGGATACAAATTTAGGCAAACAAGCCTTAGTCACTTATTACGTAAATAAACTGGATAATGCTTATGTTATATATGTAGCTACCAAAGTACACATAACATACATAATTTTAACAGTCTTTATGATAAGGCAGAACTTCTGATGAACAAGTACAACACGAGCATATATTTGTTACAGTTATTAATGTTAGTAGTAGCTTTCAAAATTTATGTAGGATATAGAAAGTATCGTAATGTTAACGTATGGAAAATGCATAACTTCTTATAACCGGATAAATAACACATCAATACTACACATAATTCATGCAATATTTAAACGGAGCTAACTTTGCAACCAATAATTCGGAAGCTAAGCCCAAAGATGTAAGTTGTACCGTGTAGCGTTCTTTTGATATAACAGTAAATTGAAATGCTAATAATTCAGCTGCACATAATTGAGACAGAATGCCCGTAAAAGACATAAACAATTTAACGGAAGAGATGAACTTTTCAAGCTAAGTGACACAAACATTTTCGCGATAAAGAAATTTCCGTGGTTTCTGGATGCAATTAGAACAAATATGATTGAACAAGGCATTATGAGAGATGAAAAGGCTGAGATTAAGGAGATAATATTCATATTAAAATTATCCGATGTTTTATATAGTAAAATGTTTATAACATCATTTGATTATTAGATAATAGCAAGCAATGGTCTACTGTTTCCTAGTGCTCTCTCCAAGATTACGGATTTAGCAAAATACTTGAAATGCAATTAAACTGATAGCAGGTGGAAACCAAGACTGATAGACTGAAATTTTAGGTGTTTATACAACTCTACGGTTATTTAAGAATTATTTGCTCAATCTGTAAATGACAAACATGTAAGTGGAATTACAATCAACTAGTATAACTTTAAACTAATCTAAGACTTCTCACAGAATTAACTTAAATTATGTTTTTATACTTTGTAGCACAAAGCGGAGAAAGAAATCCAGAAATGTTTCTCAGCTCGAGAAAAAAATCTCAGTGACAAAAAAAACAAACATTCGGCCTAATATGATTTATTTCAGTGCTTCACTTTATATATGACATATTAGCAAGAAAAGCATAGATACCTCGGTGACGAAATTGTTCTGAATTTCTGTCTGTAAATGTATTTCACTTCATTAGAATGCATGCTGAGAGATCACACTGTATGGTACTGACCATAAATTAGATGTTAAAGAAAGTATCCAAATACAGATCAACCGAAAAGAAAATGTTAATGCTTATAAAGTTCACACTTATTACGCGACTATTGTTCGAGTAAATATTTAAATGATCAGCTACTATCATATGTTTTAAACATGTATAATGTTAATAGCAAAGTATGCCCTTTTTTGCACAATTAATAATGTGTGGAGTTACTAATTGGTGGAGAGACTAATTGTAAAAAGCTATACTTGCACTAAATAGACTAGAAAAGAAACAAACTATTGTGACATCGTTATCATTTGTTTTATAACGTTTCTAGTAAAAAAGATTACAAACGAAATGGACTACTCAAGACATAAAAGATGGTTGTGTTAGCTACTGATGATACATTGAATAAGTGACTACAGTTATTAGTCAGTGTTTATCAAGAAACCAATACGAAAAGAACAATGTAGTATCCTCGATGATGAGAGAAAGACAATATAGCTCCCATGATCACAAGAGAAGAGATAGTTGAACACTGAACAGAATAAAGAAACGAACAAATGATATGTGAATATCCGTTTGACTACAGAGTATAACATTGCCTTAAAAATGTGTTTATATCAAACATCAACTTCTTGTCTTCATCCTCATACAATTGCTATTTTATTCATTTTGACGATATAAATCCCATCATTCTATGATATCAGTAAATTCATTTTCTGGTAATTTACATTGTAATCACATAGGAGATCTCTGCACATTTAAAATGTTAAACTCGTTTATATTCCACGTTTTGTTTTTATTCCTTCACGACCTTCTTATCGTTTTCATCACTCTTTAATTCATAACGTTTTGACCTTAACGTCCACAACCTTTTGTCTGGTACGTCGTTCATTCATCCTTCGTTCGTATTAATTTTTATCCCATGTCAAAAGTGTCATAACGACTGATGTTATCCTTTGTGCCATAATGTTATAAATTTGTTCTTCATACACAATCAATCTGTATCTCTCGTGTATGGTCTCAATTCATCATAATATTAGCTTTTAAACTTCCTGTACAAGCGTCATACATCAACCATGACCCTGAATTAAACACAGTAAAGCCAAACTAAACTGACTTCCTTGTTTTTGAAACGGACTAACACTAAGGTATCGATAATATATATTCCCCTAAGAAATTATTATTCTGAACCTTAAAATATATATATTTAGCTAAAAATATTTTAACAGTTTTTGTCCTCTTCCTCACATGTTTCATCGATTTACCTAAGACAGCGTGATTGTTTTAGTTTGAAGAATTTTGCTTCGAATAATTGCTAGCTTTTTAACTTACATTTGAATTCAGGCCCATGTAGTATTTTAGCAAGGTTGATGATCGAACAAAACAACTATGCAAACCTGTTTCAGTTTTAAACCCATTTGTATTTAAGGCCTTATGTTTGTTTTTTTAATTGAAGGACACGTTTCTCTTTGGTTTTCAATGTAAATAGTGACTGTTCTGAACATGTTCATAGTGATAAAAAGCTTAGTTTTACTGAAATGGTTGAAAATATTTGGTGTCATTGAATATTTCAAAAATGCATGTAGATCAGATTACTAATGGATTATAAGAACATTTTTAGAGAAGCGTTTGTTTCAGTTTAAGTTCTTGGATGATGGGGTATATATGGAAGTCTTGTGATGCACACAATGAAATCCGATGGATTGATTAGAACAGGAACCAGACAGTATTTCATGCTCGTTTCCGTTATATTTATATTGATTTCTCAACCGCTGCTTAACCGTTGATATATTCACGTTGTGCTTCAAACCATTTACTTACTATTCAATCGTTTTGAATTCATTAATTTTTTTTTCTCATTTGTTATATCTGCTATAAATTATTTTCGTGTCATCTTTGATCAGTTAATTCATTCATGATCTTTTAGCCATCTCAATTCTTTCCTCCATCAGGTTTTTCGGTTTTCATTAATCCGTCTACACATTCTTACAATCATACATTTTTTCATTTTGTTTCTCATCATTTTGTTCAGTTTTTATAAATTATCTTTCTCTGATTCGTTCATAAGTACAACTATTTACTAATTCGTTCTTTATTTCTGCACTCACGCTTTTGCGCAAGCATTTATCACCTCCATATACAATTTTTCATATCTGTCTTTCTTTCATTCGTTTATTTGTTCCTTTTCTTTCATTTTGGTTTACTAAGCTGATTTAGTTTAGCTCTGCATAAGGTCTAATCAGAAATGTAAAAGAGTTATCTCAGATTTACTCTTTTCACTTCCTTCCAATTTTCGACAGTTTTTCACCTACTACTGTTTTATGGCTTGTTTCTGTACACACCCATATATCCATTAAATATTTTTTATTAAATGTCAAGCAGTATTATATCCCTAAACTAGAATATTTCATTTCCTCCACTGCATTAAATGCTAACTGACGCGAAAAGTACATCATGCACTGCCACGCCTTGAGTCGTTTGATGATGAATCAACGTATTTTGTGCGGTTGTTGATAATTTCGATGTCATATTTCTGCATGTACTGCTATAACCATAAATATAAATGTAAATTCTATCTTGTTGGTATACATATAACACAAGAATGTTATCCCTCGATGTTACAAGCCAGTAGGACTTGCTGTTAAATGACGAGACATTTTTCTTTGGCAAAAATAATATTTATATTTCTACGAAACTAATTGTTCGAAGAATGATGAAATATTTTGGACTGCTTAATGCGGATGCAGATGCATGTTTAGTTATTGAACTAGTTTTACTGCTGGACTCTCGATATTTAGTTATTGAACTAGTTTTAATGCTGGACTCTTGATATTTAGTTATTGAACTAGTTTTAATGCTGGACTCTCCATATTTAGTTATTGAACTAGTTTTAATGCTGGACTCTCGATATTTGTTTGAGAAATAATTTTTGACCTTGTAATTCACATAAAAAGATGTGATGGTCAAGAGAGATTTATTATTTTACATACTTTTCCCATCTAGTTACGGCTTTTATGAATAGAAATGGTTATTACAATTTTAATCCTAACAATTTAGGAAGCTAAAGAAAGACATGTTTGGTTTCGAGAAGTCATCCGCTATAATGTGCTGAGATTGGGATAATGTTTAAGATATAGATTTGATAAATATAACATTTCGCATCACAGGCACCAACAATTTTAAACAGCTATTGTAGAACTGGAACCAAAGTGCAATTAATTTGAAACTGCAAAAATTCCAATTAAGGATTAAAGGCGTATACCTAGAGGTAAACTTCACCTTTGAACCAAAGTAGATTAGATTATTTTCCTATACGGTGATATTCCAATGAGTACAGCTGATATGTTTATTTTACCACGGTAAAAGATTGATAGTTCATCTGTCGTTTGGGATGTGACCTTTCAAAAATGAACAACGAGAAACGAATGTTGTAAATTTATTGCTCGGATATTGAAGTAAAAGGAATATATCAGTTGTGCTTGAAAGTGTACACCTAATACAGCAATAAAATATAACTTTGGAGAGGATGGGGGTATAGTGCTGAGAAAAGGGCCCTCTGCGTGGTTTTCCTTCCTGAAGTGATCACATATTTTCATATTTTGAAAATGAATTTATGATCTGAAGCCATAGGTTACTCTATTAGGAGAACAAAGGTGAAACCGGAAAAAGAAACAAACGGAGATTCATTCAGATTCATGAACGATTGTCTGACAATGTAGATAGGGCAACTCTGTGTACCTCGATACGTTAGAAAAAAAGAAAGCACAATAAGAAGAATAAAACAAAACTCAAACATGGTGTTATATTAATATACAATGTTAGATGCGAGTTTGGTGGGAAAAGTGTAAAATACTTTCAATTTCCTGAAAAAAAAGTTACATACATGAAACAACAAAGGAACTAATCTGAGATGATGTGACAAATATACCAGAACAAACATATATTTTATAAGACCAAAAAGAAGCCTATAATGGAATCGTATGAAAGCAGAATATATGAACTTACACGCAAAATGAAGATCAGATGAACATACACGGAAAAAACAGAATAATAATAATAATCATAATAATAATAATAACAATAATAAAGAGGACTTTGTATAGCGCCTAATCTTTAGAAGCTCTTAGCGCTTTACAACATCAGACAATATCTATAACATAAAAAACATATATGATGATATTATTACAAGAAACAAACACCATGAAATTAAAAAACATTTTAGAAAAACATGCTGAAAATATTTAAGGTAGGGAACATTATTAGGTCTTTAAGTTTGTTCTTGCAGTCGAAATAAGTGAGTTTTAAGAGCACTCTTGAATGGAATCACTGTGGCTTTGTGTTTAAATTCAGTGGGCAATTCATTCCACGTTGCTGGACCCTGGTATGCAAAGGAACGTTGTACATATGACTTCGTTTTCGTAGTGGGAATAATGGGTATACGATTGTCAGAAGAGGAGCGTAAGTATCTTGCTGGTGTGTATACATGGGTGAGGTTGGATAGGTATGTTGGACTGGTGTCCGTCAGTGAAGTGTAGCACAGGGAACAAATTTTGTGTTTGATTCTGGATCGAATGGATAGCCAGTGTAGGGTACAGAGCAGCGCGGAGGTGTGCTCTGATCGTGGTACTCTAAGTATGATCCGGGCAGCTGTATTTTGAACTTTTTGAAGTTTCTCTGAATTAGATATTGAGACGAACCAGACAGAATTGAGTTACTATAGTCCAGTCTTGAAAGTACTGATGAACATGCAAGTTTTTTAGTGGCATCAGCTGAAGATATTTGCGAATGGAGCTGATGTGTCTCAGCTCAAGATATGCAGCCTTGCATATGTTCATGACATGTTGGGGCAACATCAGAGTACTGTCCAGATTGACACCTAGGTTCCGTACTGAGTGTGTGAATTTAATGTTGGTGTTACTGATATTTATTTCACATCAGAAATGCACTTCTCTATACCTTGGATGGTAGCATCAGCTTCAGTTGGGTGGTTAGATTTGTATATTTGGGTGTCGTCAGCGTACAATTGGTGAGACAGTGTATGATGATCTTTGACACTTGAGAGCGGCTGAATGTATATAATGAAGAGAACAGGTCCAAGAACAGACCCCTGTGAAACACCACAATATAGATTAACTGGGCTGGAGTTTATTCGATTTGCAGACACAATTTGTGTTCTGTTGACCAAGTAGGACTTAAACCACAGTAAGGCTTATCATGATGAACTTACACGGAAATAGAAGAATAGATGAACTTACACGGAAAAAGCAGAATAGATGAACTTAACACGGAAAAAATCAGACTAGATGAACTTACACGGAGAAAGCAGACTAGATGAACTTACACGGAAAAGCAGACTAAATGAGCTTACACGGAAAAAGCAGACTATATGAACTTACACGGAAAAGCAGGATAGATGAACTTGCACAAAAAGGCAGATTAAATAAGCTTACACGAACAAGCAGAATAGATGTAATTACACGGAAAAATCAGACTAGATAAACTTACACTGAAAAAGCAGACTAGATGAACCTGACACGTAAAAAGCAGAATAGATGAACTTGCACAAAAAGCAGTCTCACATTAGCAGTCTCTTATTTTTGTTTATAATTTTCTTAACCACAGTTGGGAGTTGTGATCGATATATACAATAATCGGAGGAGCTGAACTAATATACACTTAAACATATTGCAAGCCAACATTACAATATTCCGTCTCGATTGTGCAATAATTTATCTGGTGTTTGTATATTTGTTAGAAAATATAATACTTGATAATGAAAACCATTTTTGTGTTCTTTAATAAATACTCCACCAACCCTTACATCACTTCCATCAACATTCATTTTCAATAATTGACTTAAATTTGGAGCAGACAAAAACTGGTGCACTCCTAAGTATGACCTATTATTTATCAAAAGATTCCTCATCAGACAAGTGAAATCTGGATTTCTCAATCAACAATTTTGTCAGAGGCTCAGCAGTTAGAGAGAAGTTTGATACGAAATTTCCGATAATATCCAGCCATACCCATATCTTGAATCAGTTCGCTTTTACCAATAGGCACTACGAATTAAGAGATTGCCTTTATGTCAATTTCAGGTGTATCTTGACCGTGACCCACGATATGTCTTAAAATGTGTCACAAGCACGGACAAACTAACTTTTAAGTAACCATATTTGTATCCATGAATCGATCAAAGAATTACCGAACGATTTCCAAACGATCTTCTAGGTGTCTTTGTAGATGATGATTATCTAGACACAACGTTTTCATGCTCATTAAACGCTGGAATGAGAATTTGAATGCCATATGGCATCATTTTATACTGATAGAGTTCATCTGGAGTTGCCAATGCCGAAATTTCTTTTTGAGCGGACATTGTCAGAATCCTTTTAAGAAGTCAAACATGTTGGCATGATTTGCATTTCCTATCTTGTCAATGCAGTCATCGATTCTTGACACTTGAAATTAATAAGTTTTGATGACGCTGATTACCTTTCTACAGTACTACTATGGATTATATCATTTCATTTCGTTTAAGAACAAACATATCTAGTGAACCCCAGTTAATTTGACCTGGTTCTCTAAAATCATTCACAAGAAATTATTCAATTTGCTTTTCCCGACATGGATGTTTGATACGATTCAACCTAGAAGGGTGCCTTTCCACCGGTGTAGAATCTACACATCTCAGTGTCGTTATATATTTTATTTGGGTTTTTTTTTATTTGAACATTAGGAAACAAGTGCTCATATTCACTTAATAGCTGTTTTAGTTCACAGTTTTCGTTTCGTTGTAGATGTAAACGTTTTTGGTTTATATTGTTTAATATTTCTAAATTCCGAAAACTGGTTAAACTAGAGTCACTACTGCCAGATTATATTCCTTTGTTTATATCCTTGCTGTACGGGATAGGTACAGCTATATTGGCTGAATAATTAACTAGGCTATAGCTAGCAAAATAGTCCTTTAGCACACGTATGTAACACTGTTGTTTCTGTTCCGATCCCTCATGAGCATTGCTGATATTAGTCATTTACTTTCATTTCAATTGTATAATGACATTACATTTTAGTTCGTAAAGGATTTTGAGTTTTTGGCAAGAGAACCAGAAATGTATCATCAGGTTGAAATCTCTTTTCCTTTGCATTTATGCCATACTTTAATTTCATTTTTGACTGAGTACAATGAAGATTAATTCTTGATTCTTCACATGGCTTTGACAACTTATTTTTGAATCAGAGACATAGTCTTGGAAATTAATCTTGGAATCTTCATATGAAAGCAGTGTCTCCTTGTAAAACTTCAATGGTCCACGGTCAGTATGTCCAACAACTTACTCAAACGAAATTAAACAAACTGATTATTGAACTGATTCGCTAACAGCACATAACAGTAAATGAATAATCTCATCTGAATCCTTTCCTGCATCAAAGCAATACGACCGAATCATATTCTTCAAAGTTTTATTGAATCTATCCAATGCTCCTTGATTTGCGGGGGTGATAGAAGATTTAAACTGGAGGATAACTAATTCAAGCATACCTCGTTGGAAAATTCCAGAAATAAAATTTGACCCTTGATTAGACTTAACAGATGGGAAGGACTAACTTGTGTCACACACAAACTTTATCAAAACCTTTAACTATATTTTTAGTTTCAATATTTCTCAGTGGAATTGCCCTTAGACTGACGTACACATTATGATAAACAAGTATTGATTGACTGACTTGTCTTAGGTAAGGGATAGACACAGTCTACCATGATTCTGCTTGGTAAACCTTCGGTATCTTCTGACTGGGTGTTCCTACCATTTGACAAGTGTGACAATATATACAGTATTTACAAACATTACTTTTAAATTTAGGCCAATAAACATGATTCAAGACCTTGTAATAAGTCTTATTGACTCTTAAATGACTGGCCATGGGCTAGACTAAGTATTTCAAGCGGAAATAACCTCGGAACAAAACCCTGATAGCTCACTGACCACTCTTCACCAGCGGATACCATGGGTGGTCTCCATTCCCTTATAAAGACCCCATGTTCACAACCCTCCGAAACAAACAGAAGATCTCTGGATCATGTTCCTATTCAACAACGAGTGACTGTCATGTGTCAACCAGATTACAAATAAAGAGAACGAGTAGTAAAAAGAGGGTCATTGTGATCATTACCTCTTGACTGATCAATACTATGAGCACACATGACTTATCTAAACACTGACCAATACATGTGTCAGTCAAAGAAATACTTTCCTTATCAGCAGCATTCTCAATAGCTATTTTTATCACAAATCTAGTAACTGCCCAAGCAGGGTACAAATCAGGATTTCAGTATCGATAAGATTATATTTTTGATTTAAACAAGGCTTGTCAGTTTTTTGTGGATTAACCACGACATTATCTCCAGCTAGGCCATTGCCATTGCCCAGTAATAAATGAATACCCGAATTAGTAGGAAAAGAAATCGCTGCACCGACATTCATGGGTCCTGAGACCAAGTCTGGTGTCAAATTGATACAATGGAGAGAAACATTAACAAAGTCGCACTCTAATCTCTCAGTAATGACAATTGTAGAAGAAGACTTCTCAGGCAAGGGCAAAGTGCTTGATAACAAAAGGATCTGACAAGTTCCTCTTTCCCTTAATATTTTATAATAGGGATAGGCTTGGCAGAATCGCCAAATTAGTGACATAGAACCTTTTGACATGAGTGGTTCATATATCTCCAAAATACAATCAAACTGAGGCTTGTTTGAGCCAGCAAATGTTTTGCTTTCAATACAAGACCTTGTCATCGATTCTTTGCAATTGTTTTTAGCCTGTAGCAATTAGAAATGACATGCCTTTCTTTGACAAGTGCATGTAGAAAGAGTGAACGATGTCTACTCAGTCTTATCCCATATTCGATTTCTAAAACTTGTGCCAGATCCAGATGTCCAAGTACTAGTATGAGGTCTAATTGTTTGTTAACAAACAAAATTACTGAGAGGAAAACTTACTCACAAATGAAACTATGTGAGTCAAAGAATAATCATCAGCTGCGCAATCAGCATTTTCCAAAATTTATACTTTTTGCTTATCAAGATGGGTCTTGACAGGACTATGGATGCAATTCTTGAACCCAATATGAGCTGTCTGGGGTTATCGTAATCTTTATCAACCTTCTTAGCGGAGCACCATCTACCACAATTTTGTTTTTCCCCCTTGCAAATTCGATGTGTTAGTCCAGTTTCATTTTTTACAATCCCTAAACGTTTGTCGACGTACCTCAAGTACCAAATCACAACCTTTCAAGATACGTTCCTTAAACGACATTATCAACAGCACTTTGTTGCACCGACAGTTAAATATAAACTTCACGAACTTTGCCATTAAGTACAATTTGTAATAATAACGTCCAGTTCACTTTTTGCCATTTCAGGAATTCTCTCAATGTGAGGAAAGTATCTAATGATTTTTCTTTAAATGGGGGTACTTAGATGATATTTCTGGAAATAACGAAACCGGAACTTGTGTGTAACTGTGTTGTGCTCCGCTTGCGTTCTAATCATTTCTATGTTAATTTTTTCTCAGTTTCTTGTCCCTGCATCTGCATTTGCTTCAATCGTCTCTGCGTCTGCATTTGTATTTTCCTCTCTATTGTATCCCTCTGCCTCCCCTTTCCTCTCTCTGCAATCGTAGCTCTCTCTCTCTCTCTCTCACTCTCTCTCTCTCTCTGCACTTGCCTCTCCTTTTCCTTTTCCTCTTTCTGAATTTGCACTTCCATTATTTCTTCCTGAATATACCAGAGACAAACTTATTAATCAAGCCCAAAGGACTTTTATCCAATATACATACCTGACCAGGATATACTCCTATATTATTTGGCTTTTATCAGCATTGATTACATATTCCCATCGATAATCTCTACAACTTAAGTAGCTTTGAGCAACTTTACCTCTGTATTTTGTCCGCTAACCATGATTTATTATATTATAAAATGTGTACACTTAAGCATTGTTCAAATTTTAAACTTTGAAATGGCATTTCCGATCCTTACGAGCTATCGATAATATACAATTTAGTATAGGTGAATGGGAGACTTGCTTGGATAGTAAAGAAATAACTACAACTTATGTTAATAGTGATGTCCCATTTCCTCTAACTAAGTATCCTAGAACACTTGTACGTGAGTGTGTGAAATGATAACTTCCTATTTGTCCGCATACGTTCATGTAATATACAACAATATGGATTCTGCAATTGCCACTTGCACTTATGAATAATCCATTTAATGGCAAAGAGAAGTGGATTTTGTATACAATTTTGAGAGATAGGACATAAGTCGTTTTTATGCACATACCGTTTTAAATAAAGTTAGTCCTGAATAGCTTTGATGGTAGTTCTTGAAAGAAATGTCGAGAGGCCACTCGCAACATTTTATGATGACGGCAATACATCCAATATACAAGTATCTTTTGGTAACTTTAATACTAGGTCAATGTTCATTCCCAAATATTGTGATGCTTACCATAAATGAAAAGTTTCATAATGTCTGAACATATGTCTATCTGTGTATGCTCTACGTCTTTCTATCAGATTCAAATTAGGAAACACAATTGGTAATTTAGTTTCCTATACTTCACCAATTAATGAGTCCTACGTCTAAATCTCTAACCACCTTCATGGTATCCTTTTAATCGGTTAACGGCAAAATATTCAAAATGTAAGAGTGTGGCCTGTTGTTCACCGTTTTGTTTCTTTCTTGAAAAACGTAATTGGAAATCCATTCCCAAAACACACAATACATAGGTGATGAATGATGTAATATGACATGAACTGACACTGAAACACTTAGAGAAAAGAAAAGGTGCCTGGATTATGAGGAGGTGTAATATACTTACTATTGTAAAAAAAATTACATGAATTCACATTTAAGGAATAGAGGCCCCAGGTGGCCGAGTGATCTAAAAAGCTTGCCTTTACCAATCACTACAATCTCACCTGTCAGCGTGGGTTCGAGTCTCGGTCTTGGCCAATGTGTGGGTATGTAAGAAAGCTTGCCAGTAGCTTTCAGTAGGTCGGTGGTTCTTACCCGGGATTTTCCGGGTTCTTTCTCCACCAGTTATAGTGGCCGCCATGTATATGTTCTCGATTTCTGAAAATGGCGATAGACCCACAACAACAAAAATAACATTTTTAAGAAACAAAAAGCTTCAGGTTTTTTCATAGTGTTACATATATTTGATTTAATTATATCTGATCTAATATATATTTATTTCAATTTAATTGTTTGGGGTTTTTTTTGTCAGTTTTATTTGTATTTTTATTTTTCATTACATGCTATTGTAATATAAATTTATTCACTGGAGATGATACATTTTCCAGAAAATAGTTTGACCTTGACTGTTCGTTTTAGTAAACACCATGTGTTGATCTAGATCCTGACCTTGACTTAAAATTAGTAGCAACCACGTAAATAAGTTATATTTTTATTTTAAAATGATTGGTTGTTGTCGATGGGACTACTGATTTAAGATGTAAACAATATTTTTTATTTCATTTCTTAGAGTAACATGACGGGGTCTTATGAAGGACATATGGTGGCTACGTGATTTTTTTTCACATGCAAACATGACCACGTGACCCTTATACGGGGTGTAAAATTCAAGTTTTAAACCATCGTATTAGAGAAGTAAACACAGTTAGGCTATTACACTGGAAAGTGACTGTTATGCCGTTTGGAGTTATTTCAAATTATTTGGATTCACAAGAATTAATTCTTTTTTCCAGGAAAATACGTGTGCTCATATGAAATTCTTGAACAAGGACAGCTTTTATAAAAATTTATTCAGATTTCCAAAACCGAAGTGATGTTTCTTGTTTCTACAAGGAACTGTAGACTCAACATACTACAGGTTATAGCATACGTAATCATCTTCCATCTTGGATTCTTTGTCTGGATTCGAACTTTAAATCATTAGAACATTTTATTATTAGGACTCCAAAAATTTTATTCGTGGATTATTTTTGGATTATTTTCAGATTTGATTCTTAATACCATAAGCTGATATCTTTCATTTTTACAGAACTTTTCCAGGGAAATAAATTATTATATTTTTCAAAGCTTGTTGTTTTCACTCTTTCTTGTGTTACTGTTTATTCGAGCCTAAACACGTAACATAAGAATAATGAGTCATCAGTTACGGTGAATAAATACATTACAATGTACAACAAACATTGTGCCCTGTCCTCAATCCCTCCCTGTGGGTATCTGCATCTTACCAGGAGTAAATAACTGAGATGACAACATTCAGTCCATGTATACGTTGTGTCATTCTGATATTTCCATGCCAAACATGTCACTTACGATGGCCCTTGCAGTTTACCTGCATTACAACCCTTTCCTGAGACGTGTCTCAGTTCATACTTTGGAACCTATTGCAATTCCAATCTGATTATCATAAATGCAAATACTAAAAATTAAATGACAACTTTTGAGACGGTAATAATACTAACCATTGTGTCAGATGAAACTCTCTGGTGCTTAGCTAAATTACATTCACTTGTGAATGACATGAAACCTCTGATAATTATGTATATTAAAGGATTATCGGGTCTTTATAGCATAGCAGTAACACACAAACGTCATATCTTTGTGTTCATGGATTCCTTTCCAGGTTCCAAAAAGAGGGAGAGTACAGAAGTGACCTATCCATTATCGAATAATGTGTGCTGTTACCATAGTTTCTTTCTAGTGTAATGATGTTAAAGGTACTTGATATGTGCAGGTGACGACAATTACCAAGCCCAACCAGCTCTGATTGTATAAATCAGTTTTGGGCACATGGCATTTCAATCAATGTCACAAAGATAATAAACCAGTAAACATACATAAAATGCAAGTTTCTATATCATTTGCTGCCCGTCATCTTTACTTTGAATTTGTGGAACATACTGACATCCAGCTACATTAAATCGGCTTCTAATATCATGCTTTCTAAAAGACCCATGGCTTTGCAAACGACTACCCTGTGCGAAGACAAAAAAATACCTTTTTCTAAAGTATCCAACTGCTTAAATAACTAATCCGATCAAATTGTGTGTGAGTTCCAGAATAGTTTTATTTTCTTGTATTGAACCAAACTGTTGCCTTAAGGTAAGTGACTTATTACACACTAGCGGAAACACATCGTACAAGTACAATATGTCTCATCCTTGAAGCCAAATCAGTATATTTCCCATTTGAGCAGAACTATAAGGTATATTCAGGATATATAGCCAATGTTCAGCACGTTTCATCATCTTTACACGGGACCGCTCTGGTGGCTTAGTGGTTAGAGCGTCCGCCTCGGATGCGGGAGGTCGTGGGTTCCATCCCCGACCGAGTCACACCAAAGACTTACAAAAATGGTACTTGCAGCATGATGCCTCAGTGCTAGACATCACTATAAACTGCCACATTGCAGACATCATAGCGATATGACTGAAAAATTGTTAAAGCTACGTTAAAAAGCCAAATGACACACATCTTTGCACGGATATCTTAGACATAAGGACTGGTGATATCAAAATATTTAAAGTACATTATCTTTATAATATCGAAATATTTAAAGTTTGTCGATTAATATTTACTACACTACATGTGGTGAAAAGAGAATGGACAAGAAATGAAATGTAAACAAAGAAACAAGTCAGGTCATATTATCTATTTCACAAATGTTTAGGATTTTTTTTCGCTATAAAAGTATCGTCCAACACAGTCTCTATATCAAAAGTTGTGTAACCAGCGGATTACAGATATAAGTGTAAAATGACTCTCAGGCACGAGGCTTATTGAATGGAAGAAGACCAATATGACAATTCCACTACATGGCATCGCGATGTTTGCCACATGCGATATACGTAAGGCTTCATGTATATGCACAACATATATATATATATAAAGCTCGTTGCATCATGTTTAGTCTTTATGCAACACGATATCACAATGCAATAGCCGGGAAAGGAGTATCTCAATACCGTGATCTATTGGATATTAAATCTAATTTCAAAGTGACTATTTAATCACTCTATCTTTTCTGCAAAAGAGATTGTACCTGGATATTTTATTTATTTTCTAAGTAAATAACGCAACATTTTCTGCTTATTACCTGCTATGAATAATATTTGGCTATACCACACCCACCCACCATATGAAGCACATTCCCACACAATATACCTTTAAAAAGGGTCGTTTCAGTAAATATTTTTGTTTTCGGTTTCCTTACCGTATATGTAAGTGTATAATTGATATACATAACTAGACTAGTGACTAAAATAATTCCGTACATGGTATCACGTGAAAAGGAACTCACGTCATAGGGATGTACTTTTGCTGACAGATCATACCTGTGGGTTTTTGTATGGTTACCTATGATTGGTGCTTTCCGCTTACCAAGCCTACTGATCTCTGTGTACGTCAAGCTATTTAGTTTGACCTTGTTTCATCCTTTAACGGGAAATGAGGGCATAGCCGTGTGCGTCAGTATATGAGAGCTATCACCTTGGCAATAGATGCTGTTACTTGTAGTAGCAATTGGGCGTTATTGTTCCAGAATTATAAAATATATCAAGATAGAATGTTTTCTGCATAATTCGAGTATGCAAAATTCAAAACCAAACTCCTCTTTTACGATATCTTTTGAAATAAATTCAAAAGAAACACATAAACACACGAACCATCCACGATTTGAATTACTGATCTTTTGTAACCTTTTCCTATGTCTGACCTCGTGGTATTTCAGGACGAAATTTGCACGTGTCGTATAGATGTTTATTTTGAAATGTTTTGTGAACATTCAGCTTAATGAAAACTTTTATCCTTTTTCTGTTTTCCAGGTATTTCTGTTTTCCATGTACTTCTAAGGCCTTTTTGCGTTTTTACAAAGTGCTCCTAACGTATCCTGAATGAACAACGTCATTTTTGAGTCCTACAAAGATGAAATTATACGTTATTGTTAAAACGAATAGTGTATATTATTACAATGTTCTTATACAGTGATACGAATTAGTAATTTAATAAACGACAGTTCCAGCGAACTTTGTTTAACATCTTGATTTACTTGATAAATAGTCATTAGTATTATCTAGTGATTATGTCACATAACTTTTGCCAGAAACTGAATTTACAAGTTCTGTTTTATAAATATTGTAAGCAGCGCGTTTTGTTTTCAAGTAAGTTAAGACTTAAACCATTTACCAAGCGCAATTGCTTGGTACGGATGCTAGTTTACCTCGGTCGCTAAAGGACAATTCACACATGCCATTTGTGCGTGTTGTACGGACTAATTCAGCTCTAGGTTTGAGTTTTCGAATTTAATTACACGTACCTTTGAAGGTCACGATTCAGTTGATTTCGCCTTTTCGTCAGTAAATATTATTTGTGTGAGGCTATTATACAACCACCCCAAGAAATGCATTCTAAAAAATCAATGTTGAAGTACTTGAATATGTTTAGACGAGACCAACCAAGACCAGCTGATTGTCGCACTCTATGTCACAATGAAACCGTTGCGTACTAAAATAAATTTGAAGCCTGCAATGGAATTGTTAGACCTGGCGTCCTCTTTTGCTGATGGAATTAAGTATCCAGTCGCCATTGTAAAAGTCCATCGCGATAAATAATTTTCGTCTGGAACATGTATGATGACGATTAAGGTGCATGTCAATCAACGATCAGGAATGAACAAACTTTGGTAGAACAATATTGGTATTAAACATTAAGAAAAGAATATTATTTTATTTAAAATCAAAAAGGAGTGTACAAGTCCAGGTTCGAATTCTGCTAACGGATCTACATGACCTATTTATGTTGCTATGCCGCAAACCAAATCACTTCCTATCTTATTAGATGGTGTGCATAGCAAGAGTTTCAATGACGTTTCTTGAAAAGAACTAGAGGTAAAGCAACACCGATAGGCCCCAAAAAACGATTTCGGAACACGAGTGACAGAGCAGTATAAAGCGTTCACCGTTACAGATCACTGCCATCTCACCTCTGTCTGAGTGGGTTCGAGTCTCGGGCTCGGCCATTGTGGGTACGTGGGAAAACTGCCAATAGCTTTTCGTAGGTTGGTGGTTCTACACGGTGTTTTCCCGGCTTCTTCCTCCACCAGTTATTGTGGCCACCATGTACAGCCTATCGTGTACTATAAATGACGTTAAACTCCATGACAACCACTAGCAACGATTCCCTCAATTAAAAAGTTCTTATTAATCGGGCTTCATCCCAGACGGTAACGCTCTTTGTCTGTCCATGCAATTTTCTCCTTTACAGTCACCAAGTCTTCCTTGACAGAGAGATTGTGTTGTATTCACTTTAGTTTGAAATGAGATTTCAGGAAAATTATTTAACAACGAGGATGACTTTTAAGCCTGACAACACAGTGTACTTATCCATTTGCTGGAATCTTCGGGGAAGGTGATTTTTTGCCTGTTGTTGTTTTTTTTTTTCTTTCTTTCTTTCTTTCTTTGGAAGCTGATTTTTTTTTTCAGATGACTCATTGCTATTACAGGTCCTCAGTGAATCGCAAATCCAATAGTGTCGCTCAAATGACCGTGCGTTCTCATTTTTTATATCAACATGGAAATCGCAGAAATGGAGGAATAACTCGCAAAACAATTTAGGTTCTAGAACATATCCACATGTATCAAATAGAAAATGAAACATATTTTACTATCTAAAACAATGGTAAATTAAGCATATTGTACTATGTAAAAAGAATGGGAAATTAAGCATATTTTGCTATGTAAAAAGAATGGTAAATTAGACATATTTCATTATCCAAAAAGAATCCTAACTGATTATTTTCACATGTGAAAATAGGAACGTCACGAAAATATACAGTCGTTATATTCATATTGGAAACTGTTCAGAAAGAACTTTTATGGACAAAATTTGATGTAAAAACACTGGGGTTTGTTTTTCTTCTTTGTCACGGGTCATATTCATGCACAGGCACATGAACAATTCAATTCAAATGATAGCTAGAAGTACTTCCATGCAAAAGCATATTATGTCAGCAAGTCTAGTTTGATTAAAATTTGATTTTTTTCAGCAGCAAGTATTGTCTTGCTTTGAAACTTCAGTGTGTTACCATAGACGGCAAGAAAGGAAAGTCCCTGGTTGTCCCGGGCAACTAATATGCAATATCCGGTTACCCAGCATATATGTCTAGGTGCCCGTCAAATTAATGTGGATGCCCCAAAAGTTTTGTAATCAATATTATCCTATTATTCGACATCTGTTGTCACAGTAAGGAGTCGCCGTAGCTCACAAGGTAGAGGGTCTGCCTCGTAATCCAAGGGTCGCGGGTTCGATGTCTTAGTGTGTCCTTAGGAAAGGTACTTAGCTACGTTCCATTGCTTTGGCATGTTATAGCCAATAATGTGTCAAAAAGTGCCTTCAAAATACCACCAAAAACAAATCACAACAACAACGGATAAGACTTAATAGAGTTTGCTGGCTCAGGGTGGATGTTTGAGTTGTCTTTCCAATATGCTGTGCTGAAGAGGGAAATAACATAAATATTAATCTGTGATTAACTTTTTAAACATATTGTTCTATCAGTCCGAAATAGCTTTACATCTTTATAAATACTTTATACAACTTGCTGTCATTTTTATTTATTTATTTATTTATTTATTTATTTATTTATTTATTTATTTATTAGTTATTGTCAATGTTTTTTGTTTTGTTTTTGTTTAGTTTATTTTACAAGGTTGCATTAGTTTGTGGGTTGGTTTGTTAATAACATCTAGGGATCGAGTTATTAATTTTAAATATATTTCGTCTTTCTCGTTCATGATTGAATTTCATTATATGCTGTTTGTAATGTTTGCACATACAAGAAAATTGTCTTTCACAGCTGTGGACGGGCTGATGGGCATCACCAAGCTGATCACAACACCACTATATCGCAGGCTATCTCGATCTTTACGTAAAATGTCAGTGTACAGATCATGCAAGGGGCATTTATGCACTCTCCAATCAAATGTCAGTGTACGGATCATGCAAGGGGCATTTATGCACTCTCCAATCAAATAAAAGAAGAAACAAAAACTTGAAACAAGCTTAAGATCGTCCACCGATAACAATCATCCAACACTCAACAAAAGGTTATATCAGTATTCCTTGATGTAAGTACTTCGAGGGCCAATGTAAAGATAACATTTTTATCCTAAATGGTAACGTTATATTTTTCATACTGGTTTTTACTTGCACAGCTAGGCTTCACATTGGCAAAAATGTCTGACATTATTTTTATTTGTCTCTGGCTCCGTTACCCTATCTGAATGGCTTGCATGGATGCAATAAACAATTTTTGGAAAACACTATACTCTACTGCCAGAACTGCGTAGCAAAATCCTCTAAATGCATACGTGCTAAGTTGCAAGTTCACCTTCACAAAAAATGTCTTCAACAGCACATTTTTTCTGTGAACTATTCCGTTTGACGTAATTTTAATGGTGGCCTGTCCACATTTAAATCCCGGTTACCAGGAACGCCATTCAGAGCTGTGGATTCCAAAGCCGAGACAGAGTACCTAGGCTAGACTGGCTTAGCTTTTTCTCTCACGGGTTGTCTTGCGTTCATTCACTCGTCTGGCAGACTGGCACACTTCCTCGCTCTACATAGACGTTTGATTTCAATGGCTCAACCGCTGGCACTTGTTGCAAGAGTTTAAGGTAAGAAGTAAATTACAGTTTCTGGTTAGTCATATTTTAAAGGAAATTCTTTCAAAAACGCCTATAACATGTTGCATAATTGAACATAATTGTTTTTTCTAAAAGCGTTTAAAAAGCTATGATTATTTAACAATTGATTACAGGAGAAAACACTAATATTCATTTTGTGATATGTTTGATTTCCTAAGGCAATATTTATTGTCTTACAAAATGTCATGAATTAATTGTCTAAATTGATTGAGAACTGACCATTGGTGGAGAGTTAATTTATTCTATAACAATCTCAAGTTTATTTGTTTAATTGTGGGTATGTGTTCAAAGATGTACATTTATGTCTATTTCTTAGAAAACAGAACCCAAAAAAGAAAATGACATGTTATGGTGGGGCGATTACATTACATTACGTAAAAATCATCTTTGTACATTTTTAGTTTAAAACCAACAAAATGATGCGTCCTTAAAATAACCCAATGGATGATGAATTAGCAGTACTTGTGAACGCAATCTGGGAGCTAACTCCAGTGAGGCATAATCTCGCGTGATCTAGGTTAGATTTTATCAAAACGTTACGGCAGTGCTGTCCAACCTGCGGCCGGCAGGCCGCATGCGGCGCGCGGGCTGATTTTAAATGGCCCGCTAGAGCTCGAGCAGCTATATAGTCCTTGCTTTTCAGCTTTCTGCTGCGGCTCTCGGCTTCAAGAAAAACATTTTTCTGTGGCGCAAGGTGTCAGAAAGGTTGGACAGCACTGCATTACGGGATAAACATTGATCATTATTTCAATCTCGTGTTTCCACGTGCATGCAAAATTGTTCGTTTCGACGGTAGTATGTACCTGACTGTTTTAAGTCGCATGTCCACAGAGTTGAACGTTCACAACTAACCATCAAATCTACAACAGTTTCAATCGAGATGTATTTGCTTAAAAGAGCGTTCTTTAGTCGTGCATATAATTTGTCGAATCCGATACAAATATATTTTGATATAAAACAAGTCCAGTCCCTAGCACCATCTAGAGTCCAGCTCAACCTTACTAAACGTATGGCGAAAGAGCTGCAGTTTTGATCTAATATGGCTGCGTGAGGTTGTCTAGGTAAGCTCATATTGCACGCACAAAGGCATATATCTGATAAAGTCATCTCTCTCTCTCTCTCTCTCTCTCTCTCTCTCTCTCTCTCGTGTGCGTGCGCAGGATATTATTGGACGTGCTAATAATAAGCTTGGAACCACATTCAGTTCCGAAAACTGAATTTTAAGTCTTTTTATGTGTTTTGACAATATGATGAATGTTCATCGTGTTCACTTTTCCATTTCCTTGAGGAAAACGTCAAACACGGGGTCTAAAAACATAAGAAGGTGGACTTACCGTGGGATAGTAAAGACACGCAGAATATATAGACCAAACAATTAAAACAGTTAGTCGGAATGTTTTCTTTTGTCAACATAATATATGGAATGCTTCAAATCCGTGGATAGAGAACATTATGATTGAATGTTCAATCAAATATAATCAGGAACATATACATTTGACAGAATATTTTTATATCATAACACTTTAATAGATTTACTTGAAGTTGACGGAGAAAAACTTTTTTCTGATATCTTACACCTTTCTAATCAGAATGTAGACCGGTATGTAATAAAGTAGTCTTCAACGTTAATTGACGGCTGAGTTCATCTTTTTCCGTTTTATTATGCGTGTTACTACTAAATCAATGTTATCCAGAGACCTCTGTCTATTAATTGCTGTAGTAGTGTGCATCCTTCTAAAAATATCCCGCATTTTAACAGTCTATTTGATTTAAAATACTATCAGGTTTTACATCCCAAAAATGAAACTATCACTGTCTGTTGGAACCAGATTATAGTTTGAGCCTTGCATTATTCCTTACAAGTTACTTTCAGTTCGATGAAATCTTCTAAATTCTTTTTCAACAGGATATAATACATCCTTCACTTTTCTGTAAATAATCCATTAGATTTGATACCGAAACTTTGGTCCTTTGCAAAATGGGGCCAGTTCTTTTTGCAAATACATGTATTTCATTGAGAAGAGTAAGTTGCATCAGAAGACGACAGCTTCAAAGAAAATTCTTGCACGAATAGAGTAATTTGTCTGCAAGGCTTTGACGGTTATGGCTGGTATTAGCCATAAGTTTTCATTGATATGAGGGCATCGTCAGTGAGAAATCATAGTTCAAACCTCAGTTGAAAAGATACTAACTTGCTGAAAATAGTTGGTTCTCGTGTTGTGACGGTTCCTATTCATCATTCTTAATTTGATGTAAAAAAAAATTAAAGGCAAACTTGACGGACATGCCTACTAGACCTTCTTAAAACAGACTTTAGAAAGTAAACTAATTACAACAATTAATTTTCAAATAAATAATTTTCATTCGATCCCAAGATTAGTCTTTTATACATTTTAGATGTTAACCCTGGAAAGCCAGCTCGAGTTATCTGCTGATCTGCTGTTAACTAGGCTTTCGTAAGAAACCGCAGTCATCGGCTTTTTTACCACACAAGAATAAACGCCTGCAGGTTGCTATCGTTTTTTTTTTTTTTCTCAAACTACCGAGCCCCAAGTAATATTTTTAACACAAACAATGTACGATAAGTACTCGAGTCTGAAAAAAGGTTTATGGCTTTCTTGCTTCAGTGACCGTGGACGTCAGTCAACAACTCTCAATCAAGATGAAATGGATGTATGCATGTAATTTAATCAGAAATACTTATTACAAACGTAAAGCTGATTATAAGATAAAAACTTTTATTTACTTTATAGACCCAACATTGCTACTTAATATTTGTTACGTGTATTCATTTTCTAGAAATAAATGCACGTGTCTTTATTTTCTTTGAGCATTTCCAATAATAAACGTTTTCGTTCCGAAGCCACGTCTGTTTTATGTTGTTTTGTTAATTATTTTTATTGTATATTTTAAGCAAAGTCAGAAAGACATATTCTTACTTTTACTGGTGTCCGTCTGTACGCTGTTGCATTATTCGTCTCATCAAAAAGAAATATACAACCGTTGATTTTGATTTACATTAGTTTTGGTTTTAAAAAATCCTAAAAAGGCACTACTTACCCGCACCAAAAAAATGTAGAAGTTACATCCTCGTCAATGTTAAATTGTGAATAGATTTATTTCTGTCTGCAAAACAGACGACATTACTCTCAATTCAACTTGTTTGTGTTCTATAGTGATTGTGTAATTTTGGGACGACAGTATTCTCATTTTAACGTCAATGTGTTCTACATTGATTGTGTAATTTTGGGACGACAGATCTCTCATTCAACGTCATTGTGTTCTATATTTTATCGGTAATTTTCAGACGACGGGAATCTCGTTTCCACTTCAAAGTGTTATATGCTGTATGGGTAATATCGTGTTCTATGTTGCATAGGTAATATCGTGTTCGATGTTGCATGGGTAATATATTGTTCTATGTTGCATGGGTAATATCGTGTTGTATGTTGTATGGGTAATATCGTGTCCTATGTTGCATGGGTAATATCGTGTTCTATGTTGTATGGGTAATATCGTGTTCTATGTTGCATGGGTAATATCGTGTTGTATGTTGTATGGGTAATATCGTGTTCTATGTTGCATGATTAATGTCGTGTTCTATGTTGCATGGGTAATATCGTGTTCTATGTTCCATGATTAATGTCGTGTTCTATGTTGCATGGATAATATCATGTTCTGTGTTGCATGGATAATATCGTGTTGTATGTTGTATGGGTAATATCGTGTTCTTTGTTGCATGGGTAATATCGTGTTCTATGTTGCATGGGTAATATCGTGTTCTATCTTGCATGGGTAATATCGTGTTCTATATTCCATGATTAATGTCGTGTTCTATGTTGCATGAGTAATATCATGTTCTATGTTGTTTGGGTAATATCGTGTTCTATGTTGCATGGCAATATCGTGTTCGATGTTGCATGGGTAATATATTGTTCTATGTTGCATGGGTAATATCTTGTTCTATGTTGCATGGGTAATATCGTGTTATGTGTTGCATGGGTAATATCGTGTTCTATGTTGCATGGGTAATATCGTGTTCTATGTTGCATGGATAATATCGTGTTCTATGTTGCATGCGTAATATCTTGTTCTATGTTGCATGGGTAATATCGGATTCTGTGTTGCATGAGTAATGTCGTGTTCTATGTTGCATGGATAATGTCATGTTCTATGTTGCATGGGTAATATCGTGTTCTGTGTTGCATGGGTAATATCCTGTTCTATGTTGCATGGTTTATATCCTGTTCTATGTTGCATGGGTAATATCTTGTTCTATGTTGCATGGGTAATATCGGGTTCTGTGTTGCATGGGTAATGTCGTGTTCTATGTTGTATGGGTAATATCGTGTTCTATGTTGCATGGGTAATATCGTGTTCTAAGTTGCATGGGTAAAATCGTGTTCTATGTTGCATGGGTAATATCGTGTTCTAGGTTGCATGGGTTATTTTAGGACGACATTACTTTCATTATTGCTTTCTACATTGCATGTGTAATTTTTGGGATAACAGTACTCTCATTTCAACTTAATTTTATTCTATATTGTGTTGGTAATTTTGGGACTAAATAGTCTTATTTCAACTTTAAATAGATACTTCAGATTGTTTTTGAGTGTGCACGTGTCATGGTGGCGACAAGCTTAGTCACATGCAAATTTCGAATAATTCGGGTAAATTTATCGTACCTGAAGCATAATAAATGCTAAACAGTAAAGTCCAGTCCTGTTATATACTCTTTTCTGATCAAAGATCATTGAGAGAAATTAACTTATTCAGTAAGATTTGTAAGAAAAAATCTAAAAGTATCATATCAGAAAGTAGAACCTTTCTGTTATTTTTGTCTTTTCAAATCTGTTACATTTTAAATAGTTTATTGACATATTAAAACATCGTTTTGGGTTTTTCTATTGATATTTTTATAATGGTTTTTCTATTTATATTTATATTTTTATAATGGTTTTTCTATTGATATTTTTATAATGGTCTTTCTGTTTATATTTTTATAATGGTTTTGCACTATTTTCTTCTTTATTAAGATTTCCCTAATCTACTGGCCAAAAAAAAATATGTTTTTTCTTTCCAATAAGAACTAACTATTTATTTGTCTGGATATTACGGCGAAATTGCGCGAAATGAAGTATTTATGAGAATTAATCTACTGAATATAATGATTGAACACCATATTGCCGTTTATCCTTTCGCTAGGTACATATTCGGCAAATCGTTTTACACTATTATATTCTTTATTTCATTTTTCTTGTTCATTATCATCATCATTGTCATCATCATCATCATGATGATCATCATCATCTCCTTCTTCTTCTTCCAACATCTTGAAGTGGAACTGCTTTATATGGAAATGATTAACCAAGACATAAGGCAGCACTCAATATGAAAGAAGTATTTTCCAGGCAAGTAAAATTGCATCTTAGAGAGAACAACTGGTGTTTAAACATTAATCCCCAAGAAGTATTTTCCAGGCAAGTAAAATTACATCTTAGAGAGAACAACTGGTGTTTAAACATTAATCCCCAAGAAGTATTTTCCAGGCAAGTAAAATTACATCTTAGAGAGAACAACTGGTGTTAAACATTAATCCCCAAGAAGTATTTTCCAGGCAAGTAAAAATTACATCTTAGAGAGAACAACTTGTGTTTAAACATTAATTCCCAAGTTCCAAACTTTTATTCCACTCAGGTAACTTTACCTATATGCGTGTATCTATTGAAAATAACTAAATATATTCTTTTATTGGGACAAACTGTGCAAATACAAACCACGTGACAAGCTAGACAGTGTTTAATACTCAGTTTGTGTGCTCAAGTTATGCATGGAAACCAAATAATAAATACCAAAATAAATACAGTCATATATTTAAGTGCCCATTGCATGGGAACACCGTGTAAGGCCTGGGTTACCTTCAGTGCAGGTTTGATCCAGCCAAATCTGAAAAGAAATCTAGCTTTGACAGATACCTGCAGATGAGCTAACTTCTAGAGTTCAACCGTTGCTTAAATGTGCACTATGCATACTGGATTACATTTGTGTGGCTATCTTTTGAGTATAACGTATCGGTAACATATGTGGACCACGTACGGTGTTAAATTGAGTACCGTACCATATATACTTTCAATAATTTATACAACACGGAGAGTCTTGTTCTGATCGTATGTAATCTGAGATAGTGAACATGTGATATATACCGTCGTTACTCCCATTTAAGTCGTTTGTATGTTTATGCTGTGGCATGATTTCCCACCCAGTCACATTATCCTGACACCAGGACAACCAGTCCTAACACTAATCTCTTAATGTCGAGTGCCTAGCGAGACAGCTGTTAGTACCACTTTTATAAGTCATTAGTATGACCCTGCCGAGGATAAAACCCACGACCTCCCGCATCCGAGGCGGACGCTGTAACCACTAGGCCACCGGAGCGGTCCGTCTTATAACTGAGCAAAGACTGAGAAACGAAATGAGTGCATTAGGACAAAACATCGAAGTTACTGGATCTGATGTGTTCTTACACTTACATCTTGATAGTAAATACTATATGTGTGAAACATAATTTGCAGCGGACTCTGTTGCGAATATTCTTGTCCAAACAATCAATGGCTTGCTTCCAGTTGTTCTTCATTGTTCGAGTCCAAAGATGACCATCACATTGCTAAATGGTTTCGTTTCTGCGGTTATGTGTGTGGCTGATCATGACATCTTGCGCTCAGAACAGCCTGTGGCACGCTTAATAGGATATACCGTTTGGGTTTGCTTGATTAATAAAGGTCGTGCTTCTTTTCAGAGAGTTAAACTGCTCGACTTTTTGCACTGTCTCTGCAAATCCCCCAGTTCATAATCTGTAGCTCCAGTATGGATGTGACTGTGCCAGGTTGAGCGATTCCGTGAGATATCACCCAAAGACGCAGGATCGGTGCTTAAATGTTTCTAGAATTAAATGATGGAATATTTGAAGCACTTCCTCAGACCACCCTGAGATCGTTTTACCTCCTTCTGCTTGCCGCAGCTGATTTTATTTGATAGTTGCCCTTTTGTTTTTCTGATGACGTTGACTGTCCATCTAATCTGCGATTTCATCAGCAGGGCGTGTATGCTAGAAAGTCTGCCCGTGTGAGATCTTCAGTGCTTCAGTGTTTGTTAACCCTATCCTGCCATCTTTACCTCTTCAGTTTATTCCGACAGCACAACTGAAATGATTCAGCTTCTTGGCATGGCGTCTGCACACAACCAGGTTTCGCATCCATACAAAAGGGTAGGCAAAACACTAGTTTTGTAGACCTTCAGTTTTGGTTGTATGTTTATGATGTCAATACAAAGTTCGTCGCCAAGTGCTGTTAAAGCTATTTTGTTCATCTTGATATTATATACATCGGGATGATATCACATAATCACATTTCTTTCTCGTAGTTTTCTTCTTGATTATATATACATTCCTTCGATTTGTTAAATTTTAAGTTCTTTTTGATCGCACATTTCCTTGTCCTGCATACCTTTTTCTCTTCGTTATTCAGCCTAAAACAAACAGAGTTAGGAGCTTAAACCGCAAAAACTCTTTTTTATCTGTGTGCCATTTAACTAATCAATGAAAAATCCCAATATCTTTATTGTACTTGTGGTATGTTTAATACATTGTTCATTGAGTGATCACTAGTGTCCAGTAAATTAATGTTCTCTTTCATGTCTCTATGAAAGCTAATACATGCGGATGCGGGAGGTCGTGAGCTCAATCCCCGGCCGAGTCATACCAAAAACTTACAAAAATGGTACTAACGGCTGCTTCGCTTGGCGCTTGGCGCTCAGCATCAAGAGGTTAGTGTTAGGACTGGTCGGCCTGGTGTCAGGATAATGTGACTGGGTGGGACATCATGCTACATGTTTGCGGCATGATGCCCTAGTGCTAGACATCAATATCAACTGCCACACTGCAGACATCGTAGCGATAAGAGTGAAAATTTTTTAAAGCTACGTTAAAAATCCAAATCACACACACACACACACACACACACACACTTAATGTGTTTCAGTCATAAGGAGTACCATTAGTACAGCCTAAAGCATTTTTCTTTGTTTCAACGTACACGGTTATTTTGGCATCTTTGGTTTAGTTCATTATGGTTTGTTTGGGAACTGTATTTTTATATTCTGATAAGTCATCTGTGTTAGGTCTTAGGTTTTCATTTGCAGGATAGATCTTGAAATAATCGTGAAATCAGGTTGTTACTTCCGGATTTACTTCTTAAATGGATGCAGTTTCATCGGGTATTGCAAGATGGATTCTATTCATTTATATGAACATCCATGGATTGGCACACGGCCTTATTATAAGGTTGTTATAAATGAATCCAGGAGCATTAAGAAGGTCTTTTGCTTAGACTTTATCGTACTCACCATCATATATCATTTTTCCATATCATTGATTCTTTTCTAACCCGACTCGAGAAAAAATAAATTAAAGTTTGGATCGGAGAAAACTTGCAGATTCAATACGTTGTTCAATGAAGTAGAACCGTCAAGAGGGTTTTATGGGCAAAAGACTCGATCGTCCAGGTACCTTTGCCTGACACTGCTAGTGCCTCACAACATTGCTGTGAGTTTAAAATGTTGTTAAATATTGTGGAAAACTACCGAACCACATGTCTGCACACCGGTACCTGAGGTACCCTTCTGTTTCATGACATCGCACCGGCGCATAAATCCTCCGACTCTACAAATATACTGAAGGAACACTTCATCCAAGCTTTGCCACATCCTCTACAGAGACAAGAGTAGATACCTAATGAGTTTAAGCTGAGACCCTTTCTCAAAGATTAGTTGATATGCAGATGATTTCAAAGTCGCCGTGCGTTTGGAAGTGTATCTTTCTATTGTATAACAACTTGAAAAAGTAATACTAAGTGGCATTTAATAATCAGACTAAAACGTGTCTAAGGGGTACATGGGGATTACGTTGAGGATGTGCACTAACGTGCTGTTCACGAATAATGAATTTTGTTGCATGGGGCATTAATATTAAGATTTTTAAAATACCCCTGGTACGCATGTCGTAAGAGAAATGGACTTCATTGGTATCAAACTTCCTCAGATTTATATAAATTGCTTTCATATGTAGCGTTAAAATTGGTCAAACTTTCAACTTTTCTATTCATGTGCGTAATATGTTCTGATCTATTGACAAACTTTATAAATATAAAAATATGCATGTTTTCATTTCAGTTGGTTGGTTGGTTGGTTGTCATGGGTTTTACGCCATTTTTCAGCACATGATAGACTGACAATACATGGGGGTCAGTATATCTGGTGGGGGAAGAACCTGGAAAAACCGGGCAAGAACCCACCGACGTACGGGAGTCTTCTGGCAAGTTTTCTCACATACGAACTTTGGCAGAGCCCGAGACTCAAATCCACGCGGACAGAGGTAATATGCCAGTGATCTGTAAAGTGGAGCACCTTGAACACTCGGTTATCCAGGGCCCCATTTCATTGGAGTCAATCATTTTATCAGACGTTAGTTTATTGTGGATTAGTGATTTTCCATGAAATCATTTTCTACATTTCATCCACACTTGCAATGAGCGGTATTCTTTTCTTCCTATAAGTTAATTCTACTAATTCATTACCTACTTTTATTTGCGTATTTAGCACACCTTATTCATCCTTTACTTTTTGTTTACAAATTATTCTGCAAAAAAAATATGTGTACAGAAGATAAGATTTTCTGTTACAATAGAGATTTCGTTTCTAAAATATGTCAGAAATCAATTTTAAAAGGTAGAAGGGCTGAGTTCCTGATATGTGTATTTTTATTTATTTATTTTTTACTTTTCTACTAAAATACCATAGTATGCCAGAATTACCCCCCTTACTTGTGTGGCCTTTAACGTCTTTCATTATGCGTACTGGGGCTTTGTACAGACGCATAACTGGAAGAAATTACAAATTTTATTTTAAATGTATTTTGTTGTCTTAAGTTCCTCGGATTTTCTAAAATACCGGTTTCTTTTCAAACATATCGCACCAGCAATGAATCTGGGATTATGTTGCTGATTGAGGAACAAACTCTCTGTCTCTTTTTATTGCGATAGTGTCAGTTGAATGGATCTACCTCGATGTTGTGCTGAGACAACCATTACAACGTTATGAAATAAAACACATAATTCCGCTTGAAATACGTTCTCCGTTTTCTGAATAAATCATCCTTACTTACTGGGTGAGTATAACTTTTACAAAAATGTAATACCTGAAAGGAAATTAATTATTTATTAAATTTTAATGTGGAACATTTTCGGCACTTTTAAAATAACCATTGTATTAAGGCGACATATTTCCTTAAATAACATGTTTTCTGTGTACATGTACATTCCGATTGAACTAAAGTAATGTGGCTTGCCAGGCGTATATTTAATGTTAAAGCATGTTTCCTGTAACTTAAGACACTAGTGGAGTTGACGAACATTATAATTCAAGAAGATGTTAAGTACGAAAGTGCATTCGTTTATATGCGCGTGTTGATGCCTTGCTAGAGTTGATCGTATCTTTCGTGTTTATTGTTTCATATAGATAATGAAGATGTATGGCAAGTGGATAATAGTCCAAACTATGTTAAGATGATTAAGGCCCGTCATAAACACAGCAAGAAGCTGAAACAGAATACTCTATATCACCATCAACACAGCTGAAGCTTGTAACATGCTCATTTTATATTTTTAACTTGTATGGCACAAACGAAATATGTCTGCATGCTATTTTAAAGGATTGTATACGATTATTATAAGTAGCTTAGATCGATTTAATTATAATCATGTGAATTACCAGATCGATCTTTGCGTCCTTCTGTTTCACAGAAGCTAGAAAAATACTTCTCCTATTTAAGGCACGATTTTAATCTATTTTTTTAAATTTTATTTTTTTTTTTGTTATTCTTAAGTTACTCACATTTTCATTAAAGTTTTGTTAAGTTTTGACAACATTGAAATGTGTTAAACAAATGGCGCTTTAAATGTAGACAGAAAATGCTTTGGAACTACACAGGCCAACCCTCTTATCCATAACATACGATTAACTGGGCAAATTTTATCTATCTGTTTTTATTATGAAAGAAATGTTTTTAGTTTAAATAAATTCGTCAGCGAAAAATAGAATAATTTTTGTCTTGAATATACGTTTCTGTGTCAAAGATGAAGCATATTTCGATTCCCTTGGAGCGTTTACCTGACGTATCGTTCGTGTTTAAGAAAATGGTGCAATAGTTTGTATCATTGATAGTGTAGGCTTGTATAGTAAAACAATGTCTTTATGATCCATTTTGTCATTCCTCAAAAAATAATATTAGAATCTTTAAAAGCAAATATTTAAATTGAATAAATATTAGATTGTTTTACCTCAACAATAGTGACAAGAACTATGTACAACAAAACTTAAAAGTGTTAGCTTACATCTTGAAAAACAAGACGAAATGCAACACATCTTGACCCAAGTTAAAAAAGGCGAAGTCAATAACAATTTCTTTCCTACTAATACCAAGTATTTTCCAGACATCCAGAGAAATTGCTACATTTTTTGCAAGCTTTTAGTCGAATGCGAATAACCTCTTCGTCATCCTCCGTGATGATGATACTCTGATCTAAGACGTGTGTGCTATGTTGAGTCCGGCCTTTTTTATATACCTATATTAGTATAAATGCTTATGCTGAGACTAGTGTTGCACTCATTTCTCTTTTTATGTCTAATATTTATTTGTTTATTTATTTATTTATATATTTATTTATTTATTTATTTATTTATTTATTTATTTATTTATGCGTGTGTTATTTTGTAATAGATGATATAACGTTATGTTACTTGCAGAAATGAATCTTCTTATACTATTGAAAGTTATGCAATTTTTATGAGGTAATGGTGCGATTAGGGGATAAATTAAAAACAAATAACTACGTTAACAAGAGGGTTTAAGATTTTTACAAGAAGAGAACGTTTTGCAGTCCTAATATATTGCTTTTGCGCTCTATCATCTAGTAAAACTGTGGATTCTTTTAGGTCCAAGTGCCATTTTTGTGGGAGGGAGGGTAAGGCTGAGGCGAAAAATATAATTGCAAAGTCCAGTATTTTGACATATACGGTACAAATGGCCCAAGGCTAGTTATCTCAATCCGGTCAAGTGTTCGATTTTAGCTCAAAAGAACAATGACTTGGAAGAAACAGAGGGAAAGGTTGCTTTGGGAGGCGGATTGCCAATGAGGTGGCATTGTCTTTTTCTCACGGCTACCAACCGTTATTTGCCATCAACGAACGAAATTTAATTTTTAATTTAGCATTGTTAAGCAGCATGATACTTACACAGTACACTACAGGACTTTTATATCAATGAAATATAACAAACTTGCACGTTTTTGCAAAATTACTGGTACACTTATTATGAATGGTAGAACACCGAATAACATTTAAGGCAGTCCACTATTGACTATATTATAATGAGTGAATATTGAGAGCTCGTTGTTAGATGAGAGGAGCCTATCGAAATCAAACAATTTAAATTAATGCACTTAAAATCCTTGATAACATAACCTCAATGCAATTCATCTTCTATTGATTTTCATATATCAGTTTAATATGAGATTCACAAATTAAGTAATAATGCAATCAACAACGCCATATATGTTAAAGAAATAAAACTCAATGAGCTTCGCTTACAAAATGAAACTTGTTGCGGTACGCATATTATATTAAATGAAATGTGATTATTATTTTTAGCTCTTAACCACATTAAATGACTTTTTAATGTGATGCTCAAGTCAGGTTTTCTCTTAAATTTATTGAGGGTATCTTAATTGATTCCAATATTCAAAAAAGCAATCCCAATGACGTCGATAATTACTGAGACCTAAACCCACCAGCGCCATCAGCAAATTCTTTATGCCTAAAATAAATACTAGTATAGCAAAATTTCTATTTAGATACGTCATCTCTTAGACGACGTTTAGCTTGGTTTCAGAATAAAAGTCATAGAACAAGTGATACCCTTGCTGATTGACAAACATTGATAAAACAAACTCAAGTGACAATCAAAACAACGAAACCTTTTCATGTTTTATAGATTTTCATGAGGCCTTTAACAAAGACTGGAGAATCGGGATGATATATAAGTTATACACTGAGGTAAAGTCTTTAGTGTGATGCTGACATGTATAAAAGAACTTATTACATTGTAATGACAATTGAAACTCTTAGTAATACTATTTCCTCAAAAACGTAGGGTTTGCACAGGGTTGCGGATGCGCCCCTTTGCTCTTCAATATCCTCCTCAAACGACCTTCCTTTATATTTTCCTAATACATATAGTTATTCCCCCACTGGATCAGACAATAATGACACGCCTACTCTTTGCAGACAATGTAATATTGCTTCCTATATTCCAGGCTAGTTTTCCAAATAACCTTAACCGCTTGTTAGATATTTGTAGAGACTGAAAACTAATAATTAACACAGATAAGACAATGTCCAAGAATGTGATATTTTTAATGGTCCTATGAAGTTGAAGGACGAAGTCCCAATATGTTTTAAAGAAACTTTAGTTCAAGTTGTGAATGAATATACCTACCGAGACCTGTTCGTTCGCGCCACGGGAACTTTCAAACCTGCTATAGTTATTAAAAACAAATATGCAAAATTAAGGGTAATATGTGCACAACTGAAGATAAACCAAGATAGCATTTTATTATATGTCTATACTTGTGTATCCATTTTATTTTATGTATATAATAGTGTATTCATTTTATTATATGTGTATACTAGTGCATCCAAGCAAATATCCCTACATGGGGCATCGTTCAAGTCACGGTCTATAGTCCGCTACGGTAGCGCATGTGTGGAGATTCACTCGTTTTACTAAACCATTCACTGCGAACGCGTTATTGTCACCAAATATTACCTTTCACTTTGTTTAAATTAGCCAATCAAAGTGTCCCTTCCACGCATAGTCACTTATAGATCTATTAACAGTGATATGTATGAAATTGTTACATTGTGTTGATGATGACGTATTTTTTGTTCATGCGTAGAGCATAAAAACGAGGAATGCTCAGCACAGGCAACCTGAATGATCAAGGAGTATAGCGGATTATCGCAACTGGATTGCGACGATATATATATGTAGTAGAAATTTGGGGTTACAGCCGTATACACATGAAATGAAATAATCTTTCATGAAATTTCGACTTATATCTGGGATAAATTAAAACGTCTAAGTCATTTCTAGATTTACGAAAACGCAAAAAGAAAAAATATAAAAAGCATAAATAACCTCGGTGATTTAACTAAATTCGAACTTACTTTCTGTCTTAAGATATCGCTTGACATCTAATACAAAAGCAAAAAATGTTGTCTGGGGCAAAGTCTGAAAGCATTTTACCTCTTGCTTGCACTGAGGATACGTCCGTGGGAAAAATAAAAAATAAAAACTATGTGCATCGGCACAGAAACGCCATGTGCTCAATTGTATTCATATTGGCAACATTGTTAGTACTTTTACTTCATGTAATACTGAATTGGGTACGACATAGGGCAAACTCTAAGGGTAGTTCACTGAACTGATCAGAAAGGAAACAAGCATAGAACAATTTACAGACGGTACTCGGGCAAAGATTGCGCTCTTTTGATATCTTCAAAAGTATATTTCATTTTTCAAGCCACATTTCCAGTATCAATAGGGATTCACGCTCAGCACTATCGCCGGTAGGTAATCGCCTCTTCTACCTGATTTGCTACATAAATTTTTAATATTATTCCTACGCCAAGCAGCTTAGCGGACACGAATGTAAATAAATATTCTAACAAAATAGTTCCAAACACTCGGCTGCTTTATTTTGTTGTGATAAATTGCTTAGGTCCCTCCAATGTATTTATTGACTGTAATTCGAACTAAGTATAATTCTTCGTACAAATAAGTTATCATTGGCTTTTGCAAAACATAAAATTACCCATGATCACTAAAGTACTTCCGTTGTTAGAGCTACATGGTGCCGATTAAGGTAAAGTTGTTTTTTCAAAACCTGAAAGTGACAAATTGTACAAGAAAACTTGACGACTTTAAACAAAGCGGATTGATCGTAAATGATAATCATAATAAGGATTGATAAAATAAAAAAATTATAGTCACTTCTGACGTATATAAAAAAAATTGTCTTGATGTAGGAAAAACTAAGCTATCTCACCAAACCATGCTTTAAAAATTACTTTATTTATAAAATACTATTAATTCATTATACATACCTGCCATTACGTGAATAGCATCGTGTAATTCACGTGATCCACAACTGTCTTCTGACTTCTCATGTTTTAGTTGTACGTTCTATTTATATGGATGTCGTGTACAATAAAGAATTTAATTGATATATTTAGTGGTACAGTATTAATTTATAAGGGTGTTTTGTACACTAAAGGATAAAACTGAATTGATATATTTTGTGTATACAGTCTATTGTCTATTATATATTTCCAATACTCTTTAAGTTGTAAATAATATCGTACACTGTTTCATATTTGAACCATATCGATGGAAAGCTTACTTAAAGAATTTGTAGTTGAACATATGAAATACAAAATCTTGTTGTCTTATTTGGAGCGCACTTTAATAAAATATAAAAAATTGATAACACGACAATATAACTCCAATCGGGATTCATTTTGGGGACTTAATTAGAATATACAGATGTTTCTTTTCGTAAAGTAGCTACAAACTTGGCGTATATAAATCTATATCACTTCGCCATGACAACAGATGTAGTATAATTGTAGAAACCATGTCAAATCCTTTTGACATTAAGAACCTTATCAGTCACAAAGCTATATTTTATCGAGTATTTGATATCTTCTATTGCAGAATAAAAAGATTAAGTGTAATTAAAACACTGCTAGGTGAGCGAACTACTGTTACTTAGTTCCTATCCTGCTGATTTAAACGTTTTCCTCTTTGTTTTATGGAAAGAGATGAAATTTAGCGTGAATGTTGAGGATAGATTACTCTGATTTTGTCTCGAGCATTTAACCCAGACATAAGTTTCGTCTGCCACGCGCTTTCTACATGTGTACCTCTTATGCAGCAGACGATAGTTTATGTCGATGCATTTGGAAGAATTTCCTGATGTAACCCGGCTGACATTTGACATTTTAAACTGCCAACACCTTCAGCCAGATAAATGTTTAAGGAGGTAAGTATGTTGGCAGGCTAACCTATCTTGTCATTAGCAGAGAAAGCGGCTATCTAGAACAGATGCAACCGTTGCATCGTCTTAATGAAGCTGAAAGTCCCAATTTGGCTCAATTATTCGATACATTTAACTTCCAGAGCAGAGCATACAGATTGCTTCTCTAAATTATTGTGATCTTCAGCATAATCCAGAATTATTTCTTGCATTAAATTTTCTTTTTCATTCTTGATTCATATACGATTTGACATTTCTGAACGTTAAACCCATGGGTGAATATGCGCAATAGTTAGTTGCAAACTAAATAATTAAATGAAACAATTTCTCAACAAGGTTACGAATATCAGCTCTACTATAATCGGCTCTTCGTAACAATATTCCATTGGGTTTATTCAAAACGAGGCTTGCTTGTAAGAAAAATTTTCTAAAAAACTCAGACAAGGAATCATCCAATAAGTCACCCTAATCAAACCCGTTAAAAACTCTTACCGTTAGAAATCGTTATCTTTTTGACAATACTGTGAACCAATTTAATAAAAACTTTCTTACGGCCAGCTACTATTCTTTGTTGTTTTTTTTTTTTTTTTTTTTTTTTTTTTTTTTTGCCTTCTTTTATAAATTATATTTTCTTATTAAGTTTGGTACCGTTCCAGTGGCCTTGTGATTAGAGCGTCCACCTCGGATGCCGGAGGTCGCGGATTCGCATCCCGGCCGAGTCATACCAAAGACTTATACAAACGGTACTAGCAGCTGCCTCGCTAGGCGCTTAGCATGAAGAGGTTAGTGTCAGGACTGGTTGGTTTTGTGTCAGTATAATGTCACTGGTAGGACGTGATGCTACGTGTCTGCAGCATGATTCTCCAGTGCTAGACGTCACTATAAACTTAACACTGCAGACATCGCAGCGATGTGACTGAAAAGGTGTTAAAGCTACGTTAAAAATGCAAAACACACACACACACACACACACACACACAAAGACACACATACACAAAGACACACACACACACACACATTCTTATTAAGTGGCAATGCTATGAACAAACATATCCTCTATGCTCGCGTATAAGTCGAATCAAATTGTAAACAACAAAGATCCTGACGCCCAGTATCACGATGTGCCTGCAGATTAGGGTCCATGTTGTTTGTTCTATTGATTACTACTCAACAAAATGTACAGAACGGCAGCTCTGTGTCTGTGCAGTTTGCATTTTTATTCGTCTTATAAGCGTGTACAGATGGTAATTTCTAATTTAGTTTTAATGACTAAATGAGAGACATGTAGGAAGTTGTATAAATGTTACTAATTACAAGCGAAAGGGTCAGACAGGTCGTTTAAGTTTAGCTGCATTCCAAGTGTCAACGGAGCAACTTGTCGCATCTTATAATTCGTATAGTTTAGCAAAAGTACCTCACAGTTTGTGAAACTATACTGAGATGGTTTAAAATCACATTTATAAAGATAACAGATTAAAACATCGGATGATAAACCAAGCTTTTGTAATATTATTGATCGATGGGTATGTGTACGATGCCTTTCTTTCCTTCTAAAAACAGGGATTTCTAACTGTTAATGATTATGAAAAGACATATTTTAAAGTCAAGTAATATTTGATGTTTGTTATTATGGAAGAGTCAGTTGCTGCAGTAGTGTTTTCAGTAGCATAATATACATTATTTTAAAGTTGACATATTCTGTGTTGTACCCGAGCCAATTACAGCAGTTCAAAATTAATTGTGGGTTGTGAGATGAGCGTGCCAGTAGCAAATAATGCGAAACAGTTGAGTTAGAATATCTAGACGGAACATGGCATTTTTTAAAGTACATAATACGACATTTATTTGCAATGCAAGATTTAGATTTCATCTGACGATGTGATAGTATGTACTTAATAACCTCATCCGACACGTATTCCGTGCTTCCAATATCTATGATGTTTTGGGATTTCCTTTTGTAATGCATTTCCTTGCTTGTCTTTTTAAAATGATGACTTGATTTTCTTTGTCTTCTTGTCTTCCTTTTTCTATTATAAAGTCATCTATATTTAACAGAAAACACTTACCTCTGTGCAAATATGCGTATATGTTGTATGTACATTGTGTATAAGTATGTATAATGATCAGGTTGTGGAGAAGGTATAATTTCATTATATCTCATAAATGTATTTTCTAATATTTGTGTCCCATTTTATTTACGTAGCTATAGGTCAGTCATTCCTCTACGAATACTGTTTGTATGTGACAAACGATTACTCTGTCCAAATGTGTAAATTCCTCTTCACACTTTTTCCTCACACATAAATATATTGCTTTATTTATTTAGTTAGGTATTAGATTTCCCAGGTACAGTTAGGGTAACTAAGGTTTGCGTACAATTTATGCAAACTACTTCCCACGTCAGTGATATATTTTCCCCTGCAATCACGAAGCGATAAGCGATTTTTGTTTGTTACATTTTACTAATGCTTTGTTATGTCCATTAGTTTCAGACAAGATAGCTCTTGTTCATCGCGCTGACAAATGGTAGCCGTCTCATTGGCTTTTGTCAAACTAATAATGGGATGCCCAACCGCCGAACAACCTGTATTCGATTCTTTAAATATTACTACTTGAATTAAATATATATGTTTACTTTTTCTGATTTAATGGGGTTCTACTTCCTTTCTTTTAAATTTACCAAAACCTCCGTCGGACCATGACTGGGATATACTGAGTAACAACAACGCATCATGTTCAGTAGTCATGACAAACGAGTTACTTTTTTTTATTAAAATATTATATTCTTTTAAAAGCATCATTTTTTATTTGAGATTTTAAATCACATAAAATACCAAAACATATCAAAACTTCATTAAATGTTATGTATTTTTTTCTTCTGGAAATAGTCGCATTTTGATGAATTTGAAAGGAATTTTGAACTAAGGTGACCTTTCCGTCACTGGCTGTATCACATGCTACCGACTGTGATAACGCTACAATGACACGTGACTGTGTCCGTAGAAACAAAATCGAAAAAAGAAAAATTCAATAAGCATTTTATTTTCTGCCTAGACTTTAACATTGATTTCTAATGAGTATTTTCTAGTCAGAGATTCCCAAGGAAATATCAGAGGAAAAATATTAGTGATTTCTAAGGAGTCCTTCCTAGTCAGCGCGTCTATAATGATTTGTAATTAGGATTTCCCAGTTATCGCGTTTATAGGAAATTTTAGAGGGACAAAAAATAATTTCAAATGATTATTTCCAGTCATCGTTTCAAAAAGACATGCCAGAGGAAAAACATTAATGATTTCTAATGAATATTTCCCATTCAGCGTGTTTATGGGATAATGTCAAAGGAAAAACAATAATTATTTCTCGTGAATATTTCCCAGTCAGCGTATCTTTACAAATGTCAAAGGGAAAACATTAATGATTTCTAATGTATATTTCCCAGTCAGTGCGTCTATAAAAATGTCAAAGTAAGATGCAACAAAATACGATTGGCTGGTAAAGTTTAGTAATACCTTTAAATGTGCCAATGTAGACAGCTGTGGTAGCTCAGTTGGTAGTGTTCGACTCGTAATCCAAGGTTCATGTGTTCGGTAATCGCCTACACACACACACACACACATATATACACACACACGCACACATACATACATACATACATACATACATACATACGCACGCACGCACGCACACAACCATCCATCCATCCATCCATCCATACATACATGCATACATACATGCACACACGCACATACACACACACACACACACACACACACACACACACACACACACACACATACATACATACATACATACATACATACATGCATACATACATACCTGTCCGAGATTCATCTGACCCTTGCCACCCCATTTTTGATACTTGGACATTGAAGTTGGGGTGTAGGGTCAGAATCCAATCTTGAAAAAAAGGTTGGAATTTGTCGACGCCATTTGGTGTCGACATAGGGCAGCTGCTAAGTAGCCGGCCTAGCAAATTTGAACGACCTTTCATCAAGATATACCTATATGAAATCGATAGGAATATGATTTATTTTCTCCAAAATCGCGAGCATAGCATTTTTAATATTTTTAATCTGCAGACAGACAAGGCGAAAGTATATCTTTGATGAAATTTGATCTGGATCTTGCCATTTGCATTCCGAGTCACATGACCATACAAGTCTCGCAACCTACATGTCAATGACATCGGAGGTCATATAGTCACGCTTGCCCCCCTCTTGTAGGCCCCACATACATACATACATACATACATACATACATACATACATACATACATACATACATACATACATACATACATACATGCAAACGAAATTATTGATAAAATAAAAAAGAATAAGGATGTGAAGGTCAAAAGGTCAGATGAAGAATAAACCAGTTTGTTCTGAGTATTCAAGTAAAGTTTACAGAAAGAGAATAAAAAACGTAAGGTGTAAGGAAATTAGGCATCTTGACCCACATGTCCACCTGTTAAAATTAAACCGATACATGATTACCACGAAGCATAAAGCTACTTTTCTCTTTCGTGGGCTTCTCCCTCTGGGTCCCCACCAGAAGTTCTGATTTACATCCCACTTGCTTACTTGTTCAACGTGTCTTTGGTCTCATGAGATGGTTTCTACGACCGGTTTTAAAGTGAAAAAGCACTGAACAACACAGAACGTGTTTAAAAAATATTATAGCAGTAATTCCGATTTTCAAGATTAGTAATATGATCAATCAACCAGTCAATCAACCAATCAATCAACCAGACAATCAACCATTCAATCAACCAATTATATTGCTGTGTAGATCTCCTCAAGGACTGTATAACATTTAAAATTATTCAGACGTACATGAATTAATCATCTTGATAATATACCATGTTATTCACCATATGTTTCGTCTTTCCCTTGTAGATCTACCATTCTTCTGTAAAACAGTTCGTAGACAGGCTTTGCTACTAAGAGAGCTAAATTATCACTTGGATTCATTAATAATATACATCTTAACTCAGAAATCAACTCCTGAAATTTTGATAGCGGTGTTGACATTTTGTCTCTTCGTTTTTTAGCAGTGGGCATCAAAGCAAATCACGATCATCAAAAGGAGCATAACAAGATTTTCAGTTTCCACTTAATTTTTTTAAAAAAGTCAGTGACTTATCTCGGTTATGCAGACTATATACTCAGTGCTTGTTAAGATGCAAACAGCAGACTCTATGAATATGCTTCCAATGTATATTTTGGCAACATTGTGCACTCGTACAAGTAACTGAGCACGTCTAGCTAAGCCCTTGAAAAGGGCAAACTGGATCTAATTGTATGCTTGTAGTGTACTTCCCACTTCAACCATTAGTCGATAACTCGAAACCAACGACAGTCTTTATGACTGCCATTATGTACGCTTACATGTAAGGCGATATTTCAAGACAAGTTTTAATATTTTGCGTTAGAAAGTGTTTGTCAATGTAATTCGCTTATATGTCTTCGCTTTTTGCACACCCAATTCAGTTCATTGGGATACGATGTATGATTCTAGTACTATTAATTCCAGTATTACTTTAAAAATTGTATATAAAAAACTGTGGTGAAGCAAAATTCTGTTTGGATTTACAATACGAATGTAAGGATCGAACTTCCGTATCTATCACCATATTAACCATAAAAGATTAAATGTACATGTAATAAAATATGGCATGAAACTCTAAAATAAAGTACATCTGGTTCAGAATAAAAGCCGAGATTCTTTGTACCATTATGATCGTCTTCTAAGAGAGCAACATTCCTTTTCCATCTCATTAAACTATCACCATGCAGTTTCAATGTTCGACTGCCAAAACCCATACTTTTGTTTGCTAGAGACTCAAACATTAATGTAGAATCAGTCCGGATCTCAAACATTAATGTAAAATCAGTCCGGAATTCTGTTAATCGTGACTGTCTCAAATTTTCTTTTGATCTGTTTCATTACTCAAGTAAAGGTCACCGGGTTTATACGCCATACATGCAGCTTGTTTTTTCCCCTTTTGTTGGGGGGTGAGTGTATTTTTTCGGGGCTGGGGGGGTAAGTGAATGAAATATTTCATCTTTCATTAAAAAACTGTTCCCATAAAGGCTGACAACCGGGGTGAAAAGAATTTTAAAAAATTATTTAATCCTTTCGTGTGGACAATATTATGTCACTATGTTTATATACAAAATGATGTCGTGAGCTATGATTTGAACAAAACATATTGATGGGTAGGTTACAAGAACATGCCGCTTTCTTTCCATCTGTCCTTTAATCGTATTTCCTCAATACACCACCCACGTACGTCTAAAAACGCTAGTTAGTGCCCATCATTATACTAACAGAATAAAGCAAAGCATGGTTTTAACATCGGTTCCACCTGTGTATAATTAATTCTTGATGTTCCTAAGAGAAAGGAATTGATAACGCTAGTATCATATCAACATCCGAATCTGTGCATATTTGTGTATTAAAGGTTTGCAAAACCATTTCCTGGTGCAATGTGTGGTTAGTTCCGTCATCCGAACCGCCCATGATATTGTACATCATTAGAACGATTCTACAGCACTACCTCTACATCACGCTCCTACACAAAACCAGACTTCCACGCACGTTACAAGATGAACAAGTGTTTCAGACCACACCTGTCTAAAATAGCTTTTAACAGGTGTGCTTGTATGTGGTTGTTTCCACATTTGTAAAGGCCATGAAGGTGAAAAACCCAAATATTCCTTATGATTTTATTAATATATTTTTTTACCGAAGTGATTACGTTCATATTAAAGATTTTACATTTTTTTGACCTATATTTTCTTTAGTCATAAAACTAAATTTGCACATACAACCAAGATAAGTGTCATATACAGATATCTTCGTAATTTATATTTTAATTATTCATTATAAAATCAGCAAATTTAATTTTCATATTTTAATTTAAAATAATCTAAAATCAATATATTTCATACTAAGCTTATCAATAATGTCGTTTTCCTATTTCCCCTGTATTTTACTATGATGTGTTTTTATTGCATGAATCAAGTTTTAATTATTAATTTGAAACGATAGAAGATGTAATTGATATTTACGATGTCCTGCTTCATAGTAGGAACTTAATTTTTTAATAAATTTTAATAACTTCATTTGATAATTGCTCCATTTTTTATGTTGCCAACACGTGTTTTCATTAATGTTTTGTCTGTGCAAGACTGTTATAGCTTTCGGCATATTTGTCCCTTATTTGTGTTAGTTGGACCCGCACTTATTCAGTAATTATCCTACGAAAATCGCGACCAAAATGCGCTTGTATCAATCTTACCATCGGTTCAGAACTGGATCGGCAACCGCTAGTGTCCTTGAACAATGTAATTTACTCCAAAGGCCTCTCCACTAAATAACCTCTTTAACAAAACTTTACCAAATAATGTATCATAAATAAAGGTTACGTCGAGAACTATATGCGCGTACTTCGTCCTTTAAAGTCAATGTCATGGCTGTATCATATATGCTCTAAAATAAGACATATTCATATAGGATTTAATTCCTAATTATGTGGATAACGAATATCCCAGAAAGAAAGAAAAAAAAACCAATACGAAATAGAGTATCGTAACCCGAGTATTGATGTTGTTGTTGTGGCTGTAGGGTTTAACGCCATTTTTAGGACATGATAGACTATACATGGCGGCCAGTATTAATAATGGATGAAGAACCCGGGGAAATCCCGTAAAGAACCACCGACCCACGAGAAGCTACTGGCAAGCTTTCTCAGATACCCACATTGGCTGAATCTGAGACTCGAACCCACGCAGACTGCGGTGAGATGGCAGTGATCCGTAACGGAGAGCGCTTTAGACCACTCGAGCCTGAGTATTAAGTCCAACATTACGACCCGCAAAATTGTATTCCCACGAATTTTTCTGATTGTTCAGTAATTCTTCCCCCACTTGTCCACTCTTCACTTTATTTTGAATGATATGATTTACTGAATGGTCTACTGAATATATACCGAAGCATACGTCATTAATGCATTATTACTTGCACCCACACTCACGTGCCCGGATTACATATTTTGACATCAAATTCAGTACGGGGTTTAAAGCATATTACGCGTGGACTGTGAAGAATAACTTTAAAATTGTAAACTGAAATACTCAGTCAAAACTTCATTAGTGAATACTTTATAACAAAATGCTTTGTATGCAATTATCACCCGTGACTGTCTGTGGTGAGGACTAAATAGCCTCACAGTGCTGGTGCGCCGAAAAATTCACAGTCAGTCACTGCAATGACGTTTCCTTTTTTATGAGGTACGCAGGAGCAAAAGCACGTTTTCAAAAACACACTATAACCTCCTTCTGCACACCAATGACAGTGCCTGTCTCATCACTCGATAAGTGACTATGTTTTTAAGAGAACGTTTAAGTGGCTCATGATAACAGCGTGAAAAAAGGCCATCTTGGGTCACAATGGCGAGACAATTACACTCACTGTGGTTAGTCAAGCAGACACAAGCAGCCCGGGGTGATAAAGGAACGACGATGTGTTAATCCTGCATGAAAGTATTTTGTCTTGTACCTTTGGTATTGGGTAATGAGAGTAAAGTGCAATGCCTATGAACACCACACGGCAGCCGACCGGGCCTGGTCGTAAAAGTCAAGCACTTAATCACTAAGCTACCGCCCAAGACTGTAATGCACTACATGCAGGTGCTTTGCATAATGAGCATATAATAAATTGCACCAGGTCCTCCTCTCCATTACTCACGCTATCGTATAAACCTCTCTTGCATGTCAAACATTATCAGCTATCAGGATATGGATTTCGTTGAAACACTTCCTGATTTCAAAATACCTATTACTTTTCCTTCTTCAGCCTCAAAGATTCCGTGCAAAGGTCAGTTATGATCAACAACTCGTGATTGCGCGATTGTCGCCCCCTTGCGGCTGCCGGAAATATCAACTTCCTTCTATCAATTTTCCCAGACTGCAATTGCTAATTTGATCATCTTTATAGATACCCTTGCAGTCCAATTTAGGTGTTTTCTCTGCGATGCTGTCATATGGAGCGAAATCATAAATCTCTGATGAATATCGACAAGATGAATCCCGTTCATTCAAACTAATAATCTTGCTGTTTTCCTCTAAGGTCACCTACAAGTTTGACATGTATTTCAATCCATGTATGAAAACATAAAGCACAAACGGTGAAAACCTTCCGGTTTATATAGATTCTTCTTCCCTTATGCTGTCTTCATAAAGAAATGACGATGTAGAGGCAGCTGTGAGAAGCCCTGAGCAATTTCAAAGCGTCATTGGGTACTTATATTTTACTATGACAGCGACTGAGATGAATGCGTGGTATCTTCATACTGTTAAAACGGCTCAGTAACATATGCCGCGTTATTTTAGATAAAATATATTAACGGTAACTTTACTGCTTTAGTGTTCTTAAGGGAAAAATATATTAACAGTAACGTTACTGCTTGAGTGTTCTTAAGGACAAAAGATATTAACGATAACCTTGCTGCTTGAGTGTTCTTAAGTGCAAAAGATATCAACGGTAACGTTACTGCTTGAGTGTTCTTAAGTGCAAAAGATATTAACGGTAACGTTGCTGCTTGAGTGTTTTTAAGGGCAAAAGATATCAACGGTAACGTTACTGCTTTAGTGTTCTTAAGGGTAAAAGATATTAACGGTAACTTTACTGCTTGAGTGTTCTTAAGGGTAAAAGATATTAACGGTAACTTTACTGCTTGAGTGTTCTTAAGGGCAAAAGATATCAACGGTAACGTTACTGCTTTAGTGTTCTTAAGGGTAAAAGATATCAACGGTAACGTTACTGCTTTAGTGTTCTTAAGGGTAAAAGATATTAACGGTAACTTTACTGCTTGAGTGTTCTTAAGGGTAAAAGATATTAACGGTAACTTTACTGCTTGAGTGTTCTTAAGGGCAAAAGATATTAACGGTAACGTTACTGCTTTAGTGTTCTTAATGGCATATGCATATCGTGTTTTCAATGAGCTATTTAACGCATGCCAAAATAAAGCGTTATCAAACATATTTGTAAAAGTAATATCAAGCTCAAAAACACTTCCTATCGCCATGTTATTTTCCTGCTTAATGTTCACATATAACTTGCAAAGAGCATTGCGAGCCAGGTGCAGTATTCCTTGGATAAGGTTCGGCAAGGAAAGTTAGAACAATGCTTACACTGCCAATAAAGATCTGAAAACTTCAGTGGCTAAAAGGGGCTTAGCTACCATTTAGCAAGAGAATACAAAGCATAGGGGCCCACGAATATTTGTTACACCACAGATTAAGCAGGGGTCCATCGGTAACCTTTGCATAGAGGCTTTAGTATCCTAGCTATGCCATCGGTGGCTAAAGTGGTAAACTGCGTCACTTCAGCAATGAAATGCCCGTTGAAGCTTTGAATTGATTTGGAATATAAAAGTTAAAACTATGACTTTTGTGGACTTTAACTGATATTTTTCTTTTATATAAAGTCCTTCAAAATAATGTATGTTGTGTTTTCATTATTCCTTCTTGTTTTAATCTGGCGATAAAACGATGAGTAATATGCACAACAAATACAAGTAACATATCTAGGTATTGTGGAATCAAATATGACCTTGGGGGAACATTTCTAAGAAGTATGCGTATTTTACAGCTCAAAAGCAAAGTATACCTGGTTTCATAATAGTGACCCATACAAACACCGAAACTTTACTAGAAAATATGATGCAACGATAAAATCGTGAGAAAACAAACATGGTCGGGATAAATATTACATGTATAAAACAGGACGGACTACGTGTTATTAAAAGAAGTGCACTATCCCATTTGTATCAGTCCTTTGTTAATTCCTTGAGTGAACACTGTCACAAGGGTCTAAGGCTTGTAATGTGAATGTTAACGTGATAGCTTTTAGCCTCAGAAATATTACGATCAGATTTGGAAACCATCCATGCCACATGTTTGTTCATGGATTCTAAGTGAGTTTCAGCAAATCGAAATTCGTTTATTTTCAAGACGGTTTTGTAATATGTGTCTCTGATAGCACGTGTACTTATGTTTTAGCACGGATCTTTTTTTAGATAGTATATATAGTTGCTTGGTATTCAAATTAATTATCTTGTCAGTCTTAAAGCTTATAATGTTGCTCTGAGTAAATATTACCGATCATATCGAGCTAGAGTATTTCTGATATAGGATCGCTTTAAGGATGATCGATTGATACGAGCTAGAGTAGTTCTGATATAGAACTGACTTTAAGGATGATCGAGTGATACGAGCTAGAGTAGTTCTGATATAGAACTGACTTTAAGGATGATCGATTGATACGAGCTAGAGTAGTTCTGATATAGGATCGCTTTAAGGACGATCGACTGATACAAGCTAGAGTAGTTCTGATATAGAACCAGAGGCGTAGCTGGGGGGGGGGGCAGGGGGGTACATATGTCCCCGGGCGCCAAGGTACAGGGGCGCCAAAATGAGGCTTACAACGTTACATTATAATAAGTAAACAAGGGTAATATTCAAAAATGTGATTAAACGGGGAGGGGGCTGGGGCGCCAATTTTATAGTTCGTCCCCGGGCGCAAAATATCATAGCTACGCCTCTATATAGAACTGACTTTAAGGATGATCGATTGATACGAGCTAGAGTAGTTCTGATATAGAACTGACTTTAAGGATGATCGATTGATACGAGCTAGAGTAGTTCTGACATAGGATCGCTTTAAGGATGATCGATTGATACAAGCTAGAGTAGTTCTGATATAGAACTGACTTTAGAGATGATCGTTGTGAAATGTTGGAGTATTTAACTTTGAAGAAAAAAGTGTAGCTTTGCTTAGTTCAAGTTCCAAGCCTCCAGAATCGTTAACATATGTATACCTTGGTGTCCATGTTATTGCGTTACTCTTAGTTTCAAAGGTAAAGGTCATTACTTAAAATGTCAAAAATGTTTAATCACTAAATGCTCTAAAAAGAATAGTGAATGAATATTCCAAATGTCAGAACAGTTCCACACGTTAAGGAGCAGATATTCGTCTAATCAAATACAGGAAAAAGTATATTGTGAGAGACTTATTAAAATTAAAACCTAACTCTGGAGATCACAGATTTTCCACAAAAGACTGCAGGTAATGTATAATGATTTTCAAAGGTCAAATAAACCTTCGTTGACTTTATACTTTTATTTCTTCGGACAGTTATTGAGATTAATACGTGGGTTCGAACCCCGACCGAGTCTTTCCAAAGACCCATACAAATAGTAATATCAGGTGACTGGTTTGGCGTTCAGCATTAAGAGGTTAGTATTAGGACTGACCGTTATGGTGTCAGGATAATGTGACTGGGTGGGACTCATTCAACATGTCTGCGGCGTGATGCCCCAGTGCCAGACATCACTATAAACTGCCACACTGCAGACATCGTAGCGATACGACTAAAATTACTAAAGCTACATTAAAAATCTAAATTACACACACAAAGAGATGTGAAAACTAAAGCATTTTGTGTGTGTGTGTGTGTGTGTGTGCATGTGTGTGTGCATGTGTGTGTGCTTGTGTGTGTGTGTGTGTGAGAGAGAGAGAGAGAGAGAGGTCCAGTCTCTCCCAGATTCCATAACACTAGGATGTATCAAGGCAAAAGTGACATCATATCGATGACATCATAATTTAATTATCACATCTATTCGATCTGCACAATAAGCGTTGATTCCATAAAAGCTGACTACCTTAAAAATAGAAGAATGTGACATAAATAGTAAGTTAACTCTGTCGTCCGTAAAGTGGCCGTTGGTGACACCTTTCGTATTGGTTCTGTGCCACCTCTTGCAAGATATTTCTGCGTTGATTGTGTCTTGGTTCCCCGTTGCTTGTCTTAGCTCCTAGAAATTAAGTATAATTGTTGCGCTAGTATAATTTATGTTGTTTACCATGGTTTTAAGTTATTTGGTGAAATGATATTCACTCACGTAAACGCTGACCCAGTATCATCATGATAGGGGTCCGGACAAGCTAGCTTTGGGCTTGTTGATTCCCTGACACATTAGAGGTTTCACGACTACTGTCCAAGTTTGTTATCAGCGTTACTCTTTAATTGGCTTGGACAGTACCCCTCTGTTCAACCCTTCCCTCAAAATCCATCCATTTGTTTCCTGCTTTTTCGTTATGTGCTTTTTTGTTTTTAGTTCTGTGGCATTCAGGAGGTTATTGCATATGGACAATCTGTTTGGTAATTCATACTTATGGCATCTGCCGTCCGCTATTCATCTGCTTTCACTGAATGTTGTTCACGATTTATTATTGACAGCGATAACGCTTTCCAGCCTTGCTTTTGGCGCTTGGCCATTGGTAAAGGGATGATGTATGAATAAAACCTAAACAACAAAAAAAACCCCCCAAAAAACACATGCTATAAACACGAGAAGAGAATTTGTATTACCCTATGATGCGATTACGATAACAAATGATGCAATGAAAAGACAACCTGAGATAAATCATATTATGATGTAATACATTACAAACCTTAGAAGAACTGTTTTCGTTTCTCATCGGATACTGAGCATAGCATTGTGGTTCTATCAGGGGAACTGATCCATGGCATGTTACGTGAGTAAAATAGTTCTTGTTATTTTGCACCATTATTGTTCTTTTAGTTCCTATGTTTCTATATCCGCTACTAAGTATTAAAAATGCATTTCTGACTTTGTTATGAAAAAATATCCTGTCCACACTGCCTGATTAAGGGTGGTATGCAGCCTGTCAGGAAATGACATTGGACCTCTTTTGTGTCACACATACACGGCTGACGTAGGTGTGGTCTAATTTCGTTAACGTCTTGAATTAGATCCAGGGGCACTAACTTCCCCGTATGAGAAGCTTAAGACACCACTGGACAAGTTTAAAGAAACTTAAATAAATTTATGCATCTGCTCTGTTTTAATTTTCAGTTTGGATGGTAAATTCAGTCAACCGTAGGAATTGAAAATGAGATCCAATGGAAGATGCTCAATATGGCCTTGGAGCAGTCTAGGACATTAAATAGACCACTTTCACAGTATTACCTTGATGAAAGACATGACTCTTTGTAAAGAACTATTGAAAAAAAATTCGACCAATCAACTGATGAAAGACGCTACTACCGTAAAGAAACTTTGTATGAGTTTTGTTCTTTCACTAAGATTTCATGTAGAGCATACTTACCAGAAAGCTAGACTATTTTTGCCCGTCAAGCATTTATAAAAGAAAGTCCATCACTAAATTGACAGTAAATTGTATCAGAATAGTAATCGTCCTAGAAATCAGTGAAATTAATTTATTCCCATAGAAACAAAAGAAGATATAAAACGATAATGAATTTATATTGTGAGACATTACTTTTGACTGTAGAAAGCTATTTTCATTTAGAGAAAGAGAAAACTTTGGCAACACTTTTTTCTTCTTTTTTTTCCCGATGACGAATAAGACATGGTTGGCCAGGATAAACGTCAGCAAGGAAGTGTTAATGGAATCATTATTATTATTGTTATTATTATTATTATTATTATTATTATTATTATTATTAATACGAAAAATCACTAGACCATCCACATTATTTCATTATCTGCTCCTTAAGGGAGACCAACAAACTATTTCTGGATCAGTTATGTTTATGAAAATCATTAAAATCACTTGACCGATCGGCTGAAGCACAAAACTACAGTGTCGTTTACTAATATTGGTGTGAGCTCTTCGCCATAATAGTCGGTGAGAAATGTGATTCCTGTGTAGCATGAAGTACAAGTAAATACATTGTCATTCATCAGTGAAATGAATTACTGATTAATTATTTCGGCCTTCAGCTAGATATTATTTCATTAAATACATATTTTACTTATAAGCTCAAATAGTTATAAAAAAATACAAAAAATGTAATTTACTGCAACAAAGTAGGTCATTCCAATCCTCCCGCCCTCTTAAGTCACTGACATTTATTTGATCAGCCTATCAACGTGAGGTAAGTTACAAAAATGGGATGGGTAAATGTGCTGAAAAAGCGAGTTTAGCTTCTAAGCTTCGATTGTGTAGCAAGTTTGGTATATAATAAATCTTTTTTTTTTTTCTTTTCCTGCGCCAGTATGGATATAATTCATCTTGTTGCTTCGCCAATCGTACAAAAAAAGTAAATCCAGTACTAATGTAGGAAAAAAATATCCTCTCTCTCTCTTGAATATTATTTTGTAAGACGAAAATCGGCATATTTTCAACCCCACCAAACTTATAAACAAACACACATTGTCCCTTTATACCGACATTGTTAGTTTAGTGTTAAACTTCTGCAATATTTAACCACCGATCTGAAAGTTAATGTATTTAATACGATGTATATTTGTGACATTATTTAAGGTATGTACACGTTTTTGTTTTAAACAAAAAATAGTCTTGCTCTTTGCTAATTATATGCATAGTCTAAGTGGTCTAGTAATTGCAATAACTATTAAAAATGATTGGTCTGGAAATGTTGTCATATTCCAGCACGGGATGGAAATACACACAAATTTCAGCGGTTCATAACTATTGGCGTAGCCCAATCAAAACTGTAACACATAATACAAAAATGGTCAAGAGATTTTTGGAAATATCTCAGAAAAGGACCAAAGAGGACAAGATACATGTATTAGGCATTAGTCAGTACTGTACCGCCTTTTAAGGTATTCAAAACACATATAATATTGAGTTATTTTTAAAGAGCATGCTACACTCGAGCGTTCACTTAATATAAAAGTTATGAAATGAGTTTAGAATATAATGTCATAAACCGTTTGCAGCAAGTAGTTCATCTTGTTTCAAGAATGTCAAATGCCATGTCAAATAAACAGGAATCTGATATTATTGTTATAACATATTTGTAAGGCTTCGTTGCGTTGCTTAGTGATGTGTCGTAATAAGTCGTGCGATTGTTATGGCGTGATGACAACGCTAATTCAGCTGTACTTTTTGTAATCATGTAGTTTATGCTATGTGCGTATTTCTGTAATAAGATAACGCCTTTGAAATAGTTGTATGTACATGCGAGTGCCTATCAGTAAAAGAAGCATATAACTTGAGAGAAGAAAGAGCAACAACAATCAATAATATAATCAAAATGAACATTTCTATCGCCAATGTATGCATGGATGTGATTAAACTTCAGATATGCAATAATATAAAATTAACTGATTAAAAGTTTTATTTCGAAGTAATTAATTTATATGACTATGCGTTATATTTGATTTCATGGGGTCGGGTTTGTCTGTTTTGCAAGGCATGTTTTGTTTCAATGGCGCCCGCAGAATTATTTTCAGCGGGAGGGTTAAACATGTGATAGTCATATATGTGTCGTAATAAGACGTACGAATGTTATGACGTGATGACAGAACGCTAATTCAGTTGTACTTTTTGTGATAATGTAGATTAAGCTATGTGCGTATTTCTGTAATAAGATAACGCCTTTGAAATAGCTGTATGTACATGCGAGTGTCTATCAGCAAAACCAGTAAAAGAAACATATAACTTGAGGGAAGAAAGAGCAACAACAACCACAAAAAAGCAACAAAAAGTGTAACGGCAGCATCAAGAAGAAGACGTGCATTGTGGAAATTTTAGAAAAGTTGCAATTATTTGAGAAAGAGCTTTATGTCACAAACCCGTGTTACTGACAGTAAAATGTGTAGAAAATTATATATTTTTAAAAAATTGCTTTTTCGCACTTTTATAGTAATATTTTCTCACTTTCCATTTCCCACCACCAGTAACAGGTGTCTCCCTGGTTGCCTTGGATAAACGTACATTTGTTAAAAAATGTACTTTGCCCAATATAGCTATATTAGAAGCATATAAAGGACAGTCTAAGGACTGCTTTCAGGGTGTATTTGTCAATCTATTAGCACCTCCACCACAATGTTAAGTGCCCCCACCCTAGCTTTTATCCGGCCATGGTGCAAAGAAAATACTGCTAATTCTGACTCTCTTTGTGTAATTTCAAACTGATCTCAGTAGTGACTCTTACAAAGTTTGCAAACTAAATTCTGTCATATCCTACAATTTTTACTTAGCTTCATTGTTTTAAAGATGGTTGCAAATTAATGGAAGATGACTCACGTGAGCAAGTAGTGTCTGTTTCGAGGGGAACAGTTGATGAAAATGTTTGATAGGCAGTGGTAAATAACTTTATTATCACGGAAATTTTCGTCAGCCCTCTGTATAATACCGAAGGATCATGTGAAGATCAGAAAGGTTAGTGCAAGATGGGTCCCATATTTGTTGACAGCTGTTGAAAAACATAAGGCCAAAAATCTCCCACGAGCTACTCTCCAAATCTGAAACAAGTGACCAAAGTCATTTGTCTGAGATTGTCACAGGCGATGATTTCTTTTTCTGAAAAGAAAGTAATAATGTTTGGATCGGATAACACGAGTAGAGAGAGACAACAAATCGCTCGTGATCTTTGGGATGTAAAGAGAAATGTATGCTCATTATTTTTCGATGCAAAAGGCATGATCGTTCGGGTGCCTGTTCCTGACTGATGTCACTTGACATTTTCGTGTCTCCGAAGTGTTGCCAAAAAGGCTGGAATACTATCAAACCACCAGTCAGCACACCGGTACCCGAGGTGTTCATCCAGTCCATGATGACGTACCGGCACACAAATCCGCAGTCATGCGAAACTTCTTGAAGGAGCACAGCATTCAAACTTGCACACGTCTGCCTTATAGCCCTGTTTTAGCTCCTGGTGATTTTTGACTGAATATCGTTATGAACGAGTCGCTGAGGGGAAGGCGATTTGAAAGCGAAAATGCGGTTGGAAACAAAACCATCCTAAGCAAACGCGGGGCCGATTTGGATCATTTTGGCGGTGCCTCCTGGAATTACACTTGGGGCCCCTAGTGAGCACTGCATTTGGAAAGAAACTTTTAAACAAGTTTTATATGATATTGAACTTAAAAGTTTTACTTTCTCACAATAGATATATTTCTAAAAACTACTAACGCACGGAGCCCCTGTGAGCGCGGGGCCCGATTGGACTAAATCTGTCAAATTGGCATTATGCCGGTCCTAGTTGGAGGTGCAGTTTTCTAGTGTATTAATATCATGCCATTAAGTGCATACAAATAGCATTTAATAACTGCATAATCAGGCTGCAAAAGTGTGCAGATGTACATGTGCAGTTTCATTAATAAAAGATTTTGTCGTAGGCCTATAATTTACTATTATTCCGATTTTTTTTAAAACTCTCCTCCTACAACGGTAATATGTTTTCGTGCACATAACGAATCAGTAAATGGTACTTTACCGTAGTGAAAAGTAGGTTCCCAGAGCAGAATGCACAGGAAAGACTGCCTTAAACTGATTCATCGTTTATCTCCAAGCTGAATTTATTTTCATCATTTATTGTAAATTTAAAGATGTTGATGTGTGTGACATTTTTTCAAAAAAGTTCCATAAATTGAAACAGCGAATCGGTACACCAACGATAGACCGATAGACCGAAACAGACTTAGTGGCGTCATATCACGACTCTTTTAGCCCATACTATCTACACGAATGTTTGGAATTAATTGGCCATATCTGTAGAGTTGCCCAGTAGTTTGAATCCTGTTTTCATGTATATTTCCATTTATTTAATGTATTCTCCCAAAGCGCATAGGAAAGATAAATTTTGATTTCCATTAACATCTGTTAAAATAATCAAAATGAACATTTATATCGCCAATGTATGCGTTCCCGTGTGCTAAAATAATCAAAATGAACATTTCTATCGGCAATGTATGCATGTACGTGTTTAAACTTCAGATATGAAATAATATATAATTAACTGATTAATGGTTTTATATTTGATTTCATGAGGGTGGGTTTGTCTATTTTGCAAGGCGCGTTTTGTTTCAATGGCGCCCGCATAATTATTTTCATGGGGAGGGTCAAACCTGTAATAGTCATATATTCAGATTTACGGATGTAGGCCAGAAATCGTGAGATCGTGAGGGGTGCCCTTCTCTCCCCCCACCCCCGCTTGCCACGTGTGCAGACGCCCATATTTTCTTTTGCCTGTAATGGTTATTTTCTAGAATTGGTCACATCAACAAAGTTCTTTGATATGAGTTCCATCAATGTGGTCAAAATAGTATTGCAATCGCTATTGGCTATGTTGAAAGAAATCAATACTTTAAATTATAAAAAACGAAAACAATTCAGTATTGTCATACTTTTCCATATTAGAATTTTCTCGCTTAGTATGTACTTGCGTACGCACTCATGCACATATTGGCAAACAGGTGTGTGTATGTATGTGTGTGTGTGTGTGTGTGTGTGTGTAATTCGGATTTTTTTTACGTAGCTTTAATAATTGTTCAGTTATATCGCCAAGATGTCTACACTGTGGCAGCGATGGCATCATGTCATAGACATATATCATCATTTCCCACCCAGTCACATTATCCTGACACTAGGCCGATCAGTCCTAACACCAGCCTCATGATGCTGAGAGCTTAGCGGGGCAGCTGACTGTACCATTTTTAAAAGTCTTTAGCATGACTCGGCCCTGTTTTTAACCCGCAACCTCCATCATGTAAGGTCGACGCTCTAACCACTCAGGCCACCGGATAAAGTTATTAGTGTCACTGGAGCGCAGTGGTACGATAGTATTTAGTACCTAGGTGAATGCGAGATCTATATATATATTTGCAAATTAGTGAAAACTGATTTTTCTAAAATCGATTTTTCATTTTCCTTGATGTTTGTATCTTGCATCAATTATACCGCCTATCTTGGGAAATGGACCCTATTTCATATATATCACTCGAAGCAGTTTGTCACTGATTTTAGGAAAATCATACACAATAAATAAACAGTCTTGAAACGAGAACTAATTAATTTTTCATTACTAATAGTATCATGCCAAAAAAAACGAATGTACAAGTTTAATTTTATTATCATTGGTCTCGGATATAATCTAACCAAATAAACGCCTTATAATTAGATTTATGGGTTAAATTTGTAAATGAGTTCGCGCCAATAATATCCAAGGTTTGGATATAACTTGCAATTATTTTCACTATTTGGGCGCCAGGCTGAGAGAAAGAGAATGATCAAATATCGATTTGATACAGAAACATGTGAAACATTTCTGACGGTTCAAGGTCTGAATATAGAGATTGTGTATTCTTACGGTCACACGAGAAATCATTAGTTACACTTCAAGACAGGTTAAAGTAAGGTAGTAGGACCGGTAACTGATACGGTAAATCGTATTTTAGTGCATAAACTTAGGCTAGGTGTTTCTTTATCATTTTACTCAAGACTGCTTTGCAGCTCTTTGGGCGAGTTTCGCTACACGAGTATGCAAGACTAAAATAATGTTTACACTGCCAGAGGCCTTGCAAAGCGGCGGAATGAGATGTGAGGGTGGGGTGTCTAAATTTGTTCAAGGGGCCCAAATTTGAACTTGTGCCTTGGTCTTCCTTCACAATATTGTCTCAAGAGTGAATTTTCGGTTGTATATAGATACATATGTATGCATTTAATGGTTTTAAGTGAACGCGAATATATATATATATATATATATATATATATATATATATATATATATATATATATATATATATATATATATATATATATATATATATATATATATATACATATATATATACATATATACATATATATATATTTATATATATATATATATACATATATATACATATATATACACATATATATATATATATATATATATATATATATATATATATATATATATATATATATATATATATATATATATATATATATATATATATATATATATATATATACATATATATACATACATATACATATATATATATATATATATATATATATATATATATATATATATATATATATATATATATATATATATATATATATATATATATATATATATATATATATATTTGGTATCCTCTTTTTAGACCGCTCCGGTGACCTAATGGTTAGAGCGTCTGCTTTGGTTGCAAAAGGTCGTGGGTTCGATCCCCGGCAGAGGCATACCAAAGACTTACAAATATGGTACTAACAGCTGTCTCGCTTGGCGCTCAGCATTAACAGGTTAGTGTTAGGACTGGTCGGCCTGGTGTCAGGATAATGTGACTGGGTGGGACATCATGCTACATGTCTGCGGCATGATGCCCCAGTGCTGGACATCACTATAAACTGTCACACTGCAGACATCGTAGCGATATGAATGAAAAGCGTGTTAAAGCTACCTTAAAATTCCAGATCACACACACACACACATGCACACACACACACACACACACACACACACACACTCTTTTCACAATAAAACGCCGGAAATAACTATTACTGATGCAATATATCATTATGAGCTGATAAGTACAATTAAATATCATCTAAAATATTTCCCATGCACTTTGTGGTGAATCTTCTAAATGTCATAACCAATAGGTAGGCCAAAACCATTATATATGCAAAATGAATAGTGAGGAATTGTTTTTATTACTTAGACAACAGAAAAAAGAAATTTTTTATACCAATATGAAAACGCGAGTGTTACCAGAATGTCTCGATATCAGTAGCCACTAAAATTCCATATACAGTACATGTAATTTGTACAAAATTTAACTTACATGCTTCAAAACTAAACGTGGGTCAGTTCGCACGTTCTGGGATGATATTAAAGTTAAATGCCCTCAATACGTGACCAATTTCAATGCTCATTTAAAAGTCGATAGCGCATACCGCTGCATGATAATTCCCACATAGAGGGTGACGAAGCTGATTTTGCGACCAAGGTCAATCACAGGCTGTAATGACGCTCTTGCGTGTATGCACCATGTCACGTAACGGAATTGAACCAGCTCAGATTAAGAATTTGGTCACGCAGTGAAGAAAGATTACATCAGAAAGATCGATATTAAAGATTGTTATGTTGCTCAAGGTTCATTCATCAACGATTCGGTCATAATGTAGAATGCAATTACGAGATTTTTCTGCTGAGGCTGACACAACAGCAATAAAATTGAATGCTACCGCAACTGCCACTAACGACAGAGACGAACAGGAAGGAACAGCCGTATCTAGGTCTTTCTCGTACACCATTTATAATACGCTCATGGTTTTTCGGTGTGTATCGTTATCTTTATACAAATTAAAATAACAGATGTCTGTAATTTCACGCAACTTTAGTGATTCCATGAGTGTATGTGGCCCTTTCTTGCTAAAGTGTGTTTTTGTATCTTTCAGTTATGTGAGTGAGTGAGTGATTTAGATTTTTAACGTAGCTTTAACAATTATTTAGTCATATCGCTACGATGTCTGCAGTGTGACAGTTTACAGTGATGTCTAGCACTGGGGCATCATGCCGCATACATGTAGCATGATGTCCCACCCAGTCACATTATCCTGACACCAGGCCGACCAGTCCTAACGCTGACCTCCTAATGCTGAGCGCCAAGCATGGCAGCTGTTAGTACCATTTTGGTAAGTCTTTGGTATGACTCGGCCGGGGTTCAAACCTCCTGCATCCGAGGCGGACCCTCTAACCACTAGGCCACCGGCGCGGTCTTTTACAGTTATAACCAAGAGACTAAGTCCCTTTGGGAATCAAACCCGTCTCGTGCAAATTTTGTCATATGTGTGGATTCGTCTCTCCATGCCCTGCAAATAAATATTTTTACAGAGTGGGGATCTAAGTAGTCCCAAGTTGTAATCCAGGGGAGAAAAATATTCACTTAGGCCAATAATACCACGAGCCCTACCCACCCCCACCCTCCGTAACGATGTGAATAACATAGACATTTTCAAATGTATATTAGCTTCTCAACAGTCAGACTCTGTCATGGTAAAAACAAATATTGATCCCAATATATCTTTACGATTTTTTAAGTTTGATTTGAGTTGAAATACGGGATAGTGATCGTCTATGTTTATTTGTTGCATTTTTTAACCCGTCAGTATATAATGTGGGGACCTCAATAGTTTCACAGATATAAGGGGTTGGGATTTAAGGAAAAATGATGTGGGATAACGTCTTGTGGTGTTGATAATATTACCCCCGTCGTAGGTTGGTCATGGGTCGAAGGACGACCCCGTGCTCATATGGGCCAACGTTGCCTATGCATATGTTATACTGAGGCAAATACTCGAGGACATGTCTTCGCCTTTTCATGCCCTGCATCTGTACATAGTTATGTTATTGGGATCCCAATAGATTTATAGATATTATACTATCAGGTTTCATCGTCCCCCACCCCCGAGTAAAGATTAAAATTCTAAAATTATTGTCACATCCTATACACGTCTTTCTGTTTTTGACACAGTTTTCCTACTCATCATCCTTTCCTGCCTCCAAACTTACATCACAATTATACTCGTGCTTTTTCGAAAACGCAAGATAATAATAATAAGAAGAAGAAGAAGGAGAAGAAGAAGAAGAGGAAGAGGAAGAAGAATATACGCATCGGTGAAAGTTCAAGTGAGCGTTTCAAAATGTAGTTTAAATTGCATAATCTGTTTTACGCACGAACGGTTTCGACGCCATTTGTATCGACATACTGAGCAACACCACTTGCTTGATACATGCTAAAAAACTGATCTGTTTACGTGTAATCCTCCATGTTGCTTCTGGAGCAATAGAAGAGTCCGTTGAATTTTAAGGGAGCTGTCGCGTAACACAAGTAAACAAACTTTGCCTCCACATTTCACAAATCATATCACAAACTAAACCAGATGGTGCAGACGATATTTGTTTACCTTGGGCATCCGACGGCTCCCTTAACCCACTCAGACCTGTATAAAAAATTGACTCTCCCATTGCTCCAGGACCAACATGGCAGATTACACATACAAAGGTTACTCTTTTTCAACATTTACCGAGTCAGCGAAGTTGTATGTCGATACCAATGGTGATAAAATTATTAGTGCGCGAAACAAATTCGGCCATTTCCAGACACACACTTGAAAATTCACTGAGTTAAAGATGCAGATCATTCGCAATGCGGAGCTGAACGAAATTTTAGTAGATGGTAATTGTGGATTATATGGCCCTTTTGATTTTAAACAGTAATATTCTTGTCGCCCGCATATAACAAACAAACGATACACTAACGAATTCCAAATTCCCAAAATCTGCATTTAACATCTGTCGTGTATGACCATCTCGTGTAGAGGTACATGAACTTTACTGGGCGACTTCCGTACTACTGCGACAATACCGTTACATATATCTATATCGCATGCTTAACGTTTGTCCATGATTATAGATTGTAAGGGTCATTTGCAAGCAACATATTGCATAGCTAACTTTTGTCCGTTATTGTAGATTATAATTCAAGAGAATGATCATTTATAAACATATTTACTTAAATTCAGAACATTTAGTTCCCCATTGTAAATTATGAGTCTACCTGGTTTTAGTCCGGTTTCCCCTTAAATATAACTAAACATACCTGATCTTGTTTATGAATTTATCTAAATATCCATTGCAAATGACCCGGATCCAGTGCATTTTGTTGTGTCACAAATCAGGTGACAGACTTTATGTAAGAAAAAAGATGTCAACAAGTATTCATTCATATATCAATATCAGTCTTTTAGTTGTGTTCTTTTATAATTTGACGGGAATCATTTATTTAAAATTTGCTGTAGAGGGTAATGACACTTGACTCTTGAATGAAATATTAAGAGAACAAGAGTCGGTAACACAGTAATTAAACATACTATGTTGTTTTTGTTTTTTTTCCTCTATACGAGTCATGGTGCTGATGGCAGACATGATTTAATAGATCCAGAAACTAAGGCAAAATGTTAAAAACTCAAGCAATTTATTGTTTGATCATTGTTTAATTTGCATGGTTTGCGTAGCCGATAGTCTATACCAATCTGAGCTTGCTATTTTACGTTTTAAAAGTGGCCCAGAATCGTTATTTACTATCTATTAATGCTGGCGATTAAAAGTGTGGATAAAGGTTAGGAATTTGTCTCTCAAAGTACAGCTTTAAGTAGGTGGCTTAGATAAACCAAGCACGGCGGGTCAAACATTATTCATTTGCTAAGTGCTTCGGTATCAATTACTACCTTTCCATACACACAACAAGGGCTATAAGATAGTGGAGATAAATAATTGTATTATTGGCGATAGATAATGCAGCCGATGTAACTATTCAATGCGGTGACAGCTATTCTCCCATGTGGTGAAATGCTCAATAATATGACATAGGTTATATCTTAAAATGACAGTGTTATGATTCAATCTCACTACTGAGGACACACAGCTTTCTACCATAACTGAAAAGACATTTGCAGAAAAGGAAGTACCATATACATTGATTTCAAACTCCTTTCCTTGCGGAATCCAAAGGTTTTACATCTGAAATCTTCGAGGCAAATATATATTTTTAGGCACAAAGAGCCGGGCTGCGTTAAAAAAAAAACAGGTAACTTGAATTTGATTTTTTTTTAAACTTAAGTAATTAAATAGATATTAAATTTGATTACTTTACCAGAATACATCTGTTTAATTGATCCCCTATAATTTGTAACTGAACTACTTGATATTTTCTCCCCAAAGCCAATAGGAAAGAAAGTTTCGTTTGATATGTTTTATCAACCTAAGTTAACGCTTGCTTGCGCAACCTCTTGAAGAGAATTGCCATATTAGACAAAGAAAGAAAATAAAACATGACACCGGGAAATATTCACAACAAGTGTATTTGATTAATATACTAAGAAAATGATCATCTGACTCGTCGTCAAAATAAAGCTCCGTTGATTCCCTTATGTTTGCTGCCCAGCCCCTCCCCCCCTCTCTCTCTCTCTCTCTCTCTCTCTCGACAACATGAGCACAAGAAAACAACACAGCATGGCAAAGAGCTGTTACTCTGTGTTGTGAACACTGATAACTCCCCAGTTCTTGGAATCAATGTACATTTAGGCTGAATAACCACAAATTCATTACTGGTGCAGTTTGAGCAATATAGTCTTCATTTACGTTATTAGGAACCTAGATTAACTTGCATTATATGTCAGCAAGGTCGGCATTACAAGACTTGTTTGTGTTTAAATATGATGTCCTAACACCCAAACTTCAGATGATCTTATTTCGATGAAAAGTTGCCTTTCTCTCAACTAACGTTTCTGTCTTCATTCCGTGTGTCTGCTCTTTACAACTCGTCATCCTTTATTGTGTTCCAACCGAGTTTTGTCTACATTTTTAGCGCAAATGGATTTCTTTAAAGTGCGTTCTTCTTCATTTTTCTGAGTAACTCACAAATCCTTGTATCTAGATTTTCAAATTCTTTGCGGTATTTACAGCGGAAAAATAATGTTCCTCACGTTTCTATGTGCGAATAATGTAGCTTTGAAGCTTAAAAAAATTAAAACCTCCAAATGTTATAGTCTTGAAACTTCACCTCATTAGTTTCATTGTTGTGCTTTGTTTGAATGAGTGTTTGACCCTTTTGTTTCTTGTTTTCCATCTGGTGTTTGGAAACTAGCTATCCTATTTCTCACTGGATTGCGGCGAAATTTGGTAGAGTATTTTCCACCATGAACATTTAACACTTCGATTTTATCACATTAGTTTGAATTTAATTTCCCACACATTATTTAAATTCTAACGACAGCTGACATGTCCCCCCAAAAATTAGATCTAAACCTTATTATCTACGAGTACAGCGCGTTTGATTCACATTAAATATAGCTTACTGTGGTCTAATATTTAAGCATAACCAACATTTTTGTGGAGAGGTGGTTTCTTTGCTCTTTGAAAACTGAGGCGGATGCAGTCATGAAATCCGACCGTCTTCACAGGACTGCTAGAAAACAATGTGAGTTCAACAATGAATAAACACGCAAATGAATAAAGGTACAAAAAATAAGCATATATAGTTTGATAAATAAGGTTTGAAATTTTCAATTTTATCTTTCCAATCCATGATTAAAATTAGTACAAAACTGAAATACATCTGTATATTTTGTTAAATGAAAAAGATCACCTGGTTCAACAAAATTAATGATTATTTTTATGCTTGTACGAACTTTACACCATCCAGTGTGTATTGCGGGTTGGTTGTGTTGTTTTTCTGGTTATTTGTTTGTTGGGGGGGGGGGTCATAGACTTCACTAGCATTTCCAAATGGAAGCTAAAAGCTACTTGATTCATAATTTTTCATGCTTACAATTTTCATGACTTCATTCGACTACCAAATTATGACAAAATTCTCTCAGGATTTATATATTTCTTTTTGTTCATCTCTCGTCCGTATAGTTTCCCCAGCGTCATATGGTGTTGGCTGCTGACTTGAATATTCTAATTGAAAGAAAAACCTGACACGCTGACACCGTTTAAATAACATGTTAACACTTGCAAATGCTAGAAAGTGGTTGGCATATGATTGGTTTGTTTGATTTTGTGCTTAATGGAACAGCAAAACAAGTAGGTTTATTTGCGCCGAATCAATTGAAGTAATGTGCCTTACCTAAGGAAACATCACAGTAACTGACCCAGGCTGTCTTACATTAGGTTCGAACCCACACCCTTTCGGTTGCGAGTCCGGCACTCTAACCACTGACATTCGGTGGTTCCTTTTAATATATGGCGTGTCATTGTTTTTTATCATTTGGATTTGATTATAGCAAAAGAAAAGTTTGTAATGCTAAAACTTTAATACATTTAATTAAATTTTCCAAAGCCGTAAGATTTTAGTAGATGTTATCTACAGATATTCCGACTATGTTAGACTGAGAAAATTTACGGTGACGCGCATTGTCCTACATGTCATAAATCAGTCAGTCCCCACAGCAATGTTGTGTCAAAAAACATGCTAATTCGTGGTTCTCAAATGACTGGAATGTTAGTTCTATTGTGATGTAATAAGAAACGATAATGCAACCAATAGTTTGGGCTACATGAAGTTAGTGGATGATGATAGAAAGTTTCTTTGACGCCCATATCCTTTGCATTAAAGGGACAGGAATTAGAAGACCTTTTATTACCATTATATACAATGCATTTCATAGGCGGGAAGTTGAAGTTGATGCCGGAAGTCTCATAAAGCCTATTTTTTACGACGTTATATCCGACTTTGAACAACGTCATAACGGGCGTAAACATTTTAGGACTGAAAGCCTATTATAAAGACTAAATAACGATTTTAGTCGTAGGAAAAGATTTTTTATGACTTATGATTCAATATCATTTTAATGTTAAATAAACGGACGCACAACTTTCTTTTCTACCTTTTGTTTATGGGGGGATAGAATATTTTGTACATGTTTTTCTCGGGCAAAAACAAATAAAGAATGAAAATTGAAATGCGTTGTAAAATAAAGTACCTGATATCTTACTTTATTTGATCAATTTTATTTAGGATTAAACAGAATTTTTATTTTGATTAATGGATTCCACTTCCATCACTGCGATAAAGAGGGCCCCATCCCCCCTCCCATCCCCGAACGGAACGTGAGCAACAATTTTCTACAAAAAATTAACTTTCATGAGTAAAACAGGTCAAAATTGCTGTAATTGATCATAAAATCTAATAATGGAACGCGGTTATATTATTCAACTCAATTAACGGTACATGAATATGTACACCAAGGAATCCCTTCTTTCTGATACATAAATATTTACATCAAGGGAATCCCTTCATTCTTATTCACTGAAGAAACGATACATAAATATTTACGTTATGAAAAATTCCACTCTTCTTATTAAATAAAGGAACGATGAAATTAAAATAAAGAAATCAAATGTTCGTATTCGACGAAGGGACGATACAATTTTTTTACTTAAATACTAAGAATTCCCTCCGCGTATTCTTCATCCAACCTAGATCTATTCCTCGAAAAAATGAATCGATACAGAACTGTCTGCATAAAGGTTTCGGGAATCACATGTATACTGAACTCAAAGCCACGCGCTATGACTTTGCAAAATAAAAAGTGCCACGTATCGATAAAAAATTAAATTACCTCTGTTATTCTTAACACCATGGTACCATTGTAAAAATAAATAATGATCAATAATTTTTAGACTCGAAGTTTTGTTGTAACTGAATATATATTCTGGGGGAATCTCTATGGTAAGGTTTTTCTTGAATCTCTATGGTAAGGGTTTTTATTTCAGTGTCTATCCATGTATCCCTATAATGAGAAAATCCCGCGTACAGTCTAAATCACTAATCATTTATTCAAGAAAGATTCTTTATGTATTGTGAGGGGAAGGACGCAAATAGAAAATATTCAAGAAAGGATATATAAACGTTTGCATAAATGTACTTGAAATCCTATAATAAATCGATATAGAATAAAATACATTAAATCAAATAACTTACAATTTGGTGTAACCGCTGTTAGCACTCCATCTTATTTAATATATGACAACGAGATGGACAATGTAATGAAAACAGCAACGTTCCTCTATGATTTAAACGGAGCAAACACACATTCATCTGTTTTACTCGTCTTAACGTCGTTCAAAAGATAACTGGAGTTCTGGGTGGCCGAGTGGTTTAAGGCGCTTGCCTTTACAGATCACTGACGTTTAACCTCTATCTGCGTGCGTTCGATTCCTTTTTACTTTCTTATTAAATTTTTTATTTATTATATATTTTTCTGGCGACTTTTCTGGCTTTTTAATGTGCGCTAATTTCCGTGAATTAAGAGTATCTCTGCTTTGCTTTTCACAACTCAAACGGGATAATACATGTAAAATTCGTTTTCGCTATATCTAAAATTTCAAATTTATCTATTGCTAATATTCTTTCTATAGCTTAACTCCCACCCCCACTTGAAGTGCCCTCTTCGCCCACGCGATGGAAAGGGAGATAACTCTTATTTTAATCCGTTGTCTACAAAAGTGAATAGAAAGCAACAATAAGATACTTTTATAACAAAGCTTTATGGTTTTGTTACATTGTTGCAAAATATTTGATTTTATCCAGATTATCTTTTATTCAACAAAAAATGGCCTCCATTTACTTAATATTAATATCATTTAAATCTTCTTCTTAGACTTCAAAGTCTTGTATAAATAAAATAGACTTTCAGTCCTTAATAGACGACTTCCGGTTACTAAGGTTGCGCTATACAGATATTAGAACTTCTTAGATAGTGACAGGTCAACCACCAGAAAAAATTAAAAAACATGTAAAAGTAGTAGGTGTTTACTTAAGTTTAAACAATAAAATGCTTAACTTCAAACAAATAGAGAAAAAATTATTAAAACATATACAAATCTGGAATGAGAGATATTTAAAACTAATGGAAAAAGCACAGATTGCGAAAACCTATCTATTCAATTCAATATGGCATGAATTTAATACTATAGATTTTGAATTATACTACATTAAAAAAATTGAGTCCTTAATACTAAAAAACTTCATGTGGAACCAAAGTACAAGTCAAGTTTCAAATTTCACCTTACAAAAAGAAAAAGAACAGGGAGGTTTGAATCTCCCTAATTTATTAAGTAAACAGAGAACCAACCATATAGAGAGAATAAACAGTCTAACAACCCAACCAGAATAATATTGGCAAGGCCTATATATTTACTGGTTTCGTTTCTTAATTCCACACAGAAAGGATATTTACAATAACAGCAAACTAATCAAAATAATGAAATCACCAGCAACTGTTTATAGAATAACTGAAACACTAAAAACATACAAAAACAACAATGAACTATGGAACCCCACCAATAAAACAAAAATATATGAAATAATTCGAGATCTGAGACTGCCAAAAAACAAAGTTGAAATGCAACATCTCCTTTTGAACTGGAACGAAATTTGGAGCAAATGGTAAAAAATAAAGAATTTAAATAAAAAATAAATTCTTTACACCTACCTCCACGACGCGTGGTGGACAGGAGAAAAAGCCTTTGAGAAAAAAATACTAAGAAAAATGCCTAAATATCCTTTATGTAAAAAAATGTATGATAATAAAAAAACACATAATCCTTTCCTGTGAAAAATTAGAAACAAAAAGAAGAGAAGTAACCAACGAAATCTCCAAAAAGATAGGACTCTTTAAAGAAGAAAACTTACTATATACAGATATGATTGCACAAAAAAGTCTTTATAATAAAACAATAAACTTTATCTTAGATGCAGTTGATCTAAGGAAACAAAATATATGGATAAATGATAACTAAAAAACCTGTTTGGAATAGCCATCTCTTAGATGAGCTAGCTAGACAGCTCCAAACAAACATGTTTTCAATCACGTCGGCGTGATTGAAGATTTCAATCCCTTTGTGAATAGCATCTTACATGCTAGCTAAAAAGCAGCAGTCTAAGACAAACACCTTGGAAGAGCTATAAAACTAGCTATCCTGAAGGGAACAGAGGGAAATGTCTTATATTTATAACAAAATATACACTTTGACTGCCCTCTCGCAAAAAAAAAACGCGGTTATGAACTAATACAGATATGAAAAATAACAAAAATACAGGAAGGACTGGGTTTTATGCCTTTTAGGTTCTCAAAAAGGAAGACCCAGACACCCCCCCCCCCCCCGTATCAAATATAACAAATATTTTGACAAAACACTACAATACAAAAACACATTCTAAAAAAATGTACCAAGGTACTGTACAACAAAAAAATAACAAACAATTAAGGTAACATATATTTCTTAGACAATCTGGAACTTATTCTCAATTTGGCACAATATCACGTACAAAAAGTATTCACGGTAGCCCCAGACCGTCCATCGAACTGTATGTTTATATCATTTGGTACACATAATCGATGCAACCAATGCATCCTCCCAAGCCGAGCAACTAAACTATGTTCAACAATAAGCAGTTGCATTATTCTCGTGATCCTGTTACAACACAACTAATAATCTAATCTAAAACAATCTTGCGCCCAAACTAACACGCATGTTTTCAATCACGTCCGCGTGATTGGACATTTCAATCCCTTTTCAGAAATGAAGCGTCAAGATGCTTCAAAATGAAAATCTAAATACAAGAGGAGACTTTCAATCCCTTTTTGTACATGAGGTGCCAAGGTACCTACTCATATAACCAACACATAAAACAAATACTAAATACACAAGCAAATGCAAATATTAAATAAATATTCATCCCTAATGGAAAATCCAGATTAGACCAAACAACAAGTGCTATGGCACAAAATATACCAAACCTTTTGATACACACAATAAACAAATAACTTAGGCAAATAAAATAGACACAAGCAACACGCACTCACAAACAGTAAAACAATGCAGTATATACATTTTATTATTTTATCATTTGGATCTAAAGGCAAAGCCTCTTTTCAAAAATGTTAAGCCTTAAATAAGGATCAAAAACTGAGATGAATTTGATCGAGATAATGCCGTCCATACACAAATATGGGGGCAATATACAACATCAACACCACGAACAACACACACTAGACTTTACCGACTCTGGCTGAGTCACTAATATAGCAAACAAATAAGCAAAATAAGGGGAAGAAAACTACCTCAAAGTTAATATAACTTTAGAGGGAGCTAGTATTCTCCTACGTTCTTGTGAGAAAATGGAAATTAGGTCCACTGCCAGCCTAGGCAAAGGGAAGATAGTAAATTCTCTCCAAAACTCAAAGGGATAATCAAACCAATAACATTTGACGAACAAAACAAAGAGTAACCCTGCTAAATTATTTATATTATTTTATTCTTTTTATAACACAAACATTTGTAACACACTGGTGGGTGGACAGGGAAACCCATAGCATACAACACTATTTGGAAAAAACCAGTGTGCCACTTATATGTCCAAACCAACCATATATGTTGGGATGAGACTAAGAGGTGTTAACACTCTTAGATAGTGACAGGTATAAAGCGAAGTTGTTTGCATCTGCAACATGTACAATCGAACGAATGTTCGCATTCCTCTATTCTACTTTCATGTACTGTGCCTGAAATTTCCGTACATGTTGTAGTTGTGGAAATCGTGCATAATCTTAGCACACAGCTGACCAAAATGGCTGTTCCCATAAGCTGGAAAAATCAACCTGAACTAGTCCAAAATACGCAAACTTGGCAGTTATTAAAATAGGGAAAACGAATTTGCAAGAGTAGGCAATTCGATCGAGCCTCCGAAAGTGCATAGAATAAATATGTAAAAAGTATTACAATTAATTATCAGCTTGTTTTTTTATTAATATTTTGTTGACAATTTACTTTTGTTGTTCAGGAATTGAAAATGATTATGTGGAGCTAGCTCATGTTTTATAGCTGCACATCCAAAGTAAGGCCATGATGTATACTCCATGATAATCCAGATTATACCAATCAAACCTACACCAACAGAAAGGGAATTAAAAGTCCTTTTATCAATACCTAAGATGTACAATATCTTTTTAATAATTAAAACAAAACTCGTTTTGTCAGAAGGATATACTGCACTCACAAGTTCGTGCATTATTCCATCCGAAAACTCGTTCATATTTTCCCATACAAATGCAGTAACCTATAATTATTATATGCTCATTTTTTTCCCCGTTAACTTTACATTGTCAGAATCGTTCAATATTCCCCGATACTGAACGCGCGCGACAATACACATATAGCATTCACGTGAATAAAGGAACCACTTTCTATTGTAAACAAACAATGACGCAGACACCAACACTTTTGATTTGTAAACAAATCATATACACTCGCGTAAGAGGCTCTTTACGTTGTGGTTATTTGTTTCTGAATGAACTAAAACATGTTTCGTGGACTGCAAAAAATAGGTAGAATAAAAAATGAGCATATAATAAAAAGGTTACTGTACTTGTATGGGAAAATATGAACTCATTTGGTCGGAAGGATATACTGCACTCACAAGTTCGTGATGTATTCCATTTGAAAACTCGTTCATATTTTCCCATACAAATGCAGTAACCTATAAATGTTCATTTTCTATTGCATTAATTGTACGTTCTCGTTATAGTGAAGTATTTCTCCATACTGCACTGCTTCATACTGCACGACACGTGCATCTAAAAATAGTACCGTGTTGTTAGGAACTACTTGTTATTGTACCAAACAATGTGCGCTCATGCACAAAACGCGGAGCTCTTGATTTATTAGGTTTGTCTGTGGATAAACGAAGCACGATTATGTAATCCATTTGAAAGCAAAGATGATAAAGCTGACGATGTAGACGAGTTCAATAAATCACAAAAGAAACTTCCAAAGAAGCAAACGGCTGAACGTGATATTATAATATCCATCGACGGCTTTATGACTATAAACGCGAGACATGCAATATTGGTAATACTATTTTGATCAATTAAACATTTATTTTAGCAGAAATATTCATAACGCTTAGCAAATTGAATGATTCGGAGTATGAGCCGTGCTCTCTAGAGTCTATACAAAAAATTATGGTCAAGGGATATATGGTCTCTCCCAGAGATCTCCCATTTTACAAGTCAGTTCAAGCACTAAATTCGGAAACAAAATCCAACTGAAGAAAGCGGAGTTTGGAAGAAAAAAATATAGCCACAGAGCTAATAAGCCAAGACGAGGAAGAAGCCTTATCTTCCCCTGGCGAAATGGACTCTCGCGTCACAGCTGCTTTGCAATTTCCTCCGTTTTACATATTTTGAGAAAATGTTTTGATTTATAGTACAAGTTATACATGTCATGTACCTGGTGCCCCTTCATCAAAGAGCAAGAATCTGACAGGTCATAAAAATATTTCATCGAACTTGTAGCTTGTAACAGCAATGGCAATACATGTACTTACCTTTCTGCATCTTGACTTTTTCTTCAAATGCACTTTTCTGAGTTATGTTTGCTAATCAGATTTACATATGTTCCTATAATTGATCCACAACGAAACTGTACCGAAGTCTAGACTACGTTTCCAACACAAATCACACTCCAAGGGAGAAAATACTACACTCAGAAACCAAACGAATCTGGTATTACCTAACAAACAATATTTAATCCTGCATCTTCTTGAGAATTACAAATAAAAGAATTTCATATTTTTTCACCTTATGATTTCAAACTGTCAACAACAGAACAGAAACACGTGTGCAGCTTTCTTAAAGGCCATTCCTTCCAGTCACATGTAGATCGTACGGAATCAACCCAACTAATAACTCTAATACATCGCAACTATATATGCAGAATTTAGTTGGATGTACAGAAACAACAATCCCCTTCCATTCCAGACCAACTGGGATAGTTATTCCAAGGCGCATTCATTCGCTATGTGACTATAAATCTTGCTTTTAAGACAACCCAAATGGGATTTCCTTTTGAAACGAATGACTGGGTGGATGATACGCCACAAGTTCAAAGGTCGCTGGGCTGTACTAAGTGTACATGAATATTGTTACAGTGTATTTGTTAAGTACGGTTGTGTATTTACTTTAGAATCCAGCAGAAATTCTATTACTTTGTTTCTTGTAGTGTGTTCTTTTTGTTATTCAGCCTTAGAAAGAAACGTAACATGAGTATGTAATAAAGAGATTTATACATTTGTAATGGAAAATATTCACTCTTTTTCTGAGCAATATTTCACTTCTAACGTCGCACAGTAAAGCTCATAAAAACTAGTTAATATTTTCCCTTGCAAATGCAGTCAACTATAATCACTTCTGAAAGATGGACAGGCATAACGTGAAGTTGTCTGCATCGGCAGCATGCATAGTGGAGAGAATGCTGGCATACCTATCTGATGTTTTCATGTATTGTGACGGAAATTTCTTTACAAGTGTTAATTTTGGAAATAGTGCACTATCTAAACCATACAGCGGATCAAAATAGCTGCCCCCTTGTGATCGAACAATGAGCTTGAATTAATCTGAAATACACTTCCCTACGCTAACTTTAGAAGTTATTAAAATAGGGAATATTAAATTTTTCAGAGTAAGTAATATCACGGTGTGCATGTGCAATAAATGAATTATAACATATATAAAAACACAGATAAAGTTATCGTTTAGTTATGTTCCAATTTACCCTGAAGTCAAGGAAGAAGAGAGTGCACATATAAAGCAAGTAGAAATCTCCAACCTAAAGCACACCCATTATAAATACACCAGAATAAATGGAGTTAAACGTTCCTTTTAAAATACCTAAGATGTACAAGGTCTTTTGCAAATAACCAGCATAACCCGTGATAAAATGCTTGGGTATTATTTTTCTTTAGAAATTAAACCTTATGTAAATTACGAAACTCTAGAGCGGAACAGTGTTATTATCCTTAACGGTTACGACAGAAGATTCGGAATAGTCCACTTGTGATGTAACGAGAGTGACAGAGGGTTCGGTAGCGCATACGTCAGGATTAGACTACAATTTTCTGTCTGTAAAATAAAGTATGCCTAACGGTAATTACTGAGGTATTCAAATGACCCCAGACACATGTTCTCTTATGCAAATCATCCGGTATCTTCGCTAGCCAAGATTCCGATATGTTAACCCTATCTACACCTTGGCGGATCGAGCAAATATTTTGGTGTTTTGTCCTAGCGACATACAGTATATTGGATTTCATGAGTTGCCTCCCTTAGCATTAATGCCAAGTAACCAATAGCGAGTACCCGTGTTTCCTTGTACATCGGCCGAAAATGGTGTAGGCAACTAACTTCAAAAGGATACTTTGTAAGTTTAACATCCAAAGTATGGCTACGTATGAGAAGCCATAACATGCATGTTGAGTGAAAAATATTTGTACCAACACGTACCGGCAGTGGAAAATTGCTTCTCCATGAATCCATTCAAGCTGCGTGTTCCCCTTGCCTCTATCTTGTAGAAATAGTGTTCAAATTTAACAACTTAATTTTGATCGAATGCGATGGCTGCCGCATCCAATGAAATTCACAGACCCGAAACACAGAAATATCTGCTCGATCCGCCAAGGTGTAGCTATGGTTAACATATCGGAACTTTGGCTAGCGAATATGAGAATACGGGCGACAAAGGATCTTGATATAATACAGCTGTCAGCAGAAAAGTCCATCTACTTGGCAGAGTTTATTATATGTTAATATTTATTGTTCATCCGGAGTACATGTTTGAAATGCTTACAAATTTGTGCGGTTCCAAATTTTCCTTTATCCAGCTAGACAAGAAGGCCCGTGTTTTAGTGATCTATATCAATATCGTGCATTCTGCCAAACGTGGTCGAATTCTTTTAGCATTATGTTAGAAATGTCGTATTGTGTTTGCTTGCATTTTGGGGGGTTTGATTGGTTCTTTTTTTTTGGGGGGGGGTTTCTTTCAGTACTAGCAGTCTTATTTGATGTTTAATCGCATGATTGTTATAGATTTCAAAGGCCTTGAAACCGGTATGATTGTGTAACATTTGGAATGTTGTCTTTCAGAAGATACAGTTGTGTGTCTTACAGTAAGTCAACTTTTTGAAGTCTGTATTGTGCCGAGGCAAGTACAGTAAAGAAGACGCAAGAAGATTTGAACAGTTTAGTAATAACAGTTCTTGCTTATTGGAGATTCACGTCATTTTTTGTACAAATTTAATGTGCATTGACATCATGCTCTTACCACATAGTTTATCTACTTCAACCATTTCAAAATGTCTTTTCAATGTTTACTACATTTAACAATAACAACCGTATTTAACGGTTGATCTCTATCATATGCACACATTATAAATACCTTTAAGACAGAAAGCAGTTTGTCAAATGAGCTTTCTTTGGGGTGGGTGTTGTATTAATTTAATTTAAATATTGGCCTAGATGCAATATTGTTTAGGAATTAATTTTTTCGTACAACGGTAATATTTTTGGAGGACAGGTATCATTCGTTTTTTATTGCTTTGCCTTGTCTAAAGGATGCTGTATGTAAAATCTCTGGTAAAATTACGTTATGTGGATTCTGGGAATAAGCCATTGATATTTTTTTATAAAACTGCAGCTATATGTCTGTGCAGTTTGTTAATATTAATCAGTCGAACATACATCATAGACCCTGATCTGCAGGCACATTATGCTATGACAGATTAGGATTTCTATTGTTTGTAGTCAGACTCGATTTATAAGCGAATATATGCGGTACTTGGATTTTTATGAAAAGTTATTTAATGTTCTACTTTTATTGTTTAGTCATGGCAACCTTATTTAAATAGCAGAACGACATTATGTATAAAAATCACAACGGCCTTGATGTCAGAATCTTGTAAAATTTAGTGTAAACTAATCAAACGCTTTATGAAAAGAAAATGAATGTGAACTCAAAACGGACGATGCATGCCTTACGAATTCCCATACCATTCGCTTACTTGGCCTTACCGTCGCGTCAGCTAAAAAAACTTTGTTATTTTCTATCTTTTTAATTATACAATAATACGACAAAACATACATATAAGTCTCACGAAAATATATGTACAGCACAAAAGCAAACATCTTTCTCGTCTTGCACCTTCTGACCTGATGCCAGTTTGGCCTCAGAAAAATAAATGTGTTTTCGGTCGGCCGATCGTCGGCTTTTCGTTGCCGATTATAGCACGAGGTCTACCCTAACCTGCACCTGTAAAAAAAATGTTTCAAACAATATTCCCGAAATTGATTTACATTGATTTGTGCATTTAACTGAGCTGGTTATATATTATATAATGTTTTAAAAAATACTTACCTACCACCTACTCAATTTTTTTTTAAAAACAGTGCAATAGGAAAAACATTTTGTTTGCCTTAGTACTCGGAATCAGCATTGTTGCTATTCATCACATAGATCATTTGTTATCTTGTTAACGGAAATTCCTTTTCTACACCTTTGATGTACCATTGTACCAGAACTTCACAGGTTTTACTACTTGACGCATTCATTTACACTTTTACTATGCTCAAGTAACTTTGATAAACCTTTCCCGAAAGCGTGCAATAAAATTTAAGGGGCTTTGAACTTAAAGTGTTAACTTTCTATCTTGCTCTTTATTCTCTAGAATATATCTTTAGAGATCAAGAAATATTTCAATGCACCACTTACCTACCTCAATCAAATAATCCAAAGGCGTAATAACCTTCATGACAGAGACTCGTAAAATAGATTTTGTGTGACATAAGCGGGCTATTCACGCTATTGTAGTCGTGTTACGTGAAAATGATATACACTTTTTCGAAAGTAGATACTTCACTGTTCGTATATTGTCGCATATAGGGACTCGACTTAATCTCGTATGAAAAGAACGAGAAAAAAGTGGCATGAGAAAATAGAAAAAAAGAAGCAGTTGGATTACAAGGACAAGAACTTGATTTGTCATCGAGAATACGCGTTTAAATAGAAATATAGTTAAATAATAGTGGATGGGAAAATAAGAAACATCTGTGGCATTAATTGGAAGTGACATGTTAGGCGACCACGCCAATTAAGCAAAGTTTCTTTCTTTTGTCGGCAATTAAGAAAGACGATCAGTAGTAACAGGAAAGCAATGCAAAACCCGTCAGTAACATTAACAACAGTGGAATTACCTATGATTTGAATATTTTAGCATGTTGTATCACTCAGACTGTAACAGTGGCGTAGCAACCCCCCAGGAATCCCGCAGAACTGCCGGGGGTGGGGGTGGCAAGGGCAGGCGAAGTTGGGGATCAAAATTCTCATCCAATACCTTATATGGGGTTACGTAGTAGGGTTGGGGAAAGGGAGCTCCAAAATTAAGTTTGCGAGAGAGGGGGCAGAATTTCTGGGTACGCCACGGGTTTGCAATATTTTCTATTTCAGTATATTGTTTTGAAAGCAAAAATGCAGTACTTGCAGGAAACATAAATGTTTGGTAAATAATGCAATGTGATTTCTATCATGAAAAACATCCACATCTATACTCACTAACAAGTCGGATTTATCAGAAAAGTCATAGACTCAGATCTGCCGGCGCATATTACGCCACCAGATATGCAACTATGCAGTTTGTAACGATGTAATAAGTAGAACAAACAACACAGACCCTTATCTACTTGCGCATTATGCGACGGCATATCAGGGTAAATGTTGTTTGTAAATGAACTCGACTTATAACCGATTAGAGTCCGTATGTGTGAATGGATTATCTATAACAATTGTGGAAGTTCATATAATGTCGGAAAATTCATACATGCTCTGAAAGTGTCATGTTACAAATAATACGAAATGAAAGCATCAGAATGGAAGCGAAAGTTGTTACACTTCGTTCTCACTATAATTTATCCATTATTACAGTGTACTCACTTAGGCATGGTCTGGAACGAGGGAAAGGAATATTTATCAGGTATGTTTCCTGTGCGGTTGCCACCACAAATACATTCCAATTTATGTCACGTGCAATAACCTTGTTTACAACAATTTACCTACAAAGCTTAAAAAGTGCGCCACATATAGAACACATGCCAATATATTTCTATGCAAAGTTATTATTGCATTGAACTATTTTCCATCGCAACCTTTCGGTCCATCCTTCGGTCAGTCAAGTAGTAGAAATAACCAACGTGGCCCTAACAGACTGCGGTTTCATTTATTCAGTGAAATTTCCGGTGCATAAAATGTATCCTTTTTCTGTGAATTACTGCGCTGACATACCTTCGAGGCATATTTCTGTCTCGCAGAAATAGCCAATGTGATCCAAATGCCGACATATTTCAGTAACCATTAAAGATACACTAATGCTTTGGTGTTTATATTATCTCTAGGCCTGCCTGTGCCTTTTATGAATTTTGTCTCGTCAATTCCATTTGGATAGAATTAAGACCTTTAATAATTAACTGCATATCTTCCGATGGGTGTATCTTGCATAGCACAAGAACCAGTCAATTCATTCTGATGAATTTTGTTTACGACAGACAACATCATCAAAATGTATTGGTACTGAGCAATTTTGTCATCTGGCTTCAGGTTGCCGTGAACTTGAGTGGGTTTTGCTGCTCCAGCAGTTGACAATATCATTCATATGAATTATGTCCCATGATTGCCGTCCACCTGACTTTTGTCTGGGGAGAATAGTTTTAGTAAGCTGTAATACATTTCAACCAAATTTTAATTCAGTTCCCTATTATCAAGTCCTAGCATGATTCTCATATGGTTTAACTAGTATTATTTTCAGATGTCATCGTGGAAAGTACATAAAATCAAACAATAGATATTGAGGATTGAGTAACAAGCACGAGATTATTTCATGCTCTTTCCTCAGTAACAATATTATTTACTTATATAATGTGGTAGATGGGATTAATTAAGACAAATTGTAGACATTAAAACATGCTAACGAAAATTAATTAAAATACAATTATGCACACAATATTGTTATAATGTTATAATGTCCGACAACAGCTAATACGTGTTTACAGCAGAAACACTTTTCGTAACCTTGCAAATCACCAAGAAAAGAAAGAATGCATATGTTGGCAATGATGGAGTGGATGTGTAGATGAAGTACTTTAAAGGACTTTAAGCTTCAACTCTGGTGGTATATATTTAAAATAAACAATTATATAAAAGTGAAGACAAAAATACTGATCGTGCAAATCTCTTTGTTGTAATTATGTACTTTTGGACCGCTTGAAAATCTCCTAATTTACCTCAACCGATCGCACTGGTTTATCCATTAATAACGAAGTTATGTCTGCAATATGGGGCAATACTCTTACTGTTCAGTGTCTGAAAGTAACATCTTTAGTACATTCTAAGAGAAAATGCTTAGTGGTTTCTGGTTCACCGCGTGAACTTTACATTCGTGGCTGGAAGTGAAGATTTTCCTCTCGGACCTTCTAAATTGAAAAAAAAACAAAAAACTTGGTGGTGATATTACTGCTACATTTAACGAAACTTCCCGAGGTAATATGGAGTAAATATCCTTGTGAAAGCCTTACCCCAGATACAACTACTGCGGACCTAAAACATGATAGGATATAAGACTGGACTCCAAAAACCGACTAAAGCCTGGTGAAGAACATATGAATCGCATCGAGCTTCATGCTACCGAAATGATCTCGAGCATAAAATATCAAGCAATATCCATAAACGTCAAAAGGCCGTCGTCAATCTCACCATGATGAACATAGTTAATCCTTCACTCGGAGTAACAATTGCAGGGCGGCTTGTTAAAGGAGTCGTGACGGCCAGAAGTGCACATGGATGAAAAGCATCGATATAATAAACATGGACTACTATATACTACGGTACAGTGGCGTCGCTAGGGGGTGCGGGGAGTGCGGGCCGCATCGGGTGACACCATCAGAGGGGATGACACCAAATTGACTGTCTATAAAAAGTTTGAATTTTTGTGCATGAATGAGGTCCATGGATGGGGAGTCGGGTGACACTATGAGTTACGCATGAATGTCTATAAAATTTTTGAATTTTTGTGCAGGACGGGAGTCCATGGGGGTGACACCATGAATTACCGCACATGACTGTCTATAATTTTTTTGAATTTTTGTGCAAGAAGGAGTTCATGGGGTGACAACATGAGTTGCCGCACTGGGTGACACCAACTCTAGTGACACCACTGCTACAGTACCTACGATTACTGGAAGTTCGAAGCAGCCGTTGAAAAGTTAGCGAATGCGGCAAATGTTGTGTTGAATGTCGCACGTGGATTGTTTCCAATCCTCCAAAGAATATCACTAGGCTGATATCTTGGCGAATCGATATGACGCATTCAAGCTAAATAGCGATTTAATCTTTTCTTTGAAGCTGCAACGCACTATTGATCTGGTTATTTTAATTCCCGCATTAGCCGTATACGCGAATTCTTTCACAATACGATATATTTCAAACTGTGAGGTTTCGAATGTCATCATATAATCTCTAATAATTAATCACTTACATGATGTCAGTGTATATCGATCTGTCTGTGAGCTCATAGCACCGCAGCCCCATATTGAACCGTGTCCAAATGGCCGCTTACTAGTCCACGCTTTCCTGTCACGGCTCCCCAACCGCTAAATCCACGACGAGGGCTTCCACGTGGACTACTGTTGGCACACGTGTGCAAGAAATCCCCAGTGGTGAAAAGTCATGGATAATCTAGAAGAGGTTTAGGGCAGAGTCGTCATAGATAAGTGAGTGCTAAACCGCCAATTTAGACACAACTTCCATATGCAAATTCAAACAATTTTCCTGTTATATTTAATACTGATTGCAATCTTTAATTTTACATCATGTTATACGCTAATGAGAAGGCGTGATTAGTTTTACTATTGCAGTAGATCCAGTTGAAAAAGAGTTATTCAAAATTATACTTTTAAACCGTTACTGTATGGTTATGCAACACTGAAATTGTGTGGGAAAACTTGTTTGTGGATCACTGCATAGAATGAGACTTGTCTAGCGAATCAATACACGAATCCAGTTCTACTAGGCAACCTTACTTTCTTCAGTCGTCGGTGTACATCTCAATTTAGAGACCAGAACCGCCAAAATTCGATCACATTTTTATTTGATTTAATGTACACATACACACACACGGACACATACACACACACACACACACGGACACACACACACACGGACACATACACATTGCTTCTATTTCACTGAAGATATTACTGAAGCTAACACAATTGTCATTTTTAAGTATTGTCAGCTACTAAACATGTACTTCCTTTTAAAAAAAAAAATTCATTTTCCGATTGTCTGTCATTTAATATTACTGTAACTTCTAAGTTTTCTTAAACGAATGCTGACTGTATTTTGAAAAAAAAATAATGGCGGATATAGTCGTGTGTGTGTGTGTGTGTGTGTGTGTGTGTGTGTGTGAGAGAGAGAGAGAGCGTGTAATGAAATGATTTTAAACGTACTAAATGTAAAACACGTACAAAGCCAAAAAAGCGAATACTATAAGGAAATAGAACGAACCCGCAAATAGTAACTCCCCTAAAATATTTTAAGTGAGTAAATTTTGAACAGTGACGTTACCTATCGGCCTCCATACCATACATACGTCTCTAGTCAATGCTCTCTGAATTAGCTTACAACGTGTGTGTGGTAAGTGATGATGCAATCTCTCAGTTAAATTATATACATTTGTCGGAGTACACGCAAGTTCAAACCGGCGTGATGTGTTTATCTCATAACGTGGAAATACAAGGTAGGTCTGCGTGTTTGATTGAGCAATAGAATCAACTGAGGATAGCCATGCAAAAGGTCTCATTATAGTTCTATCATACAGCAAACATTTTCCTTGATTACTTTATACTTTCTATAGAGACTTCAGACATTGAATGTAATCCATATGTTGCGATTTTATTTCAGTTAGTGGCATCAATGTGGAATTCGAAAGCTACTGATAAATATAAATAATTAGGAGCAAGTTCTTTTTTTTTATTTCATATTTTCAAAACCAGTATACATAATAACCGCGAAAATGGGTATCCTTCGGGGCCTTCAAACAGATAACTTTCAAACATAGTTGCACATTTATTGTGTATGTATTGTACACCCTGGGAGGTCGACAGCTATTCAATGTGAATCCACCCTTAGGGGACTACGAAATGAAATGATTTAGGCATCGTCACACATGTTAGGAATAGCAACTTATCAACGGTACAAAACGATGGATTTAAGACGTTGCATACAGAATTATCTCAACAAAACAACAACAACAACAACAACAACACACACGAAAAAACAAATACTGCATTTATGATATTCGTTTTATGACCTGTCCTCTAAACATCGACGGAATCTTGATACAGCGAAAAATTCACACACGCCATATATTGTAGAATGGCTATTTAAATTAGAGTAGGCTTCTCATGGTATGTGTATGACAGTGACGCTGGCAATATACCTTTATATGGAAATGATATGTTAAATCTTTCACTAAAGTAATTTCTGTTCCATTTGACTTTGTCCTGACATCAGTCGATTTGACAGGCTTTATGTAAGACAAGAATTGCATTTTCATTGCAGTCCCACAAAACTGACCTAGCTAAATGAATATCATGGATTCTAAATAGATATAGCATTGTGCTGCTAACACCGACAGTGCAGGCTGAATGTCACGAGTTACTATAAACTGTACAACTGTCATCCCAATTACATTATGTGTCAACACGTGACCCGTGTCACCACTGTCTTCAACATAATTTCTCCATCCCCTTCCACCTCTGCAATGCAGTAGCAACAACGACGTCGACGACGACGAAAGCGACAACAACAATTACAACAACAACAATAATAATAATAATAATAATAATAATAATAATAATAATAATAATTAATAATAATAATAATAATAATAATAATAAGCTTTATTGCCAAGATTAACATTGTATAATATAGATTAGTTTCTTCGTTTTGGTCTTACAAAGCAATACATTTCTTTTTCATTTCGCGTATTTCTTTTTACATGGTGATCAAATACATATAATGTATTAAATTGTCCAATTGCAATAATTTGCAAATTTAATTCAAACGTTTAAGCAAGAGCTTTTGCACCTAAATATGTTGATACTTACCACGAATAGATTCCATCTGTTACCTTGTAAGCTTGTTTTGACCTTGGTCGCAGGTTTCTTTTTTCTTAACTCATGTTGTAATTTGAATACATTTAATGAGAACGTTTTAGGACATAATCGATATCGACTGTGTAAATAAATTAGTACCAACTTGAACTTCCAGGAGCATAAAAATGGTGTTATCAGGGCTTAGGAATTTATTTAAAGTCTCGCTGTTTCGTAAGCAGTACACTCTTTTACAGTTTACACTAAGTACTGAACACCTTAGGAGATTAGATAGATAGACAGATATATAATATATTTATTTGTTATATATATATATATATATATATATATATATATATATATATATATATATATATATATATATATATATATATATATAATGTTCACATATGTATTTGAGGTTTATCAAGCTTCTGTTTAAATGCTTATGTGTTCTGAAGATATACCCGTAAGACTCTCTCCTTATTTTTCAGAGCACAGTACGCATGACCTGAAATGATGGGATTTATTCTTCTTAGCTCCCTGTTAGGGAGCATTTCCTGCTTCGAGGTACTTGGCGAGATTCCATTGAGTAACAATGCAATACCAGAGCCAAACAACAAGATCACTACTCTCGATAAGCGTCAGATAGCGTATCCGTCGTTCTTGAACTACAAACCAACCAAAGACCAGATGAAGTTAAAGAAACTTGTACGACGAATGGGGAATGATTTTAACTCCAACTGGATGTCTATAGAGAAACCAAGTGAAATTGGCCATAGGCCACCTAACAAACCTCCAGTTGCCGAGGTGGTCGATAGAGTCCTTCGGGATGGAATTAAACGACTTAATTTTACATTCACGACGAATGCTGGCGAAGTTTTACATGTAAATAATGAAACAATGCAAGCCATCAAAAGATGGCTAATCGACAAGGCTTCTTGTCCCATTTATTTCAACTGGGACGATTTAGGGGACCTGTATTGGCCTCGATATGTACGAAGAGGGATTTGTGATACGGGACTTTCATGTTCGTGGCCTGAGGGAATGAGATGTACACCGACAGAGGGCACCACTTTAAAGTTACTAAGATGGCTGTGTAAGGATCGGCGAAAGGGTCCTTCTGGAAAAGATAAAAACAAAAAGGGATCAAATCACAACCGTAGCCGAAGATTTATCAGGACGAAAAGATTAGTCAACGGCAAATCAAAACTTAAATGCAAATGGACGAAAATTCCCTATCCCATTATTGATGGATGTGTGTGCACGTGTTAATGCGTTTTAAAAACTATAAAAAATCTCAGACTAAATTAGAATCAACCGAATCTCATTCCGGAACGAAAATGGTTTTTATTCGAGGAGATTTGTGTATACATCGAAATGTAATTAATCAATGTTACAATGCTTTCAAACTATTCGCATACAACGAAATCTTTAATGGGCGCCTGTACATATGTAAATCTTCATTGTTTCCTATTTATGAAAGAACAAGATGTTGAAATTTGTTCAGGCAAGACATGCCGTTGTTGAAGACCGTATTTACAAGGATAATAATAAGATTAACAAAACAAGCCACTGCATATTCATTTAGTGCGAATTACGACTATCGGTTTTTATCACCTGGTGTATCGTGAAGTATGTGTATATTTTGTAGTGTATGGATATTTACCTTTAATTGTCTTAATTTATTTACCCATTCTCTGAACGTGACTGTGTTGTATTTACCTACTAAATGGTGTGTCTTTGTGGCAGAGGACTTGAGCAAGTAAATCTAATAGGATCTCATAATGTGTTATAATACCTTATAGGATACCCGTCATGTGGACGGTGATCGAACATAGACATATGATTATCTTGTGAAAATAAGGAGCCATTTTTTCATGATTTCCAGTTTTTCTTTCATAAATACATTTATATTATCTCAAGGCATTCGTCCAAAGAGAAATGAAATATATGTCTGGAAGTGTGATAATTCAGAAACTCTTATTTTTTTGAAATCCTTCCCTATCAATGACAGAAGATATCTGTATTCAATATAAGTAGCCTTATTCACTTTAATTGATTATAGCAAAGTTTCTGCAGAAAAGTGTATGTTTACCCAGATGTATAAATATATTAGATATATCTGATTATTAAGGCATTTTGAAAAAAGAACATAAAAATATGTGATGCAATATTTCTGGCATACCGGCACACCGGTTCCGGTGGTACATACCGCGGTACATTTTCACTAGGCCGGTACTTCGGTAGTTTCTGCCAGTAAGTAATGTACGGAAATTCTCGAGCAATCTTGTTAATAATTTAATGTAAATAACAGCATGCTTTCATTGTTCATGACAACAACAAAACATTAAAGAATTATATTTTTACAAACAATTTTAATTGTCACAAATTAATTTTTGAATACCATGAATATGCTTATATTGATGATCTATTAATCACATGTTTGACACGTATTACGTGGTGGTCAAATGGAATGTTTTAAAAGATATTTAGGAAAATCAAACTTTTGGAATGTTTTTGGATCGAAGCATCCTTTTTAGTTATATACGAGCATATATTAATGTGTTAATTAGGCATATTCATCTTTTAATACTGCTAATCATTCTAATATTTTAAGAAGAGCAACTGTTTCCTGTTTAACGTTTCCGTTACTTTTTCTCATATCCACTAAATATTTTCTAGTTTGTTTAGAGTGTTTTATATTTACCAGCCCTCGCTGATAAATTTCTTGCATGGATGATGGCATCCCCTTCAAAGTTTCCCTGCCTATTATATCACTAGTGTGGCTAGTAAATTGTAGGTTTCAGTGCCAATACTTCACAATAAGATCTCTGATTTCAAAACAATGAATTTTACAGGATTTTAGCTATAGTGTTAGCTGAGTCGTCGCACTTTAATTACAGTTCTTAGATTACAACTGGTACAGCAATCAACATACAGAAAGCAAGTAAGACATTGACCATTTAATTTCCGGGGAAGAGGTGGCTACGACTTTTTTGAGCTGATACATTTTATTTTATTTTATCTCAAAACAATAATTATTTTATCAGATAATATATTGGATATAATATGGTGTTATCTTGCTATATCTGAGCAAGATCTGTTTCAGCTATTCACAGACGGAAATTTTCATTTAAAAAAAAAATCCTAGGCCTCTGCCTCCCGAACATTGAATTGTTGGTCCCTAATATAATTGTGTTATACCGTAGCAAGTATCTCTGTCTTGTGTTTACCTTAGTACAGAATTGTTCGTTGTACCCAGCTGTATCTCACGCAGAGCGTAAGCGTCAGCCCAATTGAGCCATCATCTTCTATTTTCCATGCAAGTGGAATAATTCTCAGAGAGATTAGACTGATTCCAACTTTATTGTTTTATTTTTTAACCTAACAACAGTAAAGTGGAATTTCATGTGTGTCTCTTATTAGGAAAATTGACGTTGCATTACAAAGAAACATAAACGGGACTCCATCATTATAATAACAGATAAACCAAATATGAACATTTAAAAACGCGAAAACCATTTAAACAGCTAGGTAATTTTTTTGCCTTGCGTTGCCATTTTTGTCTCTCTCAACATAAGCATTTACTATCAAAAGACTCCTCTTAACACACGAGATTGGGGCTTTCAAAGAAAAAATGTAAATACTGATTCAGTACTATTTACATTTAAGCCCAGCTTTATGCGAGGTAGTGAATGCACTTTCCATTGGGATGTGGGGCTAAAGAAAAATCAAAATCAAGATTTCTTCCCATTTTTATTGGATAGTTGGATAGTTGAAAATTAAAACATCGCTTATAAGCACTAGTGTTTGGTAATGTAAGGCAAAACAAGCAGTCAATATTTTGTAGAATTTATCATTTAATTTTTTTATGAAATGCACAATAGACAGTAAAAGTTTAAGCTCTGTTTAGAGTGTAGGATTTAACCCTGTGAAGGTCCTTAGGCCCTTAGGCAGTCGAACTCTTGCCCCCACCCCTTCGAAATAATCTCCTAATACGCTTTATCAATATTATTTTGATCTGTTGTCACGGGCCCCTAGGCCGGTGCCCACTCTGCCTATGTGGTCTTCCGGCACTGTCTGCTTACCAAATTTATGAGGCGCCGTAGCAGACAAAAACTGGTCCAATCAGAAAGTCGCATTTGAAATTTCGATGTTATATGTCGAGAAATCCAATATCACGTGATGAATCAAATTGCATGTCCTTAAAGTTCCATTTTCAAGATCGAGATTTTGGATTTTATGTGTTGAATTATACAGTGGTGGTGTAAAGTTCGATTTCCTATGTCGCCGTTTTACAGTGTATATTTTGAATTACACAGCAGTGTTTGAAATTTAAATATATATGTCGAGAATCCCTAATTCACACGTTGTATGTACCTGTTTTTGATGACAGTTCCATCTCATATGGCGAGTATTTAGATTTCATCTGTTGAATTTCACAGAATCGAGAAGCAGCCTCTTTGTTTAAAAATAACGCGATCCGTTCACGAGAGCGACCTCTAGCAAAGAAGTTCATAGTAATTCTCAACCTGTGAATGGTAACTTTCAAACTGTAAATTCATCAAATATAATGGCGCCTCATAATTGTATACACGAATAATGTATCTTAATACTCGATATTATTTTGAATTGTTAAAGTGGCTATTGTGTATTGTTACTTTTAACACCAACATTTCATTTCACCATATAAAAATAGCAATTCCGACAAGCGCAATAAAATGTCCACCACCGCTGTGTAATTCAACAGACACAATCTAAAAACTCAACATACGAAATGGAACTTTCAGCACAGTCAGAGTGAGTCAACGTGTTGAATTGAAACTCTCGACATATGACATTAAAATTTCAACAACCGCCGTGTAATTCAGAAGATACAATCTAAAACTCAACATTAGACATCGACTTTTCAACCAGCGCTGTATAATTCAACAGATGAAATCTAAATACTCAGCACATAAAATGGAACCTTCAACATAAACCCTTTGAACCAATACGTAAATTAGGGATTCTGGACTTATGACATTGAAATTTCAACCACCTCAGTGTAATTCAAATGACATAATCTAAAACCTCGACATAGAAAATATAACTTTCAACAACAACTGTTTAATTCTACAGCTACAACATAAAATCTCGCCTTAGAAAATGGAACTTTAAGGACGAGCATTTTTGATACAACACGTGAAATTTTAATTCTGGACATATGATATACATTAAAATGTAAACGGCAACATTCTTATTGGTCCAGCTTTTGTCCGCTACGGCGCCTCATAAAAAGTGGCAAACAAACTTCTTGAGCTTATGTTTTGCTTTGTTGTTTTTTTATATATTATTTTCTGTCTGTTTCTTGTACGTGAAATGAATATCTCTATTGCCGCTTTGTACGAGTGTTGTCTCTGCGCGTAAGGTCAGTGGTCATTCGGGGTAGAATTACATTATGCTATCTTGGCTTTTCATTCATGTTTATCACCCAAAAAATTTATTTAAGAAACAAAATGTCTTCTATATGGCGACTGCGTTACTCCTAATGACGTCTGACAATTGGAGCTCTCGGATGCGTGGCTAGCACCATTGTGAGTGATATGCCAATATATCGAATTACGTATATGTATGGTTGGTTTAAAAGTGTTTTGAGACCTTTTATGACAAACTGTACAGCAGAGGAATATAAGCAAACCTTGTAATGGGGTGAAACATTAAACTCGTGCCTTTAGATGTTCATACAAACTTGCATCATCTGCAAATCTGTTGAACAGAGAAACCGTCTTAGTAGTTGGCTCCATTAGAGAGAAAGAGAGGGTATGTATGTATGTATGTATGTATGTATGTATGTACATATGTAATTTAACGGAACATCGGCACAATCATGGTTATGGAGAATTCCGATCCAATGCAATGCTGATTTACCGAGGATTGATACAGTTAAAGAGCTTTAATATGTATTTTATCATTAGATAATTGTATTATATAAAAGCTCGGTAATCTACTCATCCCAAGATTAAGCATTCGCCTTGTCCCATTTGGTATCCATTCACCCCAGACTAGACATTCGCCTCGTCCAATTTGAAGGGTTTTCTTCACCGTGTTCACACTACCAACAATTGTCTAATGATTTATCAAATATCAATGTATTTATTACATAAAACCAGGACATGCTGTAGCCCGGTAACTTTGATACTCAGCATTCGTCTCGTCCGTGTTGGCCGGTCAACTCTTATACAGTACAATTATCTACCATAAAACAAATATCAATTAATGACATGGCACCACTATTCAAATACTACAATGACATGACAACACTATTCGAGAACTACAATGACATGACAACACTATTCGAGAAATAGAAACAAAAAAAGAGATTTACGCATTTGATGCAATGTACTTACAAAAATGTATAAGAATAAAACTGATACTTTAGAAAATAAGCAAAGTAAACGCAAGTGAAATATTACATGGAACATGAAATCAGTCCAACTAAAATAAAGAAATTTCACTTCTTTCACGCTTATAATTTGGTACACATTTGAAGGTCTGTGCTTAGAATGAACCAACATGAAATTCTCATGAATGATGTCTTACCTGCTTCGCCAGTTTAATGCGCTACTCAAAATTTTGTCATTGTCAGTTTAGCAAGAGAAGTTGGTCCATACAAGGATAATTTACCTTGTAAATGTGTTAACTGAGTGATAAATGTGAATACACATATGAAATTGCAAAGCAAGCCAAGGAAACTGAACTAAAGGTGATAAAATGTGGCGTACTTTGCCAAAGCAATTATAATTACTATATATATATAATGCGTCCAAATTTTCCTGCAATTACTTTTTAACCATATTCCGCCAAAAAGTACTTCTTTATTTATATGAAGACATTTAATCCAAGTGATCTTCATGTATCAAATAAAAAAAATGAACAACGAAAAACTAAAGTATCCTCTCCTCCAACTACACGTAAGAAAACGTTTGAAAACGTCAAATCCCCCCTCATATGGAAATAGAAACAAATTGTCACGCTTTTGCGTTGAAACGTTCGTGATATGTATGCATCTTCAAAGTCTGTTTATTCGACGTCATACATACATACATACATACATACATACATATATTCTCCTTTAATTGGTAATCCTTTTCACTCACAAATTAATTTCGAAAAATACAAAACAGGTCGATTTAAAGTTCAGATCTGACAGCTATTACGTCATTACGTTGTTTCATCTAATACTTCAAAGAAGCGTGGTTCAGCACAGTCGTACCGTTGTTAATGAACCGTAATCGAGTGTAACTATTTGTAAATGGGAGAGATAATGAAGTCTCGTAAAAGCATTGGAAATGAATAATTAACATTTTGGGGGACCCTTACTCCAGAGAGATAACGAAGTATCGTTAAAAAGTTGGGAATGAATAATTTGTGTTGGATTCCCTTAGACTAGAAATAATCACTTGTGTTGAATATTTTGCAAACTTTTGAAATTCATGAATGTACATAAGACGGGTAATCGCACAAAAATTCTGCATCAAGTTACTTTTCCTGGTATATTTTTCAAATTTTGTTTGAAACAAGCATACAATTAGTGCCAACACTGTTTCTGTAATGCTGTTTCTAGTTCTTGCGTGTACTTTATGTACTGGCACCATTGGGGCTATGGACCACTTGAAACCGAAAGAGAGGGGCAGGGGTATCTATTAGTCTAGCGTGTGTTCGAGCATATATCCATCAATGCTTCCACATTAATAGATAGACAGAAGGACAAACGTGTAATACGAACATGTAAGGACACACACGTTACTGAATTAAACCAGTATATACAAAGTTATTGGCCGACATTAACATCGGTCACTACTTGCAGAGGAAACTATTGATAAAGCAAAATGGTTAAGGATATGAAGGTCAAAAGGTCAGAATGAGGAATAAACCAACTCTAGCATTTCCATGGATGATAATAAAGTTACAGACTTAGAATCGAAGGCGTTAGGATTCTGGAAAGTATGCTTATCTGCGCACACGTGCACCTCCTAAAATTTAGCATATATGCATGTCCTTCACGAAGCACAACGATACAGATCTGCCAATCACTTCCCATCGTTTGCCATTATAATTTCACCAAAGAAATAACTGGGAATATCGTCAACATAGGATTGAACTTTATGTCAAAATTCTTTTTACCACCACCAATCCTCCTATCCCCTCACCTCACATCTAACTCACCACATCTAACCATACTCCCCACCACAACACAAAAAAAAAATGCTCACGGGAATTATCGTAACGGGGAAAAAATTGACTTGCAATTTTATTTGGAAGAAAATTACTCTTTAACGCAGGTCCGGGTATTGCACTACTTTCGTTATACCCCTGCACTAGTCTTAATCTTGTGGCCTTTCGCAGAAAATGTAGCCAGATTGGTCTCCCACGGTTAAAGGAGACATTATCGCAAGAGTTGTACCAGTGGATGTGAGGACTTGTTATACATACTATATTACAATGTGTGAAATAATTTCAAATAAAAGTTTAAGTTCATTATCAGCTAGTTTCCTAACCATGATTCGATACTCACTTTTATGAATTAGATACTTTCTTTTCTTAACTAGATACTCGATTGTAATAAACTTTAATAAACTTGATGCTAACTTCTTTTACTCGATCCTCGCTATACTAGATAGAAAGTAAATCTCATTTTAAGCATGAGAGTTTGTCAGGGTTGTCTCTGAAATTTGATTAAGAATATATAAACGCCAGAATATTTGAGAAAAAGACATTGACATTTTATGTCCGTTATATCTATGCATTTAAGTCAGTTTAAAAATGTACGCTTTATGTTGACTATCCCTAGCAAACGTGAGGTCTGTCCTGATCGAATGATTTAGTTCCAAATGATGATTTAGGCAACAACAACAAAAAAATGGAAAATGTCGTGTATTGACTAACTGATTTATTGTCCATAGCTCTTGCTTAACGCGAGGAATTGCGAAGTAAATATATATAACTATCGAAATTTCGAATGCATTAGAAGTTGATTCATTTTCTCTCTCTCTCTCACACACACACAGACATACGTACGTACATACATACGTACGTACGTACGTACATACATACATACATCATACATACATACATACACACATACATACATACATACATACATACATACATACATACATACATACATACATACATACATGCATGCATGCATGCATGCATGCATGCATGCATGCATACATACATACATACATACATAGTGTTTAGTCGAAAACGTCAATGAGTACTCTTCTATTCAAATTTAAAACCCCTAATGACAAACATAAGAAAATTCAGGTATGCAAAATCTCTCTCCAGAGCCTTCAACCACGACCTTGTTCAAAGGCTTGCCATCAGGTTGTATTAGAACATATCATTGGACTATTGAGGTTTTCATATGAAGAATGTTTCTTTTATTTTAAAGTCAAAAACTTTATAAATGTGTTTTGAAAATAGTTACATCCATTAGTCCTTAGCTGTGCAGATTTCCGATAAGGTCCATTCGAACTGAACATATATTCTTGAATTTGTGAAAAAAGATAGAAATAAATATCATTTTCCTCCTTCAGAGGAACGGCAAATTATTCATTTATTTATTTGCATACCTATTTGGTAGTGTTTGGCTTTGCGTGGATAAAACATCTTTCACTGTAGTTTCTTAAAGTGTAAATTTTTGTACAGAGATTTAAAACCAAATTCGCACTTGTTTAAGCACTAAAAATAATACTTTAGTTAGGATTTAGAAACGACGTTAATATTTCTTGAATTTAAAAACAAAAGTTTTAGATTTAATTTAGTTCAAATAAAATGCACGCTCCTGAAAGATCGTACTCTTTCAGAATATATTGCTGACTATGTCATACCTCAGTTAAAATGCTACCTTATATATCATAAATGTGTCATAGCAATCGTAACATTCTCAACCTTTTTCGTCAAGATGAAGCCTCGGACATAATTCGTTGCCATTTAAACTATATTCTGAACTACTTTCGTTCACGTGGAATCAGTTCATAATTATTTCTCCTACATGGCGTCTCCATTTGTTTCTTAGTGCTTAACTTCTACTGTATCAAATCATGATAAATCATATGTTAATCTAAATATCTTCACAGATGAACTCTCAGTAAAGTTCTTGTCATAAATTATCCGTCAGTTTTTTGGAGGCTGGACTGTAAACAAAGCATCGTGAAATGGGTGGCAGATTTCACTTCCGGATCATCATCAATGTCTCATTACTCACTTTACAATCTTGACAAAATACACCGAGACAACCTCAGCATAATGATAATATTCTAATGAATACACAAATAACTTGAAATCAGTATTAAATATTCATAAATTTCACTCTTGTATCACTACCAAAATGAGAGGAAAAAATGTTCTAAAAATATCCTGAGTCCAACTGATTTAAGGACAATTTTATTCGAACTTTTATATTTGTATATCACATCTATTTCAATTTTACAAACAAAGTCTTTTTGAATTTTATACCAAAAAAGGGTGTTTGACAGCTGTCAGAAAGTATGTAGCCTGGTGTTGCATAGGGTTCAAGTTTTGGGCAAAGTGCTCTTGGGACTCCTAAACTAAATTTGTCATATCTTCCCTAATTATATGATTTGTTCAATCTAGTAAAAATTTAGTTATACTATAAGATAAACTCTATCTGAAAAGATATTTGAAATATACAAACACTGATAAATAAATTTTTAATATAGTTTAAAACAAACATTTAAATTTAGAAATCTAAATTTTAATATAATAAAAAAAAATTCATACCAAGTTTAAAATTCAGATTGACAACATTTATAAAGCAGAATTGTTAATGAATGGTATTAAAAACAAATAGTAGCTTAGATCTGTACAATGTATAACGTTTTGTACAGGGGTAGTGAAGCAAGATAGCTCACAGTGATTTTTATGGCAAATTGCAACATGCCTTTCAAATTCATATAGGTGTACACAATAAAGAAACAATAACAAGTGCCATGTTACACATTTATTGCATCAGGTACTCAGCAAGTTGTTAGTTTAAATAATAGCGCACTCAAATTTTGATGGCCCAAGACTATATTTTATAGGAAATGTGTATTGCGTTTCAATGTCAGTGACCACACAAGGCGACAGTGTAATAAAACATACAGATTGTACCATACTGAACAATGGTGCTGATCTCTTTCCCGAAGACCTAAGTCATGTCTTTGAAGTGCAATATATAATTGTAGTAGTATGAACTAATCCTGGTAAGTTATGCAGTCGCGACTGTAAACAAAGTACCGTGTAATGGGTGACCGATTTCACTTCCGGGTCAGTATTAGTGTTTCATTATTCACTATGCACTCTTGCCGAAATACACACAATCACACCATAATGCTTACGTTCTAACTACTAAACAATTACCTTTAAACCAATACCCAAAATGCATAAACTTAACTCCTGTGTCATCGCCAAAATGAGAGGGGAACAAATGTTCTAAATATAGACTGGGACTAAATTCGTGGATACTGAACCGGAAGTAATAATTGTGACCAGAATCCACATGGAATAATATGGCGGCGGAAAGAGATAAAGTCAAAATAGAACATCCTCGGCCTTTGCTGTCGTAACTTTTGTGGTGAAATTCTGCCAGTGACGAATCACCCAATACGTCAAAATTGATGTGCATTGCTACAACTACTTCCTTGTGAAATGGCTGAGCGATGTTCCAATCGGTGTCGCAGAGGCAGCTATTTTACATTTCGTTCACAGCAAATAAACTTATCATATGACGGGATCGCGTGGAGAAATACTACGTTACTGTATATGTAAAAACTAAGGCATTGATTCATTACATAAAGATTCAAAAGTTACTTACGATTAACAATAGATTTCATAAATTTTTCAGAGCTTGAGTGTGTTGAATTGACCAGTTTTTCAGTCGAGATATATTCAGGTAAGACCCATGCGGATTCAAGGATATAAATTAAGCCCAATACGCTCTCTAGCATATTATAAGAGTTGATTGACGAGGGCAAGAGGGTTTAATGATCAGTGTGATAGTATCGAAACCGAAAGGGTGTGATTTCGAATCCTACGGATCGGCCATGGGCTGCTTACCGTGGTGCGTCCTAGGTAACCACTTTATTCAAAGTGCCTGGCACTAAACAACCCTTTTGTGTTGCTGTGTTGCAACGCACCAAACCAACCCAATCCGAATGTTCAGGAAATAGAGTATAGGCCGCGATCTATCTTGTTCCACAATAATTTTCTTTATGGCGACGGATGGACGGTTGTTCCCCAAATACTAGCAAACTAATTTGCCTTATACATCCACGGGTTTTCTTTTCTTTACTAGCTGGAAAGGAAAAAAAAACAACAACACATCAGTCGATATGATTTAGTGTTAGATTCTCGTGTTGTAGTGTGCAATGTAAAAGGAGTTCTCTCCTTTACCTGAAGTGAAATCCTTAGCCGGAGATGGCAGACTCAACCCTCCCAGATTGTATCTGCTCAGAGAATTTGCAGATATCAGCATAAAGAAAATACAGCAAAATATGCTCCCTCTTGCGGATCATTTAGATCAATCATTTTGATTCCATCCTTAAGTAAATGTTGACATCATCGAGATTGTGACGATTTAGTATGACGTCAAAAGTAACGTTAGGCTAACTAACCTACACTTAAACTAATCCAGCAACATTCTTTCTTAGTGATATAAATTTATTTTTAATTACCTTTAAAGTTTAAATTGCATTATTATTTTTTTTCGCATTATTGAACAGAGTCTAGTGAAAGGTGATCTAAGACTTCTAATGATACGACACCTAGTTTTGTTTCAGTTCGTTTTGTCCCCGGGCCCAGATTTTGTTTTTTAAATTAATCCGTACACTACTAGATCAGCGGACACAACGTACGAGAAGAGTCGAACAAAATAGTTTCGCATACTTAACCCATTTACTTTCTTTGTTGTAATGACTTGCCAAGGTCATCCTAACATGTCTTAATTGTAATTTAAAATAAGTGAAATTTTTCGCAGATATATGCAAATATATGCTCTTGCAAAAGGTAAGATTGGCCCTGCCAGCTAGAATACATATGTTGTTAAATCTTCAGTTTCGAAGGTGAATAAATCTTGTACGTTGTCAAGCTCTTCATTTTCGGAGTTAAGCAATTATTACATGTAGTCGGCAAACCCATAATCCAGTAGACACAAATGAACGGCACAACAATACGTGTGATATTTAACAATGTAAATGTAAGTTACAAAGAATGCAACTTTTAAATTAGAAATCTAATTAACAACCGCTTTATGATGCGACTTCACAAGTAACATTGCGACCCATCTTCTGTGTTTTTGTTGACCGGTTCGCTATGCGAGTGTATATGACCAAGATCTCCCTTGTAAAGTTTGATAACGAGTCAGCAAAACGACATTAAGAAACTTGTTGAGTTTAGTGTAATATATCAGATATAAATGGTCGTGAACTATCTGATACAGCAAATAATTAATGAGGTTTTATTCTAATCGTACCAACAACAAAAAAACCGAGCTGTCCTAATGTAAAACTTCTCTACCCACAGTCGGAACAGTTCGTGGATTTTATTTTTAAACGAAAATTCATTTTCCTATAAATGTGCGTAATGCTCTATTGGGTTACCCAGCCAACTTCCATTTTCATCTCAGTGCAACAGAAAATCAGCCAAAGACCTGAGGAAGAAAACGAAGTAAACCGAAAATAAGACGCTCCCAATTTGTAAGGGTGCGGCTGCGATTTAAGCGTTGACTACAGTAGATTAAATTTATAATGAAAACAGGCCATCCCAAATCAAACCTTTGAAATCACCAAAAACAAAACTTCTAACAGTCAGAAAGTATGTTATCTTCGACCGCCTAGTTTCGGTGACCTTTGCAGGCGTATTGCCCACCCGTAAGTTACTGGACACCATCCGCTGACGTGTCTTTAAATAATCGGTCATTACATAACCACAAAATGCGAATAAAACTGGCAAGTTCAGAAACTATTCTCCATACCACTTGATATATAAGCATTTGTAACTAATACATATTTTGTCATTATAATGTAATCTGGTAAACAAAGAAATAAAAAATAATCCATCATTTCTTTTCGCGAAATCGCTAATTTTCGTCTGTCTCTATGATCACGTGACTGTCATATATTTAAGACGCCATCTTATAGCTGCAAATTACCAATGCATATATGGTCTAGACAGTCTGATATCATGGCATGAAATGTTCCGATTGCCCGTATCGTTCCTTATTTGTATAACAGTTCTTAATGTGTAAAAACAGTATCAGCGTACCATTCTACGCAATGAAAAATACGCATTAAAAATCGAATTCGACGACGTTTCAACAATTAATGAATACCTGAATTTTAGCGTCATTCACGTACTCTTTAAAAAAGGATGGTGTCGATCAGTTTCCATAGCCTTAAAATGTTACTTACATTATTACTAACGATGTAGCATCATCGAATAGTTGTGATGCCAGTGAGGTTATACCAACTTTAGAACAACCAGATGCTGGATGGCAGTTTAACTGGTCACAATTTATATCCGAAGTATTTTATAGCGTGCGATCCCATAAAGTCGCACGACATGTCGGGTGTAACGAGACTAAGCATGCGACGGAAAAGCATACTGGTCGACGTATTATAGGACGGCACATCATGGTTTATGTTGCTCGCAGTAGGATTTTAGTTATACACAAGCGAATATGGCTGTTCACCTTTTCTGACAACTAGAATAAACATTAGAGGTGTGGCAGTACTTACGGTCAGAATGACATAATGATGTGACAGTAATATTGTGTGTTGTTTCCCACGTGCAAGCCACAGATGTTGAATCTCGCGTCATATGATACGTAAAGAGATGCAAATAACATGTATATTATATGTTAGGATGAGATGTCATCAGCTTGCAAACTTTGTCTAACTCGAGGAAATGTTCCAGACAAGAGGAAAGATTTATGCTAATGTTGCGATGATTTTTACTGAAATACAATACTAGACGTAAATTTCGGCCTAAATTTACGACTTGTACGCACGAACGGATGCATCTGTATATCCTCCTTAGAGTACTCCGATAATTCTCTCTCTCTCTCTCTCTCTCTCTCTCTCTCTCGTTCTTACACTCATACACACGCACGAACCGAGATGTCATCAAACATTTGGTAAAAAGTGATTCTCAACAAATAATATGTTTGATCATTTTAAAAATACATCGCGATTATTATCCAGATGTCTCGAATTCATTTATTTCGAAAATAGTTTACTTTAACAGAGTAATCCTTTCCCCCTGTCATTTGTATTCAACTATATTTTGTGTTAACAACAAAATTGCCACAACCAGTATTCACTGAACATCATGGAATGATCCAGTTCTGATCCGATTGCTAGAAATTACATTACATCGGCTCACGTGCATACATATTACATACATACGCACGCACGCACACATACTTACCGATATATTTGATGAATCATGATATGTTACACTGATAGAGTGTAATGCACATGCTAAAATATACAAGTTTACAGCCACAAGGAAAACAATAAAGGGTCAAAAAAGTTGGGCTGTTTAAAGCAAATACATATAATATATTTGACTGATGTGATTGGATTGGATTGTGGTGCTTTAGAGACACTTGGAAAGTTATATTGTGCTGAATCACGAAGATTGATGTGCCTTGTTCAAGACCAAACCACGGTAGCTTCTGCGGACTGATCAAGCCACCAGCACCCTTCTGGCCATGAGTCCACAACTTAACCAACGAGTCAGCGTGGTTTCAAACATTTCTTCTTTTGGGTGATGGGGTTGGGGAGACAGGAACCATTGATATTTAATATGATTATTTTTACACTAACAGTTGTGACACTGCGTTTTTGTTTTAATTTTTTTTTGGGGGGGTGTTGTTTTTTTTAAGGGTTTCTTCTTGCTTGCTTTTTCCTTCTTTCTTTATCTCTTTCTTTATCTTTTTATACATTTTTGGGTCGTTGGTTTTGTTTTTTAATGTTCTTTGGATATTTTCCTTTTCCTTGTTTTGAGCACAAAACATTACGTTTGATTTACAAATATAATTTTCAAATGAAAGACATCCCTACTATACTGTTTATATTCTATACCATTTTTTAGAGAGTTAAAGAGTAACTTAAGGTATCATGCGATCATATATATCAGATATATGTACCTACATATGAAAATATAGACCAAATATAAGTACTTACATAAGACCATATAGGCCAATTATATGTATGTACATACGACAATATAGACCAAATATATTTACCAATATATGACCATATGGGACAAATATACGTATCTAAATACGACCATATAGACAAAAGATATGTACCAACATATGACCATATAGACCAAAATATATGTACTTACATACGACCATATAGACCAAATATATGTACCTACATGCGAACATATAGACCAAATATACGTACCTACATACGAACATATAAGACAAATATATGTACCTACATACGAACATGTAAGACAAATATACGTACCTACATACGAACATATAAGACAAATATACGTACCTACATACGAACATATAGACCAAATATATGTACCTAAATGCGACCATATAGACAAAACATATGCATCAACACACGACCATATAGACCAAAAAATATATGTACCTACATTTGAACATATGGGACAAATATATTTACCAACATATGACCATATAGACGAAATATATGTACCTTCATACGACCATATAGGCCAAATATATGTACCTACATACGAATATATAGACCAAATATATATACTTACTAAAATGAGTTTCATATTTATTGCCACGGTCTTTGGAAAAATTAATTTTCGTTTCCTCGGCATAATCATGAGTTGAAAAATGCCGTTAGAAACCAACTAATCAATCCACCAAACCACCAACCAACTAACCAATATCAGCTCTAAACAACATCAGTTTGGTGTGTATTAAACTCAGTTATGAATTCAATCACTGAAATTCAGTATTTGTAACATGAATGTTGAAAGTTTAATTATGATATGCAAAGATGAATTTTCAACTCAGTGAATTTATTTCTCAGCATAATTTTCAGCGCATTCAGTTCAAACGTAAATATGTTACGTTGAGAATACAGAGAAAATGTTAGTGAACCGAATTCGATTCTGTACTATTGTGAGACTGTAACAGATAAATGTAATGCTAATAGTTTACCTGTATTCTGTTCTTGTTACTTATATTAGCAGACTGAAATTATTTAGAAAAAAACAAAGACCGATCTCATGCCATTTCTGTTTCAGTGCGACTTTCAAAGAACTGTATCCTTCTCTCATTATATTACGTTGTAGGAAAACACTGGAAACATTTTGTGGGAATGCCACAGCGGGGTTAAATTACCATGATATCGCGCATGAATTTTTACCATTTTTATATTATTTTTTGTTGTTGCTTGTTTGTTGTATCAATTTGAAAATTAAAATGGCCTTTCAGTAAGAGAACCCACAGCTACTCTTACTGTTTTTGTGAGGTGTTTTAGGCTTGAATCACGACGGCACTATCATGAAATCGCTCAATTGCGAAGTTAGGTTGCCCTGAACCTCTCCACACATGATTACAGAGAGACAGAGATACTTGAAAGACTAATAAAAGAGGCATCATGTTACATCATGATAATGCACTAGCAGATTTTGTTCTCCCTCAGTAAAAGCATATTTTAGTGGAAAATGCAGTTTGTCTTTTGTTCATTATCTTCATATTTAATGTGCCCATCTATGTATTCTCTCTCTCTCTCTCTCTCTCTCTCTCTCTCTCTCTCTGTTAGGCACACGAACGATATATTCAAACTTTCACATAAACATAAACAAGCACAATGCTCATAAACTCATAAACATCATGTGGATTTTTTGTGGGGGGAGGAGGGGATCTTGAATGTATCATAGATATACCGTAACTAAAATGAGGGGGAAGGGGTGAGAGTGTGTCCCACTCTGGCATTATGGTATATGTACCGGAACAATCTGAGAAACGTTTTAGTCTCCAGTGAGTTGCTATCCATCAAACGCTAATAGATGAAAAATGAATGATATTAACCACTGAGCTCACACATTTGTTGTAGACATTCGAAATCTAATAGCAATCATGCACATATACAAGTATTGGTCTATCTTTGTACGGTCTGCATGGCCATAAATGCCTTGTTTACTTCAAAATAAATATATGAATGACGTAAAATTATTTGTTTACTTCAAAACAAGTATGACAATCACGAGGAGTTTAATTGGTAACGTCTGTTTATTTATAAACCGCTCCGGTGGCCTAATGGTTAGAGTGTCTGCCTCAGATGCGGGAGGTAGTGGGTTCGATCCCCGGCCTAATCATACCAAAGACTTATAAAAATGGTAATATCAGCTGCCTCGCGTGGCGCTCAGCATTAAGATGCTAGTGTTTGGACTGGTCAGCCTGGTGTCAGGATAATATGACTGGGTGGGACATACATGTCTGCCGACATCACTGTGCTTAGACATCACTATAAACTGCCACAATGCAGACATCGTAGCAATATGATTGAAAAATTGTTAAAAGTTACGTTTAAAAAAAATCCAAATCCAAATCCTGTTTATTTATAAATGTAAGGATGAACAGTATTTATATCAGTGACATTAAAAATCATATCAAAAGCGTTTTAGTGGTGTGTTAATTTACTTATCTACACTAATAGTGTCTTATTAACGCTAGCAGGATTAACAACATCAGCTGAAAAAGAAGACGGGTATGATGATGGTGATGAGCAACAGCAAAATCAGTTAATTTATGCTATAAACGAAAAGAATAACTCAGCAATGGTGACGAAAATGAAGACAACACCATCTGTTGCCTCTTTTATTCTCGTCAACGCCTTTATTGAATGATGACATTCCTACTGCTACTGCTGTAAGACAGTTTTCATCTTAAGCGACGCACCCATAAATATCGATTTTAATTGTTGTACGTATCTATAATAAGTGTAATAAAAGTATGAATGTAGCATAGTTAATGCTAAAATATACTCAGTGGTATGTGCCTCTGATATCAACTAAACCAGTTATGTCACCAAAACAGTTGAAAGTGATTCGAAGTTTTGGTTGGTATTAGAAAGGTGGGATTTAATTTGGATATAACTTGATTTCAATTTTTAAAAGATACACATCTTACAAATATGGTGTTGCATTGTGATACGATTTTGAGTTTTTGTAACACAAAATTGATATTTATCGTGGCGTAGTCAAAAGCAGAAAGTTTTTCGAGATAGCTTACACAAATTTGACTACCTTGTAAACTGCTTGTCCGTCGAATGTCTCTATAATGTGAATAAATCTTCATTTTTTTACTACATAGTTTAACATCGTTGTTCTTTGTGATATTTGTATACTTTCAATGTGAGCTTTATGGCAACAGCGAATCTGTTGATCAGTCTATTGGCGATAGACCGGATGCGACTTATAGTCGTCATAAAGACTTTTGTAATCCAGGCTATCTGTGCGCTGGAACTAAATCGGTCGTATCTTTAAAACTGCTCAGTGAATTTGAATCAAAGCCTATTACGTATTTACATTCAGAAAAGTATATATTATAAAGAATTTACCCTTCAAGTTAGTATGTTATATAAAGGAAAATATACTTTATAGATCTAACTACGCATTACATACAGCTCATGCTAGAGGAGAATTTATATGGTGGAATTTATAAAATATTCGACAGGAAGACATACGCATGTCTGGCCTCCAGTATTGGAAGAAAGACTTTGATCATTCTTGAACTGCCTTGGCACAACGCCCATTTCTGAGTTATGGTCGAATTATAAAGAAAAACAACACGAATGTAATTTCTCAATTACATGGCTTTTCCGAAACGTTATGATATGTAATGTGCTTATATATTACACAGGCTTTCTTTGTGAAACCCTCTTATCGTCTATGAATATTTTGTTTTTGATAATCCCGAAGACCCAAAATATGAGTGTGAACTAAATTTAAAATTTTATATAGTTTCTAATGAAAACAAGTTTGCCAATACCCAATATATTTACAAACGTTATTGATTCGAAACTGGAATCTTTTTGAATATGGATATTTTCTTTTGTGCAGAAAGGGGGAGGTACATGTATCATGTTTTTTTCTGCAACAGCACGAATTTAGTTTTGCAGTGAGGTTGTTGCGTGGTTATTTAAAGTTTTGAATTAAAGTTATACTAAAAATTATAACATAATGTAACCGCGTACGTCAAATTATAACCCGACGCAATAACGTACCGTACTATAACCTGACCTACCACAAACCTTAAGTATTATAACTGACGTAATCATGGATTAACCTGATGAAACCATGACCGGTAAGTTAAGTGGGAACGCCAATTATTTTGGCGGGGAGGTTTTCCAATAATTGAGGAGGTCTTAATAATTAAGAATATTCTAAATCGTATAAGATCAAATAAGTTAGCAAGAATTAATAGAGAGCTGATGTCCGAGGCTCAAGAATATCATATACTAGAATAGGGTTCACAAAATCGTTATTGACTGGAAAATATTTTTTTTTATAAAATCCAATGGAAGGTGAGCATAAGTATCGAAAACAGTGAAGTGTGAACACAAAATATGTAATTTTCGCCAACACTACTACTACTAATGCTGCTACTACTACTGCTATTGCTGCTGCTGCTACTAATACTACTACCACTGATAGGTGTACATGCACGTAAGACAATCCATGAGAAGTAATCTTTTCAACTACATCTTGCAAATAGCTGTTTGGTTGATAATCCTATAATAATTGGCAGGAAAAGACACGGTCTTTCTTTCATCGAAATGGGAACCTTAAAAGCACAGTATTATCTAATCAGGCAGGTGCTGACCTTAAAGGTAAGTTGTCTGGTCCGCTAGATAGAGCACTATTGTTCTGGTACATTATACCAATCCTAGATGGCGCCACCTGTCGATAGGAAAGAAATTAATTTCAGCTTTGCAGTACCAGAAGAGTTCTTTATTGTCACAAATCAGTTCAGAAAACGTACGCGAAAGACAATCTCAGTGTAGAGAATTAGACAGATTAAACACGCTTGATATGTTTGTAAAATCGAATAAGAATAATGAATATTGTATAACTGATTGGGGAAAGTCTGCAAATGTTGCAAGTTTCGAAATGTGAAAAAATCAAATTAAAAAAAATCCTGCGATATTCAGTTTTAATTCTCTCTCTCTCTCTCTCTCTCTCTCTCTCTCTCTCTCTCTCTCATTACATGTTCTATTCATTCTATTCATACTCCAAAACCAACACATGTTGAACGACTATTTAGTACAATGTATTATCCATGGTACAGAGAAGGATGAAGTGTGCTGGAACAATACTAGACCTTATCATATCCACTCTTTCTTCAATTACTAGGGGATATAAAAAGGCTTTGACTGATGGGTTCTGTACAAAGGATAATCTGTCTGCAAGTTTGAAACCAAAGCGGCATATTTATCGGATGTTTTATCTTAAGCTAAAATATTAAAACATACAAACAAGCAAACAAGCACCCCCAAAATCCTTTTTAAAATTATTTAATTTATCAATAATTAATCGGGGAAAATAAAATTTTAGAACTGCTGAATTTCGGTCAAGCCTTCTCAGCAGGGTAAATTTTGATAGATAGTGCCAATGCTGACATTAATGCAATATAACTATAAATAGGGTCTTGTACAAACAATAAGCACTATCCTGGTGCAAATTTCACCAGTAGATAGATAATTTGACTTACGTATAACTAATTTAATGTTCAGGTCAAAATCTAAACATTCAGACATCTTGGTGAAATCGGGACTGTTTGTTTAACTACTTGCTCCTTTATTTTCTAAAGAGAACAATACTTATTATTAGCTTTGTAAACGAAAATGTTAGACATTTCCGTCGCACACACCTGATTCACATTTACAGAACAGTGGATTTAATGTTTGGTGTTTTTCAGTTTAATTTATAGCGTTTCCATAAAAGGAACTAGTATCGAGGCATCAAAATACAGTAATGTCTATGAACAATTTATATCGAGGTTCAAATGCTTGCTTTCTTTGAGTGTTAAAATCTCTATTACCTCAAACAACAAATATCAGCAACACCAACATTAAATTCAAACAATCAGTACGAAACCTAGGTGTTACTCTAGACAGTACTCTCACATTGCACCAACATGTCATGAACATATGCAAGGCTGCATATCTTGAGCTGAGACGCATCAGCTCAATTTGCAAATTTCTTTCAATTGATGCCACTAAAACACTTGTGTGTTCATTAGTACTTTCAAGACTGGACTATTGTAACTCAATTCTGTCTGGTTTATCTCAATATCTGCTCCAGAAACTTCAAAAAGTTCAAAACACAGCTGCACGGATCATACTTAGAGTACCACGATCAGAGCACACCTCCCCGCTGCTCTGTACCCTACACTGGCTATCCATTCGATCCAGAATCAAACACAAAATTTGTTCTTTCTGCTACGTTTCACTGTCGGACTCTAGCCCAACATACCTATCCTACCTCATCCATGTGTACACACCAGCAAGATACTTACGCTCCTCTTCTGACAATCGTATACTCATTATTCCCACTATGAAAACAAAGTCATATGGACGGCGTTCTTTTGCATACCAGAGCCCAGCAACGTGGAATGAATTGCCCACTGAACTTAGACATAAAGACACAGTGATCACATTCAAGAGGGCTCTCAAAACTCACTTATTTTGACTGCAAGAACAAACTTTAAGACCTAATAATGTTTCCTACTTTAAATATTCTCAGCATGTTTTTTTAATGTTTTCTAATTTCATGGTGTTTGTTTTTGTAATCATATCATTATATGTTTTTTATCTTAAAGATGCTGTCTAATGTTGTAAAGCGCTTAGAGCTTCTAAAGATTAGGCGCTATACAAAGTCCTCATTATTATTATTATTATTATTATTATTATTCTCACAAAATCCCGTTTGTTTGTACCCTCTACCGATTGTAAAACAGAAGTCATTAAGGATATAAAAAAATGCACAAAAACTTAGTCATTTCATTCGTTAATTTATATTCATAAATTTATAAGTTCTAAACTGATTGTCGCCAGGGGGTTCCACACACTGTCAGTTTGTTGGCGTTTCGAATCAGAAAGGAGTTTCTTTAGCATCACGGTTCGCCATATTTGCTTGGGCCAGTGTATGTTTTCAAGTATCAGCGGTGCTGTAGTTCGCAGTATTTCAAAATCTCAATAAATCCGTAAATTTTCGATTTACATTTAATTTGAACACATGAATGCGAGAGTTCCTTATAATTTTTGGTTCAATTTGTTTTAGAAATATTAAAACTAGACCTTGCAAATAGTCGACGCAGACGACACAGTTTTTACTGAAAAAGACAATTATAGAAACAAGAAATGGTCAGCGAGCAATCTCTTTGTTTATTTTCCTCGGAGCGTCCATTTACGTTGAAACGCCAATAATTGGACAGTGTTGGGGACCTTTGGCGACAATGACGCTTTAAATTATAAATCAGTGAATGAAATTACTACGTTTTGTGCATTTTTATATCCTTCATGCTTTTCGTTTTTGAAATAGGTGGGAGGGGCTAAAAACAAAAGGGAGGGTATGTGAATACTGTATGTGTGTGTTCATGTGTTTGCATCATCTGTTTGGAATGGATTTGATATCCTTCATATTCGATAAACATCGGATATGTCCAGTATGATATCTCAATGTACGAATCCATGTTTATGAAGAAATAAGAAAATCATAACGAAATTTCCAAGAAACCAAACTTTTTTTCTGTAAAAGTGCGCAAAGGATGCAAACAATAATTGTTTTTACCAAAGTCATTTAGTTTCGTACATGTATAGCATAGCATTGTTACATATGTAATTTAATTGCAAATATTCAATTGGAGAATTATTTTAAATTTCAATGTGATTCCCTATTATTATTTTTTTTTTTTGTTTGCAATGAAATCGTCTCGTGCGACGCAAGGCCCAGTATTCGATGTAAGCTAAATATTGCAACTATGAGTGCGCGAAACACGGTCATTCCTGCGTTGCATTATATAGCTCTGTGGATGCACGAGGGTTCGAGGGTCCCGGAAGTAATGCTCTTTAGTGACGCCCCTACTTTGCTACAAGAAATAAGTTGTTATATGAGTTGCCAACCTGCCTACCACCCAACCCCCCGTAAAAGTTTTGTGACGAATTATTCCTGTTACACAAAGGTGAAGGTGAAATAATATGAAAATTTCAGAAACAAAAGCTGCCTAAGTCCCCTGGCGCCCTGGCCAATGGCCTCCTCCCAGCTCCTAACACCCCGCGCCGCCACTGATATAGCTGAGAATTTACACGAATACTATAGTTATTCGATGGGCAGTCATACTGGACTGAAATCAAGAAATCGCTCAACCTTACGAATGAATGAATGAATGAATGAATGAATGAATGAATGAATGAATGAATGATAATAATAATAATAATAATAATAATAATAATAATATTATTATTATTATTATTATTATTATTATTATTATTATTATTATTATTAGAACGATCACCTCAAATGAGGGAGGTCACGGGTTCGAACCACGGCCGAGTCATACCAAAGCCTTAAAAAATGGCAGGTTAAGAGGTTAGTACTGGGACTGACTGGCCTGGTGTCAGGATAATGTGACTCGGTGGTACATGATGCTACATGTCTGCAGCATGATGTCGCTGTGCTAGACATCACTATAAACTGCAGACATTGTAAGGATATGACTGAATAATTGTTGAAGATACACAAAAAATCTCTCTGTCTTTCTCTCTCTCTCTCTCTTCTCTCTCTCTCTCTCTCTCTCTCTCTCTCTCTCACACACACACACACACACACACACACACACTATTATTATTATTAGTAGTAGTAGTAGTATTTCATAATTCCACTCATGACGCAACTGAATATTCAGGTGTGACGGATGATCTCAATATTAGAGTAGGATAACGTCATAATTTCATTACACTCTTACATATAGACAGCATAAACTATTAACTTACCTCCCTTGTTAAGCTCATGCATGGTATTACAATTGACGTGCCTGTCTCTGATTTATAAATAATGACTAAATACAAATAGCTCGTACTTCGAGGTCTTTAAATATATACAGTATAAACTCACTTAAAAGTCGAGTCCAACTGCAAACAACGCAGATCCTGATCTGCCATAGCATAATGCACCTGCCGATTAGGGTCTATGCTGATTACTTTGCAAACTGCACAGATCCAGATTTGCCTGCGCATTATAAGACGGTAGAACTGGGTCTGTGCAGTTTGCAATTGGACTAATTTTATAAGTATATACGGTAGTCCTATGTTTTTCTTGTTGAAAATAAATATGGTCTCATTTTAAACTGTGACATTGCAAATTTCTATACACCTCATTAATTTTTAATGACTTCATATGTCTATCATGCTTATGTATAGCCATAATGTTATGTATTCATTGCGGGAACGCATGGGGGCGGCAAGCATGTAGTGGTCAGCTATTACGTTGTACGGATGTAAGCCAAAACATGTTTAGAGATACAATACCCCTATGTGCGGGTACCCAAGATCCATTTACAAAAAAAGTGGCTAAAAAGCTACATATACATGCAAATTTTTAAATAATGTTCTTTTCCTTCAACAGAGTTGCAACTGTTCGATATGTTCAAAATCGTCCTATTTTACTTTGACTATAATGTGAACAGTTACTATAAAAATTTCAGACTGTTATTTCAGTAGTGAGTGTACTGGATTTCGTCAGGCATCTCTCAGTCGTCATTGTAAAAGTTTGTGGACATATCCGATAGGGTTTCCGGAAAGTCATCCAGTTCTTATCAAATACAGCAGTAAGCCTGCACTAATTGTTCATAACATTATCAGATACAGTAATAAGCCTATACTAATTGCCCATAAAATTATCAGATACAGTAGTAAGCCTGTATTAATTGCCCATCAAATTATCAGATACAGTAGTAAGCCTGTACTAATTGCCCATCAAATTATCAGATACAGTAGTAAGCCTGTACTAATTGCCCATAAAAGTATCAGATGCAGTAGTAAGCCTGTACTAATTGCCCATAAAAGTATCAGATGCAGTAGTAAGCCTGTATTAATTGCCCATAAAAGTATCAGATACAGTAGTAAGCCTGTATTAATTGCCCATAAAAGTATCAGATACAGTAGGAAGCCTGTATTAATTGCCCATAAAAATATCAGATACAGTAGTAAGCCTGTATTAATTGCCCATAAAAGTATCAGATACAGTAGTAAGCCTGTATTAATTGCCCATCAAATTATCAGATACAGTAGTAAGCCTGTATTAATTGCCCATAAAATTATCAGATACAGTAGTAAGCCTGTATTAATTGCCCATAAAATTATCAGATACAGTAGTAAGCCTGTATTAATTGCCCATAAAATTATCAGATACAGTAGTAAGCCTGTACTAATTGCCCATAAAATTATCAGATGCAGTAGTAAGCCTGTAATAATTGCCCATAAAATGTTAGATTATGACTGTGTATATAAATACCCGTGTAGTGTTCATTGATCTAATCCTTGGAATGCACACTAATAGCAACAGTTTACTCTATAAACAAAATCATGCGCACATAAAAGGTCCAAGTACACACCACACCCATGACTTTTGAATCGAGAAACAACTTAAAACCAGTCACTGGGGAGGGGGATGCATTTGTATGTTTGAGTCAATACAGTGAAAAATAAAAATGAACAAAAAAACAAAACTGTTTCTTTTTACAACTGTCACGATAAATAAGTTTCGTATGGGTAAATGTTTCATCTACCGTAGAAGTTTTTTTTTAACTTAAAGCTTTTGCGTGTATAGTCAACATGGAGCACAGCAAATAAGGTTTATAATCAAATCAATCAAGTCTGGATCATCGATCTTATTTTAGTGCCAATACAGTGAAAAAGTATATTTTTTTCACTTGCAAATACGACATTGATAAGTCACGGTGACCTATATTTACGTTCAAGTGTTGATGCATAGCTTCTTCGCATCTTTCCTACTGATCGCTGATTTTCTCATATTCTACTTTTCTTGTTTGGAAGATTTTCTGACAAGGGCCGTAGAAAACCATAGTAACATCGTTTCCCCTTTCACGTAATCGGCAACCATATTTCATTGGAACATATACATTTTTTACTTTAGGAAGTATGACGATTTGAATACATTTCTTTTTATCTTGAGAACTTTAGGAAGTATGACGATTTAAATACATTTCTTTTTATCTTGAGAAACATTTTGGTTGGCCCAAATGATATAATGCATGCTGCCAGTTTGCACCATGCCCGAATAAATTTATTACCATGGAGTCATAATGTCGTGTACTAATGTTAGTGTTATATAGTGTCGCATATCAACTGTTTGACATATTTATAGACGACTTTATTAAGGTGGCGCTCACCAGATAATATGTACTTTTGAGAGAGTGACGTATGTAAGGTGAAGTAGTTCGCATTTAAAACATGCACAGTGGAGAGAATGTTTGCATACCTCTATGCTACATTAATGTAATGTGGATGATATTTCTTTTGGATATTGTACTTTTGGAAATTTTACATGATTTAAGCACACTGCTAACTAAAATGACTGCTCCCTTGTGTTAAAAAATCAGTCTGAATTAGTCTAAAGTACACTATACATAGCAGCTATTAAAATAGGGAAAATGAATTTTTTATACAATTTACCTCTGAAGTTCAGGAAGTGAAAATGACCAAGTAGAGCTAGCAATTTTTGAAAGGTGCACATTTGAAGTAAGGCCAAGCTGTATACTCTATAACCCATAGTACATCCATCAATCATACACCAAAATAAAGGGAATTAAAGGTTCTTTGCATTATACCTAAGATATACAAGGTCTTTTTTAAATAGCCAGTATAACCAGTGAGGAAAGCCGGGGACATTCTTTTTCTTTAAAATCCTAACCCTTATGCAAAATGCGAAATTGTATAGCGCCACCTAACAAGCAAATCAGCCACAAAGCTGGTCCAAGTTTACAACAATTGGTAAATATCGATTCCTAATGTTATTTTTAGAATTTCCTATACCATTTGTCAATGTTAAACTTGTTATCGAGTATATACATACCATTGTTTTTAAACAATGTACATGTACCGTTATCCCTTAACTTATAAGACCGAAAGACCGCCTTTTGGCGTAACGAGGTTGTACCCTATTTCCGAGCTCTGTAACGACAAGGTCATTTATGTTATACCAAAATGTGTGGTATTACAAACAAGTAGAATGACGTAGTTCTGCAATGATACCAAATAATCTGGACTTTCTACTCGCATTACAAAATACAGAGGGAAACACATATTTTTTGAGACCCGATTTTTTTTACACCGACAATTTGCCCGTTGCCGGAACCGGATTTTGTGTCCGGATTTTAGACCTTTTGGCATGCGATCTAAAGCAGACTCGGTCTGAAATGCACAGACAGGCGAACCTTTGCACAAAGACGTAGGATAACTTTGAGATTATGGATAAAAAGTGGCTATGACACGAAAAATGATGGGTCCAATAGGCAAAAAAAAAAAAAAAAAAAAAAAAATAAAAAATAAACCACTCCAGCGAGCGAAATAGCCAATAAAAAAAAGTCGCTTCTTACACAACTAAGCATCCGGCTAAACGAAAATCTCTTGGAAGCAGATGTATTTGGATATATTCAGAATTTATCCTCCAAAATGCGTTTCCTACCACCATATTAGATGAAAATGAAAAGAAAAATCTCCGAGGCTGAATGAGTTAAAAGAATAGTCATGTCCATCGGTCCATTACAAATATATGTATAACATTATCCTTTAAAGAATATACATGTACCACCGTCCTTTAAAGAATGCAAGCAACATTGTCCCTAAAAGAATATACACGTATCTTTGTCCCTAATAGAATATACATGAAACATTTCCCTTACAGAATATACACGTGCCATTTTCTCTAAAATAATGTACACATACCTTTGTTCGTAAAAGTATATGTATTTTCAATTGTCCCTTAAAGAATATATATGTACCACTGTCCTTACAAGAATATACACATACCGTTATCCCTTAAAGAATATGCATGTGCAATTGTCTCTAAAAGATTATGCATGTATCATTATCCTTATAGAATATACATGTACTACTGTCATAAGGAAGACAGTGGCATCACTGAGATAATTCATTCGTATCACAATTTACCAGTAGCCTAATCCTGACTTGAGTAAGTGAATTATAAATTGAGAGTTATCGTTTTATTTCAATCCTAGGGGGTTTCTTTGTGTTTCGTTCAACAGGAGAAGTACATGACACGGTCATAATGATTTAAAGACAAATCAAGAATAGTTTGTTTCATTTGTATGTCGCTTACACGAAACATGATGTATGATAAAGCGTTTTCATTTCTTCTCCCAGTTACTACAGCAAATTAAATACTCGTTCGTTTAAAGTAGGAAAGGGCGCTCTAATTAAAATGTAAAATATGTTTTACTTTAACTGCTCTTTATTTTCACTTATAATCACAACAGGTGTTTATATGAAATACAACATGAACAGCGACTAAATGATTATGCTTCCACGCCTCAGACATTTGTATCAAAGTAGGTGGTAAATAGATCGAATCTTTGCTCTAATTTACCGCTCTGGGGTTTCACCACCTTTAAAAGTAGATACTTAACAGGGTCTATTTCATATCCAAATGCTTTAAAAGTGAGTTGTTAGAGTATATTTTTGGTACGTGTCAGCATATACAACATGCAACAGCCAATTAGTTCTTCAGACCACGACTTAATTTTCGTAAAAATCAACAAATTATAGGTTAAAGGCTGGCTCAGTTCACTATTCAAAGGCATAAATATAAATGAACGAATAAGAGAAAAAAAAAGATAAGCAGACTATTAGGCAGACAGAACATTATAGAAAACACTGAGTTCTGGATCAATCTGATTAAAACCAGATCTCCCCTGTCCTGCGTGAAGATCTGACGAAAACCCCTCAGGAGTCATGTTCTAGTGAACTTTTACTTAGTCAATGGAAATGCAGCTTTCAAAACTGAAATTGAATCAAATGTTTATGCTATTCAGCCTCACTGCTCGGTCTTCCAAACGAGAAGATGTAAGACTTCATCTGATTGGCTGATAAAATTTTCGATTATCTTAATAGCATATGTCACCAGAACATAACCCAAAAGCAATCACTATCAGAGCTTAAAGTAGGACATTGGTATGAGGCGCCGTAGCGGACAAAAGCTGTTCCAATGAGAACGTTGAATTAGATTCCGTTGTTTGAAATTTCAATGTCATGTGTCGAGAATTCTTAATTCACGTGTTGAATCAAACTGTTTGTGTTGAAAGTTCCATTTTATATGTCGAGTATTGAGATTTTATTTATTCAATTACACAACGTTTGTTGAAACTTCGCTATCCAATGTCGAATTTTTAGATTGTATCTTTTGAATTACACAGTTTCCCGTGTTGAATCAAATTGCCTGTCCTTAAAGTTCAATTTTATTTTCTAGATCGAGATTTTAGATAGCATCTGTTGAATTACACATTACTGATTGACAGTTCCATTTACTTTTAGAGATTTTAGATTGAATTACTCAGCGGTAATTGAAATTTCAATGTCATATGTCAAGAATTCTTAATTCACGTGTTGAATTAAACTGTGTTGAAAGTTCCATTTCATATGTCGAGTATTTAGATTTCTTCTGTTGAATTATACAGCGTTGGTTGAAACTGCAATGTCCAATGTCGAGCTTTTAGATTGTATCTATTGAATTACACAGCGGTTGTTGAAAAGTGAAAGTCATATGTCGAGAATTTCAATTTAACATGTTGATTCACATTCATTGTGCTCAAAGTTGCATTTCGTAATTCGAGTTTTTAGGTTGTATCTGTTGAATTACCAGCGGTGGTTGGAACTTTTATAGAGCTTGTCAGAATTGCTATTTTTATATTGTGAAATGTTAGGCCTATGTTTGTGTTAAAAGTTACATTACACGACGAGAATGCCCCCTTTAACAATTCCAAAAAATATTGAGTATTAAGATGTATCATTCGTGTATTCAGTTGCTAGACGACATTACCTTTTATGCATTAAGAGTTTGAAAGTTACCATTCACATGTCGAGAATTACTATAAATGTCCTTGCTAGAGGTCGCTCTTGTAAAACGGCGCGTATTATTTTAAACAAGGAGGCTGCTTTTCGCTGTGGCTCGTTTCTCTTATAATGATGCACGTAAATACGAGAACATCTCTGCTGAAAGTGTTGATCTTACTCTTATTTTGACAAACAGTAGCAATGTGCTGCATGACTTAATTCTATCTATTTTTAATGACATTGCAATTCTTGCAAGTACGCTGAGACAAGGCGGCTAAGCTTAAACCCTAATTTCGGTGACATTCTAACGAATCGAGCCGAGTATACGAATGGATTGGATTCAATTGCTAGCTTATTAGATGGGGGTAGTAGAGTGAAGCATCAACTGATTCGATAGGTCGTCTGCAAGATCAAGAGGCGCAGGACCAACCACAGTTGAGGACGAAGTGAGGAGTCTCTTTTGGTAACAAATGATACACGCACGTGTTGCAACTGAATTACTGAGGTGTACGGAATTTTTGCTTGAAGATTAGTATTTGTCTAGAATTCAAATATTTGTCTATGTTAATATAGTTATAAAATAATTTTTTAACTTGTGTATTCTTTTGAGTGACACTCCTCCCCCTCCACATTTCTCCCTGCCAAGCGATATTGACGAGATGTCTGCAGGCTTTCCTTGTTACTACCTAGTACAGCCAAAACCATTCCTATAGATGCATCCCGATAAGGTCATTGCAGACGAGATTCTGCCCATTTTACGCTGACGATGGGCAACCTGGCAGTTTCTCCAATATGCACCCACCAAATCTGACAATTTTGAGCAACCCGAAACTGAAGCAGAATCAACTTATAAATTACTAATATAGATATTAATAGAAAGCCTGATTTGCGTTCTATTTACGTATTTTTTTTTGGTAACAGTGTCAACTTCCAAGCACCATATAAACTCAACGGTAAATCTACAAGCACACAACAAATATGGATGCGATGACGTAATTCGGCAACTATCTATAGGTATAATGGACAGAATTTATGTACAAATTTAATATTGCATACACCTGCCAAATATAAAAATTCATAAAAATTAAAATACATGAGTGAGGTCAAAAAGGTCCATATATTTTGATAGGTAAAATAAGCAAAACATAAGAATAGAATTAACTATATATATACTTAAAATGTAGTCCTACAGCAAACTAGTTACAGTTTCTTCAATATAGAGCAGTAAGATAACTAATATAAGTAGATATTTCATTGTATTGTTGCTATTCAAAAACAATCAACGGGAGGGAATCTTCCATCTAAAAAATAACACGGTTCTTTTAGCGAAAGCGACCTCTAGCGAAAAATTCACAGTAATTCTCGAACCATGAATGATAAGTTTAAACTGCAAATGCATAAAATGTAATGGAGCCTCATAATTGAATGCATAAACGATACATTTTAAAGCTCGATATTAACCATTCTCGTCGTGTAATGTAACTATTAAGACCAACAAGTATTTAACTATATAAAATTAGCAAATCTGACAAAGCAAACCAAAACGTCCGACCGCCGCCGTTAATTCAGCAGATAAAATCTAAAAACTCGACATACGAAATGGAACTTTCAGCACAATGAATGTGATTCAAGATGAATAATTAAAATTTCAATCACCGCTGTACACTTCAACAGCTAAAATCTTGGACATCGAAGTTTCAATCGGAGCTGTGTACTTCATCAGATGAAATTTAAATACTCGACACATGAAATAAAACTTCCAACCACTGCTTTACAATTAAACACATCAAATCTAAAATCTCGACCGTGACAACGGAATTTTAAGGAAAAACAGTTTGATTCAACATGTGAAATATGATTTCTCAACATACGATATTGAATTTTCAACTGCAACGTTCTCACTGGACCAGCTTAGATAAAATCTTAAACAATCAGCATTGGATATCCAAGTTTCAACCAACGCTGTGTAATTCAACAGTTGAAATCTAAATACTCGACGTACCAAATGGAACTTTCAACACAAACAGTTCGATTCGACATGTGAACTTGGAATTCTAGACATAGAACATCGAAATTTCAACCACCGCTGCGCAATTTAACATATAAAGTATAAAATCTTGACCTAAATGCTGGAACTTTAAGGAAAAGCAATTTGATTCAACACGTGAAATTGGGATTCTCGACATATGACATTAAAATTTCAACTGCAACGTTATCATTGGACCAGCTTTTGTCCGCTACGGCACCTCATGCATTGGATATCTGATCTGAATTAGATTGGTTCTAGTAATATGGAAGAACTGTGTTTACTGTACAGTGAAAAACGGGGTTCTCAGCAATGTCGAAGCCAGTGCCCTCTATCTGGTATGATGGTACCAATTGTGCACGTCCAGGTGGGCGGAGCATAAGGTGTAGGAACATTGCATTCAGAAATAAAAAACAACACTAGCTGTGATTGGTGCATTATGTAAGAGTTGTAATTTCTGTCAGGTTTTTTAAAAAAAGTTGTGCCTCTTGGCAACATTTGAGATTATGTTAATTCATATCTAGGTCATATTGTGTATTTTTTATGATTTTTAAAAAAAATGTGGTACATATGACTGAAACTGTCTTTAGTGACTAGATAACTCTTACCCCTGTCTAGTTCCAGCATAGTTATCTCTCTTAAATGCAATGGAGTACCTGTTTTTGTCCATGTCATATTGACAATCTAGCATTTTTTTCTATTACAGTGTGTGTCATGCATGCTGACGTAGGATTAAAAGTATATTTATTTCACAAAACATTAGCATTGAGGTATATGGAAAAACAATTGGTACCGTGATACCATCTTGCCACTGTGTTCATGTCGCTATATCCCACACAAAGCGCGGAACCTGTCGAAACGTATTCCTCTCTTCTGTGCGTGCATGTATAAGATCGCACAGCTCCCCCTGCTCCCACGAAAAGTGAGAGAGAGAGAGAGAGAGAGAGATATTTTATAGTACATTATTATCTTGCATAATGTGATTAAGTAAGTAAGTATATATATATATATATATATATATATATATATATATATATATATATATATATATATATATATATATATATATATATATATATATATATATATATATATTACTGGGCCCTGAGTGGCCGAGTGGTCTAAAGCGCTGTCCGTTACGGATCACTGCCATCTCACCTCTGTCTGCGTGGGTTCGAGTCTCGGATTCAGCCAATGTGGGTATGTGAGAAAACTTGCCAGTAGCTTCTCGTGGGTCGGTGGTTATTTCCGGGGTTTCCCCGGGTTCTTCCTCCACCATTAATACTGGCCGCCATGTATAGCCTATCGTGTGCTGAAAAATGGCGTTAAAACCCTACAACAACAACAACATCAACTATATATATATATATATATATATATATATATATATATATATATATATATATATATATATATATCACTATTATTACTACTGGAATATTAAGATAATGTACATCACCAATTTCGACATTTTAGCTACCTTCTCACTCCTACGTACTACACCCCCTTGCGGGTCTCTGTTGGGTGGGAAAGGAAGGCATTTGGAGGTCAAGGGGAGAATGATGATAACTGAGAAAGGAATAGAGACATGCGACTACTGCCCATTAAATTGGGTGACTATCATGGCCCTAAGGGCTTTGTCTCCCCAAGATCGCTGGTGCCCATCGTTTAGGCGCCCCAAGAGGCCCCGCCCCTCCCGTTAGTGTTTTCTTGACTATGTTTTTTTTTATGACTGATTCAAGACATTTTTCGCAGTCAGTTACCTTTGCAAACGTTTTCCTTTGTTCATAATTTTGTTCCTGATTCAGATTATTTGTTCTGAGTTTTAGCATTCGATTGTTCTTCATTCGCATGAAGTAAGGACGACTATAATTTATATCTTATGGAGTATAACCCACTTACTTGAAAAATCTCAATATCAATTTCAACGATATATCTTATGTTCTTAATTAAACGTAGAAACAACCGATATCTTTAGTCTAGTTGCATTAAGTAAAGAAAAGTTTCTGCCTGCCTCTAATAAAATGTATTTATCGAGCATCATATTAACTATTTAACATCTGTATTACTTTGACCCCAACATTTCAAATGAAGGATAATGTTGTTACCTGTGTCGATCAGTTTGTTAACAAATTAAGATGTACATGCATTTTAGATTGTTTCTCATTAAAACACCTTTCAGCATGTACCCTTAGCACTAGTACAGCAAACGGAGAGGTCAAATGAAACGCATGAATCAATGGACAGTCCCGTGTTGTTGTGTCTTTTTTTAAAATGGAAGTGAGAATATTTCATTTCAAGTACTGGAATAATTTATTATATAAACCTATTTTCCTATTTAACGGAAAGGCTAAATTGTCCAGACTTGGGGCTTAAATCCATCCGTTAATTACTATGGTCATTTAAAACGGGACACTTCTTGTACAGATTCGTTGCTGTCCTTATTACCGTATAATCTATTTTAGTGCTTCATAACTCTTTTAAAGGTAAATCAATAGTTTATAATTGCCAGTAAAATTTAAGTGAAAAGGTTAGGATTGTCATATTTAATAGCTTTATTATTATTTTTCCGAAACAGAAACTATTTACAGAGAAGAAAATATGAACGTCTTAGCTGTAGAGTCCTACTCGTTTAACAAAATTATTTATTCATGCAGGATATGAGATAACGCAGATGTGGGCACTCTCATCAAACACTTAAAAATAGTTCAAAATTTAAATCTCATTTAATCATCCCATATATTTCTATACAGAGCGTACTGGACTCGCTACTGGAAAGTTTCGGATTTTAATCCTAGATTTGGATCAGCCGGGGTAACCTGCCATGCTGTTATTGATTAAGGAACTTTACTCTAGTTAGCTTCGCATAAAATAACATATTTGTAGTGCTGTATGGCAAAAACACCGAACCAAAGCAACCATAGTTCCCCGTGTTATTTGCACAACTGTAACCAATAACTGTTGAAATTTGTTGTAACCTAGAACGATGGCAACTCCTTTATAAACGATAACTCCAAAGTCCATAACAGCAAGATTGCAGAATTGCATCCCTTTAAATAGGTTGCTCGTTCGAACAACGTTCCATTTCAGCTCTACCTTCGAAAGAATACAAGTTTATACTAAAATACCATTTCGCATGGGTCTTCAGTTGAAATAAAGAGTTTGAAATCTGTGATCTGTTCTTGGATTCACAAAACTCGATGACTTGACTGTACACTCAGATTTAAAATATCGTCTATCTACCCACTTTCTGACCCATCAACATAATTCTAGATCATTATTTATGCCAGCACATTTTCCAGCCCATTCCAAAAATGTCACCTGGCACAAGGCCAAACTGATAGTCACACCATAACTTGCACGTGTTACTCGCTTTTAGGTTGCTGAAGATGATGGTGCCCTTATAATACAGGGGAATGTGAAACCTGCACGTACTGACTCCCCCCCCCCCAAAAAGCTCTTCAAATAAGAAGATGTTTATATTGTTAGCTCCTCTGTGTAATTCGTGTATATTAGGTATAGCTTCTAGGAACAGCGATGCAAACTGACTTCTGTTATATAAATGGGTATTCGATTTAACTGAAGAGATTTTGCTTTCTTCTATCAATATGTCGAAAGAAAATTAATCCCAAAACGTGATACTGGATTTTTGAGATATGTCCATCTTTGGAATCTGATCCGTTAACGAAAAGTGACAGAAATCCGCCCGCAGACGCATGCTTTAATATCAGGGTACAAGCTCAAAAAGGTTTCAATGTAAACAATAATCAGCTGAAATTGGTGATGAATATGACTACACACTAAAATCGTGTCCATTATTTGTTTTCTAAATTTCATGCATTGCCTTAATAAATAAAAGGTAAGAAAAGTTCGTGGAAATGCGGTCTCTTCAAAGAATGTTTTTTCTCCATTGCCTGAAATATTAGCTCGACTGGTAAACCCTTCTTGACTGGTTTGAATTTCGACAGGTGCTCTGTATAAAAATATATGGTAATTATATTTAAAACCTTTTTCCCAAAATCTAAAATTATTATAATGTATTATTTAAAGGGTTTATATATTATCCTTCACGGACGATATTAAAAATCATTAAATAGACATAAAAACTGTATCCAGTAAAAAAAAAAAAAAAAAAAAAATCTGGGTGCTTTCTTGATTTGTTTGTTTGTATGGTAAATGGAGCTTTTATTTTTTTAAAAAGAGAAAGCTTGCTGTGATTTCTTCTCTATGCAACATTTTGTTCGTGATACACATTAGTTTAATTATATTAGTTTAATTATACAGAAAGAAGATTAAAAGCAGAAGCTCTTGCCTCGTTATTTACCCATAGTATGCACTGCTAGAAAATCTCTCTCTCTCTCTCATCATTTTCACAGCAAGAATACTTTTCTATTGTAATACGCACTTGTGACAGTCGGTATTAATATTTGTAATACGCATATAGTATATATAGAGATAAGCTACAGAAAAGAATATATATATATATATATATATATATATATATATATATATATATATATATATATATATATATATATATATATATATATATATATATATATATATATATATATATATATATATATCTGTATGTGTGTGTGAAGGGGTCTCATCGTAGACTACCTTAGGTTGGGTTGGAGTGCTCCCAGTATTATCTTAAATTATTACAGAAGACCCACCCTGGCTCGTTTTAGCTAGAAATTGAAGTAGTGATAGAGATGTAAAGCTCCGAGCCCCCAGTCAGCGATGCCGACAGTTAAATTACTGAATACACAACAGGTGAAATTCAAATAAACAACAAATTTAATGCCATTCAATTGCAGATAGTCCTTCCTCAAATGAAATTAAATATTCAAAACCCTATCACTCGTCTTTCACTCGACCAAGTGACGGCCTATTTCATCATCTGACTTAGTGTGATAGATTTTCCTCCTGTCCTGTGTTTCTACTCATCTGTAGTATTTCTTGACTGGTACCCAGTACCCCTTCAGTCAAACAACCACGTCCTTCAACTTCCACTTCCTCCACCTCCGTTTTCTCCTACTCTTGTTTCCCAGAGACTCGGGACCAACTGTACCAGGGTGTTTCCCTTCTCTGTCTCCTACAGCTCCTCCGGTCCCTAAAAGCTTCCTTTCCGAAGCTCCTTTGTAATTCCCAGAATAACAATGTTTCCCGTCAATTTCGAATGACGTCGGAGTAGCTTAGAATTTCCTTATGTAATTCCCGCAAGATGGTTTAGCGACTACTGACGTTAAGTTTCAAGACACTAGATTTAAACTTGGGATTCCAATGGTGGCCACGCCTTGCTCAATTCCGAGTGGATGTCGATTCACCGATGGTCTACATAATTAGCAGACATTGCCCCCTCCCCGGCAGTCTGTCAAGGGTGGATTTACGACCCTCACTTGATGTTCCTTTGAGCCAACACCGGCAATTCATGCTACTTACCTGTGAATCGCACTCAGCAGAATAAGGTGCCAGTAACAAGTTCCTATGGCCATGTTATATAAAACTGCCCTCCCCCCCCCGTCTCTTTGATGTCGGCTTACACTCGCAACATTTATGAAGCGAATAATTAGCCTCAGGATCTAGCATATACATGTTGCAATATGGCTATTGTTCCTTACGTATAACGTGACTATATATATATATATATATATATATATATATATATATATATATATATATATATATATATATATATATATATATATATATATATATATATATATATATGATATCGAACATATACAGAGACTAAATATAGAGTATATGGAATACATGCTGTGCTCAGGAAGTTAGTCACGACGGCGAATGTATAAAATTGTCCAGTCACTCTAACATAGTCAGGCATAGGTATCTGGAAGATCGTGCTTTTTGAATAAAATTAACGCGTATAAAACTCTCTTGACATTTCGATTACGTTGAGTGACTTGTGGAGACTGCTCCACTCCTTCAAAACAAACTGTATTATTTTCTTTTGATTTGGATTCAAAAAGGTAAATCCATCTTTGATCACCTGTGACAATCGCATTCACACGTATCAGATCATTCCTTTTATATTTGGCGAGTAACTGTCTGGCGATTTAATTCCGAGTCGGGTTTTCATCGTCCGTCAACAAATGCGGAATCCATCTAGTATCAACATTTTAGAGCTTCAAAGGATTCTTCAATAAAATAATACTGCTGACGAATTAATGTTCGTAATAAAAGAAATGTTTCCCACTATGTATGGAGCATCTTCGTCAATTGTTTGCTTCACAATAGTCATTTCTCGCTCAACAATCGCAGACAACGGTCTTCCAGAACATCAATCATCTTTCATGGATTAGCAACCATCTTTGAAACGATGAAACCACTTTAAAAGTGTAGGATATGACAGATAATTGTATCCAGAAACTTTATACGAGAAGGCTTTGGTATCAGTAGGAGAGTCCCTTAAGGATGTCCAGATTGCACAGTATATTCTTTGGGCTGTAGCAGAATTATTCTCCTTCATTGTTACATCACAGTCATTTTACCTACATCTGCAGATGTCCAGGCGTGCTGCAAGGGCAGCTGCAGATACTTTTGTATTACGTTTTTCATTTTTTGTATATCGATCTGCATTAAATTTATTATCAGTTTCAAAGAAACAAAAAAGGTTATAACGAAACATTCAGATATTTTCAATAGCCCTTGTACTCTTTTGCAAACTGCAGGTGTTTTTATTCGTTTTTCGTTAAACATGCACACCTCTCGTTCATTACATATCGCTGCTATGCAAATATATCATTTGGAAACCTCAGCATTTCACCGTCGTAATGTTGATTAAGTTTTCATTGATGACGATCTTTGACAATTTAACCAATCAATCTTCTACATGGATCATCATGTGACAGCGAGTTCCAGTTGTCTCTCTGTTTCTCTGTGTATCTTTAGAGATAGAATTAACGACTTAAGGACGAAAATAAACCAATCAATGCAAACGATGAGGAGAAACAGAGGTGTCGGAAGGGTTTATTTACATAGTGACATATTTTCAGACGAAAATGACTACAAAATGCCAGGGTTCCCACAAAAGTAAATCTGGGATTGTTAAGTTCAACTGTTATCCTGAAAATTGGGGACTATTTTGGGAAATAAATGTGTTCTCTTTTCTACCAAGATGCATATTTTACAAAACTTCATAGTATACAAACGAAGAAATGACGTTTCTTCTTGTGTTTCATTGTTTTCTGTTGAGTAGATGGGACAGATTGGAATCTGAGAATTAAACTTGGTCCAATGCTGTTGGTGAGTGAGAGCAGCGTTCCTTGTCTACAACCATTTTAATTAATTTCACCACTGAGTTCATATATATTGTTACAATGCAGTGGTGAAATAAATTAAACCGGTTAATCCGGCTATTGGCGCTCTCGTGCACTTTTCTTGTATGATTAGGATTTTCTTTCCCACCATTTCCCTGAAAACCACTCCATCCTAATCAAGTCCTCTGTCGTTCAAGCCAGTGTCATGCCTCCTACGGTGCAAACGCTTACAGGTATACGGTAATTAATGTTTGTAAAAAAAATTAGAATTTATATTACACACCCATGGTACTGCCTGGTTATACTATGGTTAAAATTTTCTATTCCTGAAAAATATGTAGTAAGTGTATGTAAATAAAATTAAGAACGCTAAAGCAATGCTTTTATCAGTAATGATTAGTGTGAGAGTAGATAAAAAGGCACTCAGGTTCTTTAATTGAGCCTACCGCATTCAGATTGTTTTTGACAAATAGCTTAAGTAATGATTTTATTGAATTCCGATCAGACCCTTGCCGCCGAGCACTTGACTGGTTACACGTTGTCTCGGATTAAATTATCAATTTTTCACACCTAATAAGAGGGGGAATTGGCATGCTTTCAAATAATCCAAGAAATGTACAAACTGTCGTATTCATGGCAGACGTGTTGTAGACGACATTTAGACTATGAAGGGATTTAACATGTCAGTGGTATTTGATAAGGTGTTTCGGCAAAGGGCTGAAAGGGGAGATGTCAAAAGAATGTAGATCAATGATAGGAGCCACATTTACTCCATCAAAAACAATCCTTTACACAGAAAATATTGGATATATTACTCTCGTCGCTAAAATTTCAGCTGATCAGGATCTACGGGATAGCCTTTCTACGTATGACTCTTGCTATATACCTATATACAAGTAAGGAATTCTGGTTGGCTATTGATTTTAGTGAATATAAATTTGGACCAACCCGAGTCATATTCGAGTCTCATGGATATTCAAGTACTTATGACTGAATAACTGTATATGTTAAATACTTTTGATTCCTTGCTAAATACATTATTACTGTGATTTCAAGATATAATTGTAATGTTCAAACAACGTACAGTATTATATAAATTGAAATCTCTCATTGAGCTTGAAATTAAAAGTTGAAATTATCAGGAAGAAACCATTATTTAATAACATTCTGGTAAATATAGTCCATATCATGGTTAAATCAGAATCAGTATATGGCAAGTACAGATAACATGTGCTGACCTCTGGCTACCTTGTTATTAACCTGGTACCCTGGTTTCCCATGATGCTTCGCAACTTGTGCGCAAAGCATTATGGGTGGCTAGTGTATCAGTAAACCTCGTTGTATCAAAATGTTCAACAGAACCTGAAAATCTATATAAGGACCTATGGGAGTAACGTGGAGTTACGGCTGCACAGTGAGTACACGAGGGCAGTACCCCACTCGAACATTCCACAATATCCCATACAAGTAGCACAAAGAAACTTAGATTTTGCTATATAATACACTTATTCACAAATTGTTTCTCTTAAGTAGTTACACCACATTCATGTGCTCGTCACTATATCTTAAACCCAGTTTCCAGAACAATTCTTTTGAAAACTGTAAGTTCCCGTTCGTCGAGCATGCACGAAGTAGATGTACATTAAGTGCGCAAGGCGCATGTAGAACAAAGTGCACAGTCTTTAAAAAGTAAGGTGTGTAGGGGTGGGTGAATTCTTCACTCTATCAAGTTTCTAATCCAGGAAAAGTAAAAATGTGTTTAATTTAAAGAATTTATTATTATTATTATTATTATTATTATTATTTTAGGGCACTCCATTATTACTTCGTTTTTTGTATACGAGTATTTTGGGGCTTTTTCATATCTTTAAGAAAACTCCCTGTTGCACTCTCAGTCTTGTATTGAAAAGAAAGATGACTATGACAAGTAATATGTGGTGCACCCGATACAGATGATATAAACAGCACAGCGTAGCCAACAAAGATAACCTAATTAAACTCACCAGGTGTTTACCAAAATATGAATGGGCATACTCCTCACAGTCGGTTACATTACATTACATAGTTACATTAATCGGAACATCTTCGGACCTTTTCCCGTCAAATCGAGAGGGAAACCTCAGCATTCGGACTATCTCGGCTGTTTCTACAAGGCAAATTTATTCCTCTGATGTTCTTTGGGTATTTGAAAAAGTTCTAAGTATTTTGTTATAACATTTTTGTTGCTTTATACCTGTAAATAAATTTAATGCAGATCGAAAGATAAAAGTACATTTAAAAATGATCTGCAGATGCACTGCAGCACGTAGGACACCTCGATATATATCCATGTGACGTAACGTATGTAAATGAAATTAACGTAAAACTGTTGCTGAAGGAGACGCATTTCTGCTACTGAAAGAAAAAAAAGCATACTGTAAAATCCGGGGGCTGTTAAGGTAATCTCTCACTAATATTAAGTCCGACTTGAATAATACTTAGGGATGTAATTCTCGGCCATACCGTGCAATTTTGAGGTCGTTTCGCCAACAGAAGAGGACCCAAGTTCTGGAAGACCGCTGTCTGCGATTGGTGAGCGTGTGGTGCTTGTTGTGATGGAGGCAGTTGTTGAAGATGCTCCGTATATAATGAAATATATTTATATTATCACGGGCATACATACATACATACATATATATATATATATATATATATATATATATATATATATATATATATATATATATATATATATATATATATATATATATATATATATATATATCTATATATATATATATGTATGTATGTATGTATCTGTCTCTCCCTCTCTCTCCGTCTCTCTCTCTCTCTCTCTCTCTCTCAATATATGTGTGTATATATGTATAAATAAATATATATAGAGAGACGGAGAGAGAGGGAGAGACAGAGATAAATAAGATAAATAGATAGATAGACAGATAGATAGATGCGTGCTTGTGATTTGGATTTTTAACTTAGCTTTTTAAAAAATTCAGACATATCTCTACGATGTCTGTCTGGCATTTAACAGTGATGTCTAGCACTGAAGCATCATGCCGCAGGCATGTAGCATGATGTTCGACCCAGTCACATTATCCTGACACCATGCCGATCAGTTCTAACACTAACCTCCTAATGCTGAGCGCCAAGCGAGGCAGCTGTAAGTACCATTTTTTATGTCTTTGGTATGACTTGGCTGGGTTCGAACCCACGACCTCTCGCATCCGAGGCGGACTCTCTAACCACTAGATAGATAGATAGATAGATAGATAGATAGATAGATAGATAGATAGACAGACAGACAGACAGACAGACAGGCAGACAAATAGATAGATAGTATTACCTTTCTGTGTAATCACAGTTAGAGAACAAGTCAATTTTCCTATTATTGGAAAAGTGCGAAAGTAACACCAGTAAACAAAGCCTTTCAGATGAGGATGTAAATAGCTATAGACCAATATCAAGCCTTCTATCCCTTTCCAGTTAACTAGATAAGCAATTGCGCTGTTCTTTTATGAACTATCTCAACGATCACAATCTACATCATCAAAATCAATTTAGCTTTTGAAAAGATCATTCTTGTGAAACTGCACGTATCTCTATGACTGACAAGTGGCCAAAAGGCTTAGATGAAAGAAAGTTAGTTGGTACTGTAATGATTGATTTTCAAAAGGATTTTAACCTAGAAAGTCATGAAATTCTTCTTGAAAAGTTAAAAATCTATCAATGTAGTGAAGATACTCTTAAGTAGTTCAAGTCCTACTTGAGCAATAGGTCTCAATAGGTAACATTAAATGGACAGCTATCTGAAACTAAAATGAAAAAACGTGGAGTGCCACAAGGTTCTGTCTTGGGACCTTTGTTATTTGTTCTGTTCATAAATGATTTACCCTTAAAAATAGGAGATGCAATCTCATCAACTGACACGTATGCTGAGGACACTACTTTGTTTGATGCTCAAAGCAACCAAGCAGAGGTTGAAAAAAACAAACTTCAAACTGCTCTCAACAGACTTCAAATATGATGCAGGGATAATAATAGGATCCGCAATATGGACAAAACAAAAGTCTTGCTGATAACTACACGGCCGAAAAGAACAAGATTGCAAACTGATATGCTGCATGATTTAAATGATAATACTGATCTGAAAATGACATGTTTGCATAGAATTCTTGGAATATGTGTAGTCTCATCAGGTACATTATATTTCAAAGAAAATAAAATCTTATCTTCGGCTCATAAAGAAAATGAAGGCCTTCATTCCATTGCATTACAAAATTACTTTTTGTACAAAAGTTACATTTAACCGAATCTTGACTACTGCAATACAATTTGGGGGAACACTACTGCAACAAACATGAGAAAAATTTCCAGACTTCAGTAAAGGGCACGGAAAATAATTATTGATCAGCAAACAAAAAGTGTTCAAACTGCAATGTTTAAATTCAAAGCATCACTAATGCATGAAAGAATATCTTTGAGAAAGGCCAACATGATGTACAAGGTGTTTATAAAATATGCCTCTACTTACCTAAGCACCAATTTTTAGAAAAGAGAATCTACTGGTACCTCAAATCAAAGACCATTAAGTGTGAAAATTTTAAAGTACCCAAGCTAAAAAAGGAGCAATTCAAAAATAGCTTTCAATTTTCAGGTGTGCTTGTTTTGAATAACATTCCACGTGATATTAAATCAGCTCCAGCATCCTTTCCACAATAGGTGTATTAGATGGATGAAATCATTTTAAAAAATGGTGTACTTATTAACGTACATGTTACACAACCCATCTCCTGTTCTTCATTTTCATTTTTGCAACAGTGCAGCATTTATGTGAATAGTTGTTTATATAATGTATTTGTTTGTGTTTCCGTGTGTGTGTGTGTGTGTGTGTGTGAACATATTATTATTAGTTTGTACCTTATATGTACATAATAGAGGGCCTCAATGTACATTAGTTCTTCATTTGTAACTAATTGAGTCACCCTCTGAAAATAAAGTCTTTATTATTATTATTATTATTATTATTATTAATTCGTTATACATTTTTAGTACACTAAAAAATCAATTGAAGCTCAGAAAAGTTTGTACAAGCTGGGTCATGCATTTGTTCATGGTTCATCAAAAACCGACTCAGCTTGAAATTGCCAAAGAGTTACTCCCCATATATGAAACAAGTGACCAGATACGTTTGAATGAAATTGTCACGGGTGAAGAAACGCATATTTTTTTTAATAGAGAAAATATAAAAAAATTGTAGAAGGAAACGAGCAAAGACCAAATATCGTTAGACGTCGTCAGACTGTCAAGAGAGTTTTTTTTTTTTACCTATGTTTTTCGTCGATGTAAAAGACCTAGTTCTCCAGGTACCTGTTCCTGATTCGGCTAAGGGTAATTAACACTTATATGTCTCTAGAGCGTTGCCAGGTTATGGAACAATAATAAACCACCTGTCCTCACACCAGTACCCTATGTACCCATCTACATGATAACGCACCGGCGCATAAATCCGCCTTCTTGACATATTTCACGAAGGAGTCATCCAAGTTTTTGTTGTATTGCTCTTCAGCCAACCAAGTTTTGCCACATCCTCCGTGCAACCCTGATCTAGCTCCAGGTGATTTTAGCTGAATCTCGTTATCAGAGAGGAGATGAGGAGCAGATAATTTGAAAATGGTTAGAAATTCAGTCAATAGTGAATATAAAATGATATTTAATAATTGGATAATCAGACTAAGAAAGTGTGCAGAGATACACGGTGAATAATTTGAGGATATGCACTGACATATTCTTTAGTAAGAAATAACTTTATTGTAGAACGCAATAATATTCGGAACCTTTTTAATATTCATCGTATGTCGGCACAGAAATTTACAGAAAAATTCTTTTGTTCGCAAGAAAGAAACCGCAATCTATTCGGACCACCTTGGCCATTTCTACGATCGGGTTGACCATATGATTACTCGATTTTTTTTTTACCTCGATGCAAATCATTATTTTGTTAAAAACTGAGGTAGTCCGAATGGCAGCTATCGGCTTACATTTGAGGTATCATCCGTAGGATTGTCATTAAGGTTGCGAATCAAGTTTCATATGCAATAGACGCCATTAAGACATTATATTCAGATCTACTTTGTTCACTTGTCACAATAAAGAGTCAGAAGGAGACAAAGTCATAATCGGAACACTTTCGTCCTTTTCTTTGACCAATCTGAAGGAACATAATTTCCGCCCATAGAAGCCCTCTACAGCCATCTAAGGAGCACCAGTATCTCTAAGCTAGAATAAGAACATGCACAGAGCGTGTTGAAGTAATTTAGCTGTCAAACTGCCTAAACCCAGCACAATACTGCAACTCACTCGGAAAGAGCTGCCGACAGTCATCGACATACACCTGTTTGTTCAAAATGGCATGCGTGGGGGCATTTCAATAGTGACCTGGTGTCATGCAAAAGCGAACGATCCAATGTGTCCAGACTAGGACAATGCAAAACCAGACGTTGGTTAACCTACCCTGACACCAGCAACCTCTAACGAGAGGTTCATGTTAGAGTGTCTACCAGCCGATGGTTTAAAGTGGGCTGACCCTCCCGCACTCGAATCAATCTGCACTTGTACAGCAGACGCCCCCAAGGGCTACATCCTAGAAGTAGACACTGAATGACTAACCGCTTTCTCCTAAGACTACGAGTGTTCCAGCGAATTTGCTTAGCGACTGTCATTCTGCTTTAACGAGCAAATTTGGGATGGGCGAAGTTCACTGCAAGCGCTTTCCTAGCCAACTGTATACAAAAAATGAGCATCAGGTGGTTCTTTACTGAAACCCACAGCTACAGCGTGTTACCGTATGTACATAATTTAATAGAAATAATACTATCATACGGGTTAGAAAATTTTTAAAAATTCCGTTCTGTTTGGTGTATATTTGTAATTCTCTACAATTAATCCTATATACCTTGATTTCTTTCGTAGGAATCCAGAATGACTGTGTAGATCGATCAGAATTAATTAGTAGGTCGCCATGCCACGCAGGAGTGCATATAACACTGACTCAGTATCATCATTTTGGGGTGATGTGAGCTTAGTCGTCGTGGAATATGGGGTGGTACGTGCAGGCAATGCGATGGGTGCCGTTTTCCCGCCTACCTGGGTTCGGGATTCTCCGTCCGTAGAGTACAAATTAAAAAAAATATGTGTTATATATATATGTGTGTGTGTGTGTGTGTGTGTGTAATAAACTGACTACGAACAGTGCAAAACTAGTATCTAGCTAGGTTAGGCGCTTTCGACTCTTAATCATGACTTGTGTCGGATGCTGAAAGATATTTTATATTGACCTAGAAATCGATGAGCCAAAGCGTCATCTCTTATTTTATGTACATTTATGTACGCGAAAAGTATATCCCGGATATTTCATTGTTATAGTTGTAATTATAGGTAACCGTTATTGGGTGACTAATAAGCAAATTTAGAGAATCATTGAAAAGAGAACATGCCAGCTGCAAAAACAAATCATAGTCATGTAAAGTTTTACAAAGACAACGTTTTGTCTGTTTTATTTGTTTGTCTTGTCTATGTTTTGTATTTGCCTTTGAAAAAAAAAGACTCATTAAGAGTCGAAAGCGCCTAGGCTAGCTAGATACTAGTTTTGCACTGTTCGTAGTCAGTTTATTACATTTATTTTAATCAATCCCTGACAAACGTAATCAAACGTGATCCCTTGATGGATCCAGTGAACATGAAAGGACTGTTGTTCGCCATATGATTTGTGTGTGTGTATATATATATACAGCAACATCTCTGACCGTCTTGAATAACTTCTTGCTCTGCCCTGGAGCAAGTTATCCCAGCAGAAACAACAATCAAGGAAAAACATGCGGGCGAGCACAGTGAGTCTTGACATTCGACTACATGCTGACTGCCGACCCTTTGAAGCCCCAGTTTGCATAGGGTTTAAGGAAAAATAATTTTCTATTATTTCCTCAGAGGTTATACTGGCTATTTAATAAAGACCTTGCATATCTTAGGTGTTGTTAATAGAACTTTTAATTCCCTTTATTTTGGTATATGATTGATGGGTCTCATTTCAGTTCTAGAGTATACAGACTGGGCTCACATCAGATGTGCTCGCATACAAAAACTGCTAGCGTCGCTTGGTCATTTTCACTTCCTGGATTTCAGAGGTAAATTGCGAAAAAAGAACCAATAACTTATTTTTACTTTCCAGATCTTTTGTCATTTGTTCATTGCACATTCAGAAGCTGGTATGGCCTACTTTGGTAAAATTCGCTTTCCCTATTAGAACAACTCCTTAAGTTAGTGAACATTTCACCAATTCAGGTCAATATTTCAAGCACATGGGATCAACCACTTTGGTCTGCTGTGTGCTTTGATCATATACGGTTAAAAGAAATGTAAGCCACAGTACATCTAAGTGGCATAGAGGCATGCCAACATCCTCTCTGTTGTGTATGTTGCAAATGCAAACAACTTAACCTCACATACGTCATTCTCTCCAAAGTACATAACAACCGATAAGCGCCAACTTTAGGAAAAGATGGCTATGACGTCACAAATTTACACCTGGGTCTCAACCAGCAGTAATAATAAAAATAATAATAATAATGAGGACTTTGAATAGCGCCTAATCTTTGGAAGCTCTAAGCGCTTTACAACATAAGACAACACCTATAAGAGAAAAAAAAACAATAATGATATGATTACAAACACAAACACCATGAAATTAGAAAACATAGAAGAAAAAACATGCTGAGAACATTTAAGGTAGGAAATATTATTAGGTCTTTAAGTTTGTTCTTGCAGTCGAAATAAGTGAGTTTTGAGAGCACTCTTGAATGGGATCACTGTGTCTTTGTGTCTAAGTTCAGTGGGCAATTCATTCCACGTTGCTGGGCCCTGGTATGCAAAAGAACGCTGTCCATATGACTTTGTTTTCATAGTGGGAATAATGAGTATACGATTGTCAGAAGAGGAACGTAAGTATCTTGCTTGTGTGCACAAATGGGTGAGGTTGGATAGGTATGTTGGACTAGAGTCCGTCAGTGAAACGTAGCACAGAGAACAAATTTTGTGTTTGATTCTGGATCGAATGGATAGCTAGTATAGGGTACAGAGCAGCGGGGAGGTGTGCTCTGATCGTGGTACTCTAAGCATGATCCGAGCAGCTGTGTTTTGAACTTTTTGAAGTTTCTGGAGCAGATATTGAGATGAACCAGACAGAATTGAGTTACAATAGTCCAGTCTTGAAAGTACTAATGAACACACAAGTGTTTAAGTGGCGTCAACTGAAAGAAATTTGCGAACTGAGCTGATGCGTATCAGCTCAAGATATGCAACCTTGCATATGTTCCTGACATGTTGGTGCAGTGAGAGAGTACTGTCCAGAGTAACACCTAGGTTTCGTACTGATTGTTTGAATTTAATGTTGTTGTTACTGATATTTATTGTTTGAGGTAAAGGATGTGAATGAGAAAATCTTTGTGTTGTAATCAGAATGACCTCAGTTTTATCATCATTCATTTGCAGCTTGTTACATGTCATCCATGATTTCACATCAGAAATGTACCTCTCTACACCTTGGATGGTAGCATCAACTTCAGTTGGGTGGCTATATTTGTATATTTGGGTGTCATCAGAGTACAATTGGTGAGACACTGGATGATGATCTATGACACTTGAGAGTGGCTGAGTGTATAGAATGAAGAGAACAGGTCCAAGAACAGAACACTGTCGAACACCACAACATAGATCAACAGGACTGGAGTGTATTCCATTTGCAGACACAATTTGTGTCCTGTTGACCAAATAGGACTTGAACCACAGTAAGGCTGTATCATGAATGCCAAATACATAAATATCATGGTCTATTGTGTCAAATGCTGCAGACAAATCAAGGAGGGTGAGGACTGTAATCTTTCTGCTATCCAAAGCAGAGAGAATGTCATTAACTGCGTTTAGAAGAGTACTGTGTGCAAGGGCGATATGCAGATTGTACATTGCTAAAAAGACTGTTTGAATTCAGATGAGATACAAGCTGGGATAGAACAACCTTTTCTAAGATTTTTTATATGAATGGGAGATTAGAAACTGGACGGTAGATCTTTAAATCGTTATGGTCTAGTGTTGGTTTCTTCAGCAGCAGCTTTATAATGGCAGTTTTGAAAAATGATGGGAATTCCGCTGATGAGAGAGAGGTATTAATAACATCAGTTAGTGAAGGCAATACTGGATCAAAGCACTCAAGCAGCAGTGATGTTGGAATTGGATCAAGTTCACATGACATTGGTGCACTCTTCATCAGTATTGTACGTACGAAATCCATAGAGACAGTTTCAAATGCTGCTAATGGTTGCCGCTCAAATTCTGTCTCCCAACTGTATGGTGACGACGAGTCAGTTGAAAGTGTGGTGTCAAGGTTATCTCTGATGGTTTGTACTTTGTCACGGAAGAAATTTGCAAACATGTATGGAAGGTCGACTGGAGAGAAGGTAGTTGGAAGTGGTGTAGATTTTTTCCTTGACATCAAAATACAATCTGGTCAGTCTCGCTTATCCATTACAATAAACAAAATGGTGCATCAATCTTGTGCAATAGGAGCGTGTCCATAATACAGATGATCGGAGTGTGTTCAGTTTTAATATTAATTATATATCGGATGAAGAGTCACAATACGTAGAAAAGGAAGTTCTTAGCTACGCGCGCAGATGCCATGTCAATGGACGATGTGTACGATGTTAACATTTGCAGTAAACGTAAAGAAAATGAGGATTAAATAAATTTGCCGATGATTTTCGGAAATTCGCAATGAAATCGTGTGGCCACATGCCAGTTCAACTTGGAAATTTAGTGTCCGATGCCAGCCGTATTTTAGGAATACATATGATTCTCCTCGAACTCCAGTCTCAACCCCTAACACGTAAAGCCAGCCAACAGTTTTCAAATCGCCGGATAGCTTACAAACGAAAGTGTCAAATCGTTCTTTTTCTCAAACTATTTGAGGGTCACATTTTCTCCCCTAAACGTGAATCGCTCAGAAGAGTAAACTGATCGGTCTCTGATATTACTGATATTTTGCTTCAGCAACATGATGATGATGATGATGACGATGATGATGATAGCAAAATCAAATTAAAATTATATTGCGCTGCCTACTCTGTCGACTCGTCCTTCAGTACCATCGCAATGTCGTGGTCTACTATCCGGTGATTTGTTGGCTTGTACGTCTGGAGGATACCCGATGTAACGCGATGACATCACGACATCTTTTCCCACATGACCTGGTCTAAACCGATCAATGACCTCAACAACATGAAGGCCCCCAAAGTCGGCGAAGACCTAATTTTCTCTCTCATAAAAGGGGGCATGAAAGCCAGTTCAGAGGTGGGTAGACACATGTAAAAGCCCTAGCGCTGTCAAAATACTTGCTGTAGTTGCTGTTCCGAAATGAATATGTATCGGCCCTTTTTAATCGGCACCATATCGGCAATTCTATTTTTAATCGGCACCGTATAGTCTTTATTGTGCTGGCCTGACATTAAATGCTAATACAGAATACAAATCAACAAAAGTAATTTTTTGGTATTTTTCCTTCGCATGCTTAGACACGACATCAGATGTGAATAGTGGCCATTTTCAACTGTTCTTAAGCTCATTGGTTTGGTTTTGCATCATGCTAAATTTATTAACGTCACATATCGATAACAACATAGCCAATATTTATAGACTATGGAATCGGCATGATTTATGCGGACTTCTCATTGAAAAGTTACTAGAATAACGTTAATACATACATGTGCAGGCAGTTCATCGATTGTTGAAATATCATCGAATACTATTTTAACGCCTATCTTACATTATGAGGATGCATTATTCACATAGTTGGCCGGAAATTTGTCCACACAAGTTTTACTCATTTTGACGTATCACAATCATTACTTTTGAGTCTCTTTCAGAGTAGCGTTATTCAACTCACGTCGGAAAGAGACATTAATGTTCTGAATGTATTTGCAATTGAGTCACTGGTTTCAGCCGGTTAAGAATCTATCTGCATAGACGATTTGCAGATGAAAGGTTGGGAAAAGTCAGTAAAGAAATGCGCCTCTTCACCGATAAAGTGGATACATTTTCATTCTATCATTTATAAATGTGTGACGTTGTAATGTGCATGACGTCAAAAATTTGTTCGACTAATTTACATCCAAATTAGCAACTTTGTTTCTGACTGGGATCAATTAAGTTTTTGTTTGCCATGAATGTGTGCATTGCCATGCTTTGTTTGCATTTTTAAATTTAAATTTAAGCTAGCGCCGAAAACTTAGTGTGCCTTGCTTTCGTTCACTTTTTTTTTTTTTTTTAATACTCAGCTTCTAGTTTGGCTTTTCTTTATGTAGAGATAAAAGCCGAGGCGGGCCGGGTTACCCAGGCTATTGCGCCACTATATGGCTCATAAGTAGCATAGGTAATCAACGCCGCTGCCTCCAGAGACAGTGAAGCCTCTGGGTCAGCCTAGGTTTTTCTTGTTTCAGTGAAATTTTTATCGTTGAATTCTTGCGAATATAAGATAAAAGCTAATGTGCTTCAGTTTCGACCTCGAGACATTTTATAAAAAATATTTGCTATTACATTTTGAATTTCCCCTGACAAAGGAAGGACAAAAACAAGGACAGACGTTCCTGACAGAAGTTTGTTCGCCAGTTGGAACATAAGTAGTCGTTTACACCATAACACGTAAACATACATGAAAGAAAGAGCACACGTAACAGAGAGAGCATATGTAACAACAAAAGCATACGTCATATCACGGTCCAGTAGCAGGCAGAAAATCTCTTGCTAATGTACCAGTCCAGTCACATCTGTCTCTTCCATTTGAACCAGATAAAACCAGTTCCACCTTAATGTAAACTTTAGAAATTGGGTAAAACGCTTCCTGTAAGGAGCAGACGCCAGCTACATTCTGCAGTTTGCAAACTTCCGTCTAGCAACATATAAAATACGTGCATATCGAGGTCACCTACTCTCACAGGAAGGGTTAAGTTCCTGTTTCTCTGTTGCTGAATGTGTCTGTTTACACCATGGTTATTGTTTCAAGTTTCTGTCTTGTGCAGTGGTTATTGGTTTATTCAGTAAGTAATATGCAGTGTGTCCGCACATATTTCCAGAAATTCGGACCCAAATCTATGTTTCAAATGCGTTTCAATACATATTATGCACGAATTATTTTATTCATATATAATTGATGTATTTATGTTCACCTGAACTCCCGTAGATATTTTTGTATTCTGCATTAAATACAATTAATACCTGCCCTCCCCCCCCCCCTCTCTCTCTCTCTCTCTCTCTCTCTCTCTCTCTCTCTTTATTCGTACTTCATTCTCACTCTGTTTTACCGGACTGAAATACACAGAGCAGTCACTGACTAAAAAAATATTTCAATTCTAATCAATGCACTGGTAACTTACAGTGGTATTATGATAGGGTCTATTCATTATTACTTGTAGGTATTTGGTATGAATTATTAACGATTTCTTCATTAAAGAATAGAAACACAATTTCGTGTTATATTTATGTTGATGATCGAATTTTGCTTGAAAAGCAGAACAAAGGAAAACAGCGTGAAAGGAAGAAAAGAGCATAAAAAGAAAAAGGCAAACTCGTTAATTATTAAGATTTTGAAATTCAGAAATGCTTATCAACCGCACATTGCATGATTGGATCCAGACATTTTACCATCAGAACATATCACTGATTTATAATTTATTATAGGGCCTTTTGCAAACGGTGCCAAGGTAACTTAGCAGTGGAGCGTCAGACTCCTAATACAAGAATTACTGGTCCGATATCCGCCCAAGTCATCCGGCATCGACTGTTTCAATGCGTCCTTGGGAAATGTATTTCTTTGACGTAATACGAAAAACATACGTCACCAATATATAAGTATATCAGCTTCAGTGAGAATCAGGTAATGGACTTGTGACATTTAGAAAACGTCCGACGACACGAAGTATCGTTGGAGAAATGTTAACGAAATTTTGACTGACCAGTGTGATTAATAGATGCAATATCCCCAATATGTAACATGATGAAAAGGACCGACGCGATTAATTTAATAACTGGCTGATCGAAAGGTTCTCGGACAGTACGTGTAAAATGAAATCGATATATGTGAAAAGGATGTGAAATTATTACATGTAGGTTATGAACTAGTTCAACTTCGGCCTTGTAAGAATACTCGTCGCAGGTATATATTTTAGGAGTGGAGTCACATGACCTTGGGATTAGTTACATGTGGGTATTTGAGATACAAGGGGAATTAACATTACGCCTTAGGTGTACATGGAAATGCCTCATGGGGGCAACGGAAAATCCTATGTTAAAAATGTACACATTGAGATAACACTTGTCACAACAGGAAATCCAATGTTAAAATGGTCCATAGTTTTAAAGTTGGGGGTAAATGGTAGCATTGTTAGAAGTGGTTGACCTCAATTTGCTGGGTCCAACAGGAATTTAAGATGGTGATGGGACTATTGGGTCATAACGGGAATTAATTATTAGGGGTGCATTGTAACTTTGTTAGAAGTGATTAACCTCGAATGGATCTACATTGTTCCAGTGTTAGAAACGATTAACCAACCTCAGATGGCACATATACTATCCAGCATGCCGTACGTAGGTGATACAATGCAACACGCCGTACCTAGCTGCTTAGAGGTTGTATGCCTATATCTTAGATTTTTATATAAAGCATTACCTACAACTTAAGTTATCTTGGCAAATTCACGTGCATTGTATTTATACTATACAAAGCTATAATGAAGCAAACCTACTGATAATAACACTAAAACGGTTTTAAAAAGACAATGTCCCTGAATTTAACGTAAGCTAGAAAAATCCTGGAACGTTAGATTAAATTTGTTTAAGACAAAAACTAAAAATAAAATTTCGAAAATGTCTCTGACTCTAGCAGAGACTGAAATAAAAATATCACAAAACTCCAGATTTAGTTGGCGTAGACTAAACGTGTTAAAATTATGAAAATGTCCACGAATCAAGCGGAGACTGAAAAAATCCAGAACATTAATATTCAAATGACCGAGATTAAATGAGGCGAACTTGAGCGGAAACTGGAAAAAGTAAAAACCAAAAAAGACGAAAAAAAAGAAAAAAAAAACATTGTAAAAATAATTCCCAGAGCAAAAGTTAAACAAACATTCCTAAACTTCTACGGACTTAGCGGAGAAAATTGTTTCAACAATGACCAAGAATAAAAGTATACATAACATTAAAAAAAACCGTACCGGACGTTACTTAAAATTGAAAATATGGGTGCAAAATTATCCAAGACTAAAGGTAGTAAAAAAATTCCGAAACTCAACCGGACTTTAACGAAACAAATGTCTGGAAAAATGTTAAATATGGTCGAGGAGAAAAGTAATACTAATATTTCTAAACTAATCCGGAATCTAGCCGAGATTAAAAATGCAGTTTCCCTCAAAATGTAAAACATCTTTTAAACAAAATAATTTTTACAAATTCTCAAAATACATTTGAAAGCAATAAATTAACAAATTTACCGCTTACTACAAAGAACATTAGTAAAATATAGGGAATTTAACAGAGACTGAAACTTGTCCTGACAAATTAAAAAATGGAATTATTTTACAAAATTGTAAAATAAAATTTTGCTATTTTAGTTTATTTTTTTTAATTGTGAAAGATATGTATACAAATTAATAATATTTTACGCTGTTATCTTTGACCAACACCCACACTAATTAACCAACGAAAAATGTTGAGTGACAAATACCCAGGTATTTATTATCCAACACCGGACATTTACTATCCAACACTCCATATTTTATTTTTGTTGTTGTTGTTTGCTTGTTAAAGAGTGTTTACATATTTTATACATACCAAAGAACAACTTATGACAAAGATACCCTTATGTGTTTTGGTGTATGCTTTTGATTAGAATAACATGGAAGTTTTATATTTCATCAAAAAGTCCAATTTATTACTGCCTTTTCGTTTGAACTTCTTCACTTGTAATGACTGTTCCGTCTTCTGCTGTTTCTGCTTTTTAATGCTCCTTCTTGTTGTTCTCTTTTTTCTTGATTCACCCTTAAGACCTATGTCCTTTTTAATGGCATTGATTGCATGCATCTTTACTTTGGTCCCTCTTCTCTTCTGTCTTTCCTTTTCTTTAACGATACTGATGTTCTGCAGCCGAGTCTCCGTTCGTTTAACACAAATAGCAGGTATCTTGACATTTGTTTGAAACGAAGTAGTCAATATTCTCGTTGGAAGTGCATTTTCGAATGATCTTCTGTGAGTCTCTCACTAGAAGTGAAATCTTCACAAATATAGCGAGAGAGATTTAACCTATTCAGAATAAATTTTAATTATTTACTGTCAGGAAAAGATCACACGTTTCCAAGGAAAAACTCAGAAGCCATGCGACGATGATGTTCTATTGTCACCCATCACTCTCTAGGGAGTGTTGACTGAGGATCACACTAGCGATTTTGAAGAAGGCACAATTGATCCATATCCAGTACCGTCTGCCTCTATGAGAGAGAGAGAGAGAGAGAGAGAGAGAGAGAGAGAGAGAGAGCTAATCTGCTGATGAGAATCAGACACTGTTCAGCAGCTGCATGGTTACATACCCTTACAGGGTATAACCGGAAGATCTCCTTACGTAGGGAAAAGAAGCCAAAACCCACACATCAGGATGCCTCCGTTTATGGATACCTATCCTATTGGATATCTTCAGCGACACAGAGTTTACAGAAGCTGATGATCCTCATAATGTTGCATTTAACGACTGTCAAAAGAAAATAAACAATGACGCAGTTGAGAATTGTTTGATCGTTTGGATTTGGACATGTAGTTGAAAGACAAGTATTTGTTGAATTGTGTGGATATACGACTGAGATTTAATCAAAGTAGGACAGTGTTCAGTTTGATGGCTGATGATAATAATTGCAAAACCATTACTAAAGAAGCCGCCCTTTACGTACGCCATGTGGACGTTTTATCTTAATTTGGAAACGACATCAATCAATCTTCAAACAGAATGGCAGTTAAGTATCCTCTAAGACGAATGGAAGTGAACACTTTCACTGCCTCCCGATTCCAATCCAAGATCGAAGGTCATCTTTTACAAAGATAGCTACTCAAATGTTTGCTCATTGGCACATACAGCAATGCGTCCCTGAACGGACTCACGGAACAAAATCCTGTCGACTTCTAACACTTCAACGTATCTAAGACCGAAATCGCCACACCTTGTGTAGCATACCCTCTAAAGGTAATGTTGACCAGAAATAAATTATTGCTTGAGATCTAACTTGACACTTTTTGAAACCACAGGAAAATTAAGTACCAACAGCAGCCACGGCATTTAATACGATGATTATGCAAGAGGATATGCTTTATTTCACTTCAGACCATTTCCACTGTATTAAACTCCGGCCAGCGTCGTGCTGAACTTCAGTTTGGGGTATCTCTGGTCCATACATTGAACGTAATATTGTATGCGGAAAGCGATAATACTCTGGAAGTCAACCGTTTGCAAGAAGTGATCCTAGACTATGAGAAGAATTAGGAACACACGAAAAACTAATGGAGATAGGCGATGCCACCTACGTTTTTATCCATAACAACCACCAACACACATGCGCATACCACAAGTAATCAAGAATACAAGAATACATTGATGCTGTCAGGATGTCAGAACAAGAACAACATTTAGTCTCATGTTTTACTAAAGTATTCGCTGAAAGAATTTTAGACATTACCTTGAGAACATTGTTTTATATGTCAAATCGATCATCCTAGTCAAGTACAAGACGACAAAAGTTTGATAATGAGTCAAGAAGAGAAGTTTGAAGAAAATCTGGAAGAGATATATCCTCTTATCTCAGAAGAGAAGCTTTTGATAAAGTGGCAGAAAGATTTGTGTCATCATTCCATACCACTGTTTACTTCTCTAGTAACTAAACGCACAGAGTGCAGGGACTATCCGTAGTTAATGGACTTACTTTACAGAACTTTTCAAGGAAAAAGTCAGATGTGAATTGATGACTTCTGATTATGTGGAAACGAACAATGAAAGAATGGATGCGTATGAACTTCATTAACTTTTGACTCGCAGTTCATACACCGCTTCTTGGAATCCTTTGATGTGTGCTAAAGATGACAGATATTGGACATGACCCAGTGGGTAGCTGTCTCCTTTACCAATGATCACAGTATGGAATACTTTGGTTCTTTTGTATTACCTCCCATGGAAGTCAACATCTTTGACTTTATGAAAAGAAATGTTGTACCTACTCAATTCAATAATGTTAGGTCACCAGGTTCCATGGCGAGTACACAATATTGTATGTATTTTCTTCATCAGTGCAGTTTCTGATTTCCCTTCGAACATTTAGTGACTTGTTTTGAACGCGAATACTCTAGAAACGATCAATTGAAAGATGGTTCTATTAGTCTGTCTCTTTTCTTTAGCCCATAAACGTAACATGGATCAATGTTAAAATTACAGTGCCTTAGATAATTGGAAATCAAGTCTTACTCCGCTACGTTGTCAGCATTGTAAATACATTAATGTCTAATGATTTTGCTATTTGTATTCATGTTTACGCTAGTGACGCTTGCATGTATCAGGTGTTGGATAGTACTAAAAAACTTAATGTTGGATAGTAATTAAAAAGTGCGTGATGTATACTAGGAGTGGGTATTAGATTATACCCAAAACGCATGTATTGGATAGTATGTTTGTGTGATATCATCTCCTGTCTTTTACGTCATTCCCTTTTCGTTGGATAATTGGTCTGAGATTTTTAGACACTAGAAAAGGCGTTATGGATGATTTGTATGGGGTGTTGCATAGTACTCAGAAAAGTGGGTATATGATAGTACTTCAAAACCGGTTTCTGAATTCTAGCGGCAAGCGTTTGGATACTATTCAGAAAACGGTTGCTAGATAGTATTTGTGTTTGGATAGTAGGGCGTGTGTTTTGGATGATAATAAATAAGTTGTTGCTGGATAGTTTATGTGGTTTGTTGGATTGGAATCTCAACTCAAAACCAATAGGCTAATGCTAATTCCCTCTGTCATCCAAAAACTAAAATAATATAGGAATGATCATCTTAAAATCTAACAGAATTTCACATTTTGCCCCTCCCCCCCCCCCGTGCCATCTCCATGCAGCCCTATGGACATTTTTAACATACGATTTCCGATTGTGCCTCCAAGAATCATTTCATGTAAACATACTATGCCACATATTACTAATATTGGGCAATAAAAATATACAACGGATTATTTCTCACAACTCTTGTCGTTTGTATCTATAATTTCCTCCAGAAAGATTCGCTAAGACTGCTCTTTATACACCGCTCCGGTGGCCTAGTGGTTAGAGCGTCCGCCTCGGATGCGGGAGGTCGTGGGTTCGATCCCCGGCCGAGTCATACCAAAGACTTACAAAAATGGTACTAACAGCTGCCTCGCTTGGCGCTCAGCATTAAGAGGTTAGTGTTAGGACTGGTCGGCCCGGTGTCAGGATAATGTGACTAGGTGGGACATCATGCTACATGTCTGCGGCATGATGCCCCAGTGCTAGACATCACTATAAACTGCCACACTGCACACATCGTAGCGATATGACTGAAAAATTGTTAAAGCTACGTTAACAATCAAAATCACATCACACACTGCTCTTTATACACTTTTAGCAATGCAACGGTCTTCAAATATTATGACATCACTGACACTATGAGTAGTAAAGTGGGGCACCCTAGCGACAATGGGAATTAGCATTACAGAGACCCCTGGGTCACTCTAGCGACAATGGAAATTTAACATGGAGAAAAATCGTGGGTCACTCTGGCGACAAGGGAAATTTAACATGGGGAATAGACTTTGGGCTTGTCTAGCGACAAGGGAAATTGAACATGGGATTTTTTGTTTGCTTTTTTTTTTAAAAAATTTTTAAAAAATTTTAAAATGGGTAGGCAATGGAAAGGCTATCTCTTTTCGAGATATATGGCTGGCCCTGAAAAGGGCCTTTGGGTTTATGTTAATATTAATATTAACATAGATGGCATCTGTCACATCTTCTTCTTCTTCTTAAACTCCTTCTAACTGCCGGTCCATACACAAGTACCCTCTTGAGACATCCTTGTCTTTCTATATAAACTCTCCTCATCCATAGACTAGTATCTGTCCTATCAACAACAGTCCACTTGGACCTGACATACATGAGCATGTCCGTCCTGAACATCATTGTTGACACAAGGGTTGAAGATTGAACGTCGGTCCACATCTTGAGGCTCCGAGAACAGGTGAATCAATGCAGTGAAGTGCGCTTATTTATAGGGACAGAAAGGATTGAAACGGATTGAGTTCATTCACCAATCCTAACACGCGTTACAAAATTCAGTCAGCCCGCATCCAATCCGAAGAGAGCAGTCTGTGACGTCACGTGGCGTATATAGATTCGCTAGCGCTTGTGTGCAGTCAATCTATGCGACAGTGATTCAACATGACGGAAACTCAGAAAACGATCCATTGGGCTGCAACAACAGGGGAGACCACCCAAGGGAACCCGGACTTACTTTCAGAAGAGGTGAATTGGGATTTTGTGGATTTTCTCTCCTCGCAAGAATTTGTTCCGGAACCTGCGTTACCTTCTTCATTACCGCAAGTGGAGAATTTTAGACAGAGACAGAAAGAAGAATTGGAGAAATTTATACAACGACAAAAGGAAGCGGAACAAGCTTTTCTCCTACAGCAACAGCAAGAAGAAGAGGTAAGAAAAAAACAACAGCAGCAACAGCAAGAAGAAGTAGCAGCAAAGAAACAAGAGGGTGAAAATCAAACGGTCACGGTACTGTTGGACATTTTAGCGGAGTTAAGAAGTCTGAAACAAATGTATCAGACTTCTTTATTACGACCGAAGAGAATACGACCTTCCCGAGCTAAACACGTCAACCCTGTGACTAAGCCTACCGTACCACCCTTAGTGATTTCAACCCAATCATTATCATCATCATCAACATTACGCAGTCCTGAAGTAGGCCTTGGCCGTGGCAAAGGCTTAAGGCAGTTAAAGTTGATTGCTTAAACTCACCCCTTCACCATGAAGAAAAAGGCCCTTTTCAGGGCCACCCACATTTCTCGAAAAGAAATACAATTTCAATTTGCCAATAACTCAAAAAAAAAACCCCACCCATTTTACCCTTGTAGTACGTGTCTGTGTATGAGTGCGTGAGTGTACGTTCTTATTTTAAAATCAAAACTCAAAGACACTTACCTTATATCATTCATTTATTCTTTTCTCCATGTTTTACAATCCAATTCACAATTCACAACACAACACTTTAATAAAAAGTTCATTGACTTCTTCTTTCTCCTTGTTTAGTCTCTCTGTTTTTTAAATTTCTTCACCGTCTTTTCCTCATTATCTTCCCTTCTTCTTTTCTTCTTCTCCTGTTTCTTTGCCTCTTGTAAATAGAATTGTCTTCTTTCTTCCTCTTCTTCCTCTGAAGAATTCCTCTCTTCTTCCGAAGAATCCATCTCTTCTTCTGAAGAATCCCTCTTTTCTTCTGACTCCTCTTGTTTCTTTTTTGGGCAATCTGGTGACCAATGTCCTTTTTCTTTACAATAATAACAGGTATCTTGACTTTTGTCTTTTTTAGTCCCTGTTTTTGTTCTTTTTTGACGGTCTGGACACTCTGAAGACCAATGCCCTTTCTTCTGACAGATATAGCAAGTATCTTGACTTTTATCTCGAAAGGAAGGGGAGTAGTCCGTAGGCTGGTCTGAAGAGAATTTTCTAATGACCCCTCGCAAAGCTCTGACGAAACGCTCCATCTGGTTAGTCTCTTCCATCGTTGTGCTCGGCTTGAGAGTGAAATGAATAGTGAAAGGACAAGACACACACCCTTTTATATACGCTGGTCTGCCATGACTATAAAGTAGCTCATGGTGTTTGAACTTGAGTCATTTGACTTTTTGCTTTCAAGATGAAACGATCTAATTCATTCGAGAAGAAAGAAGAAGAAAGCAAGAGGCAGAAACGTGATCTATCACCTCGTACCAGAGCTGAAATCTTGGCACAAATTCATGCCAGTGATTTTGAAGAGGACATGAGTGAACCAGAATTTGAAACCTCTAAACCAAGTTCACCACCCTTAGTCAACCCTGAAAAGTACTATTCCATTCGAGAGACGGAAAAGCGCTCCTCTAGAAAATTTAGAACCACGGCTTACACCTACACGGTGAAGTTTAAAGATTTCAAGGCCGACGTACCGTTGGAGAAAGCAGAAGGGTTCATCACCGAGATGTGGGATTCTTTGCTCACCTCACTCAAGCGACAATGTCAACCCAAAGAAGACGATCGCTTGACACTATCCATAGATCACGACGGTTTGAAATCCCCTGTTTGGATCGAGTTTAGCAGACCCGCAGAACTAACCCCTTCCAAAATCATGGACAAGATTCAACACGTACAACAATCTAATGACCAGTTTGACATCACCGATGGTAAAGCCACACTGAAAATGGCCCACGTCTCTCTTCCTCAAGGGACAGGACGCAAAAAGATGTTATTGGTGGACGACCTTCGCAACACCAAAACAAGTCTCGTCCGAATTAACAACCCTCAAGACCAGATGTGTTTAGCCCGAGCCATCGTGGTGGGACGAACCTATGCCAACAAGAACGACACGGTAGAATGGAAAAGAACCTGGAAAACTATTCAACGATCCGATCGAGCCAAACAACGAAACGAAGCAGAACTCCTGTTGCAACAAGCCGGCCTGTCCAAAGACACACCCTGTGGCATTCCTGAGATGCAAAAATTGCAAGATGCCCTAGCTCCACGCTACACCTTGAAAGTGCACCCTCAAGAAATGCGCGGGCCTCTGTTGTTTCGAGGCCAACATTTTAAGGACGGAAAATACATTCACCTTTATCATCACGATGAACATTTCGATACCATTACCAGTATCACTGGATTCCTGCGATATGTTTATTATTGTGAGAAATGTGACTATGGTTATAATAATCGAGAGCAACACAAACATTGTGGATGGAAATGCCCAGGATGTTTGGCCTCTCCACCCTGTCTGAGCGAAGAACCAGTGCCTTGTTCAACTTGTCTGCGCACGTTTGTCAGCCCTACCTGTTACCAACAACATTTGAAGACGCAAGGTTCACAGAAGAAATGTGCTTGTCAACTCCTGAGATTGTGCCCTACCTGTGGACAAGGCATACTTACCAATAATGCCAAGGCACACGTATGTCGAGGAAAGAAAAAATGTCACATTTGTCACCACATCGTGGACTTGGAACACCAATGCTACGTGCAAAAATACCAACCCCCAACAGAGAAAGAGGACGGTCACAAGAAGAAAAGCAATTTCATCTTTTTCGATTTCGAATGCATGCAAGAGACTGGCATTCACATTCCTAATTTCTGCGTGGCTCATCGAGCGTGCGAGAAGTGCATTCAAGAACCTATCTTCAGTCATTGCCCTCACTGCAGCAAGATTCCTGGAGGGCGTGAAAAAATCTTTCGGGGACCAAACACGTTAGCCGATTTTGCCCAATGGGTCTTAGACCCCGTCGACAAGACGTGGAGCCAAGAGGACATCGAACGTTACGGAGATTGTCATCGTCATGCCACGGTGATGGCTCACAATTTCTCCGGATACGATGGACAGTTTCTTTTGAGGTACTATACGGAACAAGGCACCGAGCGTCCTAAAGTGACTTTGAACGGAGCCAAAATCATTTTCATGCAAGTGGGACAAGTGCAGTTTAAAGATTCGATGAGCTATTTGGCCATGCCTTTGAGTCGAATGCCTAAAACGTTTGGAATGACAGAAATGGCTAAAGGGTACTTTCCACACTTTTTCAATACGGAAGCCAATCAACACGCCGTTCTACCCCATTTGCCTGAGGCTCACTATTACGACCCCGACAACATGCGTACCGAACAACGAGAAGATTTCTACGCTTGGTACCAGACTCACGCCTCCGACCCTTTCGACTTTCAGGAAGAAATGCTAAAGTATTGTCGTTCCGACGTGGACATTTTACGGCGTTGCTGTGGAAAATTTCGAGAACTGTTCATGGAACACGGAGGGGTCGATCCTTTGAAAGAAGCTTGCACCATTGCCAAAGCGTGTTCCTTAGTGTATCGCCAACGATTCATGCCTGAAAACACCGTAGCTGTCATCAGCCCTCAAACGACCCACTATGTCAAGCGTCAATACTCGGTCAAAGCCCTACGCTGGTTACATTACTTGTGCGACAAGGAAGATAAATGGATTCAGCATGCCCGCAACGGAGGGGGTGAAAAGACCATCGGAACGTATTCGGTCGATGGCTGGGACTTAGAAAACCCCAAGATTGTGTACGAGTTTAACGGCTGCTTATTTCACGGATGTCCCGTCTGTTACCCTGACCGTGACACTAAAAATCAGTTTTTACAACGGACCATGGAAGACTTGTACCAGGACACTTGTCAGCGTCGCCTAAAGTTAGAACAGGAAGGATACCAAGTGGTGGAAATGTGGGAACACGAGTACGATCACCGTATGAAAACCGATCCCGAGTTTAAACGCCTCGTGGAAAGTTATCAGTTCATGGAGCCGCTGAACCCGAGGGATAGTTTGTACGGAGGAAGGACCAATGCCACCTGTTTGCTGTACCAAGCCGACGAAGAGAAAGGAGAAGAAATCAAATACTTGGACGTGTGTTCGCTGTATCCCTACGTGTGCAAATATTGTCGCTTTCCCGTAGGGCACCCGCAATTGCTGACGGAACACATCGACCTGAAAAACATTCGACAATACGAAGGCTTGATCAAGTGTAAAGTTTTGCCTCCCACGAACCTATACCATCCCGTCTTACCTCACCATTGTCAAGGCAAACTGATGTTTCCCTTGTGCCCTACTTGTGCCGAAACGTGCAACCAAGACCAGCCTTGCCATCACACCCAGGAAGAACGGGCCTTGACGGGAACCTGGGTCAGCGTAGAATTGTTCAAAGCTCTGGACATGGGATACCAACTGTTAGAAGTGTACGAAATTTGCCACTTTCCCAAGACACAACAATACCACAAGGGTGACCCTACTCAGAAAGGCATTTTCGCCGACTACGTGGATGCCTTTTTGAAACTGAAGCAAGAAGCCAGCGGCTATCCTTCCTGGTGTCACACTCCCGAAGACCAAATAAAATTCAAAGAGAAATACTATGAACAAGAAGGCATCTCTTTAGACCACATCGAAAAAAACGAAGGCAGGCGATCGTTTGCCAAAGTGATGTTAAATTGCTTGTGGGGTAAAATGGCACAACGACCGTGTTTACCCAAGACGGAATATTTGACAGAACCTTCCCGCTACTTCCAGATGATTCACGACAAAACCAAATACATGAAACACGTGGACGTCATTCGAGAGGATTTGATCTTGGTCAATTACGAAGAAGATCTGGACTTTGTACAAGACGACCCTTTTGGAAATGTCATCATTGCGACTTACGTGACAGCTCATGCTCGCTTAAAATTGTACGAAGCTTTAGAACTGTTAGAAGAACGCGTCCTGTACTTTGACACGGACAGTTGCATTTACATCCATCACCCGATTCAACATCACCCTGACATCGAAGGAGACCGTTTAGGAGCCTGGACAGACGAGCATCCCGACGACAAGATTCTAAGTTTCGTCAGTGGCGGTCCCAAAAATTACGGCTACGAATACCGGGACAAACAAGGAGAAGCGCACACGACGTGCAAAGTGAAAGGACTGACTCTGAATCATCGTACCAGTCGAGTGGTCAACTTTGGGGTATTGAAAGAAGCCTTGCAATCGGGAGAGGATGGAAACTTTAAAGTGACCACTTATCAACCGAACAAGATTGTACGTTTACCCACTCACCACATCGTCAGTCGACCCTTGGAAAAAGTCTATCAAATTGTATACCAGAAACGAGTTCGACTTCCCAATCATTTCACCTTACCGTACGGTCACGTCGGTATTGGTCTGTATATAAAAAAGGAACCCTAGGCAAGATCGATAGTTCATTAGGACTACCAAGACCGAGCGAACAAGATGAATACTTTGAAAGAGACATCGTTCCAGTTTGGGGATTGTAAAAAAGTTGTATCTTCCTCTAGTGTGACTAATACTGGATGGATAAGACCCAGACATTGCGACGGAAAATGTCCGGAAGGAAACTGCGATTGTCCATGTGGTTACCATTGTAATTGCGTAACGGAGTTTGCAGACGAGTGCGATTGTGAGCCTTGCGATGGATACGATGCTGTACCTTGTGACCTGAGCGATGCCGTAAAGCATCATGGGAACTTTAGTGCCCCTACCCCTATCATGGAAAGTGATGCTGTGCGTGTCAAACCTGAGGGATGCGAAAGCGATGCCGCTCGTCCTCTTAGAAATTTTACCGGGTTTAAAAGGGAATGTCGACCTTCACGTTTACCTCCCTACGGATGTCATCCAGCCCTGAGCAAACTCCTGCCCATGTCACTCAACCCTCATCGAAACGAACCTGTGAAAGACGAATATTCGTTTCCTGTGCGTTTGTCGGAATACTGCGACTTTGAAAATCGTCTTCAATCGTTCAAAGGAAAATGGCCAAAGTATCTGGGAGAACCGACCCCCGAAGAATTAGCCAGAGCCGGATTTTTCTACTTGGGCGAAGGAGATAAAGTCAAGTGCTTCAGTTGCGGTGTGTCACTTCACCACTGGGAACCGCAAGATTCGGCCTACGTAGAACATGCTCGATGGTCACCGAATTGTCATTACTTACCCTTAGTGGGACCGAGACATTGAAGTAACTTCTTACCATAATAATCTGTTCATGGATACTTTACAAGAGAACATTCGTGCTTTGCCTGTGGAGTTGAGAGAACGCATTTATCGAGAACTAGTTAAAATACAAGTGAAACGTAAAGAACAATTGCATCCGTTACGTCACCGGTGTTTGAACCACTGGTACCTGAAGGCTATACAAGGACTGATTCAATTGAAAGTGTTCCATCGGACGGACATTGATCAACGATCCTCTAGTTTTAAAAAGGATTGGTTTGGTATGGACGATTGTAGTTACATCATTGTAAACGTACTGCATCGAATTCCAGAGGAAGAGTTAACGAATTACCAACATCTTAAACACAATGTCAACTTGGTGAAAGAGGAAACTTCTGAACGAATTGTAATGTGTAGATTAGTGACTCAACGATTTAAATTCGACACTGAAGTGAAACCATGTTTGTGCAAAGAGTACATTTCTTGTGTCAGACCAAAGAGGATTTAGTATGACCTATTCATGGATACTTTGCTAGAGAACATTCGTGCTTTGCCTGTGGAGTTGAGAGAACGCATTTACCGAGAGCTGGTGAAAATACAAGTGAAACGTAAAGAACAATTGCATCCGTTACGTCATCAGATCTTTAACCACTGGTACCTGAATGGTATAAGAGAACTGATTCGTCAGAAATTGTTTCAGTGGTCAGACCTTGTTCAATACTTCCAGGCCCCCGATGATTCACGTGTTAATCATTTTGGTTACTTCGAGATTCACCTAGAGCAACGCATTGAGGAAGACGAGGTAAAGGATTACCAACATATTTTACGTGGAATCTACTTAGCGGAAGAGGAAACTTCTAATCGAACTCTGACGTTTCGGTTACAGTATGCAAGATTTACATTCCCCACTGGAAAACGAACATCACTGGCTAGAAAGTACGTGTATTCTTTTCGAAACAAAGAGACTATAAAAACAGGCAGCTATGCCACGACTTATGTCGTATGTAATCCAACAGATTCCGTGGAAGGAACTCAATGACCATATTCGAACCGTGGATCATTACCATCGATTATTACAAGAACTTTATCCATTCAATTTGGGACGACAAGTGGTGTGTGTCTTAGTGACTTGTTTTCTGGGATTTCGTTTACCAGCCGATTCTTTGTGGACTCTTTACGATCAGTACTTACCACCTCCATGGCCTTAAATGGTCACGAAAAACTCCTTTTGCTCAAAGCCTTGCGGTTTCATCTGGATACTTCTCGACCTCAACAGAAAAAAAAGATTCGTCAACTTTTAGCTACCCAAGACGTGTATGACGATGTGTGTGTAGCTTGTGACTTACACCCTCATTGGACAGATGTTCGTGACTGGAAAAAGGGGGGTTTTGAGGCTTGGACCCAAGAAGTGGCTCAGTATGCACAAGAGTTGTTCAAGGAAAAAAGTTACTTTTCAACCTGTGTTAGTGACGGTGCCAGAAGAACCCGTCACCGAGAACAACCACTCGCTTCAGGACAGGACTGTCATGGACATTCCTGAAAGGTCATTCCGGGAGGACACTTGTGTGACAATACCTCATGTAGAGACTGTAAGAACATTACACACTGTCCCTAGGACATCTTGGTTACCCAAAACATGTTGTACAGACACTTGTTTATATTCCACTTTGATCGCTTTGCTGTGTTTTATATTCCTGTACATCACTATTTGGGTTGTATGTATTTTTGTCTTTCGTGTTCATATTTGAAACATTCAATAAACGTGTTCTGAAAAAAGTATATAAACTCTTGTCTTGTTTGTTTTTCGTGTCACAAGTGACATTTCTCACACCATGGCTACCTCTGCTGTCTCTGCTCCCTCTTCCTCTACTGTCAAAGTCATCGACGAACACTTAGATCGTGCCAGTTGGGAGGCTTTGTATCTTCGCCATCCCTTTAACATGCTCATTGCTGGACCTAGCGGTTCAGGCAAAACCGAATTCGTCAAACGTTTGATCGAACATAAACATCATTTGATCGATCGGCCCCCTCAACGGATCGTGTGGTGTTACAAAGAGTGGCAATCGGCGTACAGCCTTTTGCGAGAAAGTCAAGGCGATTCCATCGTGTTTGTGGAAGGCATTCCTAAAGAAGACGACGGAATCGTCTCTGACTCCCGTCAAACCCATTTGGTCATTTTCGACGACATGTTAGGAGAAGACGAAGAAGAAATTAAATTGTGGTTCACGCGCAAAGGGCATCACCGTAATGCCAGTGTCGTTTACATCACCCAAAATTTGTTTCAACAAAGTAAAGCCCATCGCACCATCAGTCTCAATGCGCATTACGTGGTCTTGTTTAAAAGCCCTCGAGATAAATCGCAAGTGCAAGTCTTAGCCAAACAGTTAGGAACGCCTTGGCTGACTCAGGCGTACGACGATGCCACTCAAACGCCACACGCCTATTTACTCGTCGATTTGAAACCTACCACTCCCGAGGATTTGCGATTTCGTACCCACTTGTTTCACCACTGGTGCCAAGACGGAGGGCCTGTCCTGTACACGTCTCCGTCCTCGACTTCATTTCACTCCCCATCAAAAAATCTATAAAAACCTCAGACCCTTTTTCGTCTGTCTCACACTCAGTGCGAACATGACGTCCCTTCAGTCGCATCTTCCCGTCAAATTGATTCGTGCCTTGTATGGCATCAGTCGAGAAAAAGATCCACAAACACGAGCTCGTGTCTTAGAAGCTAGTCTCAAAGAAGTCTTACGATGGTTCACGGTGACGGCACGTCAATTACTCCAAGGAATCATTCAGATTCCTCATCAAACCCAACGCTTTTTCGATCGAAACAAAGTCGCTTTGGTCCAACTGGCCGATCCCCGCATCGACACTCAAACCAAAAAACAAATCATTTTGAAACCTGGAGGGAGCGGTACTCTAGGAGGGGTCATCATTCGCTCACTCTTAAGATGGGATCCTAATGCCCCCAAAGTTATCCCTAAGACAAAAGTTCAACGAAGCCCCAAGAAGAAAAAGACCAAGTCCCCAAAGAGAAGAACTTCTCCAGTGGCGGGACCCTCCTCTTACCAGACACCACCCCGAAAAAAGAAAAGAAGCCCCCAGAAAAAGAAACAGAGAAAAAGTCCTCAGAAAAAGAAAAGTCCACAGAAGAAAACTAGTCGCAAGAGAGGCACTGCGGCCAGGACGCAGCCTTACACTCGCAAACCACGACCTGCCACAGCGTCTCCGGCAGCCTCACGTTTGTCCACTTCTCCGTTGATGTCACCAGGAACTGAAGAGTACTTGGAGACGTTGATTACACCAAGAACTTCTCCGTTGATGACCCCCAAAAGAACTTCCCCAGTGGAAGGACCTTCCAATTTAGCGGCAGTGGCTGCTGCTCACAAATTACCTTCTCCCAAAATCAAAGTCCATGAAAGATCGGGCATGTTACAAAGTTTACTGGATTTGTCCAAGCAAGAACTGACTCGATTTAGTCCGTTACGTACCCCTGCACGACGTGTCATGCCTGTCATGAAGTTGATACGCCGTAAAGACAATCAGTGGCGACACGTTCCAGTATAAAAAAGGCCTGTGACCAAGTAGGGTATCAGTGTTCTTTTGGTGCTCCTAAAGACTCAAAGATGTCACCCTCCAGAAAACCCCAAGGAAAGAAAAGGAAAGGACTGCCACCACGTTTAGCCAAACATGGGGACCTGTTATCTGTCCTGTCCAAAGTTTCTCCACCCCTACGAAAAAAACTCATTCAAACGGCCTCCAAAGAGGTCATCGATACCGTGTGCGAATGTTGTTTGAACGTTTTGAAAGGCACGATCCCTTTGTCCAAACACCAGAAACAATGCTTAGGCAAACATCGTCACGTTCTTCGCCAAATGGTTCAAAAGAAAATTCCCATTCGTCAAAAAAAGAAGATGTTGGTTCAACGTGGAGGCATTTTGCCTCTCTTGTTAGGTCCCATACTGAAAGGAGTCTTGGGAACCATGTTGGGAGGACTGATGGGAGCAAGATAAAAAGGCCTTCGAAAGTCCCAACATCTCAGAATCGACCCCTGACAACCCCATGGAAGGACGAAAACTAGCTTTAGTGCCTTACAAACGATGGATGGAATACCATCGGTGGCAAGAACAACGCACCCCGCATTTACCTCCCAATCCCCATTTGAGCGAGATGTCCCAGTTACAACACGAATTGCAGTCCTTGATGGATCGCCAAGATTTGTCCGAAACAGAAAAATCGCAAAAGTACGGTCAACTCTTGCAACGACTGCAACTCTTTCACCAGAAAGCTTTAGACGAAACAGCTTTACCCACTCTAAAAGATTTTAAGACCTTGATGAAAAGTCCAGCACCATCATCATCATTACCACCACTCCCATCCCCAAGGGTCACCAGAGATGCTACCCCACAAAGACCTGAGGAAGAAGAGATGCGCGAAGTGTTTCAAACACCGTCAGCAGCTTCCATTTCGAGTAAGATTGCAGCATCCTTATTGACCCCGTCCCCCACACCCCAACGAGAAGAAATGAAAGCTTGGGTTAAAAAGATGATGTCCACGCCTCCTTCGACAGAAGTGAAAAAGAAAGAAGGGAAACCAGAAGCGAAAAAAGAAAAGAAAACCAAAGCCATTCCATTGCCACCTCCACCACCACCACCACCACTACCTTCGACTTCTACTCCCGTAGCCCATCGGACACGTAAGTCCGTTTCCAAACCACCCTTTCGACCCACCCAAAGTAGCATCACCGAAGAGTGGGTGACTTATTAACACACCAACACAAAAAATGGAAAAAGTCTTAGCCAGCATTTACTACGATCCCTCACATCCTGCAGGTTACGCAGGAATTCAAAAATTGTATCGTGCTGCCAAAACGCGACTGAAAAGTCTCCGTTTACCTCAAGTGCAACGATGGTTACAAGAACAAGCTACCTACACTTTACACAAACCCATTCGACGCAAGTTTGCCAGAAGTCGCACCCGAGTGGAAGGCATCGATCATCAATGGCAAGCCGATTTAGCCGATGTCTCTCATTTGGCCAGCTACAATCGTGGTTACAAATATTTGTTTTGTGTCATCGACGTCTTTTCCAAATTTGCCTGGGTCGTGCCCTTGACTTCCAAATCGAGCAGCGAGTTAGTGCGAGCCCTGCAACGGGTGTTGAAACAAAGCGGTCGTCACCCTCTTCGATGGCAAACGGACAAAGGCACCGAATTTCTGAACCAAGCTTTCCAAAAAGAATTAAAGAAACGTGACATTCATTTTTTTACCACCGAGAATCCCGAAACCAAAGCCAGCATCGTGGAACGTTTTCAACGCACTTTGAAAGAACGCATGTGGAAATATTTTACGCATCACCACACTCTGAAGTACATCGACATCTTACCGCACCTGGTGCAAGCGTACAACCAATCTTACCATCGAAGCATCGGACGTGCCCCGCAAGACGTGACCCCCGAGAACGAAGTGTTGGTGTTTGAGCGTCTGTTTGGTACGTCCCCGACGAGGGCTGTCCCCAAGAAAAGTGGAGAGTTGACCGTAGGAGATTGGGTGCGCATTGGCAAAACCAAACGCACTTTCGACAAAGGTTACTTACCTAACTGGACGACCGAATTGTTTCGCGTCACTGGACGAGTGCATGGCCGTCATCCTGCCGTCTATAAATTGGAAGACATGAACGGAGAAGTGCTCAAAGGAACGTTTTATTTGCCCGAGTTACAACGTGTCACCAAAAAAGAAGACGACGTGTACGACATCGAAAGCATTCTCGAACGCAGAACCCGTAAAGTGGGCAAACGACGTGTCAAAGAAGTCAAAGTACGTTGGAAAGGATATCCACCCAGTTTCGATTCTTGGATCGACGCTTCGCAAGTCATCGACTATAAAAAGAAGAAGTGACCATCATGCCCTTTCACACAGCAGACGCAGCTACGTCGACCACTCCTCCTTCACCTAGTTCTTCTGTGCAAGATTTACAAAAACAACCCTTGTGGGTGTGGTGCGGAGAACGTGTGCCTAAAACGCAAATCGTCTTTTTCTGCCAAATCTTCGTGGTGTATTGTGTCATCGGGGCAGCCATCGCCAATTTGAGTTTGCAACAAGGAGACAAACAATTGTGGACCATTTTATTGAGCAGTTGCATCGGTTACCTGCTTCCCAATCCCTCCCTGAAATTCTCCTCGAACGGGAACCACGGGAACCTTGTGTCCAGTGCCAGTGCCAGTCACCACTCCAACCACAACCAGAACCCCATTTTGGGAGGAGACACGCCTCTGACGTCCAGTAATATCCCCTCGGACGGCCACAGAACTCTGGAATTATGAGTCACCAAAACCAATTTTACTTAACCTTACCCAGTGACAGTTCCATGGAGGTGTTTCCCCACAACACGTTGTGCTGTTACACGGCCAAATTACCTCAAGCCATCCCCTTAGATGACGAAGCCCATTGGGAAGTGGCTTTAGTAGAAATGATTCACCCGACCCAAGTCCTCAATGTCCTTCCCAATCAAAATAAATTTGATGTGGAAGTTTATGACGAGCGAGTGCAACAGTGGTTGGATAACCATGGCAAATATGACAAGAAAACCCGTTTACAAAATCAAAAGTACACCACCTATCACTTGTTCATTCCCCCAGGGTATTATTTTAGTGGTCAACATTTGGTCAGCACCATAACCTCCAGGTTTAATGTCGTGTTTCTGAAAGCTTTGGAGGATGCCAAAAAAAGTGTCACCATGGAATACCACAAAACAGCTCGTCGCTTCTTGATGAAATTTGACGGAAGTAAAATCCTGTCCATTTTATTTTGTCCTGAATTGTTTGACATGTTGGGCGGAGACATGGACATGAGAATGACCATGATGAAGAAAAACGAATTACCCATCGTTTACGACAACGAGTCTTTTAGCAAGTTATTTCGTGCCCCAGTAGAACTGAATCAAGGACTGAATTTGATGTTCGTGTATTCCGATGTGGTGGAGTACAACGTGGTGGGACACACCTCCGTACCGTTACTGCGTGTCATTCCTTTCAAAGTGGATTCTGCCACGAACGCTGACGAGGAAGGTGGAAACACTTACCACGTCCACCGCGAATTTGTCCATCCTCACTATTTGCCTGTCAGCAAGTCTTATTTGGACACGGTCAACATTGCTATAAAAGGAGATCTGGGACAAAATATTCCATTCACCAAAGGAAAAGTCACGGTGAAACTCCATTTTCGAAAACGGTTCTCTCACGACTCGTAAGTCATGTATCCAGTGTACCGAGGGGTTGCTCGACAGCGAGGACACGGTTTAGGAGATATGCTGAAATCAGCCTTTCGTTCGGTGGCCCCGGTGTTGAAACCGATGGTGACACGCGGATTGCACGCCTTGAAAGATGCGGCACTGACGCAAGGCAAAGAATTTCTCCAAAATGTCATCATCGACAAACAAAACCCTAAAGAAGCCTTCATGAGGGCAGGCAAAAATGTCTTGCTGCAAACGGGCAAAGACATTTTAGGCCGACGAGACACACCTATAAATGCCCTGCACGCTACCGAGTCAGGCATTCAGCAAGGACAAGGCAGAAAGAGACGACGAAGAAAACACCCTTTCACCAGACTTCAAGCTAGAAAGGCCAAGAAAAGAAGAACCGTTCGAGACTTAGACGTTTTCGATTATTGAGAAAAGAGACAAAAAAATGATGCACCGAGAGTCTTGCGCTTGTTCCAAGACGGAACTGGATCTGTTTGCCATGCCCCCCACCATGATGACGATGCAAGAATCCCAATGGGTGGAATTTCACCCCGTCTCCTCATTGACAGCCTCAGCTCCCATCGAGTTTGAAATCAAAGGACAGCCCGAAGATTACATCGATCTGAATAGCAGTTACTTGTACTTGAAAGTCAAAGTTGTCGATGAGGACAATTCAACCCTAGATGGCGATGAGGTAATAGCTCCCGTCAACAATTTCATGCATTCCTTGTTTAGCGGAGTGGACTTGTACTTGAACAACAAACTGGTCAGCAGCAGCATGGATACTTACCCTTATCGAGCGTACCTGGAAAATCTCTTGACGTACGGAATAGACGCCAAGAACACTCATCTCAATGCCTGTGTGGTATGGGAAGCTGACGAAGCAGGCCAGTTTGAAACATTCGAAACTGATGCAACCAAAACACCAAACAATGACGGATTTGTAGAACGAAGAGACAAAATCAAAAACGGACAAAGTTTAGAACTAATGGATCGTTTACATTTGGACATGTGGTTGCAAGAGAAATATTTGCTGAACGGGGTGAATGTCCGCCTGAGACTGAATCGTAGCAGTGCCGCTTTCCATTTGATAGGTAATACTGCTTGCAAAACTGTCATCGAGGAAGCCAGGCTCTACGTACGACGCGTAGAAGTGTTACCTAAAGTGGGTAACGACATCAGTCAGACGTTGAGCAGAACGACCGCCAAGTATCCGATCCGACGCGTGGAAGTGAAAACCTTCACCATTCCCAAGGGACAGCGATCCATGATCGAAGATTATCTGTTCCAAGGACAGCTACCCAAACGTTTGATCGTTGGTATCGTCGAAAATGAAGCCTTCAACGGAGCTTTGGCTAAAAATCCTTTCTACTTTCAACACTTTGGCGTGTCCAAAATCGAAGTCAGTCGCGATGGCAAGACCTTGTGTACACGACCCTTTGAGCCTGACTTTCAGAAGAAGAATTACTTGAGATCGTACTTGTCCCTGTACGAAGCCACCGGCCAGTTAGGAACCAACACCAGTCACGGTATTACGTACGACGATTATGTAGGAGGCTACGCTTTGTGGGCTTTCGATTTCACTCCTGACCAAGGCAGCGACGAGGGACATTTCCACCCTATAAAATCAGGCCAGATTCGTGTGGAAATTCAGTTTGCAAACCGAGACCCTGATGTAACGGTGAACGTCATCCTGTATGCAGAATTCGATAATACCATAGAAATCAACAGTTTGAGAGAAGTCATTCTAGATTACTAGAAGCCATGGAAGACTGTTATCCCTCTTTACCTAGTGGAGAAACTTTGGAGATGGAATGTGAGGAGACCCTAGAAAAAGAAGAAGAAGTGATCATGATGAAATCGAGATGGCCAGAACAAGAAGCCCATTTAGTCTCCTGTTTTGCCAAACACTTGGTCGACAAAATGACGGAATTGATCAAGAAAAATTGTTATGGATGTCAAAACGATCATCCCAGTCAAATTCAACACGATAAATGCCTGATGTTGAGTCAAGAAGAAAAATTGGACGAGTATCTGGACGAAGCTTGGAGTCTCATCTCGAACAAAGACGTGTTGCACCAGTGGTATAAAGACTTGCGTGAACATTCTTGTCCACCATTAACCACTCAAGAGATCCATCGTATCGAAGCTCTCCTGAATCAGAGTGAGGAAACAGAACGAATAACCGTTTATTCGTCAGACATTTTCAAGCAAAAAGTCAGGATCGAATTGACGAATTATTATTACCTGTGAAGAAGAAAACAACACAAATGGATACCTGGGAACTTTATTACCTTTTGAACCACAGTTCGTATACGGCTTCTTGGAATCCTGTCGTCTGTGCTAAAGATGAACTCCCTCATCGCAAACCTAAAGACCATCAAGCTTACGTGATCAACACGGACGACAGTCATCTCCCAGGAACCCACTGGGTAGACGTCTACTTTCCTCAAGAAGGATGTGTGGAATATTTCGATTCGTACGGATTGCCCCCTTTGGAAGACGATATCATTGACTTTATGAGAAGAAATGCTCAAACCACCCGATTCAATAATGTGAAATTACAAGGCACAGATTCCTTGGTGTGTGGACAATATTGTGTGTATTTTCTGCATCATCGCAGCCTAGGCTATTCCTTAGAACATTTAGTGACTCATTTTGATCCTCGTTCTTCTGCTAGAAATGATGTGAAAGTAGATCGATGGTTTTGTGACCATTATGCTTATCTTTTGTCTCAAGCTAGGAAACGTAGTGTCCATCAATGGCCTAATGATTTCCAACAGTGGAAATCACAATTTCATTCACAACGTTGTCAGCCCTGTTTAAAGTAGATTGTATTTGAAGAAAAAAATGTTTGTGATTTGAAAAAAATGGCTAAATTAAAAAGTACTCTTTGAGTACATAAAAGCCTGGGGGATGAGGCTCCTTTTCCTTCCCCCAGGAGTAATTAAAAATCACGCAGTGCGTGAATAAAAAAGTGGTACATGTTCAAAAGAACGAAAACCACTATAATCCAGCTAACTAACTAAGGTAAGATCAATTTTATGTTATTAGGGGATGTTTTCCTTCACGTCCGCGCTTTCACTATAAATTGAAACTCGTTCGGCAGTCCAGCTACCCTTGTTGATTGATCAACACCAAAAATGAACACGAGACTGGAGAAACTGTTGGAACTTCATGTGCATCTGGAATATGCCAGGCGCATATTAAATGAACTGGCGGCGGAAGCCATTGTCGAGGAGGGAAGGATAAGAGAGGAGGAAAGAAGAAACAAAGAGGAGGAGAGAAGATATAAAGAAGAAGAGGAAAGAAGATACAAAGAGGAGGAGAGAAGATACAAAGAAGAGGAGGAGGAAAAGGAGAGAAGAAAAAATTTCAGAATCCCAGAGAGCGAAAATTGGGATTCTGCAGCGACATATCCTGCCTCTGCTCTCTCCCCCCAAAAGGTAAAAAGTAATTGGGGGATAAGATGTGTATGTGGCGCCAGGCCTGGAAGGTGCCACCATTAACCAGGTGTCCATGAAGTTCCAAACAAAACAGCCCTTTTCAGGGCTACCCAATACTCTAGAAAAGAAATAACCATCGATTTGCCAATGTGTGTAGGTAGAGTAGTGTGTATATAAACACTAACTCTTTTATAAAAAATGTGAGAGTATGTGTTTGTGTGTTTGTGTGTTTGTAAGAGTAAAGGTATGTTTGTGAGAATAGTAGATTATGGGTTTCTTTATTGATTCTTAGCGTATGTAGAGAGTATAGTTAGGGTTATATTATATGAAATGAGAAAGTAGGGGATGTTTTCCTTCACGTCCGCGCGTTGTTGGGTCATGATCTAGGTAAGATCAATTTTATGTTTTAGGGGGATGTTTTCCTTCACGTACGCGCTTTCAGTATAAAACTAACAGTGTTGGCCATTGGAACCCATTCTACGGAATAAGCAAACAAGAAGATGCCAGCAGCTTCAGCTTTATACAACGATCTTATGGGAAGTTGGTATTGGATGGTAGATGGATTGAGTGTAGTAGAAAGGGATGAACAGGAATGGAGGTATGCAGTGACAAAAGACTTCGTCTCAAGACAAGTAACCAGCCTCCACTTATCCGTAAATATTGTAAAAGAAATGATAGAGGATGAGGAGAAGAGAATCAGAGGTTTAATTAACCCACCGTATGTCAAAGTGGGTAAGTTAAAAGAAGCGATAGATCATGTGACGAGTGCAAGGTGCTTTCTAGAAGACATTGTAGAATGGACAGATTGGTGTTTCGCGAAGTGGGGGTTAGAAAAACTTAAGAAAGCTGAAGAACTAATGAGGAATGTGCTGACCGAAGAGGTCAAGAAGATCAAAGAAAAGTGGTCAAAGGAAAGAAAAGAAGAAGAAAATAGAAAAAAAAAGGATGAATTCGAAAAACTGAACACAAACTGGATGAAAATCCAAGAGAAGTTCCGGGCTATGGGCCACCCGGACTGGCTGCCGGAAACAGAAAAGAAAAAGAAGAAAGGAATGATGGACAAAATAAGAGGATGGTGGAAGAAGTTAAGAAGTTAAAAGAAGAAGAAGAAAAACCCAAAGGCCCTTTTCAGGGCCAGCCATATATCTCGAAAAGAAATAGCCTTTCCATTGCCTACCCTTTTTAAAATTTTTTAAAAAATTTTTTTTTAAAAAAAAGCAAACAAAAAATCCCATGTTCAATTTCCCTTGTCGCTAGACAAGCCCAAAGTCTATTCCCCATGTTAAATTTCCCTTGTCGCCAGAGTGACCCACGATTTTTCTCCATGTTAAATTTCCATTGTCGCTAGAGTGACCCAGGGGTCTCTGTAATGCTAATTCCCATTGTCGCTAGGGTGCCCCACTTTACTACTACTATGTTTGTCTTGCTAGGGGCTTCTCTTTGTCTTTTTCTTGTTTTCATTATCACCACGCGAAAATTCTACTTTACCAAATCTGCTGCTTGTAGTATCATCTAACATAACGCACTTATCTTTTCTGAAGAAACATATCTGATTTTGTGTCATTCGGTGTCATTCGGTGTCATTCGGTGATTTCAAAAAGTATGAACAAAAAATTACGCGAAGAGACATAACAAAATCATCGATCACGTTTCACACGGTTTTGTTTTTCTTGAAATTGTGTCCGTCGGATCGATTTATGTCATTTTCTAACGGTATAAAGTACAGTCAAAGGGTGGTGTTTTTAATAAAGTGATACAAGTTTCGCGTATTTTTTTTTCTTTAGTAAATCATGAATAAAAATAAATATTAAAGGTGAGATGCTATTTTGAGCTGCGAGGTTTACCTTGTGTGAGAATAAACATATACTTACAGAACACGACAGGACGTGCCACCGTAAATGGCACAGACTAAACTGTTTTAGTTAAAGAACATGACAGACAATTTGCGTGAAATTTCGTACATTAGTTTGCAAATGATTGATACTACAACGTTTAATTTAGGAAGCTTATTCCATTTTATATTTATATGTTGTTCCACGAAACTTTGGAATCGACTAAAACAGCTAGATGAGCACTAAGCCATGACCATATCATGAAATAATATTTAATAATATTAAGATATGATCATATCATGGAATAATATTTAATAATATTAAGATATGACCATATCATGCAATAATATTTAATAATATTAAGGTATGACCATATCATGGAATAATATTTATTAATATTAAGCTATGACAATATCATATACTAATACATAAC